>OY284491.1:32160323-32772509 GCA_958336395.1 Ctenicera cuprea
GTTCTCGCTTAGACTTACTTTAATAAGCTTTTGAGTTTTGTGTAGTGAATACATAAGTTATAAAACGAAAGTTGAGAAATTTTAAAGTTTATAGATAAAAACTAAAACTGAAATAAATAACATTGTTAAACAAGCACTCTGTATTCGAGATATGAAGTAATAAATTTCCGAATTATGCAAGTTTCAGAGTTCGTTACAGTAAATTGATATTTATTTTAAGCCGCGTGAACTTCAATTTAGAATAACAAAAATTACTTTTTGTGCTATACACGTACGTAATTTTCCGCAAATGACAGAATTAATTAATGTTGATTAATAACAAACATTGTTCTAAAGATAACGTTTGTATATTTAATAAATCTTTTATTTTATAATATTCATTGCTTGAAACCTCATAACAATCACATTTTTTCATGATGCATGTTTCATTACAATCTTGTCATAGTTGTGTCTTAATCCCATAAATTAAAAAAAGAAAAAAAAAAACCGGCGAAAACTGTCGCCAAGGTAAATTTAAATTGCAGTATGTTACCTTACTTTGCCTTACATAATCAAACAAGGTTTTTATTATGGTGGTGCAATTTCGAGGCAAAGCCGCGTTTTTACATCAATCACTAATTACACCTTTATTATAATAGCATAGTTGAACAAGTGGCGGCCCCGTGTACATTTTCTACGGGATGGCGATACAAATTTAAACAAAAAACAAAAGAATTGGATCCATTTTTTTTATTGAAAGCTTTACCTTGTGAGTAAACTGCTACGGATTTTTTTAAACTCAAAATACTGTTTCCGAATTCATCACAGTCTAACAGCGCAAAGAGTATTGTTTATTAATTCTGACTGCTATTAAAAGAATGCCTTGCCATCCCGCGGGAAGGTTTGTTTATACGATAACATAAACATATGATAAGAAAGCCAGCCAAAATTGCAGCATGGATTAGTTTTCAAACTTACACTAGTATGGCGCAAATCTCTCTACTGCGATATGTTGTATGTTTTATCTTGTTTTCTTACATAGCTGTAGTTTTATTTTAAACACAACGATACCGGCTGTGACGCGCATATCTGAAGATTTGCTATCTTACCGTGAGTTTTTATAACAACATCGTTTTGCTGTAGTAAAATTTAAACGGTATAATACGTTTTGGAAAGTTTTCAAAATTGAAATTTTGACAGAAATAGTCATTTTGGCGCTCAGGACTCCAAAAAAGGTTTTTAAAAAATGTCTAAGTGTGGGTGGGTGGGTTGGTATGTGGTTGCATCATAACTATCGAACGAATAGTCGGATTTTGATGAGCTTTGGCATCTGGGGGTATCTCAAAAATTCCTCGACAAAAAAAGTTTAAAAGAAAACCCGAAACCGGAAGCAGAAGTTACACATTTCTTGGTAGCATTTGTTTTCTAAGCCAATTTTTATAAATTTAAAAACGGAATGTGATAGAAGACTTTAGGACAAACCCAACGCTTTTTCCCGAATTTTATAGTTTAAAATGGCAGCCGCTACGAATTTTTGAAGGTGTTGAGTTTAGCGCGTTATTACTCAAAAACACGTTGACAGATAACGTTTAAATATTTTATCGTAATACCTCTTTAAAGACACAATGTTACTGTGCACAAAAGCTTTCGAAAAGTTTTAAGCTAGAAAGTGAAAATAAATTCCAAAAATTTGGAAACTTTCAATAAAATATTGCTCAAAAAATAGCCAAGCGATATTCTTTAAATTTTGTTACCTTATAGTGCCAAAAATAAGCTACAATTTGGTTTGTGTCACTGCTCGCAAATTTTTAGGTGACGCCTTCTATGAATTTTTGAAAATTTTACTTTTCTATTTACTCATAAACGAGTTATCAGATTGAAATGAAATTTGATATTGGAAATGCCTTAAGAGTACATAATGTTACAAGCTATTTTTAAAACTACTAAGACTGTAAAATGAACAAAATATCAAAATTTTGACTTTTTCAAAAACATCCTGCTTAAAAACTATCCACAGTATTTCTTTTAACTTTATAAGCCTATAGAGCTAGAGATGAACTACGAGATAGTTTGTATTCCAGTTCGCTAATTATTCTGTGACGCCTTCTATGAATTTTTGAAAATCGAAAATACATTCCTCTTTATTTAATAAACGGGACACGATAAAACATTTTTGGTTAACTTAAAGTGCCCATGAGTAACAGCAGAAGAAGATTCGCTATTTAATATTTAGACGCAGGGGGTTAATTTTCTCTTTCCCACCCTAACTTTTGCAAACGAATTTGTCCTCGCGTTTGAGTTTTTTTTAATTTGGCGGAACTTTTTCGAAAAAATCAAAAAATTGGTGTTATTATTATTTTATTTCTAAAGTATTTCAATAAAATTAATTAATACCGACGTTGTAAAAATTTTTAAATGTATTTTTGACATATTTTAGCTATACATTTGTTTCTCCTATTTTAATTTTTTTTTGTGGATATTTAGCTGCCTATTTTGACTATTTGGTGCCTATTTGGTGCCTATAATCTATTTTTTGATACCTATTTACCTGCTTATTTTATACCTATTTAGCGCCTAGAAATCCGGGCCCTAATGACAAGTAACGATATCTAAAGTATATGAAAGTCCAGAGGAAGTGTTTCGCTCATTTTTTTAGAATTGCATCATAATTTTCTTTATTTTAATACGTGCAGTGCTGGTGTTTTTTTATTATTTACAGTAATTTTAATACTTTTTGATTAGATTTGAATTAAAAGGATAACGTTTGAAATTTAGATAATTTGCTATTTAATGATATGCTTTAATATTATTTACATTCGAGTTTACATTAATAAATACCTACTAATAATTGTATAACAAACTAGAAATATTATTTTAATTATTATATCAGTAATAAATTTACTTTGAATTTCTATTGCAATTATTACCCAGCAGTTTTGAACAATCATTATGATTAATCTCAAGCTGTTGAGATTTAATTTGCATAAAACATGTGTGAATTTGTTACATTAATCCAGTGCAGTGAAAAGAGTGAAATTACCACTTGTTTAAAAACGTTCTCAATAACAATACTGTAAAAGTTGCAAGTAATTAAAGTAAAAGTTTAAAATATAAAAATGTTTTTGTAATATGTACATCCCAATATTGATGCAATATGATTTCTGCGAGAAATTGTGTGCAATGATTTTCTATTTTCAACACAGTTCAAATCGTATTTATTTAGCGAAATGAAATCAAAATTCAAAACCACATAAAAAAAGTAAACTATCGGTTATCTTTTGCTATCTGTCCTTTGATACATCATTTGAAGACAATTCAGCTTTTATCTTTTCCACTTTGAGTTTAGTATTAAGCGTACACTCTCCTGCTATCACCGAACTGTTCCTGAAGTTACAACCAGTTCATTTCTTTGCCGACTCTCACAGTCTCGTCACGTTTACGGTGATTTGTGCAGGAACGGTTTTAGTTTGACAAATTTGTGATTAAATAAAGTGCTCGACAAAAATGGCTTCGAAATTAAGAAGAACTCCCCTGTTTTCCCATAATAATAATGGAAAATTACGATTACATTCTACCTTTTCTCAAAGTTCAACAACGGTGAGTTTGCTTATTTATTTATTTTTAATTGGTATTTTAAAAATATATTTAAAACAATAAGTTACTAATTACTATATGCGGTGTAGTTCAAAGAAATATTAATAGAATTAACAAGTCATTTTTAGTTAAACGTGAGTTTGCTTTTTTTTAAATTCAAGACGCTCTCCAAATTCGCTGTGTTACAGAACCTGTGTGGAATAATTTATTCATAAAAGCCACATAACTGATTTAAATGTTTTTTGTATATTCTCCAACTTGCATCGCATACCAAAATTTTTATTTTACTTGTGAATCTAGCCGAAAGGGTATTACATAAATAATAAAGTTATGTTAATGTAATTAAGTTTTTTTTACATTCTTATAACTTTTGATGACTAGATATGTCTAAAATGTGCCACTCATTCCATGTAAATCCAAACGTAGTTTTGCTTTTGACGCTGGTTGTTTGCAGATTCCTAATATTATCAGTACTGCTGGAGCTTGATATTAATTATCAAAGTATTTGCGATAAACATTTGTTTAATAATAAAAGTAGGATTAAACAATACCTGCTTCTGCGTTATCATTGTTGATCTTTACAAAGGTATAAAACCTTTTATTTACCTTGCAAATAATTATTTAATAAAAGTTTTGTCATATTGATGTACAGATAATAAAAAAACTGAAATGCTCTCTTTATTATTTATAAAAACTCTTTTGATTATTTAAATTTAATATTTTTAATGTTACTGTTATTATTTTCATTTCCTATTTAACACACAAAGATTTGAAAATTTTGAAAGAGTGAAGCAGGATTTTCCAACAAAATATTTTCATAGTTCATGAAGTACGGCAATAAGCTATCTTAAATACCAGCTTTCGCATATTCAACTTATGCTAACGAGTATTTACCATACAATCATGTATGTTTTTAAGAGCAAAACGGGTTATTCATTTCGCCGAGTTCTATTTTCCACATTCACAAAATAATGTAGGTACTATAGAAGAAAATCACAAAAACCTAGTCATAACATAAAGTGTTTTTTTAATGAAAATTGACTTAACCTGAACCCGAAATAAGAGCTCCAACTTGATTCTTTCACGCTCCTGGATCTAAATTAATGAATGATTCGCAGAAGCCGTGGGCTACGCCCCACGCTTTTTTGTAACCATTTTTTAATAAATAAAGTATTTTTGAATAATTTTGGCTACTTCTAGGATTTTACGGCTGTAATTTAGATTCGCACGACTATTTTATTAAACATTAATTTAGCCGCCATCCGCAATACAAATTAAATAAATGTTTGCTTATAAACTCGTGATCGGTGAAGTAGGTCTTTAATTTTATATGAGCAACATGTTTGTTAGAAGCGTAAAATATAAAGTATATTTTATTCGGCATTTCTCTTAGCGGATTACAAATTGTTAAATCCATTCCAGTTACTTCCACTTTTTACAGTATATTAACTGACAATAGTCACAGCTTCCATTGAGAAACTCATTGTCTGCCATAAGAACGGCAAACATTATTTAATAATTAAAGAATTGTCGGTACTACAGCTACGTCTTTATTATATATTTTAGAGTTGCAATTCTTCTTTTTAACACTTTTATTTTACTTGTAATTATAAACTTTTGCTTCCTAAAATGCAATATTTTCTACCTTCTTACCTCCATACTATTGATACTTATAAGCACATTTCGGTTTCAAATATTTTGCTTATGTACTGTTATTGTAAGCAAATCAAAATTCTTTTGTTTCTCCACGATTCATGAAAAATGTAATCATTTGACACCAACTTTATTTTGCTTGTTTTGCTTATTTTCTCATTGGGCTCTTTAAACTGCGTATATGCGCTTATTTTAGCTTTCATGCAGCTAGTTTGTGCTTTTTTTTTATAAAGAATTTAAGATTTGCAATTTTTGGTTTGAAATCTAATGTTAAAACATGTTCACACCACATTTTAGAAATTCCCTGCTAGGCCAAACAAACATTCCTTAGAGAAACAAATAGAGCGCTCGGAGAAACACCAAGTTCTGTGTTCTATAAAGCCACACACAATAGTCTATCTCATTTATTTGAAAAACATTGTTTTGTCTTTTGTTAACGTCAGTAATCCGGAGCATTCCATTGTGTTGTGATGTTTTGTGAATAATTTAAATTTGAAATTATAAAATGCCTATAGTGAAGGATACATCCGTACCGGCAAGTTGGCTTAAAGATTTTCCTGAATTGGTTATTGAACGTAAAATATTTTGCAGAATCTGCATGAAAACCGTAAGTTACGCCTTTGTAATATATCTTATTATTAAAAGCTGATTTAAAAAATTTCTGACGTTCTTCCACAATATGTTTCAGGTAATTTTTTAATAAAAACATGGTTTGGACGACAAGGAAATTTATATCAATACAATGTATCGTAGTATATGTTTATTTGTTGTTAATTACATTTTCTAGTTTTTATATTGTATTGAAATATTTGTAACAATACCTTAATCTTATGCAACGACAAATAAAAAATTTGGCGTTTTTCATTTGCTTATTTTGTGATTTTTCATGCTTTTTTTCTGATTTATCAAGCTTATTATAAGCGCTTATTTCAAAAAAATAAATGCTTATAAATCCGGCGCTCTGCTTATAAGTGCCTAAAAATCCGAGCCCTACTTATAAATAATAAATTTTAAATGTTAAACGTAGGGTGGTCGGGGCCATGAAGCTGCAATACCTGCGAAATGTATTAATTATATCAATTTATTTTTTTTTATTTATTTCTTTAAATACAATATTCTGCAACTTATTTAAAGAGAAAAGCGTTGGGCGTGGTCTATGGGTTTAACTAGTTTTAAATTAGTTTTGTTATTTAACTTTAAATAATAAATAAACTATGTTGAAGTGCAAGACATTTTCCGATTGCGTCTCTTTTCTGGCAATTTGCGCTACTCGGTAGTGTTTAAAATTGTAATGGTTACATTTCCATTTCCAACAGCAGAAATGTATTATGTCTTTGATCCTTGTTATTGGCGATTCTGTGGATTTTTTTTTAAGTGTCGGTGGTACTGCAGTGCCCGAAGGTAATGAAATAGTTATAGGTACCACATTTCTAGATACCTGCTCTCTTGAAATCTCATTATCTTTGATCGCGAGTTCGTTAGCATGGTTTGGTCTACGTATCTCTCCTGCGTCGTATTAAATACTGGGCTGTGCTCGTGCTGGAACCAAGGCCGATGAAGTGATTCGTCTACCCAACATATGTTCTTCTCACAGAGTGTGATGTGTAAATGCCATCTATTTTCAGATTATGCTTCCATAATACACACAAACCGTTGATTTCAAAGGTGGAAAATTTCTATCAAATGCAGTATCGGTCGGTTGTACAAACAAATTTGAACGGTATGAAGTAGACGCGTAAATACGTGGTGTTAAACAGTGGAGGCTTCCCTCCACTTAAAGCTAAGACAATTGGAAGGGCTCCGGATTAAGTCTGTGCTCTACCAAATTTATTCATAAAAAGGAAATGATTATTTTTGCAATAACTTTGTATTTTTTTGAAAAACGGGATCTACCTTTACTAATTTCAAAAACCATTGGTCCTTTTTACATTCAATTTTCAAGAAATTATTTTCTCGCGACAAACCTTTTAAAGGTAATATTGTAGCAGCTGATTTGTGTTAGAAATGGGCTACCATTTAATTTTTTTCTAAGGTTATAATTTCCCCCTCTAACAATTATTGAAATTTGAAAATTAACTAATATTTGTTATTCAGTGAATGGTGACCGATACTAAATTCGCGATTAACCTGAATTGCTCATAAGGGACAGTAGAACAAAAAGAAACCTCTGATGTTTTTTAATCCCACACTACGTCTTTTGCTGCTAAAAAATGAATTTTTATTTTTCCGTATTTCCAGTATGGGAAGGTGTGATCTTGAAAATTTTTGATTTGCAAACAGAAACGAAAATTCGAAAACAGGTTGTGGTAGACGGCGCTAAGACAAATGCAGTTTTTGCTGAACACTTAAACTTTAATGCAATTTTTTAAAAGTGTAGGCTTTAAAGCTTATTTGCTTAAGAATGGCTTGTCAGATCGGCATCAATTTTGGTTATTGTCTAGCTTCAGAGAATATATTATTATTAACAAACATTTTAGAAATTTTCTGAAATATATTGTTTAAACATTGCATAAGCTATATTTTTGATTAGTCCCAATACGCTAGTAATAAAAGCAAAACAAAAGTCATAAGACATAGCCGTGGAAAACAAAACTCATCGAAACTTAATTCATTCCGACGAATATGTTTTTGCTGCTTATACAATATCTCTGTGACGCCCTCTATGAATTTTTGAAACTGAATATAAAAGCGATAAAGATATTTATCCAATAATAATCGGAAGACGGTGAAATATTTATTTTAAAGGTAAATTGTTCATTAGTCATGGTAGAATAAGATTCTAAACTTAATTTTTAGATGCAATAACATTTGGAGGGGCTAATCATCGCGCCCATCCCCTCTTTTTACGGTGGCTGTACTAGGAAACTTCAAGCAAAGACAATGACAATGTTTTTGCTTTTATTTCCTGAAGTGTAACACATTTTTTTGGCTTCTACTTGAATTCTCCCCAAGTGAGTTCTTCGCAGCCTCGTTATCCGTATTTTAAAGTTAAACTCTTGGGACTAGAACGTTATGCAACGAAACTATTTTAAAATAGCAAAAAAAACTTAATTTATGGAAAAATTCAAGTCACGCGTTTTATCAACTTTTTTTAATACGTATCCCAACTTTGAATTACTTACAGATGTATGACTTGGGGATAGCATTGTACAAAAATTAAACAATAATTTTGAAATTTCGGTTTGTATGTTACTTCAATTCCATTAGAAGCTTTCTTATTTAATTTATTGTAAAATAAAACTATGTTTAACTTCAACGGGTTTTTTATTTTAGCTTTATACGTATTTCAACGTGTTTACACGTCATTATCAAAAGCAAAATTAAAAGTAAACAGTTGGTGTTGCTATAGGAACAATAAATCTTGTGAATTTAAGAGATCAATTTGTTGATTCATTAAAGGTACAGATTTTAAATGTTTATGAATTTCAAATGCTTCTCGTATATCCAACTTACGTTTGTTATCACAAAAGTGTAAAAATTTTATAGTGTCATAAGATGTGACTGAATGATTGTGTTCTAATAAGTGTTTAGCGTAATTGGATTTATGTGGGTGTTTAAATTTGTAACAACGTACGTGTTCCTTGTACCTAATATCAAAATTTCTAATTATTTGTCCTATATAAACCGAATTACAGTGCAAGCAATTTAATTTGTAGATGCCTGATTTTAGTAAATTGTCTGTTTTTTCTTTAGCATTAAACAAAGCGTTTAAAATCTTTTTTGTTGTTTTAAAAGTTATTTTACATTTATTTGTTTTGTTTATAATTTTAGCAATTTTTTCTGATTAATTGCCAAAATATGGAATTCTTATTTTCTGAAATTTTGTTTTAGAATTTCCAGTATAGATAAATGTTGACAAAATCAAAAATATCATCGAAAATGTTAAGGTGTATTCGTTGACAGTAAAGCAATCTAAATTCAGCGACTTCGTTAGAGAGCATCAAGAGGTGTTTGACCTTCCTTAGCCATCCAAAATATTTAACAAAGTACCTACGTAAATACTTAAATGCATACAGAGTCGGACTTTTCACACAGGAAATTTTACAATTAATAAACCGGAATTAAATTATCATAAACTGCAGCACTAACAGTTATATTATGTTATAACTCAACTTTTTTTAAATAATTGTGTTAGTTTTGTCTGCCCGCATAAATATTTTTGCAATTTTATTTAATTTTTACAAAAATCAACTTGTTTCCTGACGCGCAAAAATTTATTTTAAATGCTTGAAATCTGAAAAAATAATTTTGGAATTTGAAAAATAAAAATATGCTTTGTTAGAGCTGAGAAAAGAAATTTAGTTTACAAAAATAAGTCTAGAATTATTATTTTAATGAAATCTAAAAAATATATTTTGTGAACATAAAAGACTACATTTGTCCACAGGAGATGGTGCAATCGCGTTAACATTTTACTTGAAAAAATGGCTATGCACCGAGATGATACGCATTTTATTTTAAATGAAGGAACCAATTAGCCAATAGTTACTCTCAACGCAATTAACTATCTTATTTCTACCTTAATTTTGCTAGTTGATTGTTTTCAGTAGTTTAAATGCGACATTTATACATCGAATCATGTATTAGCTAACATTTCGGTTTTACCTTGAGTCCATGTCTTATCCGAATAAAATCCTAACGCGATTGCGCCACCTCGTGTCAACGAAAAGTAGCTTTTATGATCACAAAATATATTTTTAGACCACTCAAACAATATTTCGGGACTTTAAACTTTTGTAAACAAAAATAATGTATTTTTCTCCACAACAATTAAAATATAATTACCTTTTTTAATACACACATCAAAAATAAATTTTTTGTGCATCAAAGAAAAACTTATTCTTAAATTTTAAAAAAATTGTCACTAAAATTAAAAATTTTTTAAAAAGAAATATTATTTATGCCCACAAAAGTTAAATAATTATTAATTAAAAATTTTTTGATATAAAAAAATAATATAATGTTTAATCCTCCAAACTGGCTCAAATTGGCGCTTCATAGGGAAAAGGTAAAAACATTTTTCATTTGTTATGACCTATGAGCACAGTATTTTCGTTTATTACTTCTAGGGTTTTTTTAAAAAAACATAGTTTTAAAAAAATAAACCTAAAGAAATGTTTTAGGTTAGGTATAGACCACATAAACATAGGAACATTTTAGAAATTATTAAGATGAAGTACTAAATTGTTGAAAACCGTGTGAATTTCTTAAAACAATGTAAAATTACATTTTCTAGAATTTGAACTTTAGATAATCTTTGATTGTATTACGATTAACAGACACATTTTTTGTACTTGTAACTGTTTGAAGTACTTTTGATGTCTCAGTTTTAATACAAAGTCTGTATTTTATGCAGATTGTCTTGGAATCAACGAAACAATTATTTTTTTATTTTCGTTTCTGTTTTTAAGAAATCCGCGAAAGTACGGGCTAATAAAGGTTTATATTAGTGCAAATTTTAACTAATTTCCGCAAATTAAAGTTAGTTTAAATGCAAAACTCTGGAACTGAACATCATAAAAAAGATCGTAACTTTTTAATAACTTTCCGTGACGGATATCAATCTAACGAGCAACAAAACAGTTTTAATTGTCAACATCGTCCTAAATTAAAATCAAACTGTTAAACGGTCTTTTCGCCAATTTAATTCCTCTAGATCCAAGAGTATATTTCAAATTGTGCCATTCTTTCTTTTATCATTAGGATGAAATTAAGCACAGACTGTAATAATACATCTTGCAATTTTACAAGGTTAACGAGATTCAAATTTCGTCTATGTTCCGCAAACGTTATTATAATGACATTTCCGTTTGGCATAATCTTCTCAGCTGTAATTGATTATAAAAAGTAATAATAATTTTCTTTGGATTTTGTAATGAGAAGTTATATCATTTTGCATGTCTTAATCTTACTTGCGCTTGTGATAAATGAAATTTTCCATTCTAAACTGTTCCTTTCACAAATGGGTCAACATTTCTGGTCTGTTACGTTTTTGACGACAGAAAACAATCAAAACGTCTAATTTCTAGACACGTTAGGTAATTTTGCTTTTATTCTGTTTTTTATTGAAAATCAACGGAATTTCTTTGTCGCATGTTTTTATGATGAACACGATAATTTCGAAATAGTTTATGATTGTCTTTGCAATAATATTTACCTACCGTGAGATAAAATACCATCAACCTTGATTGGGGTTAAGTATTTTTTATGCGTCTGTTACGTTTTAGTGCGTGTTTTTTCGGATAAGCTATCTTTTTACCTATTTCACATTCCTAAGGCTACTTTTAAAACTGCAAAGCACATATATTCGTATTTTTTAGAGTATTATCATATTAACATCTTAATTCAAAAAATATATAAATATATATTTCTCAATTCTAGAATCGATTGTAGAAATGTTCGGTCTAGTTTATTGGGACTTATTAATAACAGAAAAGAATACTACGTCTAAGAACTAGTTTAAAAGTCAAGAAATACTACACATGATTACATGTTGTTTGTCAATACGTACATTTTCAGTTTTAAAATTAAAAATTAGACATACACAATTTTAAGATATTTCCAATACACGCAAGTAACAATGTCATGAAAATTTTCTATTTCGAGATGTTAACCAAAAAATGTGTTTGGTGCTCAATGAACATAAAAAAAGTTTTTGAGAAAATGTATGTCTGTCAGAAAGCAAGTTCGTTTCGTGTTATCTTTCAAACCTACAGTTAGTCCAATTTTAATAAAATTCAAAATTCCATGGTACATTCAAAATGTATCAAAAAATGTGTAACTAAAACATATTTTTTTGTCGTGTCACATTATTTAAAAACTGTATTTTATGAACGAGAAAACAGGACTCAAAGAAACAGCGAGAAACAGCGCTCGCGTTTTGGCGCGTTTGTTTGGGCGCAGGGACGTGTGAGCGCGTGGGCGTTATGGTGCGAGCCATTTGAGCGCAGACAAGTTTCGGCGCAAGCGTAATCTATTGTAGGTTATTTTATAGAATATTCAATATTTGTAAAATCGTTGAACTATCCAATTTGAAAAACAATTTGGTAAATGTTAAGTAGGGAACAGTGGTACACTTTCAATCATATGAAATTAAAAAATTATTTTGTGTCAGACAAGTTGGTAATTTTGCTAATTATATTTATGTAAAAATTCCAGGTCTCGTGTTAAACGTTAATAAATAATTGACTGGCTATTAAAATGTTAATTATTTAAAGAAAAAGACAAAATCAAATAATTTCCTTTATTGCGCGGAAACGTCCCTGCGCCAAAACGGCCCGCGCCGAAACGTCTCTACGCTTAAACTTCCCTGCAGCGAAACGAACTCGCGTCTCAACGTCCCTGCGTTCAAACTTCCCTGCGGCCAAATGGTGGCGCCAAAGCGGCAGCGCCCAACCGGCCGCGCCTAAACGTCCTATCTTAGATCGTTAAACAGGCAGTTGCAACAAGTTTTTTCACAAATTTCACTTTAACGTTCCTTACTTAAAAAGGACTACGCAGATCGGCATAAAATTTGATATCGTAATAACTTCGTGTTAAATGTTAATAACTAATTGACTGGCTATTGTTAATTAATTAAAGAAAAGGATAAAATCAAATAATTTTCTTTATTGCGCGGAAACGTCCCTGCGCCAAAACGGCCCGCGCCGAAACGTCTCTACGCTTAAACTTCCCTGCAGCGAAATGAACTCGCGTCTAAACGTCCCTGCGCTCAAACGTCCCTGCGCCCAAACGGTCGCGCCCAATCGGCCGCGACGATGACCTAGACAGTTAAACAGGCAGCTGCAACAAGTTTTTTTTCGCAAATTTTGACTTTTACGCCCTTTACATAGAAAGGACTACGCAGTTCGGCATAAAATTTGATATCGTAATAGCCCTAGGGGAACCAAACGTTATGATACAAAATTATTTGCAAAATATGAGTTGAAAATTGATAACATAATTTTTTCTGCCAGTTATCATAATTTTTAAGTACACTAATATTAAATAAAAGCAGCACAAGCTGTACGTCAAAGTAAAAGGGGGAGGGGGTGAGAAAAAGGAATTAGTAGGAGTAGGCGAGTGGGACCGAGTGATGTGATAACATATTTTTCAATATGTGCATATGAATATCAGAAATAAAAACATTAAATGAAACCTAACAAAACTTCACCATAAAGGAGAGGAAAAACATTTTCCTATTTAAGAAAAAATAATACGTTAACTGTTCGAAGTTTTTTACCTTTTTGTGAGTTATGTCCGTTAACTTTTTTTGATGTTTCTATTATTGTTCTTTATATTTTTAGATTGTAAAATATTTTTCACCTTGCGCTTTCGCCACTCATCCCCACCCCTTTTCTTTCTTTCTGAAGCTGGTTTGGTAGTGACATGCAATTATTGTGTCATACCACCGATAATCGTGACAAACAAAAAATTGTTATTTATTTTTTTGTAACCATTTTGGGCTTCTATACAATTTTTGAGCTTATCGCCATAATTCCTTATTCTCCACATAGAAATGAAGAGATTAAGACTTTGCCCACATTTCTATCATCAAAAGAACCCACAGATCATGATTTTTGAATAGTTTCCCCCAGACTATTCTTCTCAATTCTCTAATTTCTCTCAGACGCCTTCTATTATTTTTTTAATTTATTAAGTGACGTAGATAAAAAAGTTGTTTTAAGGAAACTGCCTATATGTAACAGTAGGAGACGATTTTAAACTTATTTTTCAAAAACATTAATTTTAGAAGGTTACTCCCTTTTCCCATAGTCTTTGCTCTAACCGATTTTGTTTACTGATCTTTGTTGTTCTAATATATATTTTTCCGCAAAAATATAAAAATTGATTTTAGTGGTTTTTATTTCTTAAAATAATAGTAAGAACCTGTATTCCTATAGCTCTATAGCTCTGCGACGTCATTTGGAGACTATCAAAAACTGATGGTTTCAAGATGCGTTTTTTATATATTAAACATTAAAATTACTACTTTTGGATACATATGAACATTAAAAAATACTTTATTATCATCATTATCATAATCTATTCTCATATACCCGAAGGTGTCGAGGTCTTTCACTCCGGGTAGACTCTTCGCTTGTGTAGTAGGGCTTTTTAGCTTTTAAACTACTACGCTCCTGAAGCGTATACAACCCTTCATGCACAGTCATTCAAAACCATTCACACATGTGTTTATTTGTATGTTAATATTGTGTGTGGCTTTGTTACTTGTCTTGGTTAGCCAGTAACCAAGGCAAGCGCCCTTAATTGTAACCCTACGTCGAATGGTTATAAAAATAAATATGGGTAGAGATCTAGTAAATATTTCTTTGTTAAATTTTTCAATATGGCGTTCACAATAAATCCGAAATATTCAGAGATAACAATAATTTCAAAATTCAGTGCTTTCCAAAAACCAAACGAATGCGACTCTGCTGTCAAATATGCAAAACTATGAATGTTGGTTATACCTAGGTATACATTACAACAGCAATGCAACGTAATTGTAATTTTATGTCGTTTAAATGTATCATGTTGAGTACCTACCTAGTGAAGCCTTGAAAAATCGTGTTAAGTTTAAAGTAATAAATCATTTTAAAAGTGTACATGTCGGCACAATTGCCATTGTTTATTTTTGCGAAAAGTGAAACTTCTATTTCCCAATGAAAGAAAGCTTTAATTAAAAATAAATACTAAAGTGCAGTGATATAACATGAATATATGCCGGATTTATCTGTTGTGTAACAACACGCATAGGCTACTTCTTGTTGTAAATGTAACATAACTACTCCTCTTTTCTCTTTTCCGTTTTAATTTTAATGTGCTATATGGTTATGATAGTTAGATTAATGAGGTAGTTATTATAAATACCTCTTAATTTATTGCAAATTGTCTATGCACAGGCATAAATAAATTTACAAGTTTTCAAATATGAGAACGCACATTTTCAAATCAATTCTAGAAGAACATTTAAAATTAAATAATAATAATGCATAATGTTTAAAATAGCTACATTTATTTACAAATTGCTCGATAATTACAGCAAATATTTGCACAAAAATAAATTTTACGACTTCCTTAATTATCTATAAATAAAAGTTAGAAATTTTTGAATCATATTATTTATTGTTTATTTATTTTTCTATTTATAAATTAAAACAATATAATTCTGATAAATAGGAATTAAAAGAAAGTTGAAAGTACCGACGTTTTAATCTTAATAATTTGTAAATATTGAATTGGCAGTTAATTTCAGCAAACTACATAAAAACACATTGCGAAATTGTCTGTGCAATAACAAACCGAACAATAGCATAACAAAAGTACTACTGCATGACACACAGGTATTTATCAATATCAGTCACTCAACCTCAATAATTGAAACGGCGGCGTAGGATATTTTATATCACACTATAATTTTGCAATACAAATATAAACCTACTTTAACAATGTAAGAGCTTTGGAGATCGCATGCAATAGCAGCTGATAAATGTTAATTCTTAAAGTTAACGAATACGTACTTCGTCGAAAATTCATTAATTAAAAAATATTACTGATATTTTACGACGTTTCATAGAATTTGTAATTATTAGACTTCGGATTTTTAAGCACAAAAAATTAGAAAAATAAGCACATAAATTGTTTAAATAAGCATAAATATATCTTTAATAAAAGCATTAATATGCATATATATGCACGAATAAGCATAAATAAGCACACATAAGCAGCACTTTGGCTTTAGAGATTTTACAAAAACAAAATCAATTATACTGTTTTTAATAAATAAAAAATTACAATTACACCATTTCCCATTAGTAAAAAGTTAATAATACAAATATAATAAAAAAAGAAACAAAAAATTATCAATTATAATTAGAAAAGCAATAAGTGACTAACACTTTTTCTAAATTTTCCGCAGTAAACCTTCGACGCTTTTCATTAAATATTAACTTATAGGCAGAAAAACTGCGTTCGACGTCTACAGAGGTCACAGGAGCGTATTTAAAATAAGGCACATATTCCATTGGTATATTTTCTGGCAAATTTACATTTTCACCAGCCAAAATTTTATCTATAGCTTCTAAATATTCATAACCAGGATTTTTATTTAAGACGGAATTTAGTTTCGTTTTAATTATTTGAGCTATTTTCCCAGGAGCCCTATTAACTTCGTCTTTTACACTTCGTAGAACGTTTAAATATTCATTTAAACTGAGTTTTGATGTTTCCAATTTTTGAATTGCATTTCCAATACACGCAAAATGACTTGAAACATATAAAATGTCGTTCCATAATTGTCTTTCTTGCGATAGTAATTTAGCACTTTTTATTGCAGACGCATCGTTGTCATCGAAATCGCCAATAATATCACGTATTTTATCAAAGTTCTTTGAATAAAATTCCACGGCAGTTAACCACGTTCCCCACCTTGTTAAAATGGGTTCGGGTGGTAAAGGGGTATTGGGTAATTTATTTTTGTAGTGGGAAATTCTCAAAGGCGCCTTTAAAAATATCTTTTTTACAGAAGCTATAAACTTATTTATCTGTGGATATTCTTCTCTAATTTTTTCAGCAACTCGATGTAGAGCATGGGCCAGACAAGTAAAATGTATTAAGTTTGGATAAAATGCTTGCAGCAGTTTAGCTGCTGCTACCATATAGGGCGCTGCATCAGTGTACATGATTAAAACGTTGTTATCGTTAAATTCTGCTTGATAAAAAAATCTCAAGCAAGAATTTACAAAGTGGGCTACAGTCTTACTGTTTGTTTTCTCTAACACTTTAGAACAAACTAAATAGGATCGCGTAGCTTCTGATTGTGACAATTTTCCTACCACAAAATTAGCTACGTAATTTCCGACAGCATCAGTAGTTTCATCTACGGAAAACCAAATGAGCCCTTTTCCTACATCTTCTCGTATTTTCCCGATTGCATTGTTGTAACAGGTGTCGAGATAATTTTTCCTTAGAGTGGACTCGCTTGGAATATTCCTATTGCAGTACTTTTCAAGAAATGATTTGAAAATCGGGTTTTCTACAGAATTCCAAGGAATATTTGCGGCAACCAAGGCACTACACATATCTTCAAAAAATTCATTCCTTCGATCACTTGTTATTGGAACAGTTAGGAATGTCTGCTTAAGTTTATTTGTGCGAACAACACTTCCTTGATGTGTAGCTGTTTGAATATGCTGCTGAAGTTGATGCTTCTTATTGGATGCTACCTACATCAAATTAAGATTATTAATTCCTGTTTATTGCATACCTATACAAAGTTATTTTAAATTCTGCTGTTCTACAGCACTAAGTAAAAACTTTGGAAAAAACTCAAATGCTGAAGTTAAAAATAAATAAATGTATTGTGGACTTACTTCCTTGTTACATGAATTACAAAAAATCACATCGCCGTCGGATGAAAAGCACTCAAACTCCTTGTTTTTTAACCACAACTTGATTAACGCACTCTTAGAAGATTTTGTCTTTCCCATTTTAATTAGCTAAGTAAAAGATGTTTAACTAAAAACTACAAGATAACACGTCTGCACTTTAAGAACGGGCACCTATTTCTAAAAATATCTTAAAACACCTATTATAGCTCGTCAGAGATAACTGCCCAAGGCCCAAGGTTAAGACGGTAGCCAAAGAAGGTATTATACGCTTACTGTGGGTGCAACAAAGATACATAGCGATTTTCACCCTCATGAACGAAAAAGCGCTGTGACTCACACAATAAGTGCGTCTTATTGTAAATCCTTCCTGGAACTGGAACCCTGTAAAGTACTATTATACAGAACATACCAAAGTAAAAACATTTAGCACTCGTGTAAATGTTACATTTTCTTTTAATTTTACTGAAACTTCAAAATTGATTAGCAAAAAACTACAATTAAGCATTAAAAAAGCATATTAAGCACCAAAAAGCTCATACAAAAAAATAGGCACAAAAATGTTAAAATAAGCAAATAAGCATTTATTAGTATAGCTCATTCGCTTTAAAACCGCGAAATTCGTGGTCGTTGTAAGTTTCACCATAATATCTTGCAAACAGACAAATAAGCATTTGCTTAAAAATCCGAAGTCTAGTAATTATTAAAGATAGCAAGTTTTCCTTACTTTTACATGCAAATTAGTATTTAATTAATTTTTGGTAAAATTTTGGCTGGTAGTTTATAATTAATGTAACATTTTAGTGAAGCTGCTTAGACATTCACATTTTGTATTTTAAAATAAAAACGGTTTTAACATTTTTTAATCCATGCTATTAAAAACGATAAAAATGTTAACTTTTACAATAACATTATGTAAACGTTGTTTTTCTATTATTTTATAAAATAACAATTTTATTCTTCAAGCTAATTTTTTCCACTTTCTATTTTATAATTAGGTATTCGTAAAAGTACAGAAGAAAGATGTTAAAGTGCTGCCAGAGCAAGAGAATTTGATTGAAGAGGTTGAAATCGTTTTGTAACCTTTGAGGGAAAAATATTAAAACTAGTTAATTTTTTTCATACATTTTTGTTGATAATGACGTTTTTTTAAGATTTGTTAGTGTTTTTGTTAAAGGGCTCTTGTACCAAATTGGTTGAGTTACTTAGATCTGAACTTATAAAACATATGAGATTGGTTCGGTAGTAACTAGAGGAGACTGGACTGCAGTGACTGTGTTAGGGGGGGGGCAGGTTGGGTAGATGCCCTCCCTGTCAACTTGGGAGTCCAACCAAGTGTCCACTGAAATTTCATTACGATTCTTTAAGTATATATGTAACTCTAAGTTTTAGTTTAGTTTTATTACCTTATTTACTACAACTAGCGACAGTGATGACTCGTCGAGGAAATAAGATTATGTTAGAAACAGTAAATTCCTTAGAATACAACCATTAATTTAATTTTATTGTGAGATATGGGAACTTATGTACTATTTTGTTTTTTTTATACTGGTGGGTCTGAAATTCAATATTCTTATTACAATTTAGTTTAATAGTCATCTGTCTTGGATTTTCCCTGAGTAGGAAAGTGTGTTGTATTTTCAGTATTTTACTATTTGCTACAAACCTTGATTTTTACTACCAATCTAAAATGAGTAAACGTGAAACTAACACCACTTTATCGAATTTTTTGTTATTATAAAGCCGAAAAATAAGTGAACTTACACAAAAGCATCCTCGCAAATTATTATTAAAATAAATAGTTTTTGTAAATTTAAAATTATTTTTTCTAGTTTTTCATAATACCAACAGGAATATGCTAATAAAAAATATAATTCTTTTTTTGATCGTTCACTGTGTTTTCACTGTTTTCCTTTTAAATAACTGCCTACCCAAATATGTACTTTATTCTTTGATTTGATATCAATGTGCCTGTATCCAATTTCAAAAATATTATGCTGACCTGTGCTCCTCGCTCATCTAAGAAACTCTGCGCCGTCGCTGCTGAACTTATCCACCCTGCTGCTCTACGCACAGCAAACATTTGCCACTCCTATCTTATAGTAAATCGAGAGGTAATTAGAATTTAGAATCGTCCACCTTCCAACCCTAAAGAACAAAAATGTGCGAACTAACGCGTCGCCACCTACTATACGCTTGTGCGTACCTCGCGCATAAGGATATCTGGCTGTGACTAAAACTACAAAATTATTTTTTTTAATGGGAATAATAGTTATATGGAAGCTTACATTTTAATCGATTGGTATCAGAACAAGTTAACCAACCAATGGAAGTTTGAGATTTTAACAGATAAAATCGGTTTGAGATTGAAGAACGCCAGATACTCGAATCCGAAATTTATAGGTACCCTAAAAACAGAGGATCGTTTCATTAAACAAACCTTCAATTTTTATTGATTTCATAATAATTTTTGGCCACAAATATTCTCTTTGGCTAAGAAATTGTTGTGCAAATAATTTAAATTTAATTGTTCGTGCTGCGATAACGCTAACGTTAAACCAAATCGATTGTTTTCATCATTAACATCTCTTTTTCATCCAGAATCCTGCAGATCATCAGAAAATGGACAGCTCGTGGTACGGTGCCATGACTGTGACTGTTTTGGACTACTAACTTTTAGTCTTTCAGAATTTCACGCTTGCAAGGGCAAACTTCCGTAAAATTTTAAATGTTTTCGCATTATTTAGATATGCTTCGTCAATTACTGCTACAGCTCTGTTATGTTTCTAAAAACTTTCTAAGCATCTTCACAAATCGTCACACTTTGTAGGTCGCAATCAAATTCATGCAGTGTTGGTTGCCTGCCTTGTTAACTTGATAAGTTATAATTAAAGAAAATTTTCAGAGTAAATAAATCTTTAATACAATTTCGGATTGCTTATTTGTATCAAGAAGGCAGAACTCGTTTAAAAACTTGATTGGAGGGAAGGTGCGTTGGTTATTTATTTTGTGAATGTTGCAATGATGCTGTGTGTTCATTGAACTTGGGTCCTTGGCACTGGTAGGTGCGTAAACTTGGACGTTTTTGGCAAAAGTGTATCGTTTATGGCCAACCGGTTTTTCATTTTTGTTTGTAGTACTGTTATACCTCATGTAATAGATTACGTAGAATCACAGTCCGAATTGGAAATTTTAACACCTCGAAACTGTGTTTATTTTACAACAACAAAAGATACAAAATATACAGATGGGCCAATTACTTGGCCTAAACATTATCATACTTCAATTGTTATTTTTTTCAAACATTTTCATGTTATTACATTTTATGCTGCGTCGTTCTAATTCCATTCCAGCAATTACTATACCAACTGAATGGCCTAAAATTTACCGTTGGCAATTTGTCATGACCGCCTCGAAGAATATTATTAGAATCGGTATAATTATCTCTCGCGAATTAAAAGCAAAACAGTCAATGTTTTGTTTACGAAAAAGGGCATTAAGAAATGCCGTAGACGCAATAATCAAATTTATCAGCCAAAAAATGAGCGAAGTACTTTGTCTGAACTTTCCTAACTAAACTAAACTGTGAAATTGATATTCATGTTTTTAAAGTATTTTTGTGTCAACGATTTATAGCGAACAGATGGCACCACTCTTACCACTCTACGGTAAGCGTAGCATAAATACCATAAAATGCTTTCGTGTAAAAATGATAAACTATTTCAGGATTTTTCATTCGTTTTAACTGTCAGCTACAAACAGAGAAAGTATTGAAACAGGCCATCTCGTTTTAACATTCATCTGTTAAATGTTAGACTGTATGCTTTGTTCTACGGAATATCTCTCACAAGTTCAGAGAGAGATACAGTATTAACTGCTTGCATTCTAAGACCTTATCGTGAATTTTGCATAGTGTAGTTAAAAAATGGAAATCAAAGACAAAATTTATTTGCCAAAAATTAAATAAAACGGGAAAATTAACCTCTCTCAATATTGCTGCCCCAAAAATTAAGTTTAGAATCTTAGTCTACTACCACCCATAAGCAATTTAGCTAGAACAGATGTGTTTTATCGTTACCCTTTTATTAGATAACGGGATATAAATCTTCAATTTTCAAAAATTTATAAAAAGAGTCACAGTGAAATTAGCGGGCTGGGACACCAATTAAACTGTGTCTTATCCATAGGTTTATGAGGCGAAGAAAATTTAAGAATCGTGCCACCAGTTTTTAACCAAAATGTTTTTGAATATTTTTCAAAACGGAAAATATTTTTGACTTCAGAGGTTACAGTTTTTCAAACATTTTTTTATAGTAATATTGTGTTGCCTTAGGGCTATTATAATAACTAAAGTTTCTCCCGATCTTGCCACTCCTTTTTAAGTAATAACAATAAGGCGGTCAATTCAAAAGTTTAAAAAATCGTAGAAGCCGCTACTTAAAATTTAAAAATTTGTTTTATCAAATTTCACTTGAAATTGAAAAAATTTAATTTCTGAAAAAATGCTACAAAAAAACTGTATAACCTCCCTTTGCTTCCAGTTTTGAATGTTTTAAAAGCTTATTTCGTCAATGAATTTTTGATATACTTACCTCTACATACCCACACATACACCCACAAGCAGGCATTTATAAAAACGATGTTTTTAATTCCCGGAGGTCCAAGACATATATTTCCATCAACTTTCTCTAAAAATCGCTGCATGCAAACAACAAGTTCAGAATATTATTTTAGGTACTATTAATGATGATAAATGTAGCTTAAGGCAGTGGCGTCACTGCAAAATTTCGACCCCTAAGCAAAATATTGAGCCCCCCACCCGCTTCTGTGCTACTTGCAAAACTGAGAAGCAAAATAACACAAAAATAAATGTTCCAACAAAACAATAATAATTTAAATTCTACATGGATGTCTATAATAGGCGAAAAATCGGTCAAAAGTGTAAAAACATGTTGACGAAGATATAATGGTCTTAAACGCTTCATTTGAGTGTTATTTCCAAAATCTTAAGTTTCTTCCCCTTCCCCGAGCTCGGTGCTGCCAACGTGATGCAGAATAGGTACAACAAATTAGTTTTTTACTAACAACTCGTGTTCTCTTTGTCGTACGGTAAAAATAGTTCTATATAAATAAAATTTGATAAAACTCTCTAAAAAAAGTTCTAATCATCTTTTTTATAGAACCTTTACTTTGAGAGCTCGGTTTCGTCAAAGTAACTGGGGATTTGAAATGACGCGCGAAATTACCGCTTAAGCAACACGGTTATTATGTCGTGCATTTACAAGAAAACTTAATGTTTTATATTTTTACACGGCGAGCAGTCCCCACGAGTAAAATTAAAATTTGGTAAGTGAAAACCGATATTTTCTGCGCATCAACTTCGCACGGTTACTGCTCTCCAAGTATGGATTCTACAAAAAAGATATGTAAAACATTTTGATAGATAATTTTATCAGCTTTAATTTTGTATAGAACTATTATTGCCGTAATACGAAGAGAAAACGAGTTATCGGCGAAAAAGCGATTTATTGTGCCTTTGGCTAGCGACGACTTCGGTGGAGGGAGAAAACCTACGATTTCTCTCCAATGAAATTAAAATAAAGCATTTAAAACAATAAATCTTCGCCAAAATTTTTATGGTCAAACTTACCTGCCGGCCGCCTGGTCTATAATGCAACTAAAATAAAAATAAATGCTCGTAACAAATAGCTGAAATAAAATAATACGAGTATGAATATGTTGTGCTTATGAATTTATGATTTTATGAATGCTTAGGAAGTGATGACTGATGAATATTCCTGATTCTTTTTTTATTAAATATATTATATCACGTGCGAAATATATAAAATATTTACACTGCCTCGTTTTGTATCATGATCATTAATAATCAATATTTTATTATGATATTACATACGATGATTCAAGAACTGGCAATTTTTATCTTTGTATTACAACATTTAATAAAGTAGCGCTATCAAAACTGTATCATTTATTATTAATACTAATATTTTTCAATAAAGGAAATAAAACATTAATAAAATCTGATGCAAACTATTCAAATAATATTTTTGTATACGATAACAAAAAGAATTTTAATGTCGCAAACACTTGCAGAGCTTTAATGAAGTATTTGTATTCACGCGGTGAATTTCCGTTTCAAATTTATAGTTTCCAGTTAATGTAGGCCTAACTAATTTCACGATTATATTCTTTCGTAAACACTTTTTATTTATTACATGTTCATCATCAAAGAAGTTAAATGACCACATACTCTCTCTACGTTAGTAATATAATAACACAGGAATAAAAACAGCCGCCGGGCAACCGCCACGGCACCTTCTTCGCATAATGTTTGAAAATTTAGAAAATTTGTGAAAAAAAAATTGAAGTTGTATGAAACTGAAAAGTAAAAAAGTGTAAAAGTTTTGAAAATTTTGAAATATATAAAAAAATCGGGCTTGCGCAGATCGGCTATTCGACATTTGTAGAATACGAATCTAAGGTTCTTTTTGGAGCCCGTCTATTTTGAAGTAGGCGCCCTTTCCCCTCCCCCAATTTTTTAAAGCAATCGATTTGATTTATGATATTTTGTGTTTTCTAGTTGTAACAAATGTTTAATATTGAAATCTTAAAATCGATTTCATAATTAGGCGATAGCCGTTTTTTTGGCGATTACTTAATTAATCTGTTCAGATAAACGACTAAAAGGAAACCTCTCAGTGATGTATTATCAATGGAAAGTTGTTTCTATTGTCATTCAACATACTCATTCCGATTTTGCGTCGTACATTTTTCCACAAACAAAATCGCATTTGTGCAGCTATTCGACATGCGTAGAATACGAATTTAGGATACTTCTTCGAGCGCGTTTATTTGTGAGATAGCACCCTTCTTCCCCCCCTTTTTTGGCAAACCAGCATCATTTTCTTGCGGTGTCATCCTATTGCAATTAGCAATCTTTGAGCCAAATTTGGGTTTTCTGCGTTAATGCGTCTGAACTGTAAAGTGTATACAGACACACATACAGACACACACAGAGACACCTCTACAGCGTCCGCTTTGTCGTCTTTCAAGGTCCTAAAGCCTGCTTATTAGTCAAAATGTTTAGGTTTAATTTTGGCATAAAAGTACCTTTCTTTTAGGCTTAACTCGTATATCGGCCAGCAAACTCAAAGCAAAAAAGCTTCGCCGAATGAACGCATTTGCTCCAAATTCAACCTGACGATTACAGTCCCTTCCTCTATAGCTTTACTTCGTACAGAGAGGAAGGTAAAAATGGAACAAATAAATTTGGGGTATATTCCTAACATTAATTTACAGAACCAAATCTCTCCTAATTGTTAAAGAATTTGATTTATGCATTGATTTTTTTTCTCTATAAAGTGAACTTTGGTTGAATTCATTGAATAAGTAATTTGAAGCACTAGAAAGTTTTCAAATATCAAAAAATGGAATACTTTTACGTTAATTGGACAGAACAAATTTATACTGGGTAGTCCTTTGTGTGCTCATTTCGTTTTCTTGCGAGATGTAAAATTACTTCGTTATTTATAAGGAAATTTGATTAACCACATCATTTTGCATAATATCATTTTTGTTAGCCGTTGCAAGGAGCGTTTCAAGGGAAAACAAAGAAAATGGAAAAGGTTGAGAAAATACAGCCTGGGATATTTACGATCAAATTTGACAAAAATATTTCACAGTTCATGTTTGTATATACATATAGACACAAACAAATACTGCTAAGAAGAATTTTCCTTGAAGTGTTTTGTTGTCTCCATAAATTAGAATACCAGCTTTAAGTACTAAAAAATGAAAAGCTTGTATTAATTTAAACTTTCGGGTAAACTAAGGTCTCGAAATTATTGATTGGAATAAACATGTACGAAGCACTTCCAGAAATTTTCTCGCTTTTGAGCTCTATTATATAGGGTGTCTCAAATGGAGTAGCATAGCAGAGGTATCTTTGATATTATTATAGATAGAGAGTCGGTTAAACGGGCAATGTTGTGCAGTTTTTGATACTGATTTGTATCCTGTTTAGTAAAAGTTACAAATTTTCAGCCAAAAAAATAATATCTATGAAAAACTTTAAAAAGTGAAATATTTGCGTTAATTTAATATTTATAAAAAATAGTTTAAAGAAACTTTACCAGGTACGATTAAAAAAATTTAAGAATGTTGTTAAAAACGTTTTCAAGATACTGACTTATTTAAAATAGCCTCCGTATTGGTTTTTGACATAATCATATTGTATTTGTTTTTCTGATTTCAACGATGTATAGCAACCTATGTTTAAATTAAAAACAATATTGCATTTATTGATATTTTAATTTACAATCAAGTAAGTCATAAAAACAAAACAAAACAAACAAAATTTGTTACAACACACTCAACTGTCGGGATATGAATCAGTATGAAAAACTCCCATATGCAGTGTTGCCAGATGACGGGATAATTCTTTTTTGGGAGAATTTCGATTAATGCCGAAACAAGGAAAATATGCAAAAAATACAAATTTAATAAAAGTTTAAAATGTTTGCTTTATAAGGGGAAATTGACTAATATTTGGAAAATTGTAATAAAACCAGGGAATAACTTTCCATGAAACTGACACATAATGTGCGTTATTCATAATAAACGAATGTATGGATATTGACCGTCTAGTTTTTGAGAAATATCAGTCAGTAAAAATATTCCGAATTTCGACTATATTTAAAATTGTTTTAATTATTCAACGCTATAGTAAATGAGCCAATACGATGGCTTTATTTATGGAGTCACACCAAACAATCCATACATATATAAAAGCACAAAGGGCTTTTTTCTCCGGTTCCTCCAGCGGCTACCGCTTCACCAATTTGGACCATTTTTTTTTAATGAAAGGTCTCTATCCACAGATGGAACATGAAACATTTTTATATTTTTATTCTACTTCGATTTTTTAATAATAATTATTTTAATTTATAATATATATGAAGGTCGGCTAGACGCGCGTCACTTGGGGCGCCATCTATAATAACGTCGCGTGTCATTATTGGAACTGATGCATCACGTGATTTGACATTTCGCCAGTTCTGTCAAAGCTGTCTGTCAGTGCATTGTGTGCTGGGGTAACACTAGTATTGTATTATAGTGAAAAGTAAACGTCAAAGTTTCTAGTTTCATGTAGTAAAATGGTTGATCATACAATTTCAGGAGTTCCTTCATTGAAACACCAAATGAAAGTATTCTAAATAGTACGGTAAAGTATGTTGTATTACTACATATTGTTGAATAATCTTTCCAAATACTACTCGCGATCAAAATTTTTTTAAAGAATGTTTTGTGTTTACGTGCAAATTATTGCAAATTTCGCGAAATTTCCACACATTAATGTGCGTAAACACAAATCATTTTCAAAAAACTTTCACTTCTCGTGGTATTATCCTTGGTAATTCATCGCAACCTAACCTAACTTTTCCTGAGCTATGCTCAATGGTGTTCAAACATTTAATTAATTAAAGAATAAAGTTTCATTTTAGAAGTACATTTATGTTGTTACTAAAATCAAATTTAGTGTTATTTTTCCATATGTGAAACATAAATATATCCATGTTTAATATTCTACAACTGTGCTAATTCTAAGACAGTAATGTGGTACGTTGAAAAAAAAACGGACGAGTTTTATTTAATATTGTGGGAATTAGTAGATGATTTTGGCCTTCGAAAAGGGGATTTTTAGGACTGGGGGAGGTAAATATATTGCTATCTATCTGGCAATACTGTACATATGCTTAAGCAGCTATATGCACGGTGAATGAAAAGTATGAAAGGAATATCAATGCCACAACCTTAAATAATAACGAAAATAAGTTAAATACAACAGTTGTTTGGTAGACAATTTCGCCTAATTGTAAATTAATTTCACGTATACAGGTTGCTTACTTTTCAAGGTACAATAAGCAACTTTGTTATTTATGAATGAAAAATGTAATTCTCTATAAGATACTGTTAGGTATTTTTATGCCAAAATTGTTCGGTTGTTGAAATGGTAATAACTGACTAACGAAATGTTTTTTTATTGCGATTTTTTACAGCGGGTATGGGCTTGAGTTAATGTAATAACGGCACTGTTGAAAAGGATTTTGAATTATATAGGGGGGTCCGATTTTAAGATTTTGCACAAACTTCAAACAATATCGTAATGGTTTTAAATAGAACACTCTGTATTTTAGGTCATCGTCTTACGAGGAATTTAATTCTCTTCCAATTTCATACACCATGTACTACAGCCAAAAATAGTAGTTTTGGAGATAATTATCTTTTTAAGATTTTAATGGTTTTTGTGAAAACAAAATCTTGATACAAAGTAATAGGTCTTGAAAATTATGCTTACGCAAGGAAATAATATACAGGGTGAGCTATTTAAAATATATATTGTTTCAAGTTTGTGCAAAATTACACGTAAAATCAAACCACCTTGTATAACTCAAACACTTTTTTAACTGTACTTTTATTACATTGGCCCATGTTCACACACGCTGTAAAAATTTCAATAAAAAACATTTTGTTAGTCAGTTACTACTATTTTAAATTCGGCCGGCAACTGTCAATTTAAATAAAAATCGCGAATAATTCAACAACCGTACAAATTTGGTATAAAAATATTTTATACTATATTATAGATAATTAAATTTCGCATTGAAAATGTAACAGATAAAAATAGAAGTGTACTTTTAATACCAAGTTACAGAAAAAAACTTTCATTTCTTGGGGAGCGGGGTGTCATGTATAAAAAGGTGTCCCACTTTTGTGCCAAAGAAAATTGGTCACGTTACGTATGGGTACGTTGATTACCTGCAAACGCAACACGTCATTCAAATATATCTCATTTTTTGCATCATTACACAATAGTAAGAAAATACCCGCCATGGAACAAACAAGACATAATATGACGTGCAGTCAAAACGAGGCAAGCCATAACCACGAATGCTTCAGCATAACGTCGTTGCTCTGAGTTCTTACGTTAGAAAAAAGATCAACTATTTTAATTTTTTGAGATAAATGAAAACCAGAGTCGATGCAACAATTTCATCGGCCATAAATTCAATAAGGGGGGGGGGCAGAAAATAACCCCCATAAGCATTGGTGCACCTAAAAATTAAAGTTGGGAATCTTATTCTACTATCACTCATGAGCAATTTAGCTTAAACATAAGTGTTTCATCGTTACCCGTTTATTAAACAAACAGACATGCGAATAGTCAATTTTCAAAAATTCAGAGGCGTTACAGAGAAATTAAGGATACCAACCAAATTGCAGCTTATCTCTAGCTGTACGAGCCCACAAAATTAAAAAGAAATCGCGTGCCTATTTTTTTTCCAAGTTTTGTGAAAACTTTTTACTTCTTGGAAAATTATCGTAAATAACAACATTTCTTCAGGACTACCACAATAGCAAATTCGATCCTGATCTGTCAACTTGTATTTGAGTAATTAGGCGTTAAATTGAGAAGCTTCAAAAAATCGTAGTGGCCGTCATTTTGCAGTTTAGAAAGTTTGGAAAAAGTTTTCTATTACATTCCGTTTTCAAGTTGAAGGAATTGGTTTTCTAAAAAAAGTGCTTCCGGTATTGAATTTTCTTGAAAAACTGATTTTGTCGAAATCGGAATATCCGTACGGGAATTATAAGGCACCTCACGCACACATACCAACCCATTCACAGACAGATATTTATTAAAAGCCCCTTTTTGTGTTTCTTTAAGTCTAAAGATTGTATTTCGGTGCAAGTTTAAATCTCGCAATCGACATTTTCATGAAATCGCAGTATTTTCCTATACTGAAAGTATGAGAAAATAAAAATTGTAGTACTGTTTGCTAGCGTGAAAAGTTTTTTAAAACTCCCGCATTATGTTGGTGAATATGGGCATATATTAAGTTATTATTTTCTGTGTCTATAAAGTAACCCCTCCCCCCCAACTAACTTTTGTGCGAATTGATATTTTACCACAAAATTTGGTGTGCTGTAATGGGAAATTAAATACTATTTTTTAGCCAATAATTAAATTTTGTATCATTTACAATGGCGGTTAGGCGTGATTTTAAATCACATTTGTCATTTTTTATTGCTGAATATCTTTCTTTGAAACTCTAGGATCAGACGCAGAAGTAAAAGACATTTCAAATGAGGTGTTACTCGACCTCCCTTTCCATTAAAAAAATAATTTAAAATGGCGCCCAGCCGCCATTTTGAATGATACAAAATTTAATTATTGACTAAAAAATAGTATTTAATTTTACATTAAAGCACACCCCATGTTGTGGTAAAATATTAACTCGTTCAAAAGTTAGTTTGGGGGGGGAGGTTACTTCATAGACAGGCGGTAGAGCAAATGAAATACAGACACGCTGACAATAAAATACTGCAATTATTATAGCCCTCATAAACCAGCGTAAACCATTTTGTTTTCGTTACATCAAATTATATTTCCAAAAACATCAGTAAATTTTCAAGCAAATACATGTATTTTTATTTAAACCGTTTAAAACAATATGAAGACCCGCTTCATGAAGTCATAAAATTTTATTGCCTTACTTCCTGAACGCATAAAACAATAAAATCTGTAATTGTATTTGCAAATTCAATCAGAAACAGATAAGCCACGAACAATACTTGCCTTTATTTTCTTCAGAGGGAAGATTTGTAGCAGGAACTGGCAATATCTTGGTTTCAGTCGTAGCCGTAGTCGACATCGTCGTTTTAGCTTCATGAATCCTTTGTCTGTTTTTCTCGGTAACTGTTTCAGGTTTTCTGTAACTGAAAGTTTTATTTGAGTATATGGTAATCAAAAACGGGCAATTGAGTTTTAAGTAGCTGCCACCATTTAATCTCTCTTTACGAATAATAAAATATCAGGGGAAAATATTTTTTTACACACCCATTAGATACAATCTTTAAGAACGACCGAAAACGATTTTTTTAAATTTTGTAAACACATTTGATTTTTTATTTCTAAGAAATCATAGTTTTTAGCGTGTTTTCATAGTGGGGGGAACCCCCACCAGCTTTAAATAATGTGCATTAGCCACCTGGGAATCATTTTTCACCATCGTCACTATTGTTCTACTTAATATTAAAATTACAATGCAAAAAGTGAGTTTGACATTGAAGTTTCACTTACAATTTACGCCTTTGTCTTCTCGCAACACTAATAAAGGAAATTAAGAAATAGGAACGTGTCGTGCAAATTAAGTACAAGCAAGGTTGAGCGGGATCCAAGAAAGTCAAGACCACTGCTAGGAAAAGTACAAGAGCTTCATTATATCAAGCGTTGTTACCTTAATTTTGTCAAGTCCTGCTCGTGTTTGGTTAGCTTTATTTGACTTTCCAAGTCCGGCAAGTGTCTATTTACTGCTAAGATTGCACTTGAATAATTCGCATGATGGGTGAACTTGCATTTGAAGTCTTCCGGCGGCCCACACTGAAATAGGTAGCAACTTCCAGAGTTCTGAAAATAGCATGTTATGTTGTGGTTATGTTAAGACTGACAAAACGATTAATAAAAGCAAATTGTTTTTTTTGTTTCATAATCATGGGAATTAGTTTTTTTATGTTCAAAATGAACTCTAACATTTTATTATTCGTATTCGAATACGTTTTCTACATGATTCTTGTTTAATATAACAACATACAATATAATTGATTTTATATAAAACAGATTGGCAAAGCCAGTACATTTCAAAAGTCTGCAGGAACACAGTTGTTGATAAAAGCATTTTCTTTTCATGGTATTTAAAATGCTGAAATACACTTCGTTTTATGTATATTAAATCTGGATCCCTTCTAGCTGTCTCAAATTTTAATGTTGAGGGACCCCAGTACGAGAACCCACATATTTATGCGTTCATGATATAAGTACCATTTTACTTTGTATAGCAAGCCGCTACATTAATAGAAATAGATAAGCAAACTGGGAAGTCTACTATTTGTGTGTATCAGTGAAATACAATCCGCCGACAGCGATAACGTCATTACAAATACAAACTCCAATAAAATTTAAGCGGAGTCGCGAACCGACTAATAACATGCGGGCAGGTCTTCACAGCTTTTGGGCCCATTACGAATTTACGTTGAATTTTAAATTGGGCTGGCTGCAAATGACGCTTTTCTAGCTATGTGTTAAATCCAAACATATGTACAAATAAAAGCAGTAATAGGACAAATAAATACGGCTAACTCGGGTATGATGATATGAGATAGAATTAACAGATTTGAATTTGTTTGTCGTGTGTGGACCATGCTTATATGCTCATGTTTAAAAACAAATAGGCTGAAAATTAATAAACCGAAAATAAACTGAATCTAAATATTTGTAGCAAGAGTTCGCGCTGATAACAAACTAGTGCGTTTACAGTAACAGCTTTCAATTACAAAGAATTAACTCCACCCGTGGACTACGCCCTACGGTTTTAAGTAACATTAAAAAAAAAGACAAGTCAAGCGACGCTTGGGTTGTATACTCAACTACAGCCAAATTCTTCTTCAATTGCGACAGGTGGAAGGGTCCGGATTTAATATCTACAATTACAGCAATCGCTACAAATTCATAAAACTAGAACTTCGATCTGCGGTCTGCTACACTACCTACATAATTAGCTCATTTATTATACAAAAAACGTAAGGATTAGCTCACGGGTTCCGCTAGTTCTGATCATTATAACATCAAAACGGTTGCTAAAACTACTTTTAATAAATTAAGGTAACATTTTTTACATTTTCACGTGAAATTGAAAACATGTGAATGAAATATTATTCATTTTTGACATTTGGTGGAGGCGCTACATAAGGTTGTTTCTATAAACTCTTCTTTATATCGTAACATTTTGGATATAGGGGTATGAGAAAACTTAATTATTACTTCTTGTAATGCGCCTAAAATTCGCCCTGTTTACTGTACACGCATTTTATATAATATAAATTACCATATGCGTTGGTTTATGTTGTATTGACAGGTTAATTATGTGGTTTATCATACGATAAAAAGCATTTGGAATATATTATGTTTCAAACGCTTTCGTAAACGCTGCAGATTACATTTATCTAATTCTCTACAAAAAGTGATACACTGCTAATAAGCAGTAAACGAATTGCGCTAACAGTTATCACAATTTTGGTATGACGTGAAACGCATATGTTACCTTAATTTGTGGTTTTAGTTAATCATGATAAAAGGTTCCTAAAATTGATATTTTTGACAATTATCCAGTGCCGGTTTTAGGTGTAATTCGCTCGTAGGCACAGCCACCTTTTGCGCCCTTGTAAAGAAGGTTAGGGACCCGACCGGGGGGTCCGGGGAATTTATTTTTTGCAAAATACACAGTTTTACGCATCAAATTGGCTATTATTGTGATACACAACGTATTCAGGTTTTGTATTAAAACAAGAAGTTTAGTTTACCGAAAATATTTTGGCATTCATTAATATTTACAGAAAACGTTTTTTTGCTGAACTTCGGGCGCCCTCTTAGAGCCGGCGCCCTTAGACACGGGCCTAGCCTATGAGACCAAGTCGGAAAACCGGCCCTGCAATTATCGTAGAATTTTAAACATCTTATAACTAGATAAAATTAAGTACGTAGCAGTACTTCAACGACTAAACAAAGATCAGAAATTTCAGCGGCATAAGGGACCTAGCCAGCCGTATAAGCATTATTCCATTTATTTTCGAAATCTTGTGTAAAATTTGAATTTAAAAATATTCGGAAATCGTCTCAATTTTCGTTTCAGTTTATAAATGCAGTGAATAAGGTTGCTTAAGCCAGAGTATGTCGATAATACATACATATAATAACAAATTATAGTTGCCTGGAAAATAACCTTTTGGAAATGTATACTGTTTTTGTTATTTAAAACACTTCCTGCGAAATCGTTGCCACAGTTATTTAACAAATTGTAAAACAGAAAACTATCGCAGAAATGCAACTTCACAAAAACATTTAATTGACCTGTCCCGTATGCTATTGAACCTGTTTCTAAACTAAAAATAGAATAACTAAATAATATTGCTTTTTCTAAAGAGTGTTTGCGGAAATTATTTTTTCATTTTTGCTTGCGTAAAATTTAATATTTTGTTTGTGTAACTACGTAATTCTAAAAGTTTGTTTTTGGTTTAGAATTTTTTTTTACAAACATACGTATGTACCAAAATTTTCTAGTTTTATATAACTTAGTTATTACAAGCGAAACAGCTTTAAAGGTCACTGTAAAACATTTTAAGCGTTGAACGCTTACTTCAAATTGACAATAAATTATTTTAAATATTTTGCCGTTTTCTAGTTACGCCAATTTGCAATTTTGTTTTTAAAGTTTGTCGGTTTTTTAAAAACAAAAACGAGTATTTCTTGTAAAACAAATTATGCTTAATTTTTTAATATAAGTAACACTAAAATTTTGTTTTTAATATTTAACGTTTTTTTTCTAATAGGTCTGATATTTTTAAACATGCCCTTGGAAAAAGAATTTATTTTTTCTTTAAATGATGTATCACTATCATATGCTAGCATAACAAATTGTTAGAAAAAAAAAGTTAAATAATATTTTTACCTGTTTTAAATATTTATAATGATAGTATTTTATGTTGTAAATTAGTTCGCAATCCTTTTGAACATAATTGCATTGATTCATCAGGTAGCCTATGACAGATTTTTCCATAACTAGTGTTTCCCCGCCGAAATTCGAAGGCAGACACGTGATGCATTAGTTCCAATAATGACACGCGGCGGTTTTGTAGATGTGCCCCAAGTGACGCGCGTCTAGCCGACCTTCATATATATTATAAATTAAAATAATTATTATAGAACAATCGACGTAGAATAAAAATATAAAAATGTTTCATGTTCCATCTGTGGATAGAGACCTTTCATTTAAAAAAAATGGTCCAAATTGGTGAAGCGGTGGCCGCTGGAGGAACCGGAGAAAAAAACCCTTTGAGCTTTTATACATATATGTATGGATACTATTATAAACAATACTACCCAAGAACAATTAAATGAAGTGATTTGTGAAACAGTGGAAAAATTACAATTACAATGGAGAACATGTTTATAGTTTCTCGTTCTGTCATTCTATTATCTCCTGTGCACATAAACTATTTTTCGTCTTTTGTTCATTCAAATGTATTAAACTGATTTGCGCGCTAAACTAAAATTTTAATTTTACATTACTATAAATAAAGCGTTCTCAGTTGCTGTTTATTTACTGTCTACTTGATTTGTATTTGTTTTTGTTATTAAACTGCCTTCCTCTTTTGTTTTGAATATTGAGATGTTCTTTTGTTTGAAAGTATAACGACTGTAATTGATCGTAGTTACGTCTTTATTTAACAACTAATTAAAACAAAATTTTACTGGTTAAAAATGTAATAAAGTATTGAGTTATGGGTAACTTCACAACCGTTAGGAAGTGCTCTTTCTGAAAAACAACATAAACCAATATTGTTCCATTTGAAATTTTTGAATTTTTTTCAAAAAACAGTTTGCTGAATTTTTAAAGCGTCAGAAATTGACGGATACCGACAGCAAACGATAATAAACAGTTTTATGGTAACGCACTCTAGACACAAAACAGAAAAATTTGAAGTAAAAATATGTAAAAATATACACGGTATTGTATTTAAAGTAAGAAAGTTATGGTCACTTCCGGTGAAACTGGAAATGTTAAAAAATTCCTAACACCATGAAATAATTGAATTTTATAGATTAATTATTCACACCAAATTTCATTCGTTTATCTTAATAAATAAAGAAATAAAAGGGGGGGGGGTGAACGATGTTATGTTTACACGCGGTATGTACACCAACAACTCCTTCCGAAATTTTCACAATATACAGGATTATCAAATTGAGTGTTAACTATGGGGATCTCGCTTATTTGAAGATATACGACGATGGTTAAATTAGATAAAAGTTGTGGAATTTTAAGCCCACTAATAATCTGAAAAGAAATTGGAGCTATCGTGCTTAGTTTCTGAATAACCTAGAAAAAACTGAACATTGGATTTTTTGTTTTCGGCTATAAGTCATTTGTCATTTATATAACGTATTTTTAATTTACGCATTATTAGGACACTTATTCATTCTAAATTTAAATTTTTGATTAAATTTGGTATAACTGTTACCATTGCTCATTTTCGACTGTCAACTTTTTTTATTCTTATGGTCGGCATTTTAAATTTTTTCATATTTGAATAGAGTTTTAAATTCTGATTTCAACGATGTGTCACACTTTGCATTTTGTTTAAGTTTTGAGCATTTTATTACAGAAAATAAAAATTTCATAAGAGTGCCATGGAAAGACCACGTCATTTAATTTATTTTGAAATAATTCATGAATTGATGGAAGTAAAACAAAATACTACTTTTATTACTTTTACTCTTAGATACATTAGATACGCGAAAATTTCAGCAAACTTTGTTTTGAACGTAGGCAGCAGGTTATCTTAGTTTTGATAAAAACAAATTAATGACAAATTTTCTAACATACACAAGTTACTGAAAATTCCACTTGCAGTTTTTATGTTTGCAACTGACATAACAAATTTGAATAACAGGTTAAATAAATACAAGAAATAACACTAGAACTGCGCTAATACTAACAATCATTAAATAAATGTTCAAAACATTTGACACTTTTGTAAAACATGCTCAGAAGCTCGTCTAAAATAAACTCTCTAATCTGTGTGTTAGTAACTGTGTCATTCGTTTGTTTTTGTAAAAAATAACTTAACCTGCTGCCTACGCTTAAAGCAAAGTTTGCTGAATTTTTCGCGTACGTAATGTATCTAAAGGCCAAAGTAAATATGAGTGGTGTTTTGTTGTACGTCCATCAGTTCATGGCCTACTAGAATTTTTTTTAAATAAATTAAATGGGGTGGGTTTTCCATGGCACTTATAAAAATTTTATTTTCTGTAATAAAATGCTCAAAACTTAAACAAAATGCAAAGTGTGACAATCGTTGAAATCAGCATTAAAAACTCTATTCGAATATAAAAAAAATATAAATTCCGATTGTTTCTAAAAACATGAAAAACACTAAAATTTTTAGAATTTTTTTGTGATATAACTCATTTAAAATTAGGGGTTCCTAGCTCTACATACACATTCATGGTATCGTTTGAAGAATAAACGCACTTGAAGTGTATTGGTCTGTCTTAATTCAAACAACTAGTTTCGCTCAGCTGCGAGCATCCTCAGGTGTTCATGATTCAGTTTCAGTTTCAGTTTCAGTTTCAGTTTCAGTTTCAGTTTCAGTTTCAGTTTCAGTTTCAGTTTCAGTTTCAGTTTCAGTTTCAGTTTCAGTTTCAGTTTCAGTTTCAGTTTCAGTTTCAGTTTCAGTTTCAGTTTCAGTTTCAGTTTCAGTTTCAGTTTCAGTTTCAGTTTCAGTTTCAGTTTCAGTTTCAGTTTCAGTTTCAGTTTCAGTTTCAGTTTCAGTTTCAGTTTCAGTTTCAGTTTCAGTTTCAGTTTCAGTTTCAGTTTCAGTTTCAGTTTCAGTTTCAGTTTCAGTTTCAGTTTCAGTTTCAGTTTCAGTTTCAGTTTCAGTTTCAGTTTCAGTTTCAGTTTCAGTTTCAGTTTCAGTTTCAGTTTCAGTTTCAGTTTCAGTTTCAGTTTCAGTTTCAGTTTCAGTTTCAGTTTCAGTTTCAGTTTCAGTTTCAGTTTCAGTTTCAGTTTCAGTTTCAGTTTCAGTTTCAGTTTCAGTTTCAGTTTCAGTTTCAGTTTCAGTTTCAGTTTCAGTTTCAGTTTCAGTTTCAGTTTCAGTTTCAGTTTCAGTTTCAGTTTCAGTTTCAGTTTCAGTTTCAGTTTCAGTTTCAGTTTCAGTTTCAGTTTCAGTTTCAGTTTCAGTTTCAGTTTCAGTTTCAGTTTCAGTTGCAGTTGCAGTTGCAGTTGCAGTTGCAGTTGCAGTTGCAGTTGCAGTTGCAGTTGCAGTTGCAGTTGCAGTTGCAGTTGCAGTTGCAGTTGCAGTTGCAGTTGCAGTTGCAGTTGCAGTTGCAGTTGCAGTTGCAGTTGCAGTTGCAGTTGCAGTTGCAGTTGCAGTTGCAGTTGCAGTTGCAGTTGCAGTTGCAGTTGCAGTTGCAGTTGCAGTTGCAGTTGCAGTTGCAGTTGCAGTTGCAGTTGCAGTTGCAGTTGCAGTTGCAGTTGCAGTTGCAGTTGCAGTTTCAGTTTCAGTTTCAGTTTCAGTTGCAGTTGCAGTTGCAGTTGCAGTTGCAGTTGCAGTTGCAGTTGCAGTTGCAGTTGCAGTTGCAGTTGCAGTTGCAGTTGCAGTTGCAGTTGCAGTTGCAGTTGCAGTTGCAGTTGCAGTTGCAGTTGCAGTTGCAGTTGCAGTTGCAGTTGCAGTTGCAGTTGCAGTTGCAGTTGCAGTTGCAGTTGCAGTTGCAGTTGCAGTTGCAGTTGCAGTTGCAGTTGCAGTTGCAGTTGCAGTTGCAGTTGCAGTTGCAGTTGCAGTTGCAGTTGCAGTTGCAGTTGCAGTTGCAGTTGCAGTTGCAGTTGCAGTTGCAGTTGCAGTTGCAGTTGCAGTTGCAGTTGCAGTTGCAGTTGCAGTTGCAGTTGCAGTTGCAGTTGCAGTTGCAGTTGCAGTTGCAGTTGCAGTTGCAGTTGCAGTTGCAGTTGCAGTTGCAGTTGCAGTTGCAGTTGCAGTTGCAGTTGCAGTTGCAGTTGCAGTTGCAGTTGCAGTTGCAGTTGCAGTTGCAGTTGCAGTTGCAGTTGCAGTTGCAGTTGCAGTTGCAGTTGCAGTTGCAGTTGCAGTTGCAGTTGCAGTTGCAGTTGCAGTTGCAGTTGCAGTTGCAGTTGCAGTTGCAGTTGCAGTTGCAGTTGCAGTTGCAGTTGCAGTTGCAGTTGCAGTTGCAGTTGCAGTTGCAGTTGCAGTTGCAGTTGCAGTTGCAGTTGCAGTTGCAGTTGCAGTTGCAGTTGCAGTTGCAGTTTCAGTTGCAGTTGCAGTTGCAGTTTCAGTTTCAGTTTCAGTTTCAGTGTCAGTTTCAGTTTCAGTTTCAGTTTCAGTTCATGAAAATTTAAAAAAATTGTAATGTATTTTTACTCAATTTATTTGTTTTTATGCACCCCATCGTGACAACATGGTTGTAAATGCCTGATGATAGTCGCAACTGAGCGAAACCAGTACTTTTTTTAATCCTGAATCTAATTAATTTATCAGATTTGATACAACTGCTACCATTGTTGATTTTCAACTGTCAACTTTCTTGCTTCTTATGAGCAACATTTCAGTTTTTCGTATTTAAATAGAATTTTTGATTCTGATTTCAAGGATGTATCACACTTTTTATTTTTTTTTACAATTTAAGCATTTCATATAGAAAAACAGAAATTTTTTAAAAGTGTAATGGAAAGGCCACTTCATTTATTTTGTATTAAAACTTTTATAGTAGGCCATGAACAAAACGTGAGTATGGAAATAAAACAAAACACTATTTTTCTTTGCTTTGACATTTACATCTTCACTAATCTAAAGGTTTTTGGCACAAACATGTTTTATACAAGCGAATAAAAGAGAGATATCGTGGTAATTTATTACTCTTCTAATAGAAATTATAAAATTCGATGGAAAGATATTTAAACTAAACCTGTCACCTTAATTGTCGCAAGAAAGTTTCAGAAATATTCCAAAAATCTAGTTCTTGCAAATGCTGCATAAGACTATTATTTTGGACATTTTTTTTGTGAATTGTGGGTCACTTATTGTAATCTGTGTTACTAGTTCTATAAAAACGTCAAAATATTATAGGATGGCTTTTTACGATATCGTTCTGACTGTTTTTACCAAAATAACAAAATTTTTAATATAAAAATGATAAATCTATATATCTCTCTCTCTTTTTCGGTTTTGAGCAATTTCTTTATGCTAAAATCCTTTAGGAAAAGTCTTTTTTTTTTAAGAATTATGACGCCGTGCGTGAGCACGACTCCATAATTCCCAACCCACCCCCTTACCCGGTCTCAGCGCACTTAGCTTTATTCACCGGTCTAACATGGCTCACCCCGAAAGAGATATGCAACCCAACATACACACTACACTCACCGTCTATGGACACGCCGGGTTTAACTTATTTAGAAAAATTTCCGACGGGCAGCGGATTCAAACCTACTGCCGTTGGGAGTCTATAGTCCTAGAGGTTGGGACTCTAACCACTAGACCACCCGCTGGCCTAGGGAAAGTCTGAACGACAATGAAAATACTAAGTTCGTAGAAATCAAGTTTGAAATTTGATTTCCACGGACCTTTCTGCAAATAAATACAATGATTTGCTTTACGTCCACAGTGACATGTTGTTCTTGGTCTACAATAAAAGTTTTTTTATTTAAAATAAATGCTGTAGCCTTTAAAACTTGTATTTAAATTTAAAAATTGAAAAATGTGCCCATAAGAAAAGGAAAAGTTACCAATCGAAAATTAACAATTATACGAAGTCTAATAAAATAATTAGATTCGGGATAAAAAAATTATAGTCAAAATCAAAATATCCAAAGTTTCAGGTTTTTAAAATTTTTCAGCAAATAAGTAAGATAGTTTAAACTTTTTTATAAATTATTAATGAAAATACTATTTCGCAACTTTGCTCCACTTAAACAAACCTCATATACAAAGCAATCAAACGAAAATTGAATCGCAGTCGTCTATGAAACAAGCACGCCATGTTGATGATTAGTTTGCCAATCGTGGAGATATTCTCTTTATTATTTTACCGCAATTAATCATATTTAACATTAACAGCAAGTGGGCATGGTAAATTATTTTTAATATTTATTATTTTTATTTTACAAACGTGCATGACAAATGTCAGTTGTCAACCGTGACCCATTTAACACACACAACAGAAAAAAATATTAGATGGTTGTCTGGTTTAGCGGTAAAGGCGACATTTTATAATCTGGTGACCTCAGTTCAAATCCCGCGACAGACCTGTTTTTTTCTTAGTTTTTTTTAAATTTATTTTATAACATTTCTTACAACTATCTTATCTTGACCCACGTTTATAATTTATTTAAATTTTTATTTTGTATTTATTTAAAACAAATTGTATTTAATTTAAATTTAAAAATGTAACAGACACAAACACATGTGGAATAATAGCTGCGTGTATAAAACAATAGCGCAACAACGTTTTCAATTTTTACACACGTTTATTTACTTACTTTTCTGGACCATATTCAATTTCGCTCGTTTGTAAAAATGGTTTTAACAAAGCAACGTAAAACAGTTTTAAATTTAAATTAAAAATTAGTTTGTTTTTAATAAATACAAGTAAGAACTGCCAAAAAATAGTTTAAAAAAATGAAAAACAAAACAGGTTTGTCACGGGATTTGAACTGGGGTACCAGATTACAAGCCTCTGCCTTCACCGCTAATGTGTCAAAACTTACAACTGACATTTATTATGCATATTTGTAAAATAAAAATAATAAATATTAAAAATAATTTACCAGTCTCATTTGCTAATTGTAAAAGTGTTAAATATAGGCATTTGCGGTAAAATAATAAACAGCGCACCTATGGTAATAGCTCCACGATTAGCAAACTAATCATCGACATGAGGTGTTTGTTTCAAAGGCGACTCCTATTAAGTTTTTATTTAATCGCCCTGTATGATTACATAAGCGATATTCCAATTGTTAGGATCGAAAGACGGACCCCAGGATACTTCTATTGACTGCTAGTGCATTGACAATGTTCTGAATACTGCAATCAGTGTAGACTTCAGCTTTTGTTTTAGAATTTGGGAAGCAAGGAAACAAGACATTTTAATTCCTAAAGTGCAGCAATATTTAATCATGGATATAATGAAATATATGTAACAAACAAAATTTATTGTTTCATACAGTAATTTTAAAGAATTTTGCATCTTAATTAATTTTTGGAAAACAGTTATTTAACTAGTAAAATTCATTTGGAATTGTTGGAATTGACCCATACAAAAACAACTTGAACTTTGTGTAATTGTGTTGGGATTAGTTTGAAAGTATTTGAAATTAAAATTACTAAGTGAAGTGACCGCGTATAGTAATTAAATTGGTTGTATTTATTCCCTTATTGAACGATGAAGAAACTAGCTTAAAGTATTTAGAATTGTCTGAAAAATCAGCACAACACCGGGGTTTTCCCATATTTTCAAAATAAGTTTAAAATATATTTCTGTTGTAACTGATGAGTAAAGGTCGGATTTATATGCACTAACAGTGTTGTCAGATATGTGTTTCCTGCAACAAACAGGATAACGTATCTGGTAACACTGTTAGTGTACGTAAATCCCGCATGCACTAACAATGTTGTCGGATTATGTTAGCCTGTTACAACAGGAAAATCATATTTGGCAACAATGTTGATGCCACAGATCAGGCCTGTACTAATAAGAGATTTAAATCATAACGTAAAACAACAAAATTGCACAAACATTTGCTATTTCACTTTTTTTTACATTTTGTTAAAATAATCGAGTGATTCGTAAAGGCCTGATTTGTGACATCAACAGTGTTGCCAAATATATTTTTCCTGTTGTAACAGGGAAACGATATCTGACAATATTGTTAGTGTATGCCGGACTTACATACACTAACAGTGTTACCAGATAGGTAACTGTTTGTTGCATCTGGCAACACTGTTAGTGCATATAAATCAGGCTTTTACTGATAAGTGATGACCGGGGGGTGTCTCGCTAGGTAAAATTGTGTATACCTATTGCGGTGATAGCCTTGATTGCCGTGATTGCGAAGTTATTGCCGTGATTACCGAAATTATTGCCGTAGTTACCGACGTGATTGCCAATAATTGCCATGGTTGCTTAGTTATTGCTGTGATTGCCGAAGGTATTGCCGTGATTGCCGAAGTTATTGTCGTGAGTGCCGAAGTTATTGCCGTGATTGCCGAAGTTATTGTCGTGATTGCCGACGCTGTTGCCGATGATAGCCACAAGTTTTAATACATTACCAATGATTGTTCTGATATCGTGTTGGCTACATTAGCTGAAGTTTCGTTTTTAATTATTCTGGTTTGCAGTGTGTTTCGACAAACATGTAAATTTCTCGTTCTTTTTAATCAGTGACGATATTGCGTCTTCTTCCATTTCTCAATTGTTGCTGCCTTACTCGGTAGAAGGTATGTGTACCTATTGTTGCATATATTTTCTCCATTTCCAAGCTGGATTTTAATACGAATCAAAAAGTAATCGGTCACGTGAAATACCGAACCATAAATTCAGTAAAAAAGCATAATAAAAGGTATTTTATGTAATTATTTTCATATTGAAAGTTGTAATTTCTGGACTTTTTTTAGAAATTGTTACCTAGAAACACAGAGTACATGATACAAAAATAGCGTAAATACTACAGAAAGCTTTGACGAAAAAATCATAGTTTTAAACTTTTTTGGAGTCTTTAATTTGTTACGATTGCTGGTTATAGCACAGGAAGTGCTGAATCACGAAATAGTCTAGTTTTAGTAGTAGCTTGTTCTGTGTAATGCAGTTATGCGTCATTAGACTGTGTGCTTTGGTCTACGGAGTATCTTGTACAATCTTCACACGGAGATGTAAAATAAGCTGGTTGCTCACTAAGACGCTACCGGGAATTTCGCATCTGTAGTTAAAAACTGAAAATTCTATGCGACAAATAAATAGTGTTTTATTTTTTTTGAGAACAACATTTGCCAGCCATAAATTGGGAAGAAAGGAAAAATTTAATCCCCCCCTCCCCCAAATATTGCTGCACCTAGAACTTAAGTTGTGAATTTTATTCTAATGTCGCTTATGCGAAATTAAGGTTAAACATACTGCAATGATATGCTTGGTCTCGTGATTACTAGAATACAATCCCTAAACTGTCTGCAATTCACGCAATTAAATTTAAACTTGCTATGAGACTCTTTTAACTTTCTCAGGGTCGTTATTTTGCTTGCAAAATAAATTGTTTAAATTAATTTTTAAGTAGAAATAAATACACAAAGATATCAACTTTACAAAATAATAATTTTATTAAATAACTGAATTTCTAAATGTGGTTTCCGAAAATGAATAAATTTTACTAACTACTATCGTCTTTTTTTTAACAAATAAACACTTATCTTAACGTCTTCTTATTCCTCGCTCTAGCAAAACGCTCTGCTGGCCTCTCGAGCAACAACAAATAACCTCTCTTACTCTGAATCTTCTTCTTGTGCTTTTTATATTATTATTAATTTGGTTTTACTACCATCACCAACGTACAAACTTCCTCGATCACCTTTTATTTATAATTCTTCTGGTTTTATATATAATTCGTTGTTACTTCTTTGTATTTTTCACTTTTATTCTCGCTATTACTTTTATATAACTTTTAGACCCGTTTTTCCTCTTTTCTTCTTCCAGAGGATCTCAATTCTGTGTATTTATTTACACCCACGAGCCGTAACTAATTAAACAAATTTCTTTTATTTTTTATATATTTTTTCTTCCTCCTTTGATTTTCATTTTTATTACAAACAACTAAATCTCATGTCCATCAGTATCCTTTTGAATTCGTTTGACATTTTGACACTGACATCCTAACTGACTTTTATCGACGCACAAATCAAGTAACTCTAAAACTTTTTATAAACTAAACCTTTTTAACAATTCTGAATTAAATTATAGTTACAATTAACATAAATAAACTTCGTATCAATCAATTGTGTTTGTCTTTTCTTTTTGTAAAAAAAACAACCATATGAAAAATAACAATTATTAAAATTTATAACAGGAATTCTAGCAAAAATACGCGACCCTGGGTTTAAAAGTTAGAGTATGAAAATATTACAAGTCTTCATAAATCTCTAAATGAAAATTGAACTGCAGCAAACAATCCAAAAATTGCATTCCAGCAACCACAACACCCCAGTCAAATCAAACACCTCTAAATATCATAGCAATACATATCTTATAGTACTCCGTTCATTAAATAAAGGGGAATAAATTTTTATATTTCATAAAATTATAAAAGATGCGACAAAACAATTCGACATTTTACATGCCAACCAAATTGTAGCTTATTGCAAATTGTATGACAGTATGAGCATACAAAATTTAAAGAAAATTGTGTCATCAGTTTTTGGACAATATTTTTGATTTCGCAGTTTTCATTCATTTTACTCAAATAATTTTGATTTTTAATAAATCGTAATTTTTGCCAACCCTGTCTAGTGCTATCGCAATATTTAAAGTTTATACCCATATGGCAACCCTTTATAAAGTAATAATTTACACTAAGGTCTTCGCTTTTCGATCTTGTTTCCAGCTATCGAAATTTTTGGAATCTTATTATGTTGATAAATTTTTGATAAATGTTTAGCTATTGCTGAGACCGCCGAACTATTGCTGTGATTACCGAGCTATTGCCGTAATTCCAAATTTATTGCCGTCACTGTGAAGTAATTTAAAAAAGTTTTGCCGAAAATTTTTGTGATGAGTGATGACGATAAGTAATTTCGATTAATTTTGGATTTTCTAAAACTGTTTATTGAATTTTAAATATTCATTTTTAAATTTTAGTAATTTATCGAGTTTACCACAGAGAAATTAGATAATTTTGTCAAAAACTAAATGAGAACCCGTCTCTAGTTTTACAAACTTACAAAATGTAATAAACCGTATTGTCAATTTTTGAGAAACGTTGTTTTAATATTTTCTGTTTCAGAAATATATTTTTTTCATTACATGGACTAATTGCATATTAACCTTTATGCTCATCTAATATTTAATAGTATATTATAATACAAGTGTATAAGCAAGCCTTTAAAGCACGCGCGACGGGTTTAATAGCACGAGGCAAAGCCGAGTGCCTTTTAACGGAGCAGTGCTTTAAAGGCTCTTATACACGTGTATTATACGCTATTTTTTATTATACCTGCACTACAATCTGAAAGTTTATAACAAAAAAAGGAAATTGAAATCCCTTTTCCGAAGTAATCTGGGTCATTAATCGTTGATATAAAAACGGTTCTGATTACCTGTGTATTTATCGTTGTTCAAAATTTGTAGGTGAATTTGTTGTTACCTAAGCAACTTTAAAGCACTAGTGCTTTAAAGCCCCGATTTTGCACGCTTTTTAGTTTCAAACCAGAGATTATGATTCAGGTATAATAAAAAAAAATTAAACAATTTTTGCACGCGTCATTTAAAGCTAAGCAGTTTGCCTTTTGCAATTTTCATTTTTGGATACAATTGACACAACCATTTTTGTAAAGCTTAGTTTCCAAATTAATATTTGATATAACTCTACATTCCAAGTTTGATCAAAGTCGGACCATCGCATCCGTTCGAAAAGCATGAAAGAACGATTTTTTTTGGATTTTTTTAACGTAATTTTTCGTTAAAACTTCTAAATTGAAAATTTGCATGCAATCTATATTTTCGTATGATGCTGTGTTATATAAAATAAATTGCGCAATTAAAATTTATAGCGAAAAGCAATCAGTAATACGCGAAATTCTATTCTAATTAATTCAATTATTTTGTTAATCAAAATTTGCTCAAGGAACTAACTTGCAGTTCGGGAAATTACACCAAGCAAATAGGAATGAGTATGACGTTCATATTTGCGATTATTATCGCTAAATGAATAAGATTGATGCACGTTATCCAAACAAACACCACCAACATACAATAAGAAGAAAAGAAGTGAACATTATCGGAACTCCTTGGAAAAATGCTAAGTCCAGACTAGTCCAAAGGCCGGACTTTCAGTCTCTGAACAGCAAACATTTCGTTAAAATTCAATAAGTAAACAAAAACAATAGGCGTACTCAAATTCATTCGGTTATACTACAACTGAAATATTTGAGATACATCGTTTCGTTTAGTGTTACTTTATTGTTGAGCTAAGCCGGAGGTTCTGCACTCAAAAATATTTTTGCAAGGTTTTATAAAATTGTTTCGTATATTACTTTTAACACCCCTGACCAAGCATATTCTACGCACATCAAATCCGTTATAAAATAGCTCGAGATAATAAACCAGCTGACCAAATGAATAATACGTATCTAAACAAGCTCTATAGGGTAAACGTGTGGGTGTAAGCCCGTAAATAATTTGTTTAAAATTGAATACATGCGCCAACTATATATTTAGAGGAGTTACGCCAGAGTTTATTGTTAATTAATTGCAACATAATTTAAATACTGACTAAACAGTACACTAGAAATTCGGACTATGCTGACTACAAATGTATGTAGGTAATCTTGAAATTAATGAAATACTGAATTGAATTGATATAAAATGGAATTTGAAATAAAATACTTATACAGGGTGATTATGGGAACCAAGCATCTATTGCCAACTGTTTTATTTTTAAAGATACAAAGTTGGTTAAATTAGGGAAGCAGCGTAACTTTTTCTTCTGTTTATGATGGTGAAAACGAAAAAAACAATTGCCCATCGCGTTTTCGAGTTATTTGTTAAAATGATTTTTTTAAAAGAACGCGCTCTATATTTTTCATATTTTTGAATTGTGCATTTTATTTTCGTTAAAAAGTGGGAAAAATATTATTAATTTGATTAAATTAACAAATAGCGCCGTATTTTAACTTTTTAATACATTAATAACATAATTGTAACAGCTGTGAAACAAAAGCTACTTGTTTTGTGGTATAGGTCAAAAAATCACAACATTAATATGTATAGAATATGTAATTATTATAGTAACTGGTAAAATTGGGTACCATCATTATCTAGACAGCAGTGAATTCTTCTAACTACAGTATTCGAAACTCGACGTAGCATTTCGTGGTGAAGCTTATTAACGCATTTGTAATGGATTCGACTAAATCTTCTACACTGTTAGAGAGTTTAAGTCAGATGACCTTGGGGGCCAACGTAAGTGGTCCATATGTTCGAAACCATTGATTTACAAACTGATTATTTAAGTAGGTACCTACTATATACCAGCGTTATGTGGGGGTGCACCGTTTTGGTAGCAGAATTATACCGAAGGAAAAATTAAGATCTAAATTATTATAACTGCTAAATGTCAAAATAGAAATTATATGACAAGCAAACTATACCTTTTATTTCACAGCTTATGCGATGATATTATTAAAGTATTAAACGTTATTTGTTAATTTATTTGATTTTGACCTTATACTTTTTTAAAGATATTAAAATTTAAAATTCAAAAACATAAAAAAATGCAGAAGGGTCGTTTAAAAAAAGGCATTTTAATAAATAACTCGAAAACGCTATGCGCAATGGTATTCTCGTTTCCACCATCGTAACCAGAAGAAAATATTACACTTCTTTGCTAAGTTAAGTGTCTTTGTACCTTTAAAAATAAAGAAGTTGGCAATAATTCCCAGGTTCCCATGATCACACTATGTAGGGTGAGTCAACAAGGCCTCAGTGATCGATACCTCCTTTACTCTTTAAAATGCAGAAAAACATTTTTCACGCTACAGGCAAGGTAAATAGACGATACATCCATAACTACAAAAGATGAAAATGCCCAGTAACATTCGTTTACTTTTTGCCCTTGAGTACGGAACTTAATAGTGTCATTTACATTCCTAGGATAATAATGTTGGCTTTTAACTGTTCGTTGATATGGTAACAAGCACAGGCAACTTAGAATAATGGGGCTTTTAAAAAATAATTCCGATGACAGCAGTCAAAACGAACTTTTAAAAATATGATTAAATTTCTACCTGTAGCGTGAAAAGTTCAATAAGTAACACGGAATGTATCGACTATTAACATTCTCGGCAGGCCACAAGCCACGGCTTCGCCTCGGCTCGTATTTACCTACCTCGAATGTTATTACGTCTTTACATTCCTTGTTAGTTAAATAACTATTAAATTAAAGTTGTGGGGGACCATGAGGAGCACACTTTAAAGTTATTTTCAATTATACAGGGGGTTCCATAGAGTGACCTAGCAAAACTTGTTTTTAAAATGACATTCATTCTTTATACGCCTTTTAATTGCCTTTCAGAATGTGTTTTGTTTTTGGAATTTAAGTTGCGGTGTTCCTCCCTAATCAATATTTTTTGAACCATTTGACGTTTGCAGCGTTCACTAATAAAATCTGTACGAGCCGTATTTGTATAGATTAAACAAAAATTTTCTGTTAAATGTCAGTCAAGACTAATATGTACTATCGTCCAGATATTTCAAAGCTGAATTTGGTTATTTGGTGTTTGTTGCAACATTGAAATAACCCTTATGTGTTAGCGGTTAATTTTTGAAAATAGAACATTTTATATATTTGACATAAGAGCTTTTTTTTCTAAAAATTTTGGTAATTACCGGTTATATCTAAAACTACCGGTGTTTTTAGAGTGATTGGCATTTGTTAAAAAAATAATTGAACAAATTTTAAACACTCTTAGTTTGCAAACTTCAAAAATTAAGCATCCTTCCCCACAATTAATTAAATACCACATACGTATTTCGACAGCAAAACTATCATCATCAGTGGTAAACTTACTCTGTGTCAGTTACCACTTATGATGACAGCTTTGCTGTCGAAATACGTATCTGGTATTTAGTTACTTGTGTGGAAGGGTGCTGTATTTTTCAAGTGTTGTTATTCCACAGTTCGAGTGTTCCTAATTTAATTTGTAAAATTCATTGCGACTTTCGTTTATATTCACATAAGTATTCAAAATTATTGTTTCTAAGCCAGAAAGACGCAATACGATTTATTGTATAGGGGAGACTGATGATAACTGTTAGGTTTCCAGAACGTATGCGCAAAGATATCCCGATCAAAAACATCTGGATTACCGCACTGTTAATAAATGTAAAAAAAGACAATTTCTTACATGAATTCGTTAGAATCGAGTTTTCCCGTCAGTATAAAGTATAATTATTATTGGTTATGAAACTTCATAGAGCAAAAATCTCTATCTAACTTTAAAAAATGCATAAGGTTACACAAGATCGATACATAAGATTAAGAAATTTTTGCACCGTTGAAAGAAACACCCTGCGTAACCAAATTCAACGTATTATAAATTATCTGGAGAATAGTACATGGTGTTGACTAACATTTAATAAAAAGTTTGCTTAATTTGTGGAAATGCCGTTCTTGCAGATATTTTGAGCGAGATCTAAAAAGCAAATTTTTTGAAAAACAACTGAGTATCTCAGCCCTGTACAGCAAGGTGCAAAAGTAATGTCGCACATAATATCCGCATATAGGCAACACCCTTTTCAGGTAGACATGACCAACGACAAACCTTCTTGCAAAGAATGACCAACAGTAAAAAAACAACAAATGCTTTGTAACAACTTTGTCGTTGCACACGTCTGCTACTGCGACATTACTTGCTGTACAAGTATGGTGTAGTTTTGCGAAAATTATGGTATCGCAACTAAGAAATGGAAAAAACTAATTCATCTATTTTAGTGCGCATTAAAATTATATGTCAGGTCTGAGCTTATTTCATACAAAAATGTAGATAGAAATTATTACTCTTTTAGAAGTTGCAATTTATAATAGAAATTGTTGACAATGTTGAATTTTGAATCGTGTAATAGTTATTTGTTTAACTAGGCAGAAAAGTAACAGTTTTACTGCTGCGGCTGACAGCCACTGAATTTTTGCCGATTTGTTAGAATTAACATTAATTTTGTGATTATTTCAATATTTTTAATGTCATCGATGTCATCGTAGCCATCATGTTGCTATGGCAAATTTGATGTTTATAATTTCATAAATGCCGTTCTGTTTGTTGTAAACAAAAAAAAACGTTTTTTAATGCCTACTCAGTAAAGTGGACTTTTACTGCCTAGGCAGTAAAAGTGATACTTTAGTGACTGTCAAATGTTAATAAAAGCAAACTTTCAATGTCGATCAGCGAAAAATGAACCTATTAGTCTTGACTTTGATATTAACTAAAAACTGTCAGTGAAATATCAGTTATTTATTTTCCATTTGTGGTTGTACAACTACACCTACGTTTATTAGGTGATATTTAGTAAATTTTCAAATCCACGCATAATTATTGGTATTGCGTTGAAATTAGTAAAATTAGTTTAGAAATATTAAAAATTTCTTTACAGTGAAATCGTCTTGTTTTACTTTTAAATTATCCTAATTTTGACTTAATTCTCGAATTAATATGTGCTTAAAAGTTTGCAATTTAGGCAGGCTGTGACCAGCGTAAGGTAGGGCGCAGCTTTGTCTGTCATAGTGGCATTGTCTGGCTACTGTCATTTTCTGGTCAAACTCTAAACGCAAACATTGTTATTGGTAATTATTAACTCATTTAATATGACATTTTATGAAAAAATGTTGGCTAGAGCTATCACATGACTCATCCAACCTAAATTGCGAATTTGTTTATACACATGTGCAAAATTACATAGAAGTTGTTATGTAAATTATGTTGTTGATTGGGACACAAATTTATAATTGTATAAATTTTTATAATTAATAAAATTTGCGTGGATTAATAAGTAGAATTGAATCAAACATAAATGAGAATCCAATCAGCAAGTAAATAATGAGTGAAATTTGCTTGAAATTATCTGAATTATTATGAATTTTATATTTTGAATGTTATTTACTTTAAAGCTGTGCGAAAACTATTTAAGGAAGTCGACAGTAATATTTAGTAAATATGGCGTGCAGGGTTTATCACGCACGTTGCACTTTAATCTATATTTTCATTGTACAGCAAGAACAGAACAATTTTCTCCCTAATGACCCTAATAGTTTCATTTTACTGCGAAACTATTAACGACCAAGTAATAACTTTTAACTGACGATTTAAAAAATACAGAAAAAATGTTAAATAGAAGGGAAATTGTTTCTGAATTTCTGAGAAAAATAACAAAAAATGTTTTATATTTAATTTCTTAAAAAGTTAATGCTATAAGGGAGTTCAATAAAATGGATTAGTTCTGTTATGCATTCAGCGAGAAGAACCATTAGGTCAGTATTAAACGTGGGGTTGTCGACCCCTATTTTCAGAGATCTTGCTCATAATATTTCACTAATGTGTATGAAACGACCTGCCTTCACAACAGATTTGCCTTTATATTTACGCATGTATGCACAATTGATCCGATGCTCTATTATTTAAAAGTTCTTACATTTTGTAGAGGGTTCTAAAACAGGTAGGATAACATGCCTAAAACCTCATAACTTTAGAGTTCCATAGGGAATCCGGATTTAAAATTCATTCTGGAGAAAACAAGATCACTACAGTCTTTTAAAAAGAACGAAATACATATAATCAGTGTGCGGATTTCTAGTCTAGTATTTAGTCAGTATTTAAATTATGGGGCAATTAATTAATAATAAATCCTAGCATAATTTCTTTAAATATACAGTTTTATACGAATTATTTACGGGCTTAAATAGCAACACACCCACACGTTTGATCTAAGGAGCTTGTTTAGATACGTATTATTCAACTGGCCAGCTGGTTTATTATCTCGTGCTATTTTATGACGGATTTAACGAGCGTAGAATGTGCTTGCTCAGGGTTGTTAAAAATAATACACGAAACAATTTTATGAAACTTTGCAAAAACATTTTTGAGTGCAGAACCTTCGACTTAGCTCAACAATAAAGTAACACTAAACAAAACGATGTATCTCAAATATTGCAGTTGTAGTTGCACACGTTGCAAAATCGCGCAACGTGTTTCACGTATAACTTAATGTATATGAGTACGCTCATGGTTTTTGTTTATTTATTGAATTTCAACGAAATTTTGTGCTGTTCTGAGACCAAAAGTTCGATTTTTGCATATAATGTTCGGTCTTGCAACTATCACTAATAAAGTTTCCTTGAACCAAATCGCACCAAAATGAGAATAAGTTTGTAAACTTTCTATAATGAGATGTAGCTGTTCAAAAAATTAATGACTTGAGATAAGAATTTTAAATTGTATGTAGATGGCTCGTTCGTTCAACGTCGTTTAATGGTTTAAGGGTGCCTTATTAAGCCTGTGATAAAGCCATGGACTTAGTAAGCCGTGAGGCTCTGGTTCAATGCTGGCAATTTTTCTTCATTTTCAACAAATTTCAACATTTTTAACAAATTATTTATTTAATGATTTTACGTTAAAACGCTTGATCAAAGAGAATGCCTATTGCATGCAACACTTTCTTTAGAATTATATCGTCACAACAAACAAAAAGATTGTAGAATGTAGTGAGGTCTGTGATTTTATTTACTGCAGCACATTTCACTTCGAAATGACGTAAGCCAAGAATCCCAAAAGTTTACCATCTGCCGCGACCTAAAACTTTAATATACTAATGTAGCAAAAAAGTGTCGGAAGCAAGGCATAAAAAAGTACAGAAGAAGAGAGTTGATCTAGTAGAGCCGGGAGAATAGCATACAAAAAAGCCAAAAAAATTTGGAAGAAACTTAACAGAACAGCACACCAAACGTACCGTTCTTTTTTAGGGATTTGTGTTAGTTATGTAACATGCGTTACGAATTTGATATATAATTAGGTACAATTTAATATTTATTTTAAACTGACGCGTTTACGTCTAAGTGCGTAAAAATGTAACTAAAATTTTCCAACGGTTGTCACAAGTTATAGAAAAATAATTGGGTTATTAAATTACGAAAACTGATTGCATAACCACAGACTATTTGTTTTGCTCTAACATAAAATTTTCTAAAGCAAAACCCGAGTTACTATGCAGAAAGATTAAGTAATTACCCCAATTATTTTTAAATTCACGAGTGGTATATGATTTGATTATTTTGTCGAATAAAATATCAAATTGTCAAATTAATTGTACTTTTTAACCCTATCGAATAAAGCAAATGAATACTAAAACAGCATATTCGACGTAGTGATTGGTCATTAAATAATAACTTATGTAGCTGGAATATAATACTAATGAATGACTTAAAACAAGTTTTTTTAAATATGAGTTTGGGGTAAAATAGGTTAAAATTGGGAAACTTATTTCTTATTTCTTAGTTTTTTTTTTAACTAATCAAAAGTAATATCAACGACCTTTATTAGTGCTATAGTTTTTGTAGTTGTTCTTCTATTTCTTACATTCCCAAAATGTTAAATTTTGTAATAAAAAACAAAAATGCAGAGATGCATCGTAAACTAATTAATTGCACCCTGAAAAAACCTAATTAATATTTATTTCCTGTTTGGGTATCAATTAATAAAAAAATAATGCAACTTAGTTATAACATGTGACCATTCTCTTCCCAAGAAATAAATAGATCACCTTGAGCAAGTTTGGTTGAATTAGTTTCTTGGAAAGAAACAGTTCTCATGATCTTTATGTGTTATTTTCTCATTACATCAGTTTTTATTTTTTAATAGAGACTTGACAGAAAACTACACCTACCTTTTCTTCAAAAACAAATACATCACAATTTGCAGTTTCACAACATAATCTTAAGCACTCTTCTCTCGATCCCAGATCGATTTCGTTTATATATTTCGCTCCCATATCTTTAGAATCTTGAGTTCTTATAATTTTATCCTTGTGAACATCAAAATTTTCTATGCATGTTTGCAAATCTATATCACTTCTCTTTGCAACTAGTTTCTTTATTAGTTCGCCACTAGACAAATAAAATATAAAACAAAAATAGCACACAAAAACTACCGCTTTTAAAAACATTTCTACTTTGAAAGCTTCACGCACATCGTACAAAACGTATAAAATGGCTAATTTTGTTTATATGAAAATGGCCGAAGTTCTAGAAGTCAGCTGCTAGGGGAAAATCGATTCCAGCGAGCAAGCGCTCTGATAAGATTTCCCGCCTTGACATTGCGGTACCACCAACTTTAAAAAATGTTTTGAAAGCTTAAATTTATAAATTGCATAATGGATCATAATTCCAAGGTTTCGCAACCTTGATGAATATTCACGAGGTTTATTTGCTTAAATAGATCAGGAAAATTAGCACAACAAACGTTAAAAACACGTATAGAAGCAAAAAAGGAACTAGTTCTGACGTTCTGTGCTAGTTTTCAAGACTGATTCAGCTGCAGGATGATCTAATCGAAAAGGTAGCTGCAGCAGTTAGTCATTTTGTCTGTTGAGCTTGCAGAGAAAATCTGAAAAGTATTCAAAATCCCACCGTTTCGACGCATCAATAGTTTACAGACTTACAGGAACATCTACGATCGTTCCTGCAGCATTCCTGCGAGCTCCTGTTGTAATCGAAAGCAAAGAGCTTTCCGACTACGTACGGAATCGTCCGAAGTGTGAAGTTTGCGCTTCAACGCATTTGCTGTTGATCCTTTGTATCTCGCACGCACAGTGTGGTATCGAGCCTTCGTTATTTGAGTGTTAGTAATTGAGAGTGCAGAGGGTGTGAAAACGAAGTGGCTTCTTTGGGTCCAAATTTTGGAGCTTATATAAATGTAAGTTACAATTTTAAAACTGCAGTTTAATTTATGGCTTGCGATTTTATTAAGCCGATTGAGTTGTTTTATGATTAAGTGGGTCGGTTAAATTTTTTTTATGTAGTCGACGATATTGACAAATAATCTCTTATAATTTAGTATGTAAAAAATGTTTAACTGGCGCTTTTGTTTGCCATGTAACGCATTATTGTAATATTTACACTTATAACACCACGGTTGTTTAACAAAAATCTTGCTTAATTAGTATTTCTTTTTATTCTCTTCTTAGAATGTATTTGTGTGTAAACAATTCCTTGATTTTTAAAATGCACTATTACTTTACCTAACAATAGAGGTTTTTAATCAATACATACAAGCGAGCCTTTTTTGTAATATCTTCCAAGGTTTTGTGGCTTTCGAAAGGGACCGGGAAAAACTTTAAATTTTTTATGGCTAAAGTAGGGGCGCGGAAATCCATATCCTGTTTTGTTTACGGATAAGCCAGCTCATTATTTTTCCCTTATTCTCTTTTACTTTCGTAACTCATTTGGGTGGTTGCAAAATTTCGTGAAACGTGGCTGTGCATTGTGTTGAAAAAAAAAACACCCGTGGGTAGTGTCATTTATTTCATGAGAGACTTCATATTGTACATCGTTTTTAAACACTGCCAGCGATAAGATAATCGTTATCCGGTCCCTAGAATAAACACTATTGGATGACATTTTAGTGTTGGTAAACTGCTCGTTGTAGTAAATAAAATGTAGCAGGAATAACAACACAACACGTTGCGACCAAACGAGTTACGATCTTTAATTTAACATAATCACAAGCGTAAAACAGGATCACGTAATGGTACTTTTTAATTTTAATCAATGGGTCGGAGAAGGATAGGCATACTTTACGTATTTTCCCTCTCATCAGGGGACAGATAGGTCATTATACTCACGTCTGGATGATTTTCACAAGCCAATGTGTAGCAGGTTTAACCCACCAGACAAATTAAAGGGTTTCCACTATCGTTCCCACGCCTTATTGGGGAAAATACTTTACCGACATATTTCGAGAAAAACTTGGATTGAAAAAATTGTGTTGACGACTGAAGTTGGAGATTTGTCTCAGAAATTTCACCTCTGGGAGTTTCAATAGGCCTTATCGTCCACGAGTAGCGTAGGCGTGTGCAGAACTCATTTCAGGTCGCGTTTTATGTCTCATTGTACTAGAAAATTGCTTTCGTAATTGTATGTTATTCTTTATTATTATTAAAGATTAAAACTTGCGTTGATTCTTGATTACAGTAATTATCTGGAGTTACTCGAATTTACATAAATTGATTGCCTGCTTCTGTTTGATTAATAAAAAGGGCTATTATTTGATGTTATGGATTATAACACACACAAAATTATTATGGGCTAAGGCTGCAAGAGCTTAGGCTTACCTTTCAGCACATAAAATGTTTTATTGCAATTTTTCGTTACTCTGAGCAAAATTTAAACCTGAATTTTGAACGGGTTCTGAAAATAATCACAACGGATTATTTATCATAAACATAATTTTTCGATTTTATCTGTTAGACAAAATAGGTCCAGTTTTTCAATGTAAAATGTCTGCTACACAAAATAATGTACAATGTATTTTCAACCTTACACAAAAATATTGGCTGCTTAACTGATAACTTGGAAAGAAACAACAGCTAGCTACTAAACTTGTCTACGGCGTGTTAGTCCGTTTGGTTGGCCAATTAGTTTCTAGACAAAAGTATGATAATAAAATATGTATTAAAGTTCCCCAGCAATGTAAATGCAAACTGTATGGCTATGTAAGAGTAGGCTAAAATGTTTTGGAACCGTGAACTTATCTGAAGGGAGTGTGTCAGAATCAGCGACAGTAATTGTCGTTTATTTAGGTTACACCAAATGGGAAGAAAAATGGGACACGTCATGCATAAATTACTTATGTATGAAAATAATGTAGTTGTTAAATTACAGGTGTTTGCTTACTTTTTAAAACGTTAGCTGACCATGTGGTGTAAATAGTTACCAATGCAATTACACAAAAAAAATCCAACGTTATTGATAAAATATTCAGTATATAATGCACATTAACTGTTTATGTAATATCCCGGAAAAATTGATAGCAATAGGTAGAGGAGCTTATGTATACATCGCATAAAAAAAATTGCAATAGATATTATTTTTAAACAGTGGCGTAGGAAGTAATTTTTTCTCGGGGGGGGGGGGGGGCGAAAATCTTAATCTAACCTAACCAACAACACTTGCTCGATTTGCCATATGTATTTTTTTGCAATAATGAATGTACAACCTAAAACAATGGGCTAGTATCTGCATAAAAAAATTTACTATTATTATAGTTGGTGTAAAATAATTTTTTTATGGAGGTTTTTTTCAAAGGGGCGGTGGGCCCTCTGCTTCAGATGTCACTTCCTACGTTACTGTTTTTGGAAAAGTTACGTTGACCTGAGAATCCAGTAAAACGTACATAAACGTTAACCTCGCCTTTGTGTTGGCACGCGCAGCAATGAGTTCAGTGATGCTGTGACGTCACCGGAGTGCTTAATATTATCAAACCGACATTCCACATTAGTGGTGATTTTTATTAAATATTTATTGTATAGATGGTAAAATGCTAGTGGTAATGCTCTCTAACATGTTTTCAAAGAAATGGCTGTGTCTGGAGCGCAGCAGAAGGCGTGAGCGATTAGAGCGGCGTAATGTGTACACAGTGCGGCAACTTTTAGAAACTTCTTTATGTAAGAAAATTGTTCTCGGTATGTGACCTCTGCCTTCCTCTCTACTCATTTCTCTATACTTTTCCGGGCTTAGATCCAGACACATAGCCAGTATTTTTTAATATTTCTTCTTAATATAAATTCTGAGTTCATTGTTTCTGAAAGTATTGTTTTTGGCAGTTTAACTGGTTTTTGTAATATAGCGTTCCATAATAATGTTTTTATAATTAGTTTAAGTTTTTATTAATCAAATTGTACTCGCTTTTACATCGTGGAAGGCAAGGGCGTGCTGGCCTATTGGGATACCGGCCAATTTCCCGGTGGAGCGCTGTTTTTTTTAACGTGGCCCGCCGATTATGGCGAAAAGAATCTATTTGCATCGGTTTTTTTTATTGTAAACATTTTAAAATTATTAAGGTTTGTGTTTCTATGAGTATTGCCTAAAATCAACACCACTTAAGAGATGTTTTTGGCGCTTTTTTTATATTATTGTAAACACTGAATGTTTTAAAAATATTAGTAATTTTACAGAGAAACCAAGTGCACGATATTGTATATAATTAAATTAAAAATAAGTTTACATAATTTTATAAAAGACCGATTCAGTAAAAATAACGAAAAGTTGTACGAGTTTTTAGAAAATATACAAAAAATATTTTTCATTTGCATTTTTTAAGCTTCATTTTATGCAAATAACCTATCGTGGGCTATGTATAAATAACAAGCATTTTTGGGTAATTTTAAATTCGTATTATCCAAGAAGATTGCTGCGAATTACGTCAGTGGAGTATTTATTCAATATTACCAAACGTTTGTCTCTAAAGCTGTCAGAAACTTGGCTTTATTAATAATTTTATTTCTATAAGAAAATTAAGTACTTTACGTATTTTATTAGGCAGTTTTAGCAAGTCTGTCGTTTTTAAATTGCTGTTTTGAAATTAGTCAATTAACTTAAAATTACTTCACGGTTTACTATAGTAACTTTCTTATTATTTATTCAAGCTTTCAAAACTTCGCCAAAAATCATTACAGAATAACTCTGTACACATTCTATGCATAACAAACATTTTCGAGCTATTTTGTGCAGATTAAACTTTATATTCTCACCGCTAATAATGCACTAACAACGTATTTAATTGGGTACTTTGCATACAAAAAGTTTTATGAAACCTTGCGTAGTCGGTTATTCTACTGTTCTAAGAATCGTCTATTATAGTGCAATGTGCATTTACTATGAATTCTTAAAATCGTCCGATATTCAAAGTATACACCATCTTTAAATGATGTAAATATTTAAATAAAATGTTTTAATTGAATTGTGGCGATGATTGAAATTAAAATTGTCAAGTTCAAATTTGTCAACATTTTATTATTTACATATTTTGATTATTATTAATTGATTTTCTGAAGGATCTTGAAGAATTTTTGTCGTTTTCTTGATTTTAATAATGAAATATTAATGTTTAGTTGAAAAGCGTATCGCCAAACCACTGCAGATTTGAAATTTAATGATAATTAGTAATCAGTACTCAAATATTTGATAACAATGCTTGATAATATTTACCACACTTTTTTATAATAAACATAATAAACCGGAAAAAGTAACGTTTTGGTTTTCGGTTATGGATCAAATTTTTTTAAATTTCGGATACGTCTTCAGTTATTTTTTACAACTACAAAAAATTTCGGTTGCGGTTACGGTTACCGGAGTTTTTTGGTTTTTTTGAGAAAATGCAAACAAAATTTTTGAAAAGATTATGTGGAAAAAATTATGCCACGTAGAAAAACCTGCTGATGGGGAGTTAAACAAAAAAAATAACGTAGCTACGATCTTAGGCTCTTTTCCAAGAACAGACTGTACGTCGTAGTCTTTTGGTCAAATCAGTCTTTTCACGAAATGCCCAGATAATTTTTTCGATTTATAAAAAACACCTTTTCGACAATAACCTAGAAACATAGAAATCCCGGAAACATCACAACATTGTTTAAAAAAAAGTCATGAATAGTAAATTACTTTATGTAATTGAGACTATGCCTGGCTTCTAACTAAATGCTCAATTATGCTATATCCCTTTGATGTATCGCTAGCCGGCATGTGCCGGCTGGCAACATTTTGCCGTTATAGAGTGTACCGTTATCGGGTAACATGCAGCGTAGCTTACCGGTAATTTAAATTTAATCGGAAACATAATAACATCCTTTAAAAAAAATTAAGAAAAATAAATTACTTTATGTAACTAGAACTATGCTTGGGCTTCTCACTAAATGCTCAATTATACTATATCCCTATGATGTATCGCTAGCCGGCATGTGCCGGCTGGCAAAATTTTGCCGGTATAGAAGATACTGTCATCGGATAATATGCAATGTAGTTTACCGGCAATTTAAATTTGACCGACGGATGACGTGTTGTTTATGTATGTGTTCTATATTTTAGTATGGAATATCGACACACGCCGTGCTTCAGAATGCGTGTTGAGAGTTCGAATCCCGTGCGGGTTACATTTTTAAAATTTTAATTTACCTACTTTTTAAAATTTAGGGTACATAAATCATCATTTTCTTTTGTTGTGTACATAATTACATGCCACTGTTTATGTTCTCTACAATTTTTAGCAATAGTGGCAGCGCCGCAGGCGCAGCAACGTTTACACTGTCGGTTAACTGTATCAAGGAAAAATGTATTCTGCTGGTTAAGTATTCATGTCATGTTATACAATGGCGTCATACCTGTAAAAATTTTGCGTTTGCGTTTAGAGAACATTAATAACTCTACTCATTGTTTTGGCTACAAACCTAAGAGTGAACCACAAGGGTTGAATATGCGAAATGCGAAAACTAAATAGTAAATACTGATAGTTATTTGCTACAATAAACAAATGTCAGTTTTACATTTTGCCGGAACGAAAACATACCGGTATTCTAAAAATAAGTACGGTTACGGTTTTCGGTTAAGAATCAAGAAATCTCGGCCACGGTTTGTAAAATTTAGCGGTTTTTTTTCGGTTTTCGTTTCGGTTACGGTACACGTCTCTGATTTTGACTCTAGACCTTTATCATCACACCAGCAGCGCTCAAAAAATACTAAATAATAAAAACTATATTCTTTGAGGCTTTCGCGGTTTCTCGAATTGTCAATATTACAATTTACTTTCGGCTTAGACCGCGTCGTCATTTGGGAACTACGCCCAGCATAATCAGGTAAGGACCGACCTGTAGCTTGTCTGCCTTTACAAGCATTTGCTCTAGAAGTCTGAGCAATATAAAATATTTGTTCATAGGCCCTGCCTGCCTAAATAGGGCCGTGTGCTTAGATTATTTAAACCTTGGGGCGGACAAGGACAAAGATCAAATCCTTGTCCGCCCCAAGGCTTAAGTAATCTAAGAACACGGCCCTGTTTAGGCAGACAGGGCCTAGGAACAAATATTGCTTACACTTCTAGAGCAAATGTTTGTAAAGACAGACAAGCTACAGGTCGGTCCTTACCTGATTATACTGGGCGTAGTTCCCAAATGACGACGTGGTCTAAGCCAAAAGTAAATTGTAATATTAATAAAAACTAGTTTTTAAAAGGCATATCTTCACTCTGAATGCTGATGTTAAGACAAAAATTATCTTATCACCATAATTCCACAATCATTATCATTAGCATTACCTTTCAATACAATATTTTTGTTATAAAAGCAGTAAGATTAGGTGCTCGATGTATAAACTTGATCTTTGGTGCATGAAATAATCCCTGGTAAGGTACGTTTTGATACCTGCAGAAAGCTAAATGCTGAAAGTGGAAACTAGAGCGAATTGAAATCGATACTGCGATGTTTGCACAGTGCAGGTTCGTCCGAAATCGTGACCTGAACCTGTGAATTTTCATGCTTTACGGAAGCTGCACCTCGCATTTTACCAATTTATCTCGTTAAATCTGTCAGCATATTAAATTCCATTGGTAGCCACCACAAACTGATTTTGTCACTTATTAAGTATAGATTTTGTTTCATCACCTAATGCAGAAAACGTGCAATTAGTAAGTTGATTGTTTAACTAAATTGTAAATAGCCCAATGTAGAATTGTTATTCAGAGATAACAGGTATTTTTGCAAATAAAAATAGATTTGCATTATTGGTGTCCCAGTTTTTTTCGAGAAAAAAAGGCCATTGCTTACATATTTTTGCATATTATATGGTGAAATTTAGTTCCGAGATTCATATATCGCTTAATCTCGTCGTAGTTGGAATAAATTTAAATTTTAACTACGGTTTTGGTGACGTAAGTAGGACTGTTTTAAATTTTGCATTGGTGTGAATTTCACGAGAAAATATTCAAGTGGTAGCTTGAATTTATTTCCTTGAATTACTACAGTCGTAATATTTCATAACATGCGTTTATATGTACAGGGTGGTCCAACACTTATTAGTTATTACGCCCCTATTTAATTCTGAAACGAATCAACATAGAGAAAAAAATGTTAATAAAACTTTTTTGCTAACGTTTGGCCTACCTTTCCGCGTACTTAAAAAGTAAGCATTGCTGTAAGCGCTGTGACGCGATATAAAGTTGTATACCCTTACATAACAAAATTATCGAGAAAAATGCGGAAAACTTCTCCATAATAGCAGGCTCTGAATTCAACAGCAGCTTACAACAATCGCAGCAGTGTGCTTTAAAATTCATTTGTTATCTCCTAACAATTAAAAGCAATAAAAAAACAATATGCTTATGCTGCCAACAAAGCCTTTTAGTACAAGTTTATTCGAAACGGTCCTACAAAAGTATGGAATAAAAAATGGGTTCTGGTGGCGTAAATATTGGTTTTACGAAACAATACTTTATATGACATTTCTTTATTACATTTTTATATTCTTTATGCTTATTTCAAGAATATTTTTAATTATTGCTGTAAGCGCTGTGACGCCATTAAAAAACAATTACACTTACTTTTTGCATTAATTCAATAGAAATTTTTTATCTACTTTTAATCGTATAAACTTGTATGCCCGCCCTTACATAATAAAATTTTCGTGAAAATGGCAAAACCTCGTCTCATATTAGCAGGCCCTGAATTCAAACAACAGCCTGCCGTAATCACATTTTGTTCTTTTAATTGTTTTTGATTTGTAAGAGATAACGATTGAGTTTTCAGACACACTACTGCGATTGTGATAGGCTTTTGTTTAAATAAAGGCCTGCTAGTATGAAGAAGGTTTTCCCGTTTTCCTCGAAAATTTTGTTGTGTAAGTGTGTATAAGAGTGACGGTAGCTTAGAGGTTGGGCGCTTGGTCTTTAACGCTAAAGATCTGGGGTTCGATTCTCCGCCGAAGGTGTGCAGCAGTAAAAATGTATGCCGCAACCCACCACTCGCATTCCCCAATCTGGTGTAGGCAGCCGTGGGGTTTTAAAGCGTGAAACCTGTTCTGGTATTTACTCGTTCGAATTCGACGTTAAATTGTAGGTCCCCTGTTTTCCACCTCAGCGCTAAGGAGAGTACGAGGCAGAGAAGAGTGTCTGAGCCCAGCAGTGGGGTGTAAAGGCTGATTACAATGGTTATACAAATTTTATATCGTTGAAAAAAGAAAAACATTCTTTATCGAACGAGCGCAAATAATTGCTAGATTGTCGTTAATGACAATTGATGGTGATTGCGTCACAGCGCCTACAGCAATGGTTAAAAGTTTTTTTAAATATGCAAAAAGGTAGATGAAATATTGCCAAATATCTTTTATAAACATGTTTCTGCTCTATCTTGATTCGTTTCAGAATTAAATAAGGGCGTAATAAATGTTGGACCACCCTGTATAGTTATGTCAAACGAAATGTTTTTAAAAATACCGCCTTTAATACAATATTAAGTTAAATTTTTAAAATACTTTGAAGGAGCAAGTAGGGAAGAATTTTAGAATCCAACCCCGAATTTGGCCAAAAACCTCAAAATAAATTACCATTTCGCGATGCAAATAACTTTGGATCGTGTGGACATAGTTGCGTGCTAATAGATCGCTCCTTTGCGGGCGCGGCGGTTGTATTAAAAACATTCGAGAAAACATAACCAATAGCATTTTATCATGTACACAATAAGAATTAATTAATTAAAACGACCAGTCTTCCTATTTGCCAAGTCCAAAGCGAAATGGTCATTTATTTCGGGCTTCGGTTCTAACACAAACATAGTTATAATTCGAAGTTTCAGAAAAAGAGTTTATTGACCTTTTCTAAGTATATCTCGCCGCTTTTTTGGCTTATTATTTTTCCGTCTATTTTTACTTGCTTCATCATTGGAAGCGTCATAATAATAGATGATAAATCATATCGAAGGCTCATAAAGGGTTGTTTTTTGGGATCGGTTTCGCAGCTCGTAAACTTACAGGGTGAGATCATTAGCTAAGTGTAGCGAGAGCTTTGCAATTAGTTCTGTTAGCAAACTTCAGGTCCCTCAATTCATTTCCCGCAACTCTCCTAATCATTAAAGTAAATTCCGACGTAGATTGATATCTAAATGTAAAAGCAAAACGAGTTTCGAATCGTACGGTCGTGCTTTAAACAAATTATATGAATACGCTTTAGCCGAATCGAACAGCTCATTATTTTTTCTGGAAATTTCATTAACGGTTATCTAACCATTGCCCCCATTACATAGAATTACCTTTTGTTTGCATATTGGATTTAGAGATCGTAAAACAAATATAATGGAATTAGAAAGATTTTACTAGCCAAATGTTCTATGTGAGATTGATGGACCAAAATTTTCGACTATGGTATATCTTGAAGGTTTTTTTTATCTTTATTGTAATTAGACTTTTATAAACTGGTTTAAATTCAGCCATACAACAATAAGTTAATCCAGGTCTGGATTTGGTTTACAAACAAAGTTAAGTAGGTGTTAGAAGAAATGTGTGCTAAACACTGTCACTTCTAGTCTAGACTCGTAATTTTATTATTTTTAGACGCTCAATTTTAATTTTAAGTGATACCGTAAATCTGATAATAACAAGAGTCAAGAAAATTATAAATTTTGGTTTCAGCCATAAATAATCTTTTATAATAAACGAGCTAGGCGGTGGTTGAATGCTGCAATTAGCAGAAAGGTAATAATTAACAATCTCTTAGTCGTCAGTGAGGTGGGGTACCAAAACCATAGATACGTCAGCATCGAAGAGTTTATTTTCTAAGCTAGTATAACTTGCGTATAAAGTGTAAAGTTCATCCGCCTTATATGTATAGTCGATCCTATAAAATTTGGAAGATAAAATGTTAAAATACCGGGTGTCCCAGAAGTTACTGACCCATTTTAATTGCAAATATCTCCGAACTTAGAGGCGATAGAGAGATGCGGTTTTCACTGAACAATTTCTTTTTAAAAAAAGTTTTTTTCGGTATAAATGTTTATTCAGTAAAGTCTTATATAGGGTGTTTTAAAAAAACGGTCTTTTTCAATTGCAAATATCGTCGATTTTTTTAATGGAACACCCTGTATATTTTGATACTATCTGAAAGGTGAACTCTTCCTCTTTCCGAAAATGTATAATTTGTTACAGTTGAATTGAAAAATGAGTGAGTTATTTGGTTTTTAAGAATGGTCGTTCATTAGGTACAGATTTCTGACCCATGTTGATCCTTAATAAGTTTTGGCATTAGAAATCCGATAACTACCTATTTGTAGAAAATAACAAGACAAAATTGAAAGAATAATACCTAATTTTAATAAAAATTAACATTCTAAATTAGCCACATTAATAAAAATCTTTAAGATGTTCCAAGTGTTGTCCATTTTGGTCTATACATTTTTGCAACCTGAACAAGAAATTGTCAAAAGATTTTCGCAACATTTCCGGGGTAATTTCTTGAAATGTTCGGACAATGTTACATCGCAGTTGTTTCAGAGTCTCTGGGCTAGGATTATAACATCTATCTTTGATAAAAAAAAAACATATAAAAAAGTCTGGAATCGTCAGATCTGGTGAGTGGACAGGCCACTCAATTGGTCGGGCTCTCCCAATCCACCTATCTCCAAATGTTTCTGCAACAGAATTTCTAGCCACAAGTGAATAGGGTGGCGGCGCACCATCCTGCTGAAAGTAAACAGAGTTTATGGCGGCATCTTGTTCCAGTTGTGGGTATAAGTAATTTTCTAACATGTCTGTGTAGACATTACCAGTAATTCTCAGTTCTTGGAAGAAGTACGGTTTTTTGAAGGTGGATTTTTTCTAAATACCGCACGAAATCTTCTTTTAGTATCAACAATCGATTCATACTTAGCATACAATAACACAGGTTTTGATTTTTCAATTAAAGTAAATCGGACCATTATTGAAAAAAAAATTAACAACAGCCGTTTAAGAATTATTCAAATCAGAATTAATTACTTTGACAGTTCGTTGTGTCAGTTCACTGACATTATAAAAATTTCAAAGCTTGCTTTAACATTAACACCCGTAAATGCCTATCGTTAAAAACCAAATAACTCACTCATTTTTCAATTCAACTGCAACAAATTGTACATTTTCGGAAAGAGGAAGAGTTCACCTTTCAGATAGTATCAAAATATACAGGGTGTTCCATTTAAAAAATCGACGATATTTGCAATTGAAAAAGACCGTTTTTTTTAAAACACCCTATATAAGACTTTACTGAATAAACATTTATACCGAAAAAAACTTTTTTTAAAAAGAAATTGTTCAGTGAAAACCGCATATCTCTATCGCCTCTTAGTTCGGAGATATTTGCAGTTAAAATGGGTCAGTAACTTCTGGGACACCCGGTATTATACAAGTGCCCCAGAAAAGGCATTATTCATGGGTGGGTTTCTAGTCCAAAAATAAGGCGAAAAGGTTTAATAAACATGGGTCCTAAGATTCTTTGTTTTTGAGATGTAGACCTTTAAAGAGTCTCTTTTTATGTGCTGTTGTTTTAGGAAAAAGGTTTTTTAAAAAGAGTTTTAACAAATAGCACAAAGTTATTTAAAAAATAGTGCTACCTCTTGTCTATTTGTGCCGCTCGCGCGCTCTCGAAAACAAATTTCAAACGAAAACTAGTGTGAAACATAGACCTCTGATAAATATGATTGCGTGCAAAATTTGTTTGTTATACAGAGTGTTTTTTTAATATTAACAGATAAAACATGTTTAAACTACATACCTTTCGTCTTATTTTTAGGTTAGGAATATGGATTACGCTAGATTTTTCCAACGCTATGTATAATTAAGTTCTTACAGTTATATATACTGCAAACATGCTGTTATAGTAAAGCCCTGCACAGGCCGAATTTTTAAGGCCCGATCCGGCCCCACCCCGATTTTTTAGGGGCCGGTCCAATCAAGACCCGATTTGTACGTGTAAATGATGAAGCCCGGCCCGACCCGGAATGTTCACAGGCCCGGCCCGGCCTGCTCCAACCTGGAATTTACTTCTACAGGCCCGGCCCAGAGAAAATAAGTTACCTTCAAAACCAAAATTCATAAATCTTCGTAGTAATTTTTTTCGTATGTTTTCTCCTGGCTATTTTTTTCTTTGCATGGTAAATTGCAGGTAAATAGCACATTTTTCTTGTATCTCCCAATTACGATTCAAATGTTGAATGGTAAATGTAGTCAAAGCAGTTTTCTTAAAATCATCACTCCACGTGTCAGTCGTTGCTGCGCAAAATTCTTTTTCTATAACTTTTGTTATTTTGGGTAAAATTTCAAACCGTGTCTTCTCTGCTACCAACTTTAAATGCCTCGATATTATTGTGGCCTGTGACAACACGTTCTCAACATTTACGTTGTCATACATAGACCCCGCTCTGTATTGTATTTCATGCTTTGTATTAAAATTGTGGTAGGACCGGCTCAGCCCGGTCCGGCCCGTATCCGCTTTGTAATAGGCCCGGCCCGATCTGGTTTCCAGTGTTTCGTATTTAAGTAGGGTCCGGGGCGGTCCGGCCAGCGCAGGTATAGGCTCGACCCAGTCAAGCTCGACCCGCGGGTCGGGCCAAGCCTGGGCCCGTACAGGCCGGCCCGGTCTGTGCAGCGCTCTTTGTTATGGGTATATAATAACATGTAAAAGAAAACAAGTGTAAGAGGTTTAATTTGAAGTCGCTTATTTTCCGAAGTTTTTAGATATTGATTATATAACTGAGTACATGTATATAAAGACCGGATTTTTAGTCGCAGAAGAGCAACAAAGTTTGTTAAAATTCAATAAGTACCCAAAAACCATGGGCGTATTCAAATCCATTAAGTTATACGTGAAACATATTGGACGAGAGAACTAATTTTTCGGATGAAAATTAGAAAAAGTTGTTGTTATGTACTGCAATTCTTACATTTTTGTATTCAACGGTGGTTTTCTGTCCCTTATGAAAGTTGATAATCCAAAATTTTCTTTCTTATAACTTTCTCGTTGTATTAATGAATTTACACGTTCAATAAAAAAAATATTTTTGCAGTTTCATGAAATTGTTTCGTCAAGTACTTTTAAAATTCAAGTCCATTTCTATTGTACGCTTATGAACCCCGTTTTATTTTATTAAACTATTACATAAGCTTTAATTCCAGTTAACCAAATAAATAATAACTACTTGCACAAGCTAAATTAAGGTCAAACAGATGGATGTGTTACCATTCTAATCTCGTAAATAATTCGTTTAAAAGTTTAGGTATGCGCCAACTTTTATACATTTAAAGGAATATTGACAAAATTGCTTAATAATTGATTGCCTCATAATTTAAATACTGACAAAATACTAGACTAGAAATCCGGACTATATCTAAACATGCTTTTTATTTAGTGTGCGGTAACTGATAAGGAACATTTACAAATTTTTTATCAAGTATTTATCAATCAATACAAAGGTATTGTGTACAAATGTGACGCTAAAGTAAGTTGTACACACCAGTCTTATCAATAATATGACGCAAATCAATTGCTGTTGTAATAAATTAAATTAACAACGTAATATTTCAATAGTTGTTTCCGATTTCAAGAATTATGATATTTCGAAAATTATTCTAGTGGTTATATCTAGTAGTTAATCTATATGGTCTTAAATGTTTTTTTGTAGAACACAATGTTAAGGCAATCTAGACTTGCGTATACTGTTTGGTTTAGAGTGGTAATATAATCAGTATTCAATATTTTGAATTAAACTTACAATGTTCGTCATCTTTATAATGCATAATACATAAAGTATTATGCATAATTGTTATAGCACTATTAAACGCTATTATTACACGGATTTCATTGATTTTATACCTTCTCGAGGTGCATTTCAAACTTTCGTGGAAATAAAACGTGTTAAATAAATTAGTGGCTACGCCGCGCCGTACATTTTTTCTATAGAAATAAGTTCTACTGAAAATTTTACGTTCCATTTCTGTTTATGTAATAAAAAAAGTTACTTGAATAATACATCTCAAAACTGTTTTAGATTTATTCTATTTAATATAGTAATGGGCTCATGGCCATTCAAAAAATTAAAAGAAAAATGAGCGAAGCACTTTGCCTGAATTTTTCTATACCCTAGAACTAGTCACGTATTGTGTTTTTAAGAGTATTTAAGAATTAACGTCTTATCGGCCAACAGTTACAAAATATTGCTATGCATTCATCGCGTAGACCGGAGAGAAGCACTACTCCGCACCGATCACTAATGGAGCAATATACTAACACACCAAGCATACAGAGTTAAGTCACTTAAACTTATACTTTTTCCGGGGGTTGTCTTGTTGTATTTGGAAACACAAATTTCTTTTCTAAATTTACAATTTGCTAACAGAATTTTTTTATAATCCTCTGTTTAATAAACACAAATGTAGACAAACTAGTGGACTGGGACACAAGTTAAATTATAGCTCATCGCTAGCTCAAATAGACTATAAAATTAAAAAAAGAATCGTGAAGCCAGTTTTTGAGCAGTACTTTTTTAAGAAAGTCAAAATGTTGATAATTTTTCACTTTGCAGTTTTAGTTTTCATACTTTGCCATTTTGATAAGCAATTTAGCTCTTATCTTCCTTCGTTTATTCAGTAAAATGTCATGAATATCCAAATTGCAAAAATGTTGAATACCTACATGTTATATTTAGTAATAGGATATTTCAAACGAAAATAATACGAATTATTAGATTATCGAAATCTCTCGAGATATCTCGGAATGTTACAGAAAGCCATTAAAATAATTTTCGATTGTGTTCCATTTTGAAAGCGGGCGTTGAAGCTATGCTCCGTACAGTAAGTCTACTGCAAACGCCCAATGCAAATACATGATACGAAGACGGCAGCAGTTGTGGTATTCTATTATGAAATTATGATGCTAAACATCCAATGCGAATGCGAATACACTAATGGCCTCGGCGGCGTGTTTAACATTAGTTTCGAATTACTTTTAAAGAAGCCGAAAGTTTATTTTGCCTACGTAAATAAACAAGATTGTGCTTAAGTTACTATACTGTGCATTAAGCCCGAGGTCACATAAAGGTAACCACTGCCCACCATACAACTAGCTGTGCATCAGGATTCAGAGCATTTCAATTTTGAACTATCCGAATTCCGAAGTAGTCGATGGTGTACAAGCCTTTTTATGCAAACACGGAAGACGAGATAAGAAAGATTTGATTTTTTAAACATTCCAATATTGTGTCTGTTCCTAGTCTCATTTAAAAAAAAGTGATTGTTTTATAAAACAGAAAAATGTATCCACTTACGCGGTTTATAAAAATATTATTCAGCGCCAGCGGGTGGTCTAGTGGTTAGAGTCCCAACCTCTAGAACTAGACTCCCAACGGCAGTAGGTTCGAATCCTCTGCCCGTCGGAAATGTTTCTGAATAAGTTAAACCCGGTGTATCCATGGACGGTGTGTATGGTGTGTATGTTGGGTTGCATGTCTTTTCGGGGTGGGGCATGTTAGACCGGTGAATAGCGCTAAGTGCGCTGAGCCCGGGTAAGGGGGTGGGATGGGAATCATGGAGTCGTCCTCATGCACGGCCTCATCATTCTTTAACAAAATATATATTATTCAAAAACAGACCGGAACTGGCGATGAAATGTGATGAAATTAACTTAAATACCATTCGAAGCTCAATATTTACGCTGTTTTGCCGAGCGGCCTGAGGAAACACTATAAGAACAAGATCTCCTTCATAAGAGCATTCGAGAAGCAAGTAGCGACCGTTTTTACTATTTTTTATTGCATTTTATATTCAATTTTTTATTATACGAAAGAATCATTCGAATGGCAATCATTCGATTATGCCCATCACTAATTATATTATATTATTTTACTCTCCTAGGGCCCTAACTACATCAACTGTCATAAGTTCTTTTACAGGACCCTATTTTCGTACTTGAAAGATTTCGTTTCTGGTAGAGAAAAAATATGTTTAGTGTTCCTTTCTGGTTTCGAATTTTTCTAATATAGATACGTATACCTCATATTTTTCCAGAGTTGTTTGAAAATGGGCCCTTACCTACCCATCTACCCACACAAATAACGCACAGAAATGTTTTTCAAAAACATTTTATTTTGGTTACTTGAGCTCCAAAACGCATTTTTTCGATTACATCTTAAAAATGAAAATTTTTATGAAATTAATATTTTTCCTATACTCAAAGTATGAATCCGTGAAAGTGAAAATAATAAAAAAAATATATAATTAATTACAATTTAATACGGTAATTTTAAAATAGTTTAATGATTATTGTTAAAACTATGTACTATGTTGAATAGTTTTCCAAACATTGTTATACTAGGTAATTTTGAGTAATTTGGGAATCTGTTTCTTGCTGAGTTTGAAATTACTAGTAAATTTTCTCAGGTATAATTTTTTATTGAATGTTAATGCTAAAATGAAACATTGAATATAATCGCTTGTTGCAATGAAATTTTTTCTTGTCCTGAGCCAAAACTCGAGAACTTTCTGGTTATTTTTACAAGTATGCCTATTTATAATGCACGTATTTATCGAGTGCGTACTAAAATTTGAAAAAAGTGCTAAATTCTAGTTTACGACCGGCATCTTTCTGCGGTTCAATCTAAAGAGTGTTGTAAATTTTTCACCATTTTATTCGATACCGGCAATAAAACATTTTAATCCTCCTTTCGCCGTTCATCACACAAAACACATTTTTATGTAGATCAGTTCATTAAATCCTGGGGAAAGTGTTGCAAAATTGTCCATAAAACTAATTGTCTTAACGAAGTGAAAATAATCTCTAGTTACGAAAGCATTTAATTTTTTCCGCAGCAATAAAATTTTTACTAGGAAATTGTTATAACTTATAAGATATGAATTACTAAGTAGTTATCTCGCCTCATCATCGGAAATGCCTTGAGAAATTTGAATGTTTGTTATGAATCAGTGCTGATGGAAGAGCTTGTACGTGAATTAATTACATTTTTTATGTAGGTTAATGATGGGTTTGAATATTGAGGTTTGACGTGCGGTTGGAATAATTTATTAAACCAGCAATGCTGACTGATTCATCTAGCTTTGGATGCTATTATTTCTGCACAAATTTCCTGTATCGTTTTAAAACAACCATTCATAGAATTTACATGATAAGAATAATGTAACAATGTATGATGGAAATTACTTGATTCGCAATCATCAGCGTGCGAGACCTTAAACTCCATTGAAGCAAATCTTGCTTGTTTGACAAACACAGATTGTATTCTTTAGCGGATTTTCATTCAAGATTCTTCTTGGTAGTTACATAATACCATTTTTTTAGTTGAATAATAATTTTTTACCGGTTGTCCATGAAGGTCGTTCTGGTCGTTTACAGGAAAGAGACTGAGTAAACTTGTTTAAAAATAGCACTGCTTAACATGCATTAATAAACAAAAGTTGGAGTTTTAACTTGTTATAACTCTTCTTCTCCATGTAATTAAATTGTAGTCATAATTTTTATTTTCCTTACAGTATTAAATCACAATCTCGACAATTTATGGACGTCAATATTCCATTTTTCCTAAATTTACCCAAGATAAATAAACATATATTTAGAGTGCAATTACACCTAAATTGATAATTATAAAAAGTCAAGTATGGCGTAGTCCTTACACTCTTGCAATTAGCAGTTCAATTAAAATGTTGGCTCAGTATGTGTACATAAATCTCACAAATATTTGTTGATGAAACCCTCTTTTTAATTTCGTTAATCTAACCATCGGTTTTCTGTGTGCAGAAGGGAATTGATCAGTAAATAGGTGAATAGAGTGGTCAACCACATTAGTACCAATGCTTGTACACGTAGTTTCACTTTATTACTTTTTCATGTAGTTTAATGCTGAACTTAAGCTAACCAAAAATAAAGCTAATGATATTATCGTTAGAAAAGTTCCTCCTATTTTTGGTTATTTATTTTTGGATATTTTCACACAAAATGCTGAACGGAGAAATATTTTTACCTGAAAAGTTTAGATACCCTTTCAAAACGTTTTTAAAAGCTTTTGCTGAAATTTCTTATAGTTCTAAGCCTTTGAAAGCAAAATTATAAAGTTGGTAAGTCATTAGTGGCAGGGATCTCAGTGGTCCCAAAAATTGTGAAAATCCTAAAATTTATAAAAAAACGCGAATTGTTCTAAAATTGTTCTTAAATTTATTTCGAAGTCCTAAAAATCTTAAGTTTATACTACTGTTTGATTAGGTTTTTTGTGGTTGCTTAATTTTAAGCAGTATTAAATAAAATATTTACGCATTGTCCAGTTACTTAGCAATTAAAATTTTGTGTAAAAACGTGCATTAAGTGCATGTTATTTTTATTACAAAATCTCGCCAAGAAAAATACAATCAACAAAAATCTGTTTGGGTAATAATTCTGTATTACGAAAGCAATAATGGGCAAAGTAGCTTAATTATATTTTTTGATATTTTTCATTTAGTAAATCATTTTAAAATTATATCGGCCAATTTTATTTTTTCCGCAATAACGTTTAAAATATCATATCACTAAGAAATAAGAGTTATGTTTCTCTACGTTGCAAACTCATTTAGGCCATACAATTTTTCGAATATGTTGGTATGGTAACTAAGAATCACTAGCCATTTTTTTGTCTATGCAATCTTGAGCAGTGTATACTTATGATCCAAAGTAAATTATCTTCCTCTTGAAGATAAAACAAACTGCGTTTTTTCATCTAAGATAATACTTTCAGAGATCTCAACAGTCATAAAATTCTCAGAATTCATAATGTATGTTAAGTTGCCATAAAAAGTCATAAAATGGCTACACGGTCATAAAAAGTAATAAAATCCGTGTATTGTTTTACATTTTTTTTTCACTGAAAACCGCTATAACAGAGAAGAAAAATTATTCAAATATTATTGGATGGTAAAAAACTTATTTTGTTATTTTTCTTGTGGAATGGTTGTGATGGTACAATGCTGTGCGTACCCGACCGGTACCGGCAACCACGGACCCTCAACCGGTACCGGTTGCCACTGGTCCAACCGGCACATTGTTGCGATTGTGTCATCGTATTTCCTATATTAGCATTTTGTCTTCACAAGCCTTGTGGTGCAGGTCTAACAGTAGCTTGCACCGCGTTTTTGAACATACTTTGTCGCTGGTTCAAATTCCCGTTCTGCTGGCACTCACCCGACCGTTAGTCTTGTGACGGAAATGCTGCTTTCAGGCCGTCCATACTTGCAGTGCCTGACGGCGCTACACCTATTGCGAAAAACATACCAGAGAGGAATAAACAGTAGCAGCTCATCATGTACACAATAATTAAAAGAGCATCATTAGAATAAAACAAAAGTTGCCGGGACGGGGATTCGAATTAGCGACCAAGTAGGTCCCAAAACCCTGTGTAACCTACTGTTACACTTGCGCTACCAAGCTTGTCAAGACAAAATGCTAAAATACGGAACATGGTGACGCAATCACAACAAAGTACTAGTCGGGCCGGTGGCAGCCGGTACCGGTCAGGTAGACACCGCGAAAAATTTAACTTATGTTGACAAAATTTAAATGTACACAATATAAGGTGCATATTACGTAAACATTTTAATATTTATGAGAATAATTTTCATATGTTACGCGATCAGAAAAATCAAATTTTCAAAAAAAAGGAAACACTTTTGAACTCATAAAATAGTCATAATTTTGTTTTTAAAAATGATGAAAACATAATTAAAATACTGGGTATTTTGTGTTGAGATCCCTGCACTTTTACTTTCTCATCAAGAAAGTATTGCAATCGGACAGAGATTTTTTCTGGTTTTCATGGTGCCTTCTTCTCCCTCCCTCGTTTAGATTTTCTAAGTACCCCCAGGTTGAGCTCTACATTATTGAATTCTATCATAATTTTAGACAGTGGTCGGAAGTATCGCGATAAAAGTACGGTGATAATTTTGGAGTATCGATCGGTATCGCGATACATTTCTAAAAAAAGTATCGAGTATCGTTAATTATCGACTATTGCAAAATCTGCGATACTTTTTTACTTTAACATGATAAGTTCTAGAAAAGTAAACTAAATAAGTTTTTGGAGGCGGTTGGCTAGGTAGGAGTGCAGATATTTGGAGAAACTCCTAATACAATTAACAAAAAACTTTGCTATATTAAAGTTTCTAAAATAAGTATCTTTTATGTTGTGTTTACTACTATTGACTAAAAGCTAATAAAACGACAGTTCCAATCAATTGTTATTGTCATAATTATTTATAGAATTAATGTAAATTGTTTTTATCATTTTAAGTATGGACTATCGGTATCGCGATACTTTTTTTTATAAAGTATCGAGTATCGTTTTTGCGGTACATTTTAAAAAGTATCGTTCCGACCACTAATCTTAGACCGGTCGATGTTCTATTAGAATACATAATAAGATTGTTGATGTCCTTTGTTCGATTATAAAAGAGAAATTAATTTGTAAAAAATATTCTAAAATTGTTCTAAAATTAAGCAAAATTTAAAAAAAATATGAAACAACCTGCTGGGATCCCTGTGGTTGTTTCCGATGCCAGGACGTCACAATCGTGCTAAAGTATTTAAAAAAAAATGCTGCGGTTACAGGTATCATTTAATTGAAAACTGAACTCGCAGTAATTTTTTTCTTTCAAGATACCTACTTAATGTGGAATTTATAATAATAATAATAGTAATTTTATGAAGAACATGGTAATTACGTTACATAATCAGCGGCGAAAAGCTCATTTTCAACAACAATAAGTCTAATGGGATTCACTTAAACTGTAGTAGCAGAAGCAAAGCAGATTAGTTTAGTTAGAAGGCTTTTGCAATAAATCCTTTGCAAAGAAAGATAAGCAAGTTCTGTCTTGGTCTTGTTCATACCCACGTCCTTCCGGTCTGACGCCCAACATATCCTTGAGATCGTTTGCTCAGTTGTTATCTGAATAGGATTTTCTTAAGAAATGATTAAAATTCTAATAAAACGATCTCGCTAATTTACCAAACGCGTGAGAACAAATTCGCGTATTTATTGATACTGCAATTTCCATTTTGTTTAAATGAATTGGTTATGCAATGGGGATTAACCCAATTCTTGCTCGTAAAATTCTGAAATATGTAAGCTAATTTCTAGTGTCACATTTACGTACAGGAAACAACGTAATAGTTTATGTTTTCACATCCTCGCAGGTAATATAAATAGTGTATTTTACCGTGTACAAAGTATGAATTTCCTGTAAAAAATTAAACTTGAAAGGCGTGAGTGTGAAAATTGTACCGCTCAAGATTAAATCTAAAACTTCTGTGTTACTTGTTGACAGGAAACCGGAAAAGGTTTTCGTTCGCAAGTACACCACGACATGTATCAAGTAGACTTGACAGGAAATTAAAATTACTCAACGTAGCAAGGACTTTTTAGGATTTTCCCCACAGGCAAACGATTTCTTGTACAATCTCACAGCTTTGACAATTTAATTTTTTTAACAGTTTATTTTTTTTTCAGAAGCACCCCGTCAAAATGGAGTGTGGTGTAAGTGCGGGTGGTTATACAAATGGGACCACAGCACCTGCTGGAATCCTCGCACACGACGTCCGCGCGGAGAGGTCACCGGCAAAGGCAGGCCTACACGTCAATTTCAGTGACAAGAGCGAGGTCAAGGAGCGCAGGGAAAAGTTTCTCACCGCCAAGTATGGAAACCATCAGATGAGCCTCATCCGGAAGAGACTCGCCGTTGAAATGTGGCTTTACGAAGAACTCAAGAAGCTGTACACTACACCGGTAAGTCAATAAGCTCTTTGCTTCTTAAAAATTCCACCTGAATTTTTAAATACGTCAAGACTTTTTCGGTGATTCCCACTCATGGAAAGGAAGTGTAAATTGAGCAGTTTTTAGGTAAACCGGAAATAGTTCTGATTCCTAAAAGCCGTTGGGTGTAAAAACTAGAACCAACATTAAAATGTTTAAGAACAACGCTTAGATGGTTTCGTCCTAAATAGTAAAAGGTCATTGAGTCTTCTAGTATTTCAAATTCATATTTTTTGTGTTGCGATGTAAATAATTAATTTTGGAGGTGTATTTTTAAAGATTTTAAAATAGAATCCATGACAAATTGTGTTTCTTACATCAGCTTATTTCGTCTTTACGCCCAAATTTATTATTAACACGCAGACGTACTCGTGGGTGTTAATTTGTTTATTTCCTTTTTTTGTTGCACCAAATCTGTGAAGTAACCGACTAAACCAACTTGAAAAGTTACAAAATAAATATAAGCACTGAGTTGCTGTTGAATTCTAAGTTCTCTGTTAAGGTTTGTACAATTATTTAACTGAAATCTAAAATCGAGGTAAAAGAAATTTTAGTTCAAAAAGACACACCGAGAGAGGACAATACAAATGTTTATCTAACGTTACAGTTAGAGGTTAATGATAGAAGGGGTTGTAATAGATAAACTTGATGTTTACTAATTCTGTGATTTATGTCCGTGCTTTTATGTAAATTAATCAAGGGTTTAAAATAAGCTTGTCTAAACGTGGAGTTTATTCTAAAAACATTAATCATTTTAACCGCTGCAGGACTTTTGCCCTTAAATCAGAATAATATTTAACAAGTTGATTTTGATTTTAACTATATACAGTTGTAAAATAATTCGGTATTCTGTCCTTATCGATTAAAAACATAAAAATATTGAATAAACTTAAAATACTTTATTACTTCAACAATATTTATTTATTTTAACCTTATAAGTATTTCCAACATGCCCATTAGCTCAGGAGTATCGTACATACATGCACCCAACCACATGTTAGCAAAAATACTGAATAATATAGTTACAAGTTTTGATTATGAACCATAATAACATTGAATTAACAATTCTTTCGAATTACTCAATAAATTATCTAACTCTTCTACCACCAAAAAGCAAGCTAGTTAGCTTTTGATGTTATTAATATGTTTTCCCAAAGGAGTGTATTCCTTTGTTAAATAATATTCCTGTTAACAAAAATGTTGAATTAATAAAACGGACTGAGTTGATTCAATTATTTAAACTTTGCACCAATCAAAATTATTTTACTTTTAATAATGAAATTTATTTCAAAAACAAATGGTTTACCCATGGGAGTTCAATTTCACTTCTTTTAGCTAATATATTTATGGAAAATCTAGAACATCAAATATTCGATCAAATCAATTGGAGAAAATTACATTTTGGTTTCGTTATGTTGATGACATTTTAACATGTTTTGATAATTCATTTGAATTAATGAATTTTTTTTGTTAATAAACAGCTTGCATCCAAACATAACATTTACTCTAGAAACTGACCCAAATAAGTCCATTAACTTTTTAGATTTAAACATAAAAATTAATTCAACTAATAAACTTGAATAGGAAGCCTACACAAACAGACATTACAATACCACACGATTTTTGTCATCATAAAACACATAAATTACAGCATACAGGTTTACAGTACATAGGGCTTTAACGGTCCTTTTAGATGAAACTAATTAAAATAGAGAAATTTCAATTATTATACAAATTGCATATGTAATGGTTATAATACTAAGCTTATTGATACATTAATTTAAAAAAAATATTATAAATTAGCCATTCAAAACGTTTATCCAAATACGCCAACTTCATCCGATACAATAAAGTATGCTTCGATCCCATATTTTGGTGACTAATCAGCTAAAATTATAAACAAACCAAAAATATAAAGTAAATTTTAAAACAAATAAATACATTTTAAACACTTTGTTTAATCAAAAATCAAAAACAGACAATTTGCTAAAATCAGGCATTCACAAATTAAATTGTTCGCTTTGTAATTCGGTTTATATAGGCCAGACAATTAGAAATTTTAAGATTAGGTATAAAGAACATGTACGTTGTTACAAATACAAACACCCACATAAATCCAATTACGCTAAACACTTACTACAACACAATCATTCAATGACATCTAATAACACTATAAAATGTTTACACTTTTGGTGATAATAAACGTAAATTAAACATACTAGAAACTTTACAAACATTTGAAAACTGTACCGTTAATGAACGAGCAAATTAATCTTCTAAATTCACCTCTATTGCACATTTTGGAATAAAAAATCAAGTCATCGGCAGACGATCAGCAAGATCAAGCCCCCAAGTTCTATTGTTCCTATAACAACACTGGCTGTTTAGTTTTTAATATAACCTTTGATAATGGCATGTAAACATGTCGAAATACGTATAAGGTTAAAATAAATAAATGTTGTTAAAGTAATAAAGTATTTTTTTCACTACTAGTAATATGGCGTAACATTTTGACACATAATAGAATGCTGTGAAATTCAATTTCTCTACCTTTGCTCACTGACAGGTAAGTAATTTTTCATTATTAACCACTGGTAAATAATGAACAAATTTATATTTTTTGATAATCCTGTGACAGTTTTAAAGAGAACGATTTTATAGTACGATTTAATATAATGGAGAGATTCTATTTAATGGTATTTTATGCATAAAATAGTTGTTTAAATAAATTAATTTAATTTTAAAAACTTTGGTGTATTTGAATATACGTTTTTCGCGCCGTAATAAATGACAACTCTGTCAATATCAATTTCGCCTATAATACAACCACACAAAGTAAAAAAGAGAAAATTGTTAATAATTTCAGTATTTTAGATGAAATCAGTTCTTAAAAACAATGTTTTTGAATACCAATGATGATTTAACAATTTTCAAACAACTGTCATGCCAACAAAACAAAAAACTGTCATTTGTTTTATAATTTTAAATAAACAGGGATTTAAGTTAAAATAGTCATTTTTCGACAATTATAAGGGTTTCTATCACTAGTAGTGAAAAAAAAGTATATACGCCTCGGTAGAAAAGTCTTATAGCCCTCGGGCCTTACATTCCTCGGTGCTACGCGCCTCGGGATCTAACCTTAGCCCTCAGGTTATAATAGTAGACTTTTCTACCTTGGTGTATAATATACTATTATGTATTCTCAGTAAATATGGACTTCAACGAAGTAATAGTAGAGTTTGCCAGCCGCCAAAAGCCTTCTAGAAAAGATTTTCGTTTGCACTTTGTTGCTAAAATGTAAGACCTACTTCAAATCATTCCCCATCCCTTAAGAATGCAAAATCGCCTGGTCGTCCAAAAATCGTCCTGTGCAGGGGGTGGCGGGGGGTGATTTTTGAAAAATTTGCAAAAATTTTTTTTTGCGTTTTTTACATCCACGTCACCTGGGCATGTATCTGCTAAAATCTTAAATCAATATTTTAATCAGAAATATATTTTTTTAAATTTTTAAAATTACCATATACAATGCTTTCATATGGAGCGCCTTAATGAATAAACGCTCGCCCTGAAACGCCATAACTGTGATATACTTTAGCTTGTCTTAAGTCGAGAACCTTTTAGTTAATCAAAAAAATCGTTTCTACAAACGTTGTAGATCGAAGATCGAGAATTACGTTGCTTTTTTCAAATTCTTAATCCGATGGCTAGTTTCGTAAAAAAATTGAAAATTGTAACACCATGTCGTGCCGATCGCGGTCGGGCGTGGAGACGCTAGGAACGTTCAGATTACCGTGGCTTATGCAGCCGAAAAACGACTCTATGTTTCAGGGCGCATATAAGGTTGATACTCGCCTATTAACGTGCTATTTCGGCGTCTTGGACGATTTTAACGCGACTTTCTTAGTAAATCTTTTGTTCAATGAATTGAATTTATTACTTTTAATGGTAATTAGATTTTCTTTTGATTTTTTCAATAATAATAATTGTAAATATGGAAAAAATATATAGGTAAGTACCTACATCAGTAAGCAGTGTAAAAGTTTTATTGAATAAGTATGAAGTTAACAATAACAAAAATAATAATATTTATTGGTTTACAGTCCAGTAGATTTAAAATCAAAAATACCGGGGTAGAAACTTCCTCCTGTTAGAGATGAATACCTAATTAATTAATAATAGTTAATTATTACAATAAGAAATTTTATTTACCTACAGCTATTATTCAGAGTCCGAACTTGTCTCATTGTCAGATAACATATCATCAGGGGCAACTATACGGCGAGTATTTCTATCGCTCTTATTAGCACATGTTAATTGGGCCATACATTTGCAGGAGCCAATACAACTAATTCGTCTTTTTTTACAGGAACACAGCTATCCTGTACACCCTGAAATAAAAATTTGGTAATTTAAAGTTTAAATATATTACTAGGTAGGTACCACCACAAGAAGTAATTTAATTACCTTTTTTACAATTGCAAGTGTTCAGTACAGAAGTATCCTCTGGTAATATTGCTTCAGTTGTCTCCTGGTGAACTAATATTCCCAGACCAATATGTTTTGGAGTATATTTTTTTCCATTTGAACATGCAAAAATTATGTCTTGACAAATATTAAGTATTTGAGTTTCTTTTATGTCACTGCTTGATTCGTTGCAAACAAGAAGACTAATAAGAAAGTATAAATTGTTTGGTATATACTTTTTAAATTCATTAATGTTTAAGTTTTTGAATTCAGCGTGTGTAGGTATTTGATTTATTTCCGTTTTTATACTTTGGCAAATTTTGGTCAAAATGTGTAGTTCTGACGCACCACAGGATAAATTGGAAACTTCGCTTTCAGTATGCTGAAGTACTGTTTCAATAGCTTGTTCCTTGGAAAAATGTTTTAAGAACATTCTTGGATCGATTTCACTAATTCAATATCGTCGACAAAATGTTCTTTAATTTTTTTAACTAGAAATCGATCACTCAACTCTAAATTTCCACCAATTTCACGATATCTTTTGCTAACTGATGTTGTGGAATAACCTTTTCCCTTTTCGAAACCTTTCTCCATTTCACTAAATAATTGTTGTAATGCTTCATTTTCCATTTGCCATTTTCTTTTTCCACTTGCGCTAGGTTTCTCCTTTGTATTGCGTAATTCTGTAGAAACGCATGAGGCATGATATTTTATTTCAGATGCGATTAAATCATTTTCGCCTATTCTGGAATAAAATAACGAATTGTTTCGCGATATAGTTTTAATTTTGTCTTTTATGTTCTTGGTCATGACCTGGCACAGTTTTTGATTTCTTAAACGTTTTTGGCAAAACACGCACTTATGCACATCAAATGAAATTGTCCGTAAGGAACGTTTTTGAGATGTTTCCGCTTGGAAAAGATCAGTAATTATTTTCGCACATTTTAATTTGTATGAGGAAATATTTTTGGAACTGGTATAAGTTTTGTAGCAGTTTTTGTGCCATTGCAAGTAATCTCGCTCTTTTAAATCATTCAAATTTGTAAATATATGCAACAACCTGGCATCTTCTCCTTGGCAGATATTTATACGAACTTTCGTGCATTCAATAAATCTTTGTTTGGATATTTCTTTTGATATTATTAATTTTCCTGTTTCTTGACAAATGACGCATACTTGATTAATTTTCTCCCGCTTTTTAGCAGCTCCTTTTTTAATGAGTCTCAGTTTAATTTTTGACTCTATTCACTATCCGAACTCGTACTGCTTTTAATATCCATTGCTAAATGGATCTGTAAGAAATGCTGCATAGAAACTGTACTACCTACGTGCTATAAAGAAAATCTTACCAAGGTAATTAAATTACTTCTTGTAGTGGTGTACCTACCTAGTAATATATTTAAACTTTAAATTACCAAATTTTTATTTCAGGGTGTACAGGATCGCTGTGTTCCTGTAAAAAAAGACGAATTAGTTGTATTGGCTCCTGCAAATGTATGGCCCAATTAACATGTGCTAATAAGGGCGATAGAAATACTCGCCGTATAGTTGCCCCTGATGATATGTTATCTGACAATGAAACAAGTTCGGATTCTGAATAATAGCTGTAGGTAAATAAACTTTCTTATTGTAAAAATTAACTATTATTAATTAATTAGGTATTCGTATCTAACAGGAGGAAGTTTCTACCCCGGTATTTTTGATTTTAAATCTACTGGACTGTAAACCAATAAATATTATTATTTTTGTTATTGTTAACTTCATACTTATTCAATAAAACTTTTACACTGCTTACTGATGTAGGTACTTACCTATATATTTTTTCCGTATTTACAATTATTATTATTAAAAAATCAAAAGAAAATCTAATTACCATTAAAAGTAATAAATTCAATTCATTGAACAAAAGATTTACTAAGGCCGGTATTACACTATCAAAGATTTGATAAAAGATCTTTTATAAAAGATTTTATAAAATATTCTTTTATTCAAAGATTAAAAAAAGATTTGAAAACTAGTATTACACTACATAAAATATTTTATCACAGTTGTCATCATATGATGGATGAACAACAGCTCTATGCTTGTGTGGCTTAAATTAGTTCAATTGTCATAATTTGTGCAATATTAAAAGAAACAAAAGACTAAGAGTAAAAAGCAAAGAAGACGTGAGTGGGTTAAACCATGGGTTTCGAGACGTGACGATCTGGCTATACACCAAAACTTATTGAAGGAACTCAGAGTTGAAGATATGTCATGTTATAAAAATTATTTAAGAATGGATGATGCTACATTTCAGCTGGTTGTATCAAAAGTTGCTCCTTTTATTGCGCGAAAGAATACCCATTTAAGAAATTGCATTAGTGTAGAAAATCGCGTTCTTGTGACTCTTCAGTTTTTGGCCACTGGAGAAAGTTATTCCAGCTTAAAGTATTCTACGCGAATACCACGATGTACATTAAGCTCTATAATACCCGAAACCTGTGATGCCATTTATAAAGCACTTAAAGAAGATTTTTTACATCAATGTGTGTGCTGATCACATTGGAAATTTCTTGATACGCCTCTAATCTTTTATTTCTATTTTTGTAATTTTCGTGTTAAACATTATGCAAAAATTCATAGCTTTCATATTCAGAAATTAAAATTTTAGTAGCATCAAGTGACCACGTGAAGTTAGTTGACGCCATTTTGTAAAGTGGTTGTTAAATCTTTTATCAAATATGGTCGAATGTAGCTAACTTTGATAAAAGATATTTTATAAAAGAAATCTTTTATAAAATATAGCCCATTACATTGTAAAATTTCTTTGACAAAGATATTTTATAAAAGATCTTTTATCAAATCTTTGATAGTGTAATACCGGCCTAAGAAAGTCGCGTTAAAATCGTCCAAGACGCCGAAATAGCACGTTAATAGGCGAGTATCAACCTTATATGCGCCCTGAAACATAGAGTCGTTTTTCGGCTGCATAAGCCACGGTAATCTGAACGTTCCTAGCGTCTCCACGCCCGACCGCGATCGGCACGACATGGTGTTACAATTTTCAATTTTTTTACGAAACTAGCCATCGGATTAAGAATTTGAAAAAAGCAATGTAATTCTCGATCTTCGATCTACAACGTTTGTAGAAACGATTTTTTTGATTAACTAAAAGGTTCTCGACTTAAGACAAGTTAAAGTATATCACAGTTATGGCGTTTCAGGGCGAGCGTTTATTCATTAAGGCGCTCCATATGAAAGCATTGTATATGGTAATTTTAAAAATTTAAAAAAATATATTTCTGATTAAAATATTGATTTAAGATTTTAGCAGATACATGCCCAGGTGACGTGGATGTAAAAAACGCAAAAAAAATTTTTTGCAAATTTTTCAAAAATCACCCCCCGCCACCCCCTGCACAGGACGATTTTTGGACGACCAGGCGATTTTGCATTCTTAAGGGATGGGGAATGATTTGAAGTGGATCTTACATTTTAGCAACAAAGTGCAAACGGGATGACACGATAGAAGAAGCTTTTTACTCTACTATAAAGCAAGAACTTATAAATAAAATAAGGATATGTTTGTTATATTCGAATCATTACAACGTTTTGATTTTTGGAGTCTTAATTTTCATTTAATATAATGCACATTATGTACAATACAATTACCTGCTGCGTTTAATTAATTTGTGAAATTTCGAGCAGCGTCAAGGCACATAGATTAAGGCATTCCTATGTTATGGGATGTGGATTTTGGCATGTGGTTGGTTGTGGTGTCTACAATTATCAACATAATTAACTGCATTTGCTACCAGTCTGCTAAAATATTTCCGACACACATACCAACGCTATAAATACCATGGCGTAAGATTTCCTGGTGATTCTGGGAATCCTTCAGAATCACCAAGAATAAAACTAATTGTGTGGTATCATATCGTGTACCTGTTATTATATCGATAGTTCAATAAATTGTCTTAAACGTTCCCATAAAATGTTCAAACGTTCTATTATTTCACTATTGATTGAAAATAAAAGAAACTGAAAATAATTTTGTTCTATTGAAACAATTTTTTTTCTACTTCCTTGAACATTACTTCTAACGCAATTGTTGTCTTAATTGGGTAATTTTCGTCCCCAAACCTTCAATTTAATTTAATTGCCACGTCGGGATGTGCCTTTAAGCCGTTAGCGTGTATTTTAGTATCATTTACTATTAATAGTAAGCTCAGGGCTCACACCGTTGTGTAGGAAATAGGCCAGAGAAAAAAATTGGAGATTACCTTAGAGATTCTTTTCAAGCAATGTAAATGAAATTTGCTGTGGGTCTATAGAAATTAGATTTAATTAGTAATCCAGCATTTTAAAACTAATTTGAAAGTTATGATCACATAATTTGACTATTGCAAAGTTGACAACTTAGTTAAAACGAATAGCTTGATAAATACCGTAGGCCTTTCAAACTGAATATTTTTTAAAACTAAAAGTTTATTAACAGTTACACAACTAGTTGAATAAAAAATAATCGAGTTATTAAGTTAGGTTACGACAACTTGTTGCATCGCGACGAGTGTTTGTTTTGCTTTAACATTTCTTTTATTTTTTCAAAAAAGATTTTTTTATTTAAAAAAATTATGGGGCTGTGTGCGTGAGCACCATGATTCCCGTACCCCCTTCCTGCCCGGGCTCAGCGCACTTAGCTCTCTTCACCGGTCTAACATGCCCCACCCCTGAAAGACATGCAACCCAATATACACACCAGATACAATGTTCATGAACACGCTGCTGTGTTTAACTTATTCAGAAAAATTTCCGACGTACAGAGAATCCGAACCTACTGCCGCTCGGAATCTAGCTCTAGAGCCTGAGACTCGAACCACTAGACTACCCGCTGCTCTCAAGGAAGATCATACAGTCACATCGAACAACTATATCATCTTTAATGTGTAAATAAAATACTTTATAACTTCAAAAACATTTATTTTAGCCTTATACTATTTTGACGTGTTTACATGTCGTTGGTAAAGGTGAAATTAAAAAGCAAACAGAGGAACAATAGAACTGAATGATTTGATCTTGGTTATCTATGTCTGCAAACAACTTGATTTCTTATTCTAAATCGTCCAATAATGGTGAGATTTAACAGATCAAAATTACTATGACTTTTCCCTACTTCACTTACCTCGGATCAGCTTATTCAGCTGTACACTGGTCTACTCTTTACCCCAACCCCAAATCCTAACGGTCTCTCTACTTGGACGGCACCCTCTGCCATAAAAATTTCTTAAGCAAAACAATAAGTTATTATAGAAGAACTTTGGGCAATTTACTTCGATTATGTTGCAATACACAGTGTTATATGATTAAATTATTATATGCATAATATCTCTGTCAAATTAATTTAAGGTTGAAAACGATAAAAATAAAACAATTCGCTTAGCGTTGCCTTTGTACGTCAAAAAAAATTTGGTCAAAAATTGGTATTGGTCGCTGAAACCCCAATTGGTCGATATTAATATTACAGAAGTACAAAAACGTTCTGGTGCCGCCTCGCTTTTTTAAATATCTCAATATATTGAGATTTACGTCATTTTGTGTAATTGGATGAGGGACTACATTCTCCTATACATTACTAGAACAATTTTCGAATCGGATGAAGAAATACATTTTACTAGAAGTTTTTTGTAAACGGATGAGGAACTTTATTTTACTAGAAGATAATCGGATGAGGAACTACTCGCAGAACAAGTACCTGAAATGGTCATCGTAACCGCGCGCAAACATTAAATTGCCATTTTACAGGAAGACGTGAACAAATCGATACAATATTAAAATTAATAATAACTAATGAATTCTGATTAATATTATTAAAAATTTAAACTTTTATACCTACGCACACTCCCAATTTACCTCAGGCATTATTCACACCAAACATTTCACACAAACCACATGGACATTAAAAAAAATTCTTGTTTACTCGTTGTAGTAAAGTTACCGCGCATTATTTAATTCAGAAGTTTATTATATGTAATCGGATTTGAATGATTACATGTGTTTCTGTAGTTTTCGTTAATGTTTCAGTAACGGTAATAAAAAATAAGGCGAGGACAGACCCAGTTCAAAGGACACCGGGTCCCGAATGATTTCGTGGCCAACACATTTTAAAATTAGTTTTAGGATATTTGGCGTTTTGCTATTGCAAACAATGTTTTTTTGTCTAAAGCTTTAAATCAATTTTGGAAGTAGGTGTATGTCGTTTTTTGTGCATTGCTCAATTAAACTGTAAGGTAAACGACCAAAAAGAAACACTGAAGGTTTTTTTCCATGGAAGGTTCTACCTGCTGTCGTTTAATTGGTTCATATCGATTTTTAACTAGAATTTCGTACATTCTTCAAAAAACAAAAAGTTGATGATGGGGACGACTGGAGGGTGGTAGGGATAACGCGTTTGCGCTGATGAGTTACTGGGTATGTGTAACATCTACGATTCTCTTTTTTTATTATTAGCGACAATTTTTATCCGCTGAAAGCTCAAAATAAATTTTGGAAGTGGGTGCATCGTTTTATGGCCCAATTAAACTGTTTAGGTAAGCGACCAAAAGGAAACACATAACAGGTTTTCTTTCTCAAAGTTTAACATGTTCACATCGATTTTAAAGTCGAAACTCGTAATTTTTTTTATAAACTACTAAATCGTTGGTGGAGGGTGACTGGGAGGTGGTAGGAAAGTCGCACTTGCACAGATTGGCTATTCGACATGCGTAAAATACGAATCTAAGCGTCTTTTTCGGGCGCGTTTTGTATTATAGCAGCCCCCCTCCCACCAAATCCAATCTCGCTACTTTGCGGTTTCATGTCGGTAGAATTACTAATCTCTTAAACCTAATATAAATAATTTTTGTTAAGGCATATAGGTTTTAAAGTGTACAGGCACACGCACAGATACACAGAACCAAACGCATACATCATGCATGACAAAACCAGGCTTTCCGGTGTTCCCGGACCCTAATACGTGCTTACTCCTCACAATCTCAACTTCCGAAATTTTGACGATACCTTTCTCTAGCTATAGTCTAATTAAAACAAAAATCAAAGGATTGCACAAGATTTGTCTTCTTTAACCTTTGACCGATGCTTTACCCTGCCTTCAACCAGAAGGAAAATTCTGAAACTGTCGACAAGTAAAAGTTCAAAGTATAAAAAAATAAGATTTTACTATTATTATGAACTCATCAAAATTCATAAACTTTAACTTGTTTCTAAATTTATCAAAAATTATTAATAGTGAAAATTATTAGCTTTTGGGAATTTTGAAGTTTTGTTGGTTTTTTGAAAACAAAATATTTAGAATTTTTTGAAAATTTTATAAATTGGCACGATTTTAAATTTCTTCAGAAATCATTAGATAATATTTTGAATCGGCGAATAGGAAAAGAAGCAGCGAGTATATGCGCGGAAGGTCTCGTGGCGGTATCCCAACATCTTTTGACTTATTTTGGTGCGTAGACTACGTCATATAAAGTTGGGCATCGAATTTCCAGATGTCTGAATATCTCAATATATTGCGATAATCTCAATATAATGAGATAACATCTCAATATAAAGAGATCTTATCTTAATATATTCAGATGTTATCCTAATACATTAGAGATAATCTCAATATAACGAGATAACATCTCAATAAACTGAGATAATATCTCAATGTATTGAAATAACATCTCACTATAAAGAGATCTTATCTTAATATATTCAGATGTTATCCTAATACATTAGAGATAATCTCAATATAACGAGATAACATCTCAATAAACTGAGATAATATCTCAATGTATTGAAATAACATCTCACTATAAAGAGATCTTATCCTAATATATTCAGATGTTATCTCAATGTGTTAAGACAATCTCAATATAATGAGATAGCAACTTAATAAACTAAGATAATATTTCAATATAATGAAATAACATGTCAATACAAAGAGATTTTATCTTAATATATTCAGATGTTATCTCAACATATTGCGATAATCTCAACATAATGAGATAACATCTCAATAAACTGAGATAATATTTCAATATATTGAGATAACATCTCAATATAAAGAGATCTTATCTTAATATATTCAGATGTTATCTCAATATATTAGAGATAATCTCAATATAACGCGATAACATCTCAATAAACTGAGGTAATATCTCAATATATTGAAATAACCTCTCAATATAAAGAGATCTTATCCTAATATATTCAGATGTTATCTCAATGTGTTAAGACAATCTCAATATAATGAGATAACAACTTAATAAACTGAGATAATATCTCAATATATGTAATGCAATAACATCTCAATATAAAGAAATCTTATCTTAATATATTCAGATGTTATATCAATGTGGTTAGATAATCTCAACATAATGAGATAACATCTCAATAAATTTAGATAATATTTTAATATATTACAATAACATCTCAATATAAAGTAATCTTATCTTAATATATTCAGATGTTATCTCAATATATTAAGATAATCTCAATATAACGAGATAACATCTCAATAAACTGAGATAATATCCCAATATATTGAAATAACATCTCAATATAAAGAGATCTTATCCTAATATATTCAGATGTTATCTCAATGTGTTAAGACAATCTCAATATAATGAGATAACAACTTAATAAACTAAGATAATATTTCAATATAATGAAATAACATGTCAATACAAAGAGATTTTATCTTAATATATTCAGATGTTGTCTCAACATATTACGATAATCTCAACATAATGAGATAACATCTCAATAAACTGAGATAATATTTCAATATATTGAGATAACATCTCAATATAAAGAGATCTTATCTTAATATATTCAGATGTTATCTTAATAACGAGATAACATCTCAAAAAACTGAGATAATATCTCAATATATTGAAATAACATCTCAATATAAAGAGATCTTATCCTAATATATTCAGATGTTATCTCAATGTGTTGAGATAATCTCAACATAATGAGATAACACCTCAATCAACTTAGATAATATTTCAACATATTGAAATAACATCTCAATATAAAGAGATCTTATCTTAATGTATTCATATGTTATCTTGATATATTGGAGTAAATCTCAATATAACGAGATAACATCTCAATAAACTGAGATAATATTTTAATATGGTATATGGTATATGGTAATAACATGTTAGTATAAAGAAGATGTTATCCTAATATATTCTGATGTTATCTCAATGTGTTGACATAACCTCAATATAGGTAATGCGATAACATCTCAATAAACTGAGATAATATCTCAATATATTGAGATAACATCTCAATATAAAGAGATCTTATCTTAATATATTCAGATGTTATCTTAATAACGAGATAACATCTCAATAAACTGAGATAATATCTCAATATATTGAAATAACATCTCAATATAAAGAGATCTTATTTTAATATATTCAGATGGTATCTCAAAATATTGAGATGTTAAAAAGGTGAGGTGTACCGGGGCGCTTCTGTAATATGATATGAGTGAAATAATCCTTCGAAAATGTATACGCTATGTCACATTTGTTGTAAAAATATTATTCATTCTAACGTCCAACGATTTGACAGTCTACTATTTGATGCTTTTCCTCATTGCCGAGCGAACGAACAGCTGGCGTATTGCCTAACAACGCAATTTATTTTTAGTTTGATGTAAATAGTAGATACTACGACCAAAACAACCCGATTGTACACACTTCGTACTACAGTTTGTTTCGATTTTGTTTGTGTACCTACCCATTTTCTATTTAAATTCCTGACTGAATGATATTACAAATCTATGAGCTGTTCATTCACTTTATTTTTGAATTAGCACCTGCTGTTATTAATTAATTTTTATGTAAAAGTATGCGCATTGAAAGTAACCACAAATTTTAATTAAAGAAACTTGCTTAAGAGAAGGCATGCAATATCAACAGCATAGTCAAGTAGTTATCGTCGTTTAATCTTTTTATAAACTGTTGTCAATACTCCACAATTCTTCAACAATGACCTCATAATAGCTATTTATTATTCAGTTCTTTGTATCTGATCTTTTTGAGGTCTTCAAATGGATGATTAAATAATTGATAAATCAACAAAAGGTTTTCTTTGTACAAATTGAACAATAAAAATGTTTTTGTTAAATTTTTATGCGTTGGTGTTTATTAATTTTTATTTAACATTGTTTTAATTAATTTTTCCTCTGCTGCTAAGGCTTATCACCTACGCCAGAGGGTAAATCACTACATATAAACATTTGGCAAAACTTCTGTTATGAACAGAATAAGAGTTTTACATTTCTTCCGAAAGATGCCACATTGAATATTTTATATACCTACTACACTTTACCAACCTCGTTGGGTACCGAACCCCGGTACCTATGGTTCAAAGTAAATATCACTGTTTATTTAACGTTTATTAATTTTACCACAATAAACATATAGCATTACGAATCATTATTAGCAGTGTAAACATTTTCTTTTCTTATTTGAATATTCAGAAAAGCGTAAAATGAATGTTTTTGAAAGCGAATAACGCACTAAAGGGAACTTGTTCAACTCAACTTGAAACCACCGGTATGGTGCTATTCATATTTGTTTCGAGTTGAAGGGGTTGGTGTTTTTTTTTGCTTTGTCTCACGAAAAATGGTAAATTAATACAATAAGCCGAAATATTTAATTAGTTTTTCTTTAACTTCAATTCTCCGAAACTTGCCATAATTACGTAAAATAGTTAATTCAAATCTTCGGTTTGTTTCTTTTTGGCATAGAATTTTAAAATTTTTATTGTTTTGAACTGTTTGCCGTTATATTAAGCTGCCATGCTGGTCACGTTTTAATAATTTGCATTTATTCACGTTTTTCCTTTGATCGTTAAAATATTAAAAAATTATGCAGACTAAACCGTGTCTTCCCTTCCCCCCCCCCCCCATGTTGTGTTTGTGCGACGCAGAATTCATAATAAGAAAATTAATGCGAATATTCGTCTACCTTCTGATTCCCGTTGTAGTCTAAAAAATTAATTAGCTGACCCCACAAATAATTAATACATGAAATTCCAGCAGGTGATCTGCAAATTCTGTTTCAAATTTATCAACTTTCATCCTAGAAGAAGAAGCAGGACACGACCAGTGAAAATATTGTTTTAGATTTCATCGTGGCGATAAATTTCCCTATGGAGTCGTTCGTCGTCCAACCCTCATAAAGTTTTTAATGGTCAATGACCTTTTGGAGGCGGTAAAAAGCTACAATAAATATTTGAACAGATGATTCTGAGGAGCAAATATGGTATGGACTATGAACAACTTGTATAAACATGTGTTTAGTGCATCGTGTTTCAAATGGGGTTCTTATAAAACTATGTTTTGTGAGAAAACAAAACTAATTTTGAGGTCCTCTATTATTTATTAATTAATTTGTGGATCAGTCGGTTTGCTCGTTTCAGCAGTTAAACGTGAAATTAGATTTTGGCTTCTGTATACAACGCACCTTGAGTTTCCCATTGGTTATTCCTCCCACGTATTTCTGTCGAGACATATTCTCTGTAAACCGAGTTCTGAGAGTCGACTATCCTGCCTGGAGGCATAGAAAATAATTCTCGCATATTTGTGGGCTTTCCAGTTGTTTCATCGACCACATTCAATTAATTCATATTTCTTTCATCACCTAGGGGTTTGCATAAATAATCAACAACGCAGAAGGTGGAAGGGGTAATTTTTTCAAAGGCTCTTTTAATGTTGCATGCAGGGTTATGTCCTGTATAATGAAACTTTGCGATGCTTTTAGGGGCTTGCTTTTGTAAAAGAAGCTTCAGAAAAGTTCTTGAAGTGCATTTTTGTAGTCCTCTGAGCTCTTCAGACGTTCATTAAAACTCAAATTGTCAAGTCTATGGCCTATGTTAGCTAAACAATTGTTTATTTATTAAATTGACTTGAACTAATTATCGTGTCATGTTATATGTATCACTGGTATTAAATGCTTATATTTATACACTTGAACAAGTTTTATCAAAGTTTAAAATAAAAGTTTGTAGATACGACTTTATCTAGAAACATTTGAATCATTATTTTTATTAGGGGAATTTTGTAATGACTAATACTTTATTAGTATTTCAGGAAAATACTGATTATATTTACAACAAATAAAAAAAATTAAATTATACAATAAAAAACTTATTGACATGTGTACACCCGCATCAGATAGTGACTCTGTATACAATTTAGTTTCATATTTTTTTCCGTTTTGTCATCTTACGATTTTCCCGAGCTACCAACATTCCTTATTCTTTGCTCTTGCTAACGTTGTTTCCTTCTGGCTCTTTCTTTGCAATCATAATTCTTAATCATGTATCTTATTAGTTCAGCATTTGTAAAAGTTACTAGTAAAATTTACGCAACAACTTCTTTGCGACTTTATTGAGGTGTGTCTCTGTCAGGTTTTAATTTACGGGTAGTGATTAATCGATGTACTATTATTGCATAGCGAAGTGTAACTAACGAGTTGGGCTTTACAAAAAATTATGGTAAATCTGGATCCCTTCTATCTGTCTCAAACTTGTAGTGGTAAGGGGTCCCCACTACTAGAACCCACATATTTACCCGTCTATACGGCTTATATTTTTTTGCACAGTAGACCGCTATACTGTTCAGTGTAAATAAGCCAATTTGGGTGAATAACATTTGCTTGACTCATGGGGTTGCGAGGCGCTAACCTTTCATTCTCAATCCGAACAACACGGTCGGCGAACTCAAGCCGTATCAGCGCGTCGGAACTTGACTACACACTCGAGTACACCGGGACATCCGATGCGCACTACTTATAAAAATGTTGTACAAAATGCCACCTAATATTACTGAAAAATAGAACCATCTTTAAAATATGTGCAAGTAAAAGCAGTCGTTGGAGAAATAGATATTTAGCAATTATATTACAAACGATCGTTGCTTAGAAATTAAAAAAATAAATACAGCCTCAGGTTTACGTGCAGCTATGAGATGGAATGAGCCGAATTGATTTAGTTTATCGTGTATATTTACAAATAAATAAGCTAGGATTACATAATCAGAAACCACACTTTATTGACTCAATTATTGGGAGCTCGAGTTACAATAGCAAACGTACATGACGTAAGACTACAATTACAAGAAATGAAGCGATTAAAAATTAATTTATAAAACTAACACTTCGATCCGCGGTCCGCTACGCTGCCTACTTGATTCTCTTATTTATTATTTAAAAGGCGGAGGCATAGCCTACAGGTTGCACTAGTTACAAAAATTATTCACGTTTTTTTTAACATTCAATAGCACTTTCTTGGCAGATCAGTTTGCTCATCAATTAGATTAGGAAACTAGGATATCGTTTATTTTTTTAAAATTCTGTAAGAATAACTGTAACTAAGTACATTTTACAGTATTTTTTGTATTATTACGTTTGATTCATTTATATTTTCTAATATATATGTATTTTATATTATGCTTTATCGCATAAAGTTTGTTTTTTAAATGCAATAATACTTTTTTTAGCTAATACGTATTTTTTTAAATTTATTTTGTATTTTGTCGAGTCATAGTTTTCGGCTCCCGAATACAAAATACAAAAAGATTTAATGAGTATCTGTATATAAAATACTTAATCACTTTAACAATATCTATATTTTGGTGAGAAATCAGAAAAAATTGCTAAAATTATAAACAAAACAAATATAAAGTAAGCTTTAAAACAACTAGGAACATCTTAAATACTTTGTTTAATGCAAAATCAAAAACAGACGATTTGTTAAAATCAGGCATTTACAAATTAAATTGTTCGCATTGTAATTCGGTTTATATAGGCCAGACAATTAGAAATTTTGATATTAGGTATAAAGAACACGTACGTTGTTACAAATACAAACACCCACGTAAATTCAATTACGCTAAACACTTACTAGAACAAAATCATTCAATGGCGTCTAATAACACCATAAAATGTTTACACTTTTGTGATGATAAACGTAAATTAGATATACTAGAAGCTTTTGAAATTCACAAACATTTAAAAACTGTACCTACCGTTAATGAATGAGCAAATTGATCTGTTAAATTCTCCTCTACTGGACATTTTGGAATAAGAAATCAAGTCATCTGCAGACGATTACCAAGATAAGTAAAAAAGTTCTATTGCTATAACAACACTAACTGTTTACTTTCATATAACCTTTGACAATGGTAAACATGCCGAAATACGTGTAAGGTTTAAATAAATAGATATTGTTAAAGTGATTAAGCATTTTATATACAGATACTCATTAAATATGGACTTTAACGAAGTAAAGCTGGAATTGATAAATAAAACAAAAAGATTTGTTTATAAAAATATTTCTTGCTTAGAAAAAGTTCTCTCATAAATATTTGTTTCTTAAAAAAATATTTCACAAAAAATATTTCTTGCTTGAAAAATATTCTCCCAGCAAAAATTTGTTTCTTGTAAAATGTTCTCTCATAAAAAAAATTTACTCTTGAAAAAAGTTCTTTCGTAAAAATATTTTTCTCCAGAAAAAAACTTTCTCAAAAAAATTTCTCGCTTGAAAAATATTCTTTCGAAACTTTTTCTCTTTGAAAAATATTCTCTCACAAAAAAATTCTCTTATAGAAAGTTTCTCCAAAAAATATTTCTTTCTTGGAAAAGGATTTCTCATAAAAATATTTCTCTCTCTATTAAACAATTTACTTGGAATCACAGCTTGTATATGACACAAATAGATGGCGCTACTACATTCTGGCCGTTGCTGGCCAGTATTTTGTAACAGCGAAATAATAAGCCTAAGTGAACATGGTGTATTCATAAATAAACATTTATTAGGAGTTGTAAACTGCATTTTCACTCTTACTAAATTTTGTTTGCCTAATCGTGGTTGCTTAATTTTAGTAGACATACTTAAATTAAAAAGAAAAATTTCTTCCCACTTTCCATTTAATTTTTTTAAGCTAAACGTTTTGCAGACGTCATTTTGTAGTACTGTGGTTGCTGCAGCTTGCACACGAAGTTGGAACCTTTAGCCAATGCTTTAGAGCTGGTACAAGTTCAGAAAAACCCACTTTATGTTTTTCATTGAGTAATAGGGTAGATTGAAACAGCAATTGAGAGCTTTTTAATAAGTTGTGTTGTTTTATGTTTACCTTTACTGAGTCCGCCTTGCTTTGTCTATGTGGGCGTTCAGCTTTATTTTGAATTTATTGTTCCGTTGTTACAAGCACCGGCCGAAATATAGTAGCGCCATCTGTTTGTGTCACACGCAAACCATGATTCTGAGAGCAGTGTTTAGTAGCGAGAGAAATATTTTTACAATAGAACTTTTTTCAAAAAAGCAATATTTTTATGAGCTAACATTTTTCAAAAGAGAAATTTTTTTGGGAGTACATAATTCAAGAGAGAAATCATTTTTTAAGCGGTATATTTTTATGGGAGAACCTTATTCAAGAAAGAATTAAAAATATTTCTCTAAAAAAATTCTTTCTTAAAAAGAGTTCTCATTGATTAAATAACCTGTGAAATATTAAACAAATTTGATTTTAAGCTTACAGGGTGGACCCACACATAAATATAAATTCTAAGTGCTGAGGCAGAAAAACTATTTATTTATAATTTAAATTTTAATTTGTGTTCACATTGTACTGTCTAAAATCAAATTTGAGCAATGTTTTTTTAATTAATAATAACAGTTTTGTTTAAATCTATAATGAAAAAGTTTCTCTTCATTACAACCCCACCCCCGAAGACACTTTATAATAAACAAAATATCGTTCTGCTTTCAATCGAAAAAAAAGTATTTCTTGTATGGTTATGGAAACCAGTAGATTTTCTTATTCTAATATGATTTTTCAAATCATTTACCTAAAGGTAATTAGGATTAGTAAATAAAACGATGAATTGCGTGTGCAAATCACAAATCACAGTTTTTAACAATGCCGACGTAGTTTAAATAGCAAGTTTACGTTTTTAATCAATGAATTCCTTGAATTTCACAGTATAAGAATGATTGCATGACCTTGAGACACCTGTTGAAAATATCAACAAAAATACACAATAAGAAGAAAACTCGAGTAAAAACGGGATACCGGATACCCACCAGACCAACATTCACATTTCATAAAATTTTTTGCTCCATAAAGTTTCCACACCATAAAAGCTTCTATTTCCCATTACATAAAACCACCCATTTTATGAAAGCCTTTAAGGCTTTCTAAGTGTTTTCTTTCCTGGACGATTTTGTGTTACTACTTATTTGTTCATTCAGTGAACATTATACTTAGCTGTATTTAAGTAGGGATTAAGTATGTTGGCAGTTTTATTTAATTTTGCTACTGATTTCGTCAAGATTGACCTCGGATACAGTTTCTGGTTATAGTTGCGATAAATATTACGAGCAAGACTTGTTAGAAATTAAAAACTAATTTTACATTCTTTAAATAGACAAAATCCTTTGCGGCTTTTTTGAAACAAAGTGTATCAAATACTTGCATTTTTTATACTTTATAATCTATTTCGTTTAAAACAATGAAAGAAAGCGGTTTATTTTTCTTAGTTCTTGAGCGCTACATAATTAATTTACAGAAATTAATTCAGAAATAAGTCATTACCAGTTTTGTTAAAAGAAAGCTAGTTACATTCTTCTTTTCAATTTCGTTACATTGAATTTATTTATTACCACGTGGATGTTGGTATATCTCAGAATTTCAATTACTTTCTAATTGTGAATTTTAAACAATAATCTTTATTAATGTTGTTTTTTCCTGATAAAATTCACGAAACAGCTGAGCGCTAATGCAGTCAATCAAACTCAGATTAATTTTAGATTGTTAATTGAAACGTTGCGGTGTGCAATTGCTTAATAACACTTGATTAATCATGCAGCACAGCAACTGATGTCATCAATAAAAACGTGTCATTGACATTGTTGCTGCATCATGACTTATAATATTAAGATTTTTCGTAATCTCTTCAAGTGCCTAATTCAGTAACGGCTTTAAAAAGCTTAATTTTTGTTAGAATTCAAAGAATCTAACTTCGTATATTCATGCCTTGGGTGGAACGCCAAATGATAAAGATCCCATTTTTACCTCTTGTTTTTGCCCTCGGCACAATAAATCAAGAGGGAACGCGAAAGGAATAGGGAAAGTCTATTAGACGGTTTCAGAATTACGCGAACCTGAATATTTGAAAAACCTTGCCAAATTCCTTCAGTTGTGCAGCAAAATTCGCTTGGCAAATATAGGCCTAACATTAGTTTTGTCTTTTAGGCGTTTTATCATCAATGGCGTTTCGTGGGCTCAAAATTTGGGTAGGCAATGGCAAAAATTATTTACCATTAAGATTAAAATATAAAAAAATTACTGCAGCTCTAATTTACCAAGGCCTGTTGTAAAATTAATTAATCTACGCATAAAATCCGCACAAAGTTTTACTTTGTCATTATGCACTTTAATTTGATAACGTAATCCTTCGTCTAAAGTCAAGTTAATGCGTGATTTCACAAATAATTTTAATTTAACAGTTGCAGACAAATGTTCTTTGGTCGACGCACGTTTTTTAATTGCAGCTGAAAGATTTTTTAAAACAGAGTATCCTGTTTCAAATTATACTTTTGAGGGGTTAGTTATAGATGAAAATAGTAAGCAATTCCAGCAAAATAGTTTATTTTTAATATCGCCACTAGTTAGCCAGTGTTAGTTAGCTTTTATACCATTCAGTATTAAACAATCTAGATTTCTTCCTACTGTCTGTCTGTGACGGCCCTTGTCATTTTGAAGTACATCGGCCATGATTTTGTATTTGTATTTGTTTTTCGCAAGAGTATCCATTAAATCTTCCGCTGACCAGCGCAAGTAAAGTAACAACTCACGAGGCCGTGCCTTTGTCGTGCTTATTGCGTTCTGAAATCTCTACTATTTCTTTCCATCTGTCCATCTGAGCATTGCATTATTTGTATCAATGTGCATGCAAACGTATTAAGAATAATAGATTGGTCGATTGTGTCGTAGCTGGAATCATTTGGCCCGATAAGCTCGGCCTTCGCGTATGCGAAACTGTGTTTAAAGGCAACGGCTTATTTATTTGGCGCCTAATTTTTGATGTTACGCCGTGGTGTTAAAAAGTAAAAACTGTGTAAATGTAATGTTTTTATTGTAAGTTAGAAACAGCCTACCCTACCTAATAGAACATACCGCAACTGTTTACTATAACCAGAAGTGTTAAATATTAATAGTTATTTAATATCTCTAAAAGGCACATTATATTGTCGGGAATTCAAATAGTATATTAAAAAACAAGTTTCATAAGACATGATTTTAGAGCACGCGTCCAAGTTAGAAAACGAGCCGCTTGCGGCGAGTTTACTAATGGACAAGTGCGCTTAAATGTCTTATGAAACGTGTATTTTATACTATTTTTTCTATTTTGGTCCAAAAAAGTTAAAAATTACTCTATTTTATATTTTAATTTAAAAATATAATCGATTAGGAAAATTTTTTGTTTTTTGTTTTTGTTATGTGGCTGTTGGTAACATTTCAAACAATTCAAACTACTGTCAAATTAAAATTTAGACAAACTGTGTTTGAAAGTGAGTTAATTTTTAAAATACCTAAGATTTGAAGATAAGATGGAAGAAGAATTATCTTGCACCCCACCCGAGCTACGCAAAGTAGCGGAAAATACGCTAAATAATCTTAATTTTTAGAACTTACAATTTGAAGGTTATGTTTGCAACGCGTGAAGGTTTAGTTGTCACATGGTGGTCCCCAACCTAACAAAATAAAATTTCGAATTCTTTAAAGAGTTGCTTTATAAAATCCAAATGAGTTTCATAAAGTAGTCAGTAAACAACCAAAATAGAAAAAATATAATTTCGTTAATAATTCTGAGCATGTGTGTATTATTAATTGTGATTTAACTGCGTGGGTTCATGATTAGTACATTAATTATCTATAAGAGAGTGTTCTTATGTTCCTGTTTAAAGGATTATGTAAATCGTTGTCTTGGGAACCAAAACTGAATGTCGTTCACTTGGCACAGATTTCACGTAATAAATAACTAATAAAGCCATTATTGAATATATTTAGTATTGCGTTTTTATGAGCAAAGTAGGAATGTTAACCATTACGTATTAATTAAATAAAAGGAAAGGGCTATACGAAATTGGTATAAATGTATCAAAATAATTTATGATATTAAGTTATTTATGTGTGTATTTATTATTTCTTTCTCGCATTTTACGATTATTCTGTAGTTACATGTTTTAGCTATTTCTTTGTTCTCTTTCATTTCCTGGGTAAAATATTGCAATACTTTTACCGGAACCTGTGGTTAATTATCTGCAATTTGCATTAAATAATGTCTGTATAATTAGTAATTCTGATTTATCTGCGAGAGAATGTTGAAGCACATTTTTTAATTTCTAAAAGGATTGCAGGATGTTTTACTTTAAAATGAACTAGGTTCCAACGCTTTAACATTAGTCTTAATTAAAGTCAGGATTGTTTAAATGTAAAATGGTTACTAATATAAAACATATCCTATAATTTCTTAATAAAGCTAGTATCACTTTGGTACTTTTTTTAAATTAAAAATCTGGTCTTAACAATCATTAATCACATCTGTTACTTAGGTTAATTTTCTAACGAGAACTAGAGTGTATTATTCGGATTTACTGTAAATAATACAATTCTTAACTTTAACAGGTTTTTTCTTTTAGTCTTATACGTATTTCGACAAACAGACATGCCATTTTCAAAGGGCAAGATAAACAATGAACAGTTGGTGTTGCTATAGGAACAATGATTTTGGTTTTCTATATCTGTGTCCAGATGACTTGATTTCTCATTCTAAAACGCCCAATAAGCAAATGTATCCAACTACCTCATCAGATTAAATTAAATACGCGTCAATTCCATATTTTGGCAATAAATCAGAAAAATTGCCAAAATTATAAACAAAACAAATAAATGTAAAATAACTTTTAAAACAACCAAAAACATTATAAACACTTTGTTTAACGCGAAAGAAAAAACAGGCAATTTACTAAAATCGGGCATTTACAAATAAATTGCTCGCACTGTAATTCAGTTTATATAGAACAAACAACTAGAAATTTTGATATTAGTTACCAGAAGCATATTGTTACAAATATAAACACTCACATAAATCCAAATACGCAACAAAACACTTATTAGAACACAATCATTCCATGACATCTAATAACACTATAAAATGTTTACACTTTTGTGATGATAAATGTAAGTTGGATATACTACAAGCATTTGAAATTCATAAACATTCAAAATCTGTACCTTTAATGAATGAACAAATTGATCTCTTAAATTCACCATTATTGGACGTTTGGGAATGAGAAATCAAGTCATCTGGAGGCAGATATAGAAAACCAAGATCAAGTTATGAAGATTTATTGTTCCTATAGCAACACCAACTGTTTACTTTTAATCTTGCTTCTAAAAATGCCATGCCCATGGTGAAATACGTATAAGGCTAAAATAGAAAACATGTTGAAGTTAATAGTTGTTTTATTTACAATAAATTAAAATGAACTTTAACGGGGTAAAGCTGGAACTTATAAATAATGTGTGTTATTAGGGTTTTCTGTATCATGCTTATTATTTAAATTTAAAAAAAATAATCTGTATTATCATTAAATTTAAAATAACAGACAGTTAGTCAACGTAAATGTACCTAAATCCCTTGTATTTGAAGTTTGAGCGTTGCATGATTCTCGAGTATCCACTGTTTTTAAAACTTTTGAAAGAAACTCTAACATAGTGTTTTTCAAAAAAAAATTTTTAGAGTTCCCTTTATTTGTCAACATTCTTTGAAGTATCCCAATTAAATTTAATACACCTCTGCAAAACTGATTGCAGTCACATAGGGTTAAATTTTGTAAATGAATAATTTTTGTGTACATGAGGTTTATAATATGATGGTAAATATTTTGACAACTAGCAGCAGATTAACATATTAGGAAAATTTCATATAAACATGGGTCCGGAAATGCTTATATGCCATCTGATGGCAATTTATTTAAAACTAATAAGGCTTTAAATAAATTTTAATAATAGGCAAGCCACTAGTGTATTGATATAGCTGTTCAAGTGTGTCTGTGACGCACCGGTAGAGAACCTGCTTGGTGTTCCAGAGGTTATGAGTTCAAATCTTCATGAGGTCTGTTTTTTTATTTTTTTTAACTACTGTAAAAAAACAACTAACAAAATTTATCTTTCCATTTAGGGTGACAGCAAAATATAAAATTTTCCTGGGATATAATACACAACTATTTAATATTTTCTATGCTAAAGTGTTATGTTCCACATAAATTGGGATTCAGTGTGTCTTTTATACAATTATATGCAATAGGTCAGTAATCTACCATAAATTTAAATATTATTCCTTTTTAAAGAAATTGCCACGTATATCCTATACGATTTTCATAGATTGTCGTAAAATGGGAAATGTACTCTATTGCTGGACACACGCGTGCGCAAGTACTATACGTGGCTCTAAAAACTAAAATATCAACTGTAAAAATATTACTGGACAACGTATAAATTTAAAATTGAAACCATTTCCTAGCATTTTTGAACGTTTTCTTTTAATTCCTACATGTGTATGGAATACTTGTTTTCTTTACAATTCCCCATACTTTTATTGTTTTCAGCCTGTGTATTATTTTCAAATAGGGATTTCCCTAACAAACATATTGTTTGTTCAAAAATTTCCTCTTAGGGGTACCTATTTGCAAAACAATTTTTCTTTGAATTACAAAAACAACAATCAAAATATATGACCAGGCATGTAGTTTAATTATTTTTAGCAAATGATTCATAATCTGTACCGAAAAACATTTATGCAAAAACTTGTAGAACATATTTTCCTTACAAATTTTGACTAACACGTTTCCGTGTTCTCTCTTACGAAGTGTGATTTTTAGTATTCGCCGAACAAGAAAAAAAATAAAGAAATAAATTACAAAAAAGATAAATCTTGGTGTTCGGATGCAGAAATGTTTTCTTTTGTACATTTCAATATCATCAATATTTTGATGTAACTTTATGTCTTGTCTTGTGCATAATTTTACAGAATGTCAACGTCTACAAACCAGATACTTGTACATGTTCTATGAATAAATTTTGTTGTTCTATTAATAGCATATGGACACATGCTTTTAAAATGCTTATGCTACATCATACGTGTACGGGAAAAGGAGTAAGTGATGCAAGGCCTTATGTATGAACTTAATTTATAATTTAATCGTCTTATGGAGCAAATTAACCCCAAGATAAACCGGAAGTTGGTATATTCCCTCCGTCATCGAGCATCTAATTCATATCAGATTATTTCCAAGCGGAAGCTGATATTTTAATCTGGTTATAACTGCCAAACAGTGAATGTTTCATGTTCTACATCCTAATTTATTCGGCAATATTGTTATTAAATTTGATTGTTACAACTCGCGTCGGTGTCGAATTAAATTAAAAACGCGAATATTTTCAAATTAAAATTCCCACACGCATTTTGAAGACATAAATAAGGGTGCACAGTACTAAATTGAACCTAAACATAATTTACTTCCCAGATATCGGTACCTTAATTAAATTTATCAAAGAAAATAAATTCCTATAAAGCGCAGAACTTTTTTGAGGCTTTTGATCCGTAATACAAGCAAAAGGTTCTGTTGAAATTAGCTGGAAAAGGATAAAATTAAACGAGGTAAATCCTGTTCGCAACAAATATTGATAAGTAAGGATGAATACTGAGTATTTTCCCATTGAAGGGAAGCCTAAAAGAGAAATTGCTTTAAAGGAGATATTGATTTCAGCCTCAAATAAGCTCCTACAAAAATATTGCGACCAGGAAGAATTTCGGAAGGCATAATCTATAGCCTAAATCCTGAAAGCTTTTCCAGTCGGTAACTCGAACCTTTCTTCAGTTCCTTCTTGATCTTTTTTATATCTAAAGTGTTGGTTGACTTTTTGAATCATAATTTCGTTATAAGGCGTTGTATTTGATAATTTTATTATTACAAGATTTTTACGGAAACTTTTCGATTGCATTTGCTTGCTTCATTTGAAAGAATATTTTATTAAATCTGTTTTGATTTCTTCTTTTATTTTTTAACATAAATAAAACCAGTTAACATTCTTTTAACGAAAAATCAAGCTGAAAAACTCGAAAAAGCAAGCGGAATTCGCTCATCACTCAAAATGCCGTTCAATTTATTTTCTGCCATTCGAAGTTGTTTTTTACCGTTTTAGTTCTTTCTAAAGGAAGAGCTTATTTAGTCCCACTTCTCTTTGGCGAATTGATCGAAATAAAATTGATACTATATTTATTCTCGTTTAAAATTGCATCGATTGAAGTTTCGGATTTTTTTTATCAAAGTATACTCGAAGACTATTTCTATGTTTTTTTGGCGTTCATTTTTCTCAAAGGCGTAGACAATGCGGAGGTGGACAAAATGAAAAGTTATTTCACTTTTTTGGGTCTTGCGAAAGTATATTGCGAACATAAAATCTTTTTTTACTGCCCTATACGTGGTGCGATGGTTTCAATCAACTCGATTTAAGTAAAACGATTTATATACAAAATCATTGATTTAAATCAATTGGTATTCGAGTGGGGTGTCGTTTTCATATGAAATTTTTCAATTAGTAGAATAATTTGTCAGTAAGCTTAGACTAGAATAGACTTACAGTTGTTAAACAATTACATACTTAATTTAAACTGCGTGTATTATCAAGTTTTGTTTTACTTGCCCCATATGCTTCTACACAAACCCATACATATAATAAAAATCTAATAATTTAAAGACATTACCATTCTTTACATACCTAGGGTAACTATAACTAATGCTGCTCTGTCATTGGTTCAAACTTATCGATGATGCGCACTTTGCTGCACCTATGTCTTCCATTATAACGGAAAACATATCAGGTGGCATAAAGGGTAGCATTGTACCATGTACAGTAAATTTAATAATGCTTAATATTTATATTGTTTTATTGTGTATATGATTGAATGCTACTTCTTGGGATGTTTTTAGTGATAATAGCAAAACCGCAGGCGCATGATAGTGCACACGGGTGCGTAAGTGTGAACCAATAACGGATGACTATTAGTTATGTATGTAAGGAATGGAAATGTGTGGGCCAGTAGATTGGCGCAGTGGTTAATACAGCTGCTGCTACGCTTTTGGGGACGGCGGTGGTGGCGCAGCAGTCTCAAACTCAAACGTTGACCGAATTTTAAAAAGATTCTGTGCCGGCCAGGCTGAGAGTCCTTTATTAATATAAAACGTTCTTATTAGTTGTGCAAGTAGTAATCAGGGTTACGTTTTTTCAAATGAAATGTACAGCTTATTAAAAAAAATCGATTTAAATCAAAAAATCTGATTTAAATTTAATTAATCAATTAGTTTTTTCGCCCCGGTCGTATACTGAGACATGTTTTGTTGCCAGCATTTTTTGGAAAACGAATATTTCTGTATCTGAACACAGAATCTGTTTATTAGGAAAACTAAAACGCTTTACTTCGAACTTTCGAGCTTCAAAATGTTGGCTGTTTCGATTTTTTTAAACTTTTATTTTAACACTAAATTACTCAAAAATGAGTCGCATAACAGGCATAAACTGTAGTTATTATAATAGTGTAGGCGAACTCAATGTTACTAGATAAGAGAATCTTTGAACGAATGAAAACTGAAGTACAAAATTTGTTTAGAAATTTTTGAAATTATTAAAGAAACACTGCTCAAAAACTGGCTACGTATTAGTTCTAAAATTTCTACATTTCATAAACGGGTGTTAAAATATTTATATGTAAGCAAAATTGGTCACGAGTGATAGTAGAATAAGATGCACAACTTGATTTTTACGTGTAGCAGTATTTAAGGAACTTAATTATTCCCCTGCTATTCTATTTGTGACTGACAAATTTTTTTGTTGGATTACTGGTTTTGTTAATTCTTATGAAATCTTCATCCAAACAATCAAAAAATTGTTTTTTCCTTAAAATCAGGAAATGATCTGTTTCTAATAATTATACATTTAAAATTTTTAGTAGCATGTAGAGTACTACTATTTATATTACACCTCTCTGAAGTTTGTGGAAGATATTTCGTAGACCAAAGTATAGGGAACATGAAAACATGTAAATTTTATTAATAACTGTTTTTATACATTCTATAAGTATCTAACAAAAGAAACTGTAATATACCTATTATCTCCTAGTGACTGATTTTAACTGTTTCTTACATGTGGGTGTATATATTTCTGTTATTTATATATGTACCTACCATGTATTGTTCAACGCCTTTGGGGTAACCGAATAAAGCTGCTACTACTACATTCTAACGACGCATGTCAAAATTATACAGATCAAGAAACTGATGAAACGAGACGGTCTCTGCTTCAATACTTTCTGCGTTTATAGTCAGCAACTGAAACAAAAGAAAGATTCTCAAAAAGCTTATACCATTATTTTTACAAAAACTGTATTTACAGTTTAGAAATGGGTTAGGTACCAGAGAAGCGATTTTCAGCATACATGTTTTAATAGAACGATGCAGAGACGTAAACAATGATATCTACATGTGCTTCATAGATTATGAGAAGGCGTTCGACCGCGTGCAGCACGATAAACTAATAAAGATACTGAAAGACATAGATTTGGATGGTAGAGATATAAGAGTCATCGCAAACCTTAAAAAATAATGAAACTGAGCAAATAGAAATCATGAGAGGGGTAAGACAAGGATGCGTGCTGTTTCCTCTATTGTTTAATTTATACTCTGAAGCAATTTTCAATGAAGCACTGGAAGATAATCGTAAAGGTATTATCATTAATGGAGTAACCGTGAACAACATAAGATATGCGGATGATACAGTCCTGATCGTTAATACTGAAGAAGACCTACAAGAACTGGTGAATAAAGTCAATCTCTCTAGCAATAATTATGTTCTAAACATAAACAAGAAAAAGACTAAGTTTATGGTAATTAGTAAACGTAAAATTGATATTGTAAATATCACAATCGACGGTGACCAACTGGAGAGAGTGAACAAATACAAATATCTCGGATGTAACATAAACGACGATGTAGATCACAGTAAAGAAATAAAAAGTAGGATTGAACAAGCGCGAAGTTCTTTTGAAAGAATGAGGAAAGTGATATGCTGCCGAGACCTAAACCTTGATCTTAGACTACGTATTATACGGACGCTAACACAAGCAACAAGCAAAAAGTTAGAAAGTTTCGAAATGTGGTTATATCGCAGAATGCTCAGAATTTCGTGGGTAGAAACAATCAGGAATGAAGCAGTCTTGCAAAGATTGAACAAAGATCTGGAACTACTGAAAACCATCAAACGTCGTAAACTAGAATATTTAGGTCACATATTGCGAAATGAAAAATATTACTTTCCTCAGCTGATCATACAAGGCAAAATACAAGGTAAGCGAAGTGTGGGTAGGAGACGTACATCCTGGCTGAAAAATTTGAGACAATGGCAAAAGTACGAATTCATTATTCCGGGCAGCAGTATCCAAAGTACAAGTAACCATGATGATAGCCAACCTTCGATAGAAGACGGCACCCGAAGAAGAAGTATTTACAGTATTTTAGTGTCAAATATTAAATATGTTTATATAATATGACTACTATGCAGCTAGAGTGGTAGGAGTGGTGCGATCTTATAGCAATCTTGTAGTCACTGTTGGTGCGTGAAACATTGATACCAAATTACCTTTGAAACTATGATAAGTAACATTTTCTAAAGTATAGGAAAGTCCAGGTGAAGTTTTTTGCTCATGTTTGATATCTGCAGTAGAGGTCAAAATGCTTCTAATATTAGCGCATTAAAATTAATCAGCAATCCAAGCCCCATTCATTTACAAATTAATAAAAAAACCGTATGAACTCTTTTGCGAAACATTTTTTTGGTAATTACCAACATTTTGAATTCTTAATTTTAGCCGTCGAAGGGTTATTCCGAAACGAGAATTCATGTGAAGTTTGAAAAAATGATTGGATTTGTTTTAATCTACTTTAATGCGATTTGTTCCGATATGTTATATTTTAATAAATATTTATACACCAAAGTAACGCTTCTGGTTTCAATATTTTTAAAGGCTTTTTTCAAAAAGTTTGTTTGATTTTTCAGATTTCAATAATTTTAAAAATGTCACTACTGCTGCCGTTTAACCACTTTTCTATCGATTGTAATAATACAGAGCGAGCAAAAGAGGTGAAGAACCACGTGACCATTGACTAATTTAAATGTAGTAATTTTTATTTTCCAATGTTGCCTGCCGTGCTGATTTTCTTTTGCAATGTCATTGTGTTTCATTGGCGTTCGTGCACTCAGTTTGAGCAGCTATTGTAATTTATAAATCAAATATGTTTTTCTACAATAATATGATTAAATATATCCTATCATTTACGTTTGCTTTATTAAATGTTTTTACAGAGTTTTTAAATTGTGTGACGTGCCAAATTAATTTTTTTGCCCTAATTTGTACGTGCAACGCCAATGGTAATTGCCACAACTGTCAGATTTGGTTTCCTGAAACAGGGTTCCGCTTCTGTAGAATGGGTTGCCTATGTTACATGAGTGGGTATTTATAAAAATAAAGCATTTACTTTGAAGTAAAAGGTAGAAGTAAAAGGTAGCGCCAAGAAGTAAAAGGTAGAAGTAAAAGGTTTTGCTTCAATTCGTATTCATAATCTTTACCTTTTCCTTGCAAGCAAATACTTCAGATAAATGAGGTAAAGGGTACAGAAGATTCGCGATTTCAGACAAGCTACAAGTTCAAACTTGCAGTGTGCAAGTTTGAACTTGCACACTGTGCAAGGGATTGGGTGTGGGTTCAGCGGAGTTGTACAGTTGATTTGTTTATTCAGAAGTGAATAGAGGTGTTGTTGTATGATTGATACTTGTATACAGTATTTTTGGATAGTTGAAAGTTAAAATCCTATTTAAAATGTCTAACACTGAAAGTGAACAAAGGGGTAGTGAAGATGTCACTCAAGAGCTGACGTTTATTGCTGAAAAAGTCCGCGCACATCCAGAAATTCTGGAAAAATCTCAAGTCCCAGTGATGAAAAATAAGAAAACTACTGCTTTATATAAAATCGTTGAAGAATATGTGACGCTCTTTGGTAAAGAGATTGAGATTAAAGCTTTCATGAAGAAGGCAAACAATATGAAAACACGACTTAAACAGAAAACAGATAAAAATAAAAATCGCCGTTTCAGTTGTCCAAATGTATGCTCAATCACAACTCGCTCTGATGTAAACAGCCTGTTGAAGGCATTCTGATATTCCTCCTGGGGGTTGGGATAAGGAGTCATGAGACATGGCATTATGCCATACCCACTGTCCCCTAGCAGGACAGTGTTTGTTGTCCTTTTCATGACTTCACGCACTGCTGAATTCTTCCATATGCGAGAATCATGAACTGATCCAGGCCATCTCTCATCAATACTGGTTATAACATAATTCGCGTCGCATGTGGCCTGCACATTAATACTAGTAAATCCTTTTCTATTGACATATTCGTCACCAAATTGGGCTGGCTTTTCAATACGAATATGCGTGCAGTCAACAACTCCAATCGCTGTTGAGAAATGGAACTTGGTCAACCATTTCTCCTTGCCCTGCATGATTTGATTTTCTGTTGTTGGAAACCGAATCCATTCGCCGGCCTTTTCTACAACACGCTTAAGCACCTCATGAAATATTCTGGACACTGTGGGTTGCGTACATCCCAATTCTTCACCAATTCCGCTCTGGAATCCAGGGTCCGCACAATAACGCAGAAATACTTTCATTTTGTGCACAGGTGGCAGGGCTGCTCCACGAGTTTCTGTATCCTCTCCCAGAATGTGGCCTGCCAACCACACCACATTGACTTCTTCAAATCTGAATAACGTTTTGAAATCTGATTCACGAGGTGTATGTCTTGGTTTATAATATTTCCTTGCACGTAAATGCACCATATGAGCCATAGCAAACACACCACTGTAACCACCCACCCAAATTTGAAAGTTCAACTTATACAAACACTTCCAGACTTTAACACGTCAAAACCACTAACTTTAGTACACCTAAACATACACCACCTTCACCATACACGCTGTATGCTGGCTGGCTAACTAGTGAAAAACGTGAAATTCTCGCAAAGAAAGTTGCTGTTGACTAGATACGTTTTTTTAGAAGCAAATCCTTCAGTTCTGAAGCAAATGCTCCTTTTTATAAATAGGAAAAAAGCGAAACCTTTTATTTTGAAGCGCAACCTCTTGCTTCGAAGCAAAACCTTTTCCTTCATTTTTTTAATGCATATAACCTGAAGCAATTGCTTCATATTTTCCAAGCAAAAGGTAATACTTCTTTTTATAAATATCCACTATGGTCACGTGGTTCTGCCACCTTTTTTGCTCGCTGTGTAATAACAACTCACTGAACCTCAATAACTCAATATAAATACATACATATGAGATAATATCTTTTGAATGTTCCCGCTCTTTTGAGTAGGAGAGGGGGTATTAACATTTATTTTTTGTTCTCATGTTGGAAAGCTAATTAAATGGACTTTAACGATCAGTTCGAGTTTTCTTGGTATAATGGTACATCTTTGATTGGGAAAAGGTTTATGTAATGGCCGCTTTTTGATATAATTGGCCGCCATTTTGAAATGGTTTGAGCTATCGATGTTATCTTTTTTTAAATAGTCTGCTTTAAAAATCCATCCATACGTATATAAAAGCTCAACGGGTATTTTTCTCCGGTTCCTCCAGCGGCTACCGCTTCACCAATTTGGACCATTTTTTTTCAATGAAAGGTCTTTATCCTCAGATGGAACATGAAACATTTTTATATTTTTATTCTACGTCGATTTTTCAATAATAATTATTTTAATTTATAATATGCTAGACGCGCTTCACTTGAGGCGACATCTACACTAACGCCGCGTCTCATTATTGGAACTAATGCATCACGTGACTTTGCATTTCGCCGGGTCGGTCAACGCTCAGTCTGTCAAAATCTCAAGAAACACCCTTAGGCCCTCCCCCTTTTCCCCAAACTACCTTTTCGGGAGCCCCAAAAATGTATAGATATTTTTACTGAATACCTCGTGTACGATTTATATGACAAATATTTTATACAACCCGTCTAGGTTCAATGGTTTAGTCGTAAAAGATAGTGCGTGCACGTTACACACTGTATATAGACTGTACGTGAATCCCCAGAAATTACAGATTGACGGACACCACACACCATTTATTAATGCTCTGTCTTATGCAGTTCTGCAGAACACCAAAAGCAGCACGAGAAGATAGTACAATATGCAAGTTTTTGGCAATTCAATTATATAAGCACGACCATGACCTGATTTTTCATTAATATAAATTAACACGCGAGCTTTTATTGCCCATAAAGCGGGCAAATGGCTAGGGTGCATGTTAATAATCCGATGTCTCATTTTATGCTATTTAGAAGCCCCATTCATGCAACTACCACAACAGGTTCTTATTAGGTAATGTCGCATTTACTCCGCAGTAATATTGATCTATAGTTCAAGTAGATTTTGCTTCAAAATCAATTTTAATGGTGTTATACTAAAATAGGATTCGGTCACATCGTGAAAATAAATTACAAGTCATCGAATTGACGTCCAATCTCCAACTATCGTTTTTCTTTATTTAGAACATTTTAGGTTAATAATTTCATATGTTGTTCGATAGACTTGAAAAAACGAAAATATGTCAGTGGTTTGGCGAATCAGAAAATTAGGAATTTTTACTTTCCGCTCTATACGAAGTATAGCTATAGAGGAAGGTATTGTGATCGTGAGGTTGGATTTGGAGCAAATACGTTCATTCAGCGAAGTTTTTTTCACTTTGGGATTACTGTCCGATATACGAGTTATACCCAAAAAAAAGGTACTTTTATGGCAAACATTTTTAACCTAAACATTTTGACTAATAGGCAGGTTTTAGGGCTTTAAAAGACCGATATAGCGGGCCCTGCATAGGTGTTTGTGTGTCTGTCTGTCTGTCTGTGACTCTGTATGTCTGGCTGTGTGTCTGTATACACTTCACAGTCCAGATACCTTAAAAAACCAAATTTTTCTAAAAGATTGCTAATTGCAAAAGGATGACACCGCAAGAAAATGAGGTTGGTTCGCCAAAAAAGGGGGAAGAAGAGCGGTGCTCTATGTTAAAATAAACGCTCCCGAAAAAGAACCTTAAAATTAGTATGCTAATGTCGAATAGCCTATCTGCACAAACACGATCTCTCTGTCTTCCCCAATTTCCCTTAACCAACGATTATCTGTTTTTTTTTAAATTTACGAATTTCGGCTTCAAAATTGGTATGAGTGTAGCAAATGGCAATAGAAACAACTTACCATTAAGAAAACATCACTGGGAGGTTTTTTTTAGTCGTTTGCCTGTTCAGTCTAATAGAGTGATTGCAAAAATACGGATATCAACCAAAGGTCTATAGGACGTGAAAAATCGATTTTGAGATTTTGATGGATAAACATTGGTTGCGACTAGAAAACACAAAATGTCATGACATCGAGCGACTGCTTTAAAAATTTGGGGGGCGGGCTCTACTTCAATATATATATGCGCTCGGAAAAGAACTTTAGATTATTACCCCCAAATGCCCCCACTATCGGTTTTTAGTTTTTTCAAATAATTACGAGTTTCGGCTTCGAAATTGGTATTAGCATGTTAAATGACACTTTCCATTGGGAAAACACTACTCTTTTTGTCGTTTACCTGAACAAAGTAATTAAATAATTGCCAAAAAATGGTTATCACGCCAGTTCCAATACCCGCATCGTTTTATAGTTTAATTTTTATTCACTAAATCAAGAATCGATTTTGAGATTTCAAGGGATAAACATTAGTTGCAACTAGATAACACAATATATTTTAAAACCACTCAACTGCTTCAAAAAATGGAGGGGAGGGGAAGGGACGCCTTCTTCAAAATAGATACGCTCGGAATAAAACCGTATCGTATTTTACACAATGTCGCATAGCCGATCTGCGCAAACTCGATCTTCCTTTTTAACTGTTTTAAATTTCAAATTAATTCAAAATTTTCAAAAATTATTAAAATTAAAAAAATTTTAAAACAGTTTCAACTTTTTTAAATATTTCCCGCAATTTTCAAAATTTCAAAACTTTTCAATATTGTAAAAATGTTCTAAATATCCATAAAATTGTGAAAATTATTGAAATGTATAAAAAAAATTTAAAAATATCTATAAATGCGAGAAAGATCCCGTGGCGGTTCGGTTGCCAGAATTTTGTTTTAAATTTTATAACTATTTTAAAGCACAAGTAGAGGCATTAGCAATGTTTGATGTTTTGAAATTATTTCTTTATAATTTTTGTAAACGTTTCAACATATTTCTGTTATGTGTTCTGAAAAATATCAATTCTTACCAAATTACCACTCCCTCTTTGGACAAATTCTAAAAAGGTCAAAGGATTGATTTTATGGAAAAATGCTTTGAACTTGCAATACAAGTTAATGGTTTTCTTTGCAAGCTTGGCATTTTTAAATATTTTATGTATTACGTATTTCTGTATTCTGAACAGAGAATACCTAACATAAAAAAAGTTGTTTTATTTCCGAAGAATATATAAAATCACTTAACTGTATTTCATGCTATCGCTTCGTTGCTTATAAAATATTCCTATAAAAAGCTACATAACATTTCTACAGAAGCTTGTCAATTTTCCATATGACGTGAGTATTTCACATTTTGATATTTGATAGTAACCGTACCGGATATTGTAAAAATGTAAATGACAGTAGCTTCCCACAGAATAAAACGATGATTGATTTGCGTCTTTTGTCAGGGTGTGAAATGCACGGTGTGAAATATTTTAAACAAAGGCAAAGAAATTAATCGAGCGGAGTAAATCTTAGATAATAGTTTCCTGGTTTCTTTAAAAAATCTTATTTTACAGAATTAAATGAAGTGTAATTTTTATCTTCTTTGTTTTATACTGTACCGAAAGCAATCATCTTGGTTACATAATAACTGCAGATTTAAATTACAATTAAGAAAATATCCTTAAAATATTGTGAAAAGAATTTTCAAAATCTATTCATCAAATAACCTCTGAAGTTACGAAGTACGAGGATCGTTCGAAATGTACGTGGCCTAACAAGGAAAACGCAAGTTTTGTGGGCAAAAAGTCATTTTATTTTTCAATATAGTCTCTTGCTCGCTCAACGCACTTATTGCAACGACGCTCCAAAGCAGCAATGCCGTCTATGCAGGTCGATGAACCCAAGTCCTCAAAATATCTATTTACAGCAGCGATTACCTCGGAATTGGATGAAAATCTTTTACCGCCGAGCCATTTTTTCAGGTTTGGAAATAGATAAAAATCGCTGAGAGCCAAATCTGGCGAATAGGCCGAATGAGGCACCAATTTGAATCTCAATTCATGAATTTTAGCCATGACGATTGCAGACGTGTGTACAGGTGCGTTATCTTGATGAAAAAGCACTTTCTGTTTTGCCAAATGAAACCGTTTCTCTTTGATTTTGTCGCTCAATTGCTGCAACAAATTGGCATAATACTCGACATTTATTGTTTTTCTCTTTTCCAACTAGTCGAAGAAGATAATTCCATGAGAATCCCAAAATACAGTTGCCATAACCTTTCCTGCTGACAAAACCGTTTTTGTCTTCTTCGGTGGCGGAGAACCTTTGTGTGTCCATTGTTTGGACTGTTCCTTGGTTTCGGGAGTGTAATGGTGGACTCAGGTTTCATCGACGGTTATGAAACAGCGCAAAAAGTCCTTCGGATTGCGGCTAAACGTGCCAAAAGGTCGCGAGAAACAATCCAACGATTCAGTTTTTGTTTCGGTGTAAGCAAACGCGGCACCCAACGCGTAGAGTACTTTTTTCCAATTTCCAATTCTTCAGTTTAAATTCTGTGCACACTGAGATGCTCACTATATCTGCTATCTCGCGCACTTTTAATTGACGGTCATCCAACGCGATACGGAGGACTTTATCAATCATATCCGGGGTAGTAGCCGTTTTTGGGCGTCCACTGCGGGGTTCGTCTTTGGTGCTCACACGACCACGCTTAAACTCGGCAACCCAGTTTTTAACCATTGAAAACGAAGGAGCGGACTTCAAAAATGTCGAATCCAACTCTGCTTTGATTTCGTTGGTGTTAAGCTTTTGAAATAAAAGTACTTTATTACTGCTCGCAACTTAGTTTTTTCCATTATTTACGAAACCACTCGAGACGGTCACTTTGGCGCACTGTCAAACATAAACTAATTGACAGATCGCTCTATACTGTCATATTTAACCTAAGAAAGGATGGTTCTGAAAAATGATAATGCAAATTCCGCCGAATTAGCGCCATCTCTGTGTTAGTCCACGTACATTTCGAACAATCCTCGTATCTGTACATTTTATGACATTATAAACATAGGGAACATTTGCTTAATTTCAATGACGTAATATAACGCTTTTGTCAGTAGAAGCGCTGAACTTTCCTCAGGGTTAATTTAGAGCGGCCAAATATAAATATAGAACTTGAAACTTAAGCTTGAAAAGGTGAAATAAAAATGAGAACTTTCTCGGAGGTTTTCCATATTAAAAAACCAGCTAAAATTTTCGTGCAATAAATTTTCCAGTTTTTGTTAGTTTTTATCTTGTTCTTTTATCCATTATTTATAAGCTTATTTAAAAATTAACTTGTGCTGAAAGCTTAAAGAGACCCACTCAACGGTATAATTCTACAGAATATTTTGCTGGAGGAAATGACCTTTGTTCAGGACATCTGAGTTTCCCCTCTGCGAAGTTATAGAAGTTTCCACATTATTTTAATGAGCACTTCGCTCTTGTGCACCCCAAAACCTACCATATGTAATAAATCTTCAAAAGTTACATTATGGTTATGATTACTACATTAAGTTTTTTCAGATTAGAAGGCAATTAATGATGCAAGATGTTCACCTTTGCCCTTTCATTTTGTTTACTTTTCATTTTAAATCTTTGTGATTGTGGATATTTCGAATATTTCAATGGAACACTGACTTACTAATGAATTACATTGTATTTCCTTTCTCATACTGTAATTGTTTTATCTATTTTAAGTGCAAATTGCCGAATTAATTTAATTAAGTGTAAAATACTCGTCAGTTGTTAGTTTGCAGACATGCTCATTGTATTCAACTAATTGGTATTTAAAACAATTTTAGCAATGTAATTGAACGGTGAGAGCCTGAAAGGAAGGTGAAAACTTTTACCACTAAGGTCGTACTGTGTAAATTGGAGAGAAAATTATTTATATCTTAACATTACTATAAAAGCAGTTCTTTTTTCGTGCATGGGAATTTATTATTATTAAAATTGGTTTTTGTAAATCATTCTTGTCAGATCTCATTATAAGTGTTGGTGATTTTATCTTCAAAAAGAAAACGTCCGACTTTCTCAATAAAAAAGCTTGTTTTCTTGATACATATCATAACTTGAAAATGAGGATGACGCTTCTAATAAAATTTAGCTATCAGAGCATTAAATAAGTTTTGTAATTCCCTGCTACATTACATGCTTAAAGTTGTTGCATCTAATGTAAAGCAATATCACTGGTATCACACATGCCTAAAGATCGGACTTTTAGTCCCAAAACAGCAAAAATTTCGTTAAAATCTAATAACTAAACAAAAAGAATAGGCGTACTTAAATCCATTCAGTTATACGTGAAACATGTTGTACGATTTTGCAAGGTTTTGTTACAACTACAACTGCAATATTTGAGATACATCGTTTCGTTCAGTGTTACTTTATTGTTGAGCTGAACCAGAGGTTCTGCACTCAAAAATATTTTTGCACATTTTCATAAAATTGTTTCGTGTATTACTTTTAAAACTCCCGACCATGCATATTCTACGCTTATAAAATAGCTCGAGATAATAAACCAGCTGGTCAAATGAATAATACGTATCTAAACAATCTCCTTAGATCACACATGTGGGTGTGTTGCTATTTTGAGACCGTGAATAATTCGTTTACAATTGTTTATATGCACCAACTATACAGTGAGTTTTTCTTTTTTGTATACATAACAGCTATGTATACTTTTATAAAAAAACATGTCAATACATTGTTTTACTGCAATCTGTAGGCAACCAACTATACACTCAATTTCAAAGCTTCAATTTTTGAAAAGAATAGTCTGCTGTGGAAACAGTAATCAAATTGTTTAATGTCAAATTAATAGCAATTAGTTTTGATTTTTTGAATTTAGCATAAAATTTGTGTATTGTTGATATTTTATGTTTTTAAAATAATAGTTTTATTAAAAAAATTTTAATATTTAAATAATTTTGCGTTTTATTCACAAACATAATCATTGCGCATAACCTCACACTATGAGGAATAACCTTTCTCTCTCTATTATTTTCTGTACAGTTGGTTGCCTATAGATTGCAGTAAAACAATGCATTGACGTGTTTTTTATAAAAGTATACATAGCTGATATGTATACAAAAAACTCTATATTTAAAGGAATTGTTGCAGAATTTTATTATTAATTGATTACCCCATAATTTAAATACTGACTAAATACCAGATTAGAAATCCGGACACTGCACATGCCGTTAGTTTCAATCATTTTGTTCTATAATTTTTTATGAACCATTTTTATGTAGAATTCTTGTTTGTAGATGCTAGAACAGAATGTATTTATGGTCGTGTCAGTTTCAAATATCGCGTGAATGTTTTATGGTATACATGTTCACGTCCTCGGATTTAAATATGCAAATGAAATTGAAAATAGTTTTTTACAGATCTGATATAGATTTGTGATTTTTGGAGCGTTGATATTTTCTTATCAACTTCATCCTAGATAAATAATTTTCAGTTTTATTGTTATTACTATAGAGAATTCTTGTTTCTGAAAAATATTTTGTAATTGTTTAAAATTATTAGCTTCAATTCTAATTGCAAATCAGTTTTAAAAACACAAGATTAAAACATATTATGAGAAACACAAACTTGCGAACAGCGAACAAGGAAAGTTCTTTCTAATAAATTCAAAAGTGACATTCATTAACTTCCACTTTTGAAGTTTTTTTTAGTTATTATTGCAGAGACATTGGTAGAAATGTGAAACCAATCAACAAGGCCGGACTTTTAGTCGCAGAAGAGCAAAAAGTTTCGTTAAAATTCAATAAGTAAACAAAAACCATGGGCGTACTCAAATCCATTAGAGTATACGTGAAACATATTGAACAAGAGTACTAATTTTTCGGCTGAGAATTAAAAACAAAGTTGTTATGTACTACAATTCTTAAAGTTTTTATTCAACGGTGGTTTTCCGTTCTTTATGAATGTTGATAGTCCAAACTTTTCTTTCGTAAAACTTGCTCGTTATATTAATGAATTTACACGTTCTATTTCTATTAATTCGTGGTTCTTATTTCGATTAAAAAAAATATTTTTGCAGTTTCATAAGTTTGTTTCGTGAAGTACTGTTAATACTCATGACCATTCATATTCTACGCTTATGAACCCTGATTTATTATATTTTACTATTACACAAGCATCAACTCCAGTTGACGAAATAAATAATAACTTATCTACAAATGCTACATAAGGTCAAAGATATGGAGGTGTTACCATTCTACGCTCATAGATAATTCGTTTACAGTTTAATATATGCGCTACCTATATGCTTAAAGAAATTGTGCCAAAAATGATTATTTATTGATTGCCGCATAATTTAAATACTGACTAGATACTAGACTAGAAATCCGGACTATAAATTTACAAGAGATATTAAATTACAACTTGTACTTTGACTAAAAACAGCGCCAGACTACTCGTAGAAAAGCACATATTTGCATTTCATTATTTTTTCCATGAATTTTAACTAAATTAAACATTTGTAGTTGTAGGTGCTTAAAATTCATGCAAAGCCACTCCTTTTGCTAGAAATGTGAATTAATGTCAACAAAACTTGAGGACCACGAGGTTAGAATTAATTTTTTTGGCTATTTAAGCAGCGGTTGCTTTAAATCAGTGTCGAGATGTATCTTTGAGATTGAAAGAATAGTTTCTTGTTACGTCCTTGCAATATCATTAAACCTACAGAAATGACATTTAAGTTATTTTTTAATGAACATCAACAACAATATTCAAAACGTTGTAGTACAAGAAAGAACTCACTCTCACATAGGTTACCAAAATCTAAAGAACAATAAGTTCACCTCCTGTTGTAACAGTACTTCAATGGAAAGTTGTGCGGATGCGTCACCGAGAAATGCAGTTTTGTAATTTTTATGAACTTTAATTTTTTGTCATCTGGCATCCTCGGTCTTATAAAGGAATTCCTTTCTTTTCGCGAAACAAGCTTAGCTCACTCACCTACGTAATTCTTGGCTTAGTCACACACCTGGTGAAGTTAAATATTTGCTTTTAATCATAACCTTACTGCGCAAACAGAATTGTTTGGAAACTAATTATTTATTCATATTTTCAATTTATTATTTACGCTGTTACAAATTACTACTGGTTTACACCCAGAAAAAAACCTTTGGATTTAAAAAAATTCTAATACAAGTAACGTATTGTGGTACAGAACAAAAGTTCATATATAAGAATATTTTTACAAAATGGTCCCGGAATATAGAGCATTGGAAAAATCATACTTCAAAGAACTTTAAGAAAAATTAGAACAGTAGCAAAAGGTCTTTGGAAGAAAAATTTAGTGATTTATACTTCTGTAGGATGCTGTGATCTGGTAAAAGCTGGGTGGGCTGCGGGGTTCGGAGAAAGAGTGGGGTTATTTATTTCGCAGCTCTGGAAGGAGCTGGGTGCAGTACAAATGAGTCTATGTAGGATCGTTTGAGCAATCCAGCAACAGTTGGCTGTAGGGGTTTAGTTTGTAGACTATATTTAGAGGTTAGGCCCTTTTCGATCCTAAAAACAAACTGAGCTCTCCGTCGAAAATGCAGCCTTTTTATACCCAAAATAACAAACATTAGCCGTCTTCGCTTAGCCGAATAACAAACTCTTGCAAACGTGATTGCAACAGGAAATGGATGTCTCCTCTTGTTTTGTTTTGCATGTTAATTGAAACAAACGTTTTCAGACCGGGCGGTGGCTTAGCAAACAAACATTGACAGATGAAGCGTTTATAGCAGGCAACGAAAGTCGCCTGTTGCTCAGTGACGTACAAGGCAGACAGTCTCGCATATTTGCTGTCACTTTTACGTTAACTAATTTTTTGCTTGCTTATGGTTGAATGTGATTTGAAGACGGTCGTGGACAGAATTTACGGATCGTTTCAGTCGTGTCACGTAGTCTCTAGTAGTTAACCTTTGAGTGTATTACAATTATCTTCAGTGCACCAACTTGACGTACCTACAAAATTTGTACGAGAATGGTAAGACGCTTATCACGGCAGATACCGGTTAACCGCTTGTTAATACTATAAGCGGAGATTTTTTAATTCATGTTATTGTGATTACCATCTGGGAGGCCTCCCCCCGAACGACATGACAACATAATGAATCTAATGGGACTGTGGACCTCCCAACCTGTAGATATACGTTCTGGAGTCATTGGTTAATACTAGTTTTAATTAACCAGGTGACGGAATCTCAACAAATCCCGCCGTATTAGCTATACCCAAGAATACAACTAGTTGTATTTTCGGGCTCGATCAATTCTAAACAACAACAAACAATCAGAACAATCAACATATCAGCAACTATAACAGCACATCAACAATAAAAAATATAAACACTTAACAAACGCATAAATAATGAGTTATCAGCAGTAGCTTCATCTACACTATACCAACAATAACATTGTCACTTGCATGGCAATGCATTACTTTTTATTTCACACGTGCATCTGTTTTTTTTTTCAAATTTTATTCAAAAATACAACTTGTAAATTTAGAGATTAATATTGCTGTTTTATTTACATATGTATGTAAACTGAAATGTTAATGATTTGATGGCGCCATCAAACTTATAAGGTGTCATCGGGGGGGGGGGGGCAGTAAAATTCTGAGGAGCCCAGGACCTTCCAGGGCCCCTCATAGTGCCGCCACTGTACCGTTGTGCAGCCTTGCTTCATATTCCTGTACACTATCCTCGGCATTCCAGCTTATCAATTTTCTAATTGACAATTAAATATTTAACCTATTCCTAGATATTTATTCAATTAAATTAGAAAACTTAATACAATGAAGTATTCAGAATACAATTTAATATATAATAAAGTAATTCGCCTCCAATAAAAGGTATTTTTACACTTTAATAGTCTATCGTGAAATTTTGATTTAAAAACAAATTACTAAGTTTTCTTCTCGAGGTCTTTATTGTAAGAATGCTCGTGGATCCTTTTTCTAACATTTTTGTTTTTAATTTTTTCTTAACTTTCCATAGAGAAATGCGTCATATAACAAACTTCTCATGGGGAAAATGTAGGCAAACTTTTTACTTTCTTTCATAAAGTAAGCTTGGGTGAATTATATTGACTATGCTTTCTATGAAATGTATCGATATTATTTAAGGGTGTTCATATATTTTCTAATATTAGTATACAAATTTTGCCTAAAATATTTTGTGTAGCGTGGGTAAAAATATAAACACATTACTATAACAGAACGATACAATTTAAAAAATAAATGAGCATAACATAACACAAATAATTAATATTCATTAATAAAATTAATAATATTCATTCACCGAGATTTTTTAACAGATCGGCCGATGCAGCCAGGTCGCATTCTAGAAAAACTCCGTGCAGACCTACTCTAATTACGTACGTTTCCTAGCGGTATTGCTGTCAGACGCATATCACCAGTATTACCATGAAAATAACAACATTAGTTAAGCGTGATCAAAATATGTTGCTTACGAAGGAGGTATTTCTGCCTTGGCATTCTTACGTAGCCTATAATTGTTAGTGCTTTAACTGTTTTGCAACATTATCTTCGGTGCACCACCTTGACTATCTGAAAACCCGTAGAAGAAGAATAGGACGCTTATCTGAATGTTATTGCGCTCACCAGTCGGGGTCCGGCTTCCCCAAATCTGGAATGTACGTGACAGACACTTGGCCACCCAAAGATATACGTTCTGGGGCCACTGGTTAATTCTCTTTTAATTAACCAGGTCGAGGGATCTCACCAACTTATTAGGTCCCAAGAACAGACAAGTTGTCCCTACAAGCTTAATCAATTCTACCCAACAACAATTAAGAAGAACCAGCAACAATAACATCAACACATCAATAAATATAACGTGTAGGTAAACCATTATATTTGGGTTTTTCCAGAAGCTTCGGACCCCCCCTCCTAATTATTTGCTTTAAATCATAAGCAATGATTATTTAATTTAATTGGCCATTTAATCATTATTACATAGTCACAATATCACTGGTTTGCAGTTTTACCAGCAGCTTTACACAGGTACCCACAATAATTTGAAATAAACACAACAAACACCACATTGTTAATTGCATACTTGTCCTATAAACAACCATACACTCCGACCGTCGACTTCGGCATTCTGAGCGCCCTGCACTATTCTTTTACACTCTCTTTTCCTATTCCTGTGGGATCCATGCCTCAACCTACCTCACCCATGGGCAGTTTTGCAGTAGGCCAATTAAACTTTTAACACATTCTTAACCGTATAGGTAACGCTTATTCCGCAAAGTTGCAGAACTTGATTCGTGCTTAGTACTTGAGTACAAAAAGTACAATATAATAAAGTAATTCGCTTCTCCAATAAAACGTATTTCTTTAAGAGGTTACACTAAATCGTAATATTTGAGAATAGGTACCTGGAAGAATTTTTTACTCTACAACTAAGCTATTATTTATCAAAACCAATTTAACTATTTTTTGTGGAAACTATTTCTAAGTTTTTAGCGCTGCAATAATAACTCTTGAGGAAAAAATGCTTTACATAAAGCTTGGGAGAAAGCAGTGGAAAGACCTCCGAGGAAGAAGCTAAATCGAAAATATTATATTTGGAATGATTTTTATTCCAATCCTTGCCTTTTCCAACGTTTTTTAGGGGTATTAATTTTAAAAAGTTTTTTAGCTACATCTGTATTGAATTTGAACATATCAAAACTTGTTTTTTTTTCAATATTTAATATAATTATGTATAACTTTGGTATAACTAGAGTTCTTTCGGATTGCAATTTAATAGGTAACATTGTTAAGGTACACAAGTAGTACCTCCAAATAATTAGGAACAAACGCATTATACATTTCGCGATGGCATTGAACTCCTGAGATAAAATCTCGCGTTAGCAGTGCAAAACAAGTAAAATGATTCAAAATACAACCTGCGGTCAAAAACAAAGAGTACAAAGGAGCATACATCGTCGATGAGTAAACTGAACAGTTAAAATCTCTTGCGAACATGTATGGGGATTATTTTTTCTTTGGAGTCGTGCATCTCTGTTTTCGAATTGGAAAACGCATTTCTGGAAAAAGACAGCAGGAGTATCCGTGGGTTCAAGGTCGTGGTAACTGGAGCTGCTGGTGGTTTGTTGACCCTCTATCCATATATTACACATGGTAGTTAGTCACCGTAATTAACCAGTTATGTGGAGGGCGCAGGACACGCTTGCTACACACAATACGTGTTTAATATGCATTATATTATCGTGTTGCAGCTGCTTCACATTGCTTGAAACTTGACTAGTGTAATCAGCAGCGAGTACCTTTTATGATACACCAACGCAGTTCTACAAATGTAGGACGTAGGTGGAATGATAAAACACATAAGTAAGAATTAAGATATCAAAATCATACTTTCATTTGTTTTGTCATTCAAATTTTGATTTCAATTGTTAGGAAAAAATTCTTATAGACAATTTTCAAGAGTTAAACTGTAAAAATGTCTCGGAAAAAACAAACTGTATAACAAAAAAAAAATAAATGTTTTCATAAATTATTTAAAACGTTTCGGCTCTGAAAGCAGATAATTCAAAAACAAGGATCAGATGATATTAAACTTTCTCACATTAAAAAACCGCTTTGGAAAAAACAGTAACCAGCCAAAAAATGGATACCAAAAAACAACAAAATTTCGAGGTGTTTTTTCGTAGTGAAAAGTTATAAACCCTATAAACAAGGGTTTATAGGAATGTCAGGCTTGCGCAAAACAAATTTGTTATCGTAGAATACGAATCTAAGCGTAGCTTCGGTGGCACTAATATTTAAGTTAGCGCACTTTTTCAATTTTCGAGGTCTTCGTTTTCATCCGATTGTGATTATCAAACTATAATAGATTGTTAAAGTGATACAGACACTGGTGGAAGTTAGTTTTTCGGTATCCTCCGACCCTAAAACGTACTTGTCCGTTAAAATTTTGACATCAACTTCTAAACCGAATACAATACCTTTCTCTTCAGTATACTTCGTATATCGGGGAAAGTAAAAAGAAGAAACCGTTTCTATTTTAAAATACGTGAGCAAGACTCTATTTTCAAAAAAAGATTAAGTTATGAAGATTGATGTTTTAAGTTTTTGATCAAAGAATATTACAGTATTTAATAATTCTATGATTTTTTAATGAAATCAGAATTGTTTGTTGTATATGTATGTTCATATATCGTTTTGCCTTTTTCTTTTCTATAACGTTTACTTACCTTTTGACAACAAATCTAGTAATTGTAAAAACGTTACCGAAACTATATTTCTCAACATACAAAAGTAGCTTTACAATATCTTCCCATTTTCTCCACAACTTTCGAATACTTAATCGGATTGGGATGGCATTTTAAATATTATATATGGGTAGGCATTGTCAAACATTGCCTAATAATGTATTTTAAATTCTGATGTTATTGGTGAATCTAAACTAACAAACTCAAGGTGAATTGGAACTTCATTAACGCACCATAAAATGCAGAAACAAATTTCAGTTGTCTAGCCTCGAAACAAATGTTTCTTATAAAACAACGTTCGTACATTTTTTATCTTTTTGCTTAGTAAAGAAAACGGCCAGAAAATATTTATTTTTGGTTACAATTTTCCTGAATTTATATCAAAATCCGTTTTCATTAAGAAAATATCAAAACAATACTTTATCAGGGCTGCCACTGACGTCATGGAAGTCATTAAAAATAATTTTTACGTTAATAAGTCATTAAAAATCATTTTCGTAATAATAAAAAGGTAATTTTTTCAGAATTTCCAATTGGTATTGTTTTTTTGCAAACAAAATTCCGATTTGAAATTGCAGCCTACATAGATTTTAGTTAGATTTTTCTATTTTTTTTCAGGATAGAAAAGCATTGAATACATGGTTATTAAGATTTTGACGAAACTACATGTTTTGGACATTCGGAATTTAAAAAAAGTGGATTTAAAAAAATGTCGGTCTGTGGATGCGCGGGTATGTGCCATCCTAAATGGATGGTCCGATTTCGATGAGCTTTGAAATGGGGTATATCAAAAATTCTTCCATAAAATAAGCTTTTAAAAAAATCAGAAACTGGATGCGGAAGTTGAACATGTTTTTTGGTAGCTATTTTTAGGGAAACAAATTTTTTCAATCTGAAATGGAAATCTTTAGAGCAAATCCAACGCTTTATTGCCGAATTTTCTAGCTTTAAAATGGAGGCTGCTACAATTTTATGAAAAGTATTTGTAAATTATGGAAATTTTCAAAAAGTATTGCATAAAACTGACTACCTACACAATTTTTTTTAAATTTTGTTCGTGTCCCAGCTCACTAACTTATATGTGACTCTTTCTATTAACTTTTGTGTTTTAACGCCTATTTATTAAAAATTGAGGAATCAGATCGGGTTGAAATTTGATATTGGGAGTGCCTTAGGGGTGCACAATGTTACAGGCTACGAGACCTTTTGGAACTACTAAAACTGCGAAGTGAAAAAATATAAAAAACTTAACTTTGCCTAAAAAATAGTGCTGAAAAACTAACTATATGAGCTATAATTTTGTTCGTGTTGCAATCCACTAGTTTGTTTGTGACGCCTGCTATGAATTTTTGAAAATTGAAAATTCGTGCTTTTTTCGTTATATTTTAGTAGTAAACCGAGGATTATGAAAAATTTCTGTTTAAGTGAATTACAAACTGTAAATTAAAAAAAAATCGGTTTCTAAACACAGTAAGACATGTCCCCTGGCAAAGCATAAGTTTAAGTGAGTTGTCTATGTACCCTTATGTGTTAGTATATTGGACCGCTCGTCGTTAGTATGGGGTAGTGCTTCTCTCCGGTTTGAGGGGAGAATGCATGGCCAGTTCCGTTCGCTTGTAGTAGACCGTGTATATATTACTAAAAATTTTACAAACAGGTTGTATTTTGTAATTGTTGGTCCGCAAGACGTTACTACTAAAATACTCTTGAAAATATGACAAGTAAAGTTCAGGCGAAGTGCTTCCAGTGGCGCACCCAGAAATTTTTTTCGGGGGGGGTTTATTTTTATATATATACATATGGGGTTGCTCTATTTATTTATATATATTTTGCTTTTGATTTTTAAGTTAATAAGTTAACATTTATATGATAAATTCCAGAAATTCGTGGCGGGGGGGGGGGGGGGGGGGGGGGGGGTTCGACACCCCCCCCCTCCCCCATGGGTGCGCCACTGCGTGCTTCGTTCATTTTTCATGGTGTTTTAGGGTGCGTTCGAAAACTGATTCAGAGTTAACTTTTGAACAAAAATAAAAACATTGTAATGTTTCGTTATGTATTAAACAAAGAAAGCAGATTTTGAATTTCTTACGCACCCGTGTTTTAAGTATTTATGATATTTACCTTTTTCGGTGCTTCTTACGTTAACAACTTTATATCACTCTCGAATCCTCGATGTTAATAAGTCATAACATAGAGTCACAGAAGCATAACATAATTTTCAGCGTGTACTGGCAACTGACGACAGTAGGGACTAGACGACTGTTTATGGCAATGTTGCCAAATGTAACTTGCCTTGAGAATTTCGCGCGGCAATTTAAAAAAATAAAGCGCTTATGCGTATAAAAACGGGACGATTATCAAAGTCTGGGACGTTTTCCGGAACAAAGTCCTAAAATTCAGGACTGTCGCTGAAAATTCGGGAAGAATGGTCACCTTAAAGGCCTTTTGTCCAGGAACTGGTCTGTATAAAACTAATCCTTGAACAAGCTGGGAATTCACAATGAGCCGATTAGGCCAGTGTACTGAGGCTTTTCGCGCCGTCACGTCGTAAGGGAAGGGGGAAGATAATTCACATTGGAATTATGATAAACCATAGGTGATTCATGTGGGGAAAGATGCCCCCTAGTAATTTTTACGCATTTGTTTTATATTTTACGATAAATTCTGGTGTTTTGCACTAAATTACATTTAAAAGATGCTCTCTCTTCTTTCATGTAGCTAGGCCCAATCATTTTCGAGATAGTTACAGTATTTTTGCCGTGAATTGGCGCAGGTGGAAAGACTTAGTAGGTGACGTTGGTAATAGATACTTGTAATCCCTACTTACCTGTTATAGCACTTCCAGTAGTGTTTGTTCGCGTTAAGGTACATTTTACTTTCCTATACTTTCAGTATAGGGAAGTATTGAATTCATGCAAAATTTCAAAGTTGAGATTTTAACGGAAGTAGCTCTTCAAGGGTACTATACCATGAAATATAATTAATTTTGAAAATATAAAAACGATCGCAATGACATCACTCCAAAATTTTGGAATTAAAAAAAAAATATTTCTCAAAAACTGCCCACACGTTTTTGTTTAAACTTTTTAAGCTGATAGAACTGGGAGTCTTTTACAATTTGTTTCTTTGCGCATTGCTATAATTTCACTGTGACGCCCTCTGTGAATTTTTGAAAATTGAAAATTGGTACCCTTTTATTTATTTAACGGGCGGCAATAAAATATTTTTGTTAAAGCAATATAGCTCATCATTGATAGCAAAATCCGAATATCATAATATTTTTTTGATACTTTAATATTTAGGGGGGCTACTGTTCCCCCTTCCCCCCAAAATTTTCGCTACAAAATTAAAAAATTGATTTCTTCTTTTGTTTGCTCTAGGAGAATCTTTTTACAAAAAATCGAATTTTTTGCCCCTTAATAATCTTTTTGTCTTTCTACAGCAGTTGTATTCTTGTACTAGTCGTTTAATGTTCAGTGTAGGCTAACTTTTTTATTTTAATAGATAGACTCGCAAACCCAAGAGCAAAGTTGTAGGGCAAATTCTTCTCGATTGTATTTAAGAAAAAAACTTGAGTTTCCAATTTTAATATGGCGGCCACGGTAAAAAATACCTCTTTTTTAAATGGAAACGTGGCATTTTGGCTTTAAAATCAGAAAGGTTTTGAAATTCTAAATACAAATTAATAAGAGTAATTTCTTGCTAAAAATAATACTTCTCGAGTTATTAATATATTTTCAAATATCAATTTCCGCGCTTCCGTTGATTCAGTCCGAATACTTTACCCAACCTTATGCTTGCAGCGCAGCGGTCGGTCTTTCTTCAACCGCTTCAAGATGTTACAACTTATAAGAACTATTTACTTTAACTAGTCGTGTCTAGACAGGTGTATATCGAAAGTGTTGGAAAATATAAAACAATGTATTTAAATATAAGAAAGTCCAGGCGAAGTGTTTCGCTCATTTTTTGAAATGTTTCGTTAACTTTCACAAAGGTAGGTTCATAGAACATAAACGGGCATTAGACGAATACGGGCAAAATATCTGTTGGGTGCATTTAAGTATAAGTCTTCTGCTAAAACAATTATTACAATTAAAAATTGGTTCAAAGAACCAGTACTAACCTATCCCACTGGGAGTGAGCTGATTGGTAATATTTACATGAGTAATCGGGGTATTATAGCAGCAGGTAAAGGCCTGGGTCCCCTTGAAACAAAGTGCGCCAATTCACGGCAAATATATACAATACGCATTTGTATTTTTATGCGTGATTTACTTGCATCATCTCTTTTATTTTTGATCAATGAACTCACCATTCTATACTTTATGAAAGCTATTTCAGAAACACCCTGTATCTCTGATTCTACTTGTTGCCTAAAGCTAAATTTTCAGTAAAGAATGAAGATAATGGATTTATGACGTAGGTTTCGAAGTATCAAAAATGTTAATATGAACGCAGGTAAATAGTAGATAATAATGAAATAACCATTGAAAAATAAATATGGTCTGTTGTTTCCCACACGCAGCAATACAAAAAATTTCTTACACTAAGCTTGAACACTGAACACTAATCGAGTATACATAAAATACTTTTTATTTTAACAATATTTATTTATTTTAACCTATACGTATTTCGACATGTTTACATGCTGTTATCAAAGGTTATATTAAAAAGTAAACAGTAAGTGTTGTTATAGCAACAATAAAACTTGATGACTTGATCTCGGTAAGCGTATGCAGATGATTTCTTATTCCAAAATGTCCAGTAGAGGTGAATTTAAGAGATCAATTTGTTCGTTCATTAGCGGTACAGTTTTTAAATGTTTGTGAATTTCAAAAGCTTCTAGTATATCTAATTTACGTTTATCATCACAAAACTGTTAGTGTTATGAGATGTCATTAAATGATTGTGTTCTAGTAAGTGTTTAGCGTAATTGGATTTATGTGGGTGTTTGTAGTTGTAAAAACGTACGTGTTCTTTATACCTAATATCAATATTTCTAATTGTCTGGCCTATATAAACCGAATTACAATGCGAACAATTTAATTTTTAAATGCCTGATATAAGCAAATCATCCGTTTTTGGTTTTGCATTAAACAACGTGATTTGTTGCCAAAATACGAGATCTACGCATTTTTAATTGTATCGAATGAAGTTGGGGTATAAAGTAAATAAATATTGTTAAAGTAAAAAGTATTATATTTATACTCAATAAATATGGACTTCAACGAAGTAAAGTTAGAACTTATAAATAAACTGAACACTAAGTTTATTTTTGTTGCAGTACCTACATTTTATTTTTTGACTATTAGGGAAAATTCTCTGTGATAGCACAAATTATTTTATACAGAACAGGAATTAAGTATATTACGTTAAAAATTTTATTTAACACCCAAAACTTCGAATTTCTATATTTACTGCAGGAACTATAAAATCAATACTACTGAAATTGTTTTCTTCGACAAAATATATTTTTATTGAATGCCCATGTGTTTCCATGCTATTAAATAGCGTGAACGTCAATGCTATTCAGTAGTCAAGTCCAAGGCTTATATAATTAGAACAAAATGTGAAACGGCCAAGCAAAACGTTTTTAAGACTCCAAAACCTTTTCAGGATAAACTAGAGGTAAAATTTCTTTGAAATCAATGTGTCTCGGAGCCAAATACTCGAACGTAATTTTCTGCGGTAGACTTCCAAATAGAAGACATTTAAAATGCGGGTGGGTTTTATATTGGCGCGGGCAAAATTGCAAATGCCCCGAAAGATAGAATAAATTGCCTTCGAAATGTGGTAATTCCTTTTTAACTTCCAAGCTTATTAATGGAAGAATACGTCATTTATAGAAAAAAAAATAGTTTCCTTTGAGAAGTTGATTTTAAGAAAATTACTAAACAAAACACTCCTGTACATTTTAAAGATATATTTTATCATATAAACTTTTCAAGAGATTAAAAGAAACTGTTCTTATTTGCAAGAATTGCTAGTATCCTAGTAACCCCCAAAGCTATTATTAAAATGGTTTCAACCGGTTTTCAGAAATATGTTTCTTCTGCCAAAACGTAACTATTTGTTATTCGGTCTTTATTACTTCGCGAAAGACATTCAAAGGTTTTTTACCAAGAAAACTTTTCTTTATTTTTAGAGAATCATTGAATCCTAGTAACCTTATAATCTATATTAAAATAACTTATTCAGTTTTCTTAAAATATAGTAAATTCCTGTGCATCTATTTCACACGTATGTCCTCTTAAATATACCCAAAAATATAAGTTATATACTGTAAAGCTGTGCTACCCGAGAATAAATAATTTGCATCTGATTTTGATTGAATTGTATTGTTTTATACTTGAAGTGCGAGCTCCTCGATGACATAATGCACTTGTCTTATAACTTTGCTGTATTTCCAGGAATATTATATTTCTTTCAGCAAATGCAGATTTTAATTAACAGTGATCACTTGACTTAGCTAAATTGCTGTGATTTAGTTTTATATAATCTAAAGCAGGTAGTCGTCTTAGGGCAGCTGCACATATTTTTGTACATAAATGTAAATAAACCATGACTGTAAAACACATGTTGACATGTGTCAATGAGTTTGCCGCTTGTTGTGTGGATTATTGGAGCCAATCTAATACTAAAAATTTCACGCTCTCAAATTTTAGGGATTAGGGTAAATATTGGGTTGTAGTTATTAACATAAATTGGAAAAACTTGACAGCTTTAATTAGCACAGGTGTTGAAGAAAGCCGGAGAGTGTGAGACAAAATTTTATTGATACTTCTATCCAGTCAGAAATTAAAAGAGAGTGAGGCTATAATTTTATTGAAAAAATAAACAAGCCCGGCCTCTTGGAGGTTGGACATGAATTTGAATAAAATAATATGTTTCCCGAAAGGAAGAAACCAATCTTTCTGATTTTCAAAGACTACTCAGTTCTCTGGAATCTTAACGTCAGTTTGAAAGCATTATTGCTGAAATTCTCTCAAAATATTACAAGCCTGGGACTTGAAACTTCAAAATAAAATATCATAATTGTGGGTTTTGGGCTACGAGAAGCACTTTGCCAAAATCAAAGAGACTTAGGCGTAGATGCTTACTCTTGTCAGTGTACATGATTAGGCGTATCAAGCGTGGCGGTATTGTCCTTCGGGAATTAGGCGTAACGATTAAGGCGCTATAGTAGGGACGCTGATTAGAGTGAGTAACGGCGCTATTTCCACTTTGGTGGCGGCAAGACGCTCTTTTCGTGTTTTGTTATCCATTTGTACGTAATCGATCGCTGTTATTGGGTTAAATTCGCAGGCGTATTGGCAAGCGGCGCTATTGTCCTTCGGGATTTAGGCGTAGCGGCTAAGGCGCTGTTAGGATGAGACCTAATCAGGTTGAGAGTATTGCGTACAAGTGAGTGATAGCACACGGCGTTCCGGGAAAGAGTACTCAGTTACTTGCGTAACCTGTACAATTCTCGACATTTATGAACAGTCCCAACAAGAAGTATTAGTATAAGTGAAACCGGGGTACAAATTTGGATTGGCAACTTTACTACACACAACTGACGTGCAAATTCTATTTAAATAGTTCCCGCACTCATAACACCAACATTTGCATCACAAAAATAAATAAATACTTTAAAAGGTTTGCTGTTATTTAAATCAGCTTAACATCTTATCCTTTTTAACCTTCATAAAAACAAGGTGAATGAGAGGGTCATGAGAGTAATAATTAAAACATCACGTAGGTCCGACACCGATCATCGCAAATAAGTAATCAATGATCACAATACATATTTCTATAAAAAAAATTTAAATTCAGCTAATGCCTTTAGAATTGTTTATTTTTTTCTAGCCTATTTAATTATATCGTATAAAATTCAAGTTCACACAGTTCAACACTTATATCTACTTTAAATAAAAATTCAAAACACAGAAGTAGACTATCTGCGTCTACAAACGCGCCTAAACCTGTTGTAGTATTACAGCATCCAAAAGCTATAACAACAATAATTGGTCTAAATTGAGATTGTAACTTTCAGTGTTTATTCAAGGACATTTGAATCGAAAACGAAAGCAAAATTACGAAAGATGCCGTACCTTTGCACTCTGTGTGATTTATATCGAAAATAAACGAACAATGTAAAAAACAAAATATTATCTGATTCACGTTGGTATTAATTTATATATTATTATTAAAATAGGTGATGCGGGGGCGTTTAGAAGTTCAAAAAAGGATTGGTCTTTCATTAACTTCAATGTCGGAATGAGAAATTTTAGTTCTACTGAACAAATTGGATACAGCTAACCCCAGGTTTCATGGATGCTTTGTTCTGTAATAATAAATGTGGGATTAAATCGAATTTATTACAACTGTACTTTTTCAATTAAATGAATTATATGTGGGCTTAGGATTTTATGAGTTAATTTTCTAAAAAGAACTGATTGTACCCTTTAAATTGGCTTCGTGCAATGGGAAACCTTCAACTGACTGCGTTACTAAAAGTCTAGCTAATGAGAATTTGCAGGATATTTTTATTATTTCCTTGCTTCGTAAGGTTATTATTTCAAATATTATAATAATAAAATGACCTTTGCTGTAGGTTCAAGTTACCAATTACGTCTGTATGTTACGGAAATAAAAACCGTAAAGGTTGATGCTCAGTTCACCGCAAATGACGTAAATAATGAATCAGAATATTAAATGAAATTTAATATAAATATTATGTATTATATTATAAAACAACATGTTTTTCTTTTTATTTGAGAAATGTATTATTAATTCTTATGGTGTAATTATAAACTTATTGCATAATTTTTTAAGGTTGGTTTTGAAGTTTGAATATTAACAGTTTAATTTTGTTCCAGCAAACTGTGGACGATGTTAATAGTGAGGAAGTAGAAGTAGACATAGATGAACTTCTAGATATGGACAGTGATGAAGAAAGGCGGAGGCATTTACAGGTATTATTATAAAACAAAAAAAAACATTTTTCAGTGGTAGCCAAACGAACAGAACGATGAATTGATTAAAAGTTCGAGTAATAAATTATTTTCACACGTAGGTATTGTATTATTATATTTTTTAATATTGTGATTTAGTTTTAATCCATCCTAGAAATTTTTACTCCAATCACATTAAGTGTTACAGTATTCTATTGATTACGTTAATTGACGTCACAAAAAATAAATTGGATTCATTACTAATAATGTTTTGTTTCCTTAATAAATAAACGCGGACCCACCCTCGGATTAAATAGTTAGAGTAGTTAGTCAGCTATAGTTATGCGCCCTTTGTTATTTACAATCAAACCAAAGGTCAATCTGCCCGTTTCCTGTATCTGCATTCATTCAGTTAAAAACTCCCCAGTGGAAACTTTGCTCCACCAATTTTATCATAATTCATTGAGGAAATTATTATGAATAAAACATTATCTGTTAGTATTATTGAAAGTGCCCTGGGCATTTATGTAAAATAACTTGTATTCATGTTCAATGAATCATTAAATAAACTGACTTTTTGAAGAGAAACGTTGTGTATCTGGTTCATGCTTAAGCTCATATTACATATGGGTCGAGCAGGCTAACGCCCAGCAGGAACCAAGTGTGTTTTTATGCACTTTGACGGGTGAACGTTTTCCGGTGCAGAACTAAGCATAGAAAAGTTCCCTACGTGTTACTTGGACTAAATTTGGACATCGAACTTGCTTTTGCTGAGCTTTTAAACATATAGAATTCTTATTTACCAAAACAGCTTAAATACTTCTAAAATATATTTTAATTAATAAATTCTGTTAGAATTCAAAAAAACTACAAACATTATGTTTTGCAACATTTAATAATATTAATAACAATCTGGGAAATAGATTTCGCACACACTATCTCTAAACTCGCTAAAAATAAAATATTTGAAATAGCATTATTGCAGTACGTACAAACGTACGTACGTAGGTATGTATGTATGTTTGTATCCATGGGAGTGACACCTCATAATTTTTGAACGGAATCTCCTATTTCATTTTGCTTTGAAATGTGGGGATATATCAAAAATGTACGAACAAATTCAGTATTTAATAAAATCCGAAAACGAAAGCGGAAGTTAGATATAGGTTTTATTTTAAAAATAGATTACTTTAAATAAAACCTGATAGAAGACCTTCGAACAAATCTTTTTTACGAACTGTCTAGCTTCAAAATGGCGGCCGCTAGAATTTTTTGAAAATTTAGAAAATAACGCCTTATTACTCAAAACTAGATGTCAGATCTGGATAAAATTTTGCAATATAGTAGTTGTACGAAGACACTACTATGTAAAAAACTGTACAAAGGAAAACTGTAAATTGAAAATTATTATCAATATTTTGGAAATTTTCTAAACAAAATTGCACAAAAACTGAACACATTTTTTTTAAGTCTATAAACACATAAAGCTATGGATGAGCCACAAGTTGGTTCGTGTCTCAGTCGGGTAATTTCTCTGTAAGGCCTCCTATGAATTTTTGAACATCGAACATTTATAACCACTTGATCTAATAAACGAGGGACGATAAAAAATTTCTATTTAAGCTAAATTGCTTAAAAGTGATAGTAGAATAAGATTTACAACTTAATTTTGAAGTGCAGCAATATTTAGGTGGATTAAATTTCCTCTTTGTATCCAAGTTTTGGCTGACAATTTTTTGTTTTTTCTCACATAAAAAAATTAAAATTTCGTTTCTAACTGTAAATCTAACGTGACCTTTGGAGATTTACCTTTTTAGCGTACAGTTGAACCGTAGCACAACATAGCACCGCCGTATGCAGGTGACTAGATAATTGTCGCTTGCTAAGCAATTACAAAGTTAATGAAAGATAAAGCAAACTTCATTTTAATAGCCAGGGAAAGAATATTTGTTAATGTAAATTAACCTTGTAATCTTATAGTATTGCTTGGAACTACAACTTTTATAAAAAGATATTTTTGAAAATATGATAAGCAAACATTGTCTTAAGTGTAGGAGCCCAGGCGAAGTTCTTCTTTCATATATTCTAAAATAATTTCAAAAACTTTACAGAAGAAAATTGGGAGCTTTTTAAAGTAAGTTAAAATATGCTTTCAAAACATTTATTTAACCTCCGTAAACAGAGTAGTATAAGGAAAATTACAATCATTATTATACAACCAAAAGTCAGAGAAATTTAAAGCAGGTTTGGTAATTTGAAATATACCTAGTGTTTTGTTTCTAATGTGTTAATGTAAATTTTTGATATTAGTGTACATACACTTAAACATAACTTAAAATAAACAAATAAAAAATATGTTGAATTGAAGCAACTATTACATAGAATAAATCACAGATTTAAATTATATACAGTGTGAATAAGTTGTACGGCTTTATTATGGTTTCAATGATTCGTAATTTCTTTTTTTGTTAGTGGGTCATTTCTGTTTTATTAAAATGTGTTATAAGACTGCAAGAGATAACAAATGCAAAAGTCAATTTTTTTAACCTTCATAATATATTAATTATTTAGAAAATAGTGCCGTAACGCACTTTAAATACGTTTAAAAAGGATATGATAGAATATGAAGTTTGTTAAATGTAATTGTTTATTTTCTAAACCTTCATACTAAATTCAGCATTCGAAACAAATTTAATTTATTATAATTTATTTAAAAAGTTAAAATTTCTTCTGAGACTAACAACCAAATACTTGTTGACTAAAATTACTCCTTCGAACCTACTTTATTATTAGTGGTACCTAATTTATTGAAAATATAGTTTAAAAATAATTTATTGCTTCAATAAATCAAAGTTTACCCAGCAAAGTAAACAAATTTATTTAAATTTGAAGCCAGATCTTGCGTTAGAATTGCAAATTTTATTCCAAAACTTAGTTGGCAAGTGATATTTTTAACTTTGCTAACTTGGCAGTTTTCTGTTCGATTGGGTATGGTTAAATGTCTGAGAAATGTCGTGATTGATCCCTTATAAGAATGAACTACAACATTTTGAGGAACATCACAAAAAGCATTTCGACTAAATCAACTCTGATGTAATGCTTTATTAATTTTCTTTGCAGACACTGCTTATAGGTGCAAAGAAGTCACAAAGTGATGTAAAAGTAAGTTCACTGTTTTCCTAATGCATGCGTATAATTAATATCTGTTATTGTTTTTTTTTTAGAAATTCATCAATGACTTATTAGACAAAGCAAAAACTCTTTAAAATAAGTGAAGTGCCAAAAAGGTGAAGAAACTTTGGCCCCATGGTGCCCAATTTGCACATGTTTAGTGATTACCATATACATCGATGTTCATCGTTTTAAAAGTGTATTCCGCCCTTTTTGGACAGAGAATATCTAGGAGATTCGTTGATTTGAAGCCGACATAATTTCAAAAACTTAGGAAAGGTTTTTTTTAAGTAAATATCATTTTAGGCGTATTCAGAAACGATTATATTTATTATTTTATGCTGTTTGTGTGGCCAGTTGCCCCCCCAAAAAAAACATTAAAATACTTTTGTATTATTTTTTACGTTTTTGAGGTAAGATTTTGCAGTTGCTAGTGTAATTTTTATGCATAGCTAGTCTTAAAATTTAATGAGAATGTAGGAATATCATATCTGACTGCCTGTTTAAGTAGTACATGTCAAATTGTTGTATTACATATTACTGTTGTGGTGCAATGAATCGTTACAATTTAATAGTTACATTTTAAAGATTTTTTAATATTCACGAATTTTGGAAACTGATTCATGCTCAAATTATATGTATGTGATTGGTAGTGAACTTCCTGCTTCTTTACTGGTTGTTTTTTGTTTTTTAATGGGAAAGGTTTGAAAATATTTACTGTACTTAGGAAAAAAAATTTAGCACTATTATATAATGATCGATGTGATCTCAACCATCTCAATTTTGACATGTATATCGTAGTATAGTTCATATTTGTAATTTAGTAAATGTAAAAGTTACTTTTAATGACAAAATAAACAGTTCGTATTTACTAATACCTAACAATTTATTATATCTTTTTTTAATATAGCCAAATTATGTTGAGTATAATATGTAGATTGGTTATGATATGACTATCTTTTTTTTTACCAATTTGGTTTCCAAGTAATGGATAATGCAGTTAACCACTTTGCAAGAAAATAAATTCTATACAAAGGTATCAAATTGTATTGGCACCGTTGTTAAGTTTATTATTATTAAAGCTAGAGATTTGTTTAAATTAGGAAAGAACTGTAACATAAACCCCATAAATTAAACTTTTTTGAATATTGTGATGAAAATCCTGTTTTGAATGTGTAAGTTCTGATTTACCTAAAATTACAAAAAAAAGTTATTCCTGATTAACGGCAAATTATGTCTAACTATGAAGCAATTTGATGCTAGTCATAAAAAGTATTACATCAATCTATACCATCTGTCTATAAAGTAAACCTCCCCGCCACCAACTAACGTTTGAACGACTTCATATTTTAACACCACATTTGGTGTGCTTTAATGGAAAATTAAATACTATTTTTTAGCCAATAATTAAATTTTGTATCGTTCAAAATGGTGACTGGGCGCCATTTAAAAATTTTTTTTAATAGAAAGGAGGATCGAGTGACACCTCATTTGAAAGGTCTTTTAGTTCTGCGCCTGATCCTAGAGTTTCAAAGATTTGATTTTTTTATCCAGTAGTCGACTTTTTCTTTTGCAGGACAAAATTTTCCCAGAAATATCTCGGGTGGCTGGAAATAATATTGAAAACGTTATGTTCCAACAAGACGGTGCGCCGCCTCATTATTATATGCCTGATTCTGACTTTCTCAACGGACATTTTCCTGGAAGATGGATTAGCCTGTAGAATATCCGGCTTGCTCCCCAGATTTAACCCCCATAGATTTTTTGCTATAGGGATATCTGAAATCGTAAGTGTACAGAACCCGTCAAGAAACAATTGAAGAACTGGAGCAACGCATTACAGAAGTTTGCAGGAATGTCACTCCAGAAACTTATGAAAATGCAAGGCAGGAATTTCATAACTGACTTTTTACGTGCTAATAAGCGAATGGTGAACATTTCGAACACTTAATTTAATTTCTTTTTGCTTTAATTCTTAGTCTTTTTAAATAGACTTCTTCATCTTCAAACATTTGTCATTTTGTTATGGCTGAATGTTTTTTCTTTGAATCACAGTCAGAGGCGTACCTAGGTAACCAAAGGCCCTGGTGCAAAAAAAACTGGGGCCCTAACTAAACTGGTTCGGTTTTATATTATATATATATAATATTGGTATTAAGCAATAAAACGAAGTAAATCAAAAGGTTTATGTATGTATGTATGTAAAACACTTTATTGTACATAAAACATTAAAAACAATTTATATACCTACAGTTAAGTCATGTACAAAAGCGAATTTATCCGTTTAAGGGATCTCTTCCAGTTTATTATATGAAAGTCGGACCTACCTACTAACAACAAAATAACAATTTAGTTTATAATCTTTTCCTAGCCTTAGTTTTCGCAAAAGTATCAACGATGTCGGTTAAATCTAGGCTTGATGCGGCTTTGTTTTCGATTGCTATTAGCGATAAATGTCGGAGTCGAGCTTGGCCCATAGTATTCCTTAAATAATTTTTTATTATTTTTAGTTTGCAAAATGATCTTTCAGCTTCTGCAGAAGTGACAGGAATTGTATGGAACAGTAACATTGCTGTAAATACTTCTGTTAGGTCGCTTTCTAGCACTCCATATAATCTCATTATTTCTTTACAGAATTGGTGAATAGTCCATGCCTTGGTTAATTTAGATAGAATTAGGTGGTAAATATTAAGAAATTGAAGAGAAAAGTTGGGGCCTATTATATCAGAATATTCACTTTGGAATTGGTCACACTTTTGTAATAAAGTTCTTTCATCTACATCCAGTAAAAATGTTGGTGTTAGAAAATTGAATATCTGACTGACTGCACTGATACCAGTAAAACGTGCATTTAATTGAGTTATTATTGTGTCTAGTACATTATTGAAAATAGTAATTTTAAATATTTCTTCCCTGTTTCGAAATCGGTGATCAGAAGCTAATTCATCAAAATGGTTTTTAACTTTCCTTTGCCTTTTTTCTTGAAAATGGGGATCTATGCCATATTTTCTTGCAGTTTCACTGGCTTTGCACTTGAATGATTCGAAGTCATTTCTATAAATTTGCATCTTTGCATTTGTCTCTGCTAAAGCTCTACTTGCCTCGTCCAAATCGATATCGCATTTTTGTAAAGTTTTAGATGCATAATTGATGTCGCTCAATATACGGTGCATGAATTCGCAAAGCAACACGAACTCGATATTTAGCATTTTTGTTTAAATTTTTTCTGCTTCACTACGCTCATCTTTACTGGAATTCATGAGAACTATTTCTGTTAATGCTTTGATTATATCGAAAAAACGAAGTTTTATTGCAGATATCGTATTGACCCTACTGGACCATCTAGTCGGATTTAGTTTTTTTAGAGTGGTGTCCGATTCGCCAGTGAATTTTGACAGCAGATCCCAACGTTTGATGCTATTGCCGAAAAATTTATACAATTCTTGCAACGTTGCGAAAAATACCTGTAATTCCACACAAGTGCTAACGGCATCATTTACCACCAAATTTAAATTATGAGTGGCGCAATGTACGTACTCCGCGTTAGGCTGGATATTCTTAATCCGTTGTTGTACACCATTATACACACCGCTCATCACACTGGCTCCATCATAACCTTGACCCACACATTTTGTTAAATCAATATTTTTCTCGATAAATAATGAAGTCACCTGGTTGACTAAATCTGCCGCGCCATGTTTGATGGCTGCATAAAAGCCTATAAACGATTCTTTTACTTCTATATCAACTGGCTGTCCATTTTCCGATCTAGTTATTACTGCATACCTCACAACAAAGCTTAGCTGGTCTACCTTCGATATGTCCTGTGTCGTATCCATTATGATGGCGAAAAACGGTGACGCTCTAATTTGTTCTAGCAGATGATTTTCAAGTGTGGTCGCCAAGCACTCAATCATTTCATTTTGAATTGTTGCACTCAGATATCTTGTAGATCCTAAAAAACAAAAAAAGCACGATTTTAAACAAAAATTAGAATATAAACAGTTAATAAAAATAAATAAATAAAATGAAAACAAAACTTAAAAATAAAAAAAAAATACCTTTGGGCATATCCAAAACTTGCCGCAATATGTGATCATATCGGGCGAGAAGCTCTACAACGGACAGAAAATTTCCATGGTACCCTTCCTCACTTAAGTTTTCTCGATGTCCTCTTAAAGCCAAAGAACTCTTTGCTAGGGTAAGTATGACATCGAATAACCTTTGAAGAACCATTTTCCAAAATGACGTTTCTCTACGAATTGTATTTTCAAATTCCTTGTCGATAGTATCATTTTTTTTCCAAAGTTCATACACTGCACATGCTTCCGTATGGCCACTCGAGAAACTGTGTTGTTTAATTCTTTCTGATAAATGACTCCAATCCCGAATGCCCGTACACCATACAGTATTCCTTTGCGAAGCAAATAACCAGCAGGGTTGACAATAGGCAGCATCTAGTATTTTAGAATAACACAGCCAAAAACGATGAACTGGTCCATATTTAGAAGTTGAAAAGTAGTACGATTTTGAAAAACACATGTTGTTCTGGCGGACGTCTTTTGGAAAAGTCCCTGAAGGCTGTAAAGGCCCCATATCAAGAATTTGACGTTTTTCATTATCACTTAATATCCTGTTCGTAAAGTTTCCCAAGTCATAAGAAGATTGATCGATCACATTTTCGATAAATGATGAGGTCGATGGTTCCTCCGCTGTTACCTGTGCCGTGCAGACATCGTCGTCGTTGATATGATCGGCGGCATCGTCACCGGCGGCGGTATCTTTAACTGCAATGATGATCAAATCTTCTTCAGTAGGCTTCTCAACCGGCACTGCAGTGGTCACATTATCTGAGTCACTATCAACAGAAATATTTGGGCCAAAACTACTTGTAGAAGGCTGACTAAAAAATTTGTCAATTTTTGGTAATTTTTGTTTACTATCATCTCTTTCCTGGCGTTGTTTGCGCTTAAACGCACCACTAGGTTTCTTTTTTTTATGCATAATTTTAGTTCTCTTATTCTCTAATTTATGCAAAACAGGGAACAACCAACAACTAACAAGATTAACAAGAAACTGAAACGTAATGTAATGCTACGCTACAAAACGTCATTGGGGAATCCCCGGAAACACTGCACAAACAACAGAAAGAATACAGGGGAATTCCCCACAAGTTTCGAACAGAAGTTCGAAACTTGTTGGGAATTCCCCTGTATTCTTTAAAATGAGTTGCCATGATTAAAGTCGTGTTGCAACCTATTTTATTTACATTCCGAAAGTGGGAGAATTTTTCGCTAGTTCAATTTGAGGTTTGCTGGTCAGGGTCCGAGGGCCCCCTGAGCTTGGGGGCCCCGGTGCACGGCACCGCCTAGCACTATGGTAGCTACGCCACTGGAATCACTAGGATCAGGCGCAGAACTAAAAGACCTTTCAAATGAGTGTCACTCGATCCCCCTTTCCATTTCAAAAAAAAATTAAGAATGGCGCCCAGCCGCCGTTTTGAATGATACAAAATGTAGTTATTGGATAAAAAATCCATCCATACATATATAAAAGCACAAAGGGTTTTTTTCTCCGGTTCCTCCAGCGGCTACCGCTTCACTAATTTGGACCATTTTTTTTTTAATGAAAGGTCTCTATCCACAGATGGAACATGAAACATTTTTATATTTTTATTCTACGTCGATTTTTTAATAATAATTATTTTAATTTATAATATATATGAAGGTCGGCTAGACGCGCGTTACTTGGGGCGCCATCTGCAATAACGTCGCGTGTCATTTTTCGTACTAATGCATCACGTGACTTGATATTTCGCCTGTTCTGTCAACGCTGTCTGTCAGTGAATTGTGCGGTTTTGAGTATGGAGCGACATATTGTTCCTATTATAGGTGACGGAAACTGTTTATTTCGCTCTGTTTCGCATTGTGTATTTAATAATGACGAACATCATCGCGAAATACGCATGCAAGTCGTCGAAAAAATTAAAAATGAATGGGAATATTATGAAGGTTTTATTGTTGGAGATTCATCGTATAGGTTGCCGATTACTAATTCCACTGATTATGAAAATTTGTTATCTTTAGATGGTGAGTTCGCCGGACATGTCGAATTGCACTGTATTAGTCAGCTGTTTCCTGATCATCCTAATTTACTTTTTTCTGGTAATGTTGATGCAGGGCATTATAGTGTTTTGGAATTTCGTCCAGTTCAGTCCAATTCAGTCACTAATGATGCGGATGTGGAAAACGCAATCTGCAATGTTGTGCAACATAGTGTTTCAAAAAAAAGGAAAATAAAAAAGACGTTAACTGGCGGCAGGGAAAGGAGACGTGAACGCACACAAAAACGTATAAAACACGAAGAAAAAACATGCTTTACGATTCGATATAGATGTGCCGTTTCTGATAATATTTCAAATGTAACTCCATTCAACTTGGGTAACTTAAACAACATATGTAGTTATTGTTCAGCTCTGTACTTTTCATGTGAAAAAAATTCGTCTGGCTACTTTGGGCTTTGTTGTTGTAATAAAAAGTTCAAATTACCGGAATTTCGGATTCCTGATGAAATACAAGAATTATTTGCAGGGAATAACGAGATATCGAAAAATTTTCGAGATAATATTCGACAATATAATAATGCTTTGTCGTTCGTGTCATTTGGTGCAAATATAAAATTACCTCCCGGATATGGTCCGTATTGTTTAAAAATTCTCGGTGTCGTGCATCATAAAATTTCGTCATTATACCCTCAAAATGCAGGATATTCTTCTTATGGACAATTATACATTTTAGACTTTTCTGAAGCCAATCAAATTAGACTTAAACATGCCGCGAACAGTTCCTTGAGAAAAGACATTCTAGAAATACTAAATCGTGTCTTAAATCAATGTAATCCTTATGTGATGTCATATAAGACAATGCATCAGAAGATATGTGAAGAAAAGGAGTTGGCTTTAAAAGAAAATCGTGTACCTATTAATTTGGTAATGCGTTTTTATCACGAACCCAAATCAGATCCTAGACGGTATAATGATCCTACATGTTCTGAAGTTGCAGCTGTTTTTGAATCAGCCGACGGTGCTCCACCTTCTCATAGACATATTGCTGTTTATGCACATGACGGTGGAATAAAAAATATAGATTTTGACAGTATGCATTGCGATCCGATGTCATATTATTGATCTGGCCGTGCGGGGAACCAGGATGGTATATTTCTATGCCAACTGGAGGAGAGCGCAAAACTAGAATTCGCCAACACATTTCTATGCGAGAATATATATCTTACAGACTTATGGTTCGAGGTTCTCCTCCTGTAGGAGACTTCAACCCAATAATTAATGCTGGGAAGTTAACGCAGCAGTTGATTGTTGACTATTACTGTCGCATCGAAGGCGACAGATTGAAATTCATCCGTAACCAACAGGTGAAATTGCGAGTAGATACATACGCTGGTCTCGCAGACGCTTTACATGTAAGGGCCGACAACGGAAACTTAAAGGCTGGACGCGTTGTTATTTTACCCTCATCTTTTACTGGCAGTCCCAGAAACATGATGCAAAATTATCAGGACGCAATGGCCATTGTAAGAAAATTTGGTAAGCCAGACATTTTTTTGACGTTTACATGTAATCCTTTATGGCATGAAATTACAAACAGCATACATTCTTATGAAACTGCTAATAATAGGCCAGATGTTACTGTTCGCGTGTTTCATGCAAAAGTAAAGGAACTCTTACGTTTGATAAACCAAAAACAAATTTTTGGCGAAGTACTAACATTTTTGTACACTGTTGAATTCCAAAAGAGAGGTTTACCTCATGTTCACCTATTATTATGTCTTAAAGATACTTGCAAATTTAGGGAAATCTCAGATATTGACAACGTTATTTCCGCAGAAATACCAGACCCCAACAGTAATACGGCCTTATACAATTTAGTCAAATCTCATATGGTGCACGGGCCTTGCGGTATTCTTAATCCAAAGTCGATTTGTATGGTCCACGGTAATTGTAAAAGGGGTTCCCAAAAGATTTTATTCCTGAGACAAGAGATAATGTAAATGGCTATCCCAATTATCGAAGAAGGAATAATGGTAGAACGATTACTAAACATGGACAAGGTAGTTATGTGGAAGTTGACAATCGTTATATAGTTCCTTATAATTCCTTTCTCTTACTTCACTTTCAAGCCCATATTAATGTAGAAATTTGTGCAATTGTCCACAGCATAAAATAAATTCATAAATATGTCTACAAAGGACATGACTGCGCCAATTTGCAGATAACTGCCGAAGGTGACATGCTTCATCATGATGAAGTATCAGCTTTCTTAAACACCCGATATGTCAGTCCGAGTGAGGCTGCGTATAGAATTTTTTCCTATCCTATGCATGAACAATCTCATTCTGTAATTCGCTTACCTGTTCATTTACCACAAGAACAACAAGTGTATTTTCATGACGACAATGCCGCTGAAGCCTTACTTAAAGCAGAATTAAGAAAAACAGAACTGATTGAATGGTTTAACTTAAATAAGGATTTGTCAAAAAGAAGCCCTTACATTTATCCAGAAACGCCGAATTATTATGTTTGGGACAAAAATAACCGAATTTGGAAAAAACGTGTTAAATTTTGTAAAATTATTGGTAGAATGTTTAATGTTTCCCCCGTAGAATATGAACGATATCATCTTCGCTTGCTGTTGCTTCATGTTGTGGGTGCAACCAGTTTTGAAGATTTGAGGACATACCGTAATGTTACTTATTGTACTTTTAAGGAAGCAGCAATGCGTCATGGGTTACTTCAGGATGATAATGAGTGGCATCGTTGTCTACTTGAATCATCAGTCATTCAAATGCCGTTTCAATTAAGGCAATTATTTTCGTTTATTTGCATATTTCAACAACCATCAAATGCACTTCAGTTATGGGATGTTTTTAAAGACTCTTTCAGCGAAGATTATGTACGTCTTCACAGCCAGGATATAGCTTATCAATTGAGTCTCAGAGATATAAATGAAACCTTAAAATTACATGGGTTCTCTCTTTCAACATTCAACTTACCCAGTATAGATGATTTACCAATAGCAACTTCAAGCATAGAGTATCCCATAATTCCGAATTTGGATTATGACTCGATGATACAACAAGCTAATGATGAACAACTTTTGATCATCAACGAAATTATTCATGTAATGCAACAGAATCATACAGGCAAATCCAATGCCTATTTTATAGATGGCCCGGGCGGTACCGGAAAGACTTTTGTATACAACTGTCTTATACGAAAGTGCTTCAATTTAGGTTTGGAAGTAATATCTGTAGCATGGACTGGTATTGCTGCTATGCTGTTACCAAATGGTCGTACGGTACATAGTAGGTTTAAGTTACCCCTAAAACTGCATGAGACTTCTATATCATCTTTAAAAGTCAACAGTAAAGCAGCAGCTGATATCAAGTCAGCAAGACTGATTATATGGGATGAAGCACCCATGGCCAGTATATATGCATTAATGTGCGTTCATAGACTACTGAAAGACATTATGGGTAATGACATACCTTTTGGAGGAAAAATTATTGTACTTGGGGGAGATTTCAGGCAGGTCTTACCAGTAGTTCCACATGCTTCAAGAGAAACAATAATCCAAAACTGCATAAAGTTTTCTCCCCTATGGTCAGAATTTCGGGTATTTAAGTTGTTTAGAAACATGCGAGCAAGACCAGAGGAATTGGAATTTGCTAATTTTCTGCTTAAAATTGGTAATGGAAATTATCCTTCCGTAAATGACGAATCATAACCATTATCAGCTATTATTGATTTGCCGTCCAGTATAATTGCGAAAGAAGACATTGTTTCTGAAATTTTTGGGAAAGAATTTGTGTCACCAAATGCCGTTATTAATTTTTCAAAATATGCTATTTTAGCCACAAAAAATGAACACTGCGATGAGATCAATTCTGAAGTTATAGACCTTATACCCGGAACGTGTAGAACATATATCAGTGTAAATAATTTGATAACGGAGGAGGAGAATGAAATTCTTCAGTTTCCTATTGAATTTCTAAATAGTTTAGAGTTAAGTGGTTTGCCTCCACATATCCTCAAATTGAAAACTGGAGCTATTGTCATGCTGTTAAGAAACGTAAATGCCTCCCAGGGGCTATTAAATGGTACCAGATTAATTGTTCAAAATATGTACGACAATTGTTTGGATTTGGAAATTATCACTGGCGAAAGAGTGGGTCAAAGAGTTTTGATTCCTAGAATCGACTTAACGCCATCAGATACAACGCTTCCTTTTTCTTTCAAAAGGCGCCAATTTCCTATTCGTCTTGCGTTTTGTATAACTATAAACAAAGCGCAAGGGCAAACTCTTGATCGTGTTGGTATTTATTTACCCCAGCCTGTATTTAGCCATGGCCAGTTGTACGTAGCGATGTCTCGAGTGCGATCGTTCGACAATTTGAAAGTACAAATAATTCCAAAAGGGAATAGCACTCTCAATGTAGTATTTAAGGAGGTGCTGTAACATATGAAACCTTACATTTTCAAATATGCCTGCCGTCGTATTTCGACGGGGTAACACTAGTAGTATTTAATTTCCCATTACAGCAAACCAAATTTTGTGGTAAAATATCAAGTCGTTCAAAAGTTAGTTGGGGGGGGGGGGGAACTTTATAGACACAGTGTATATTAAATCGGGAGCCCTTCCTTCTGCTTCTGATTGCAGAAGGGACAAGTTTTCTTGCGCAATAGCCTGCTTTGTTATACCATAGAAACAAGATTCTATAGTATGCAGTATTCAGTTGCTATGCTGTAACATAATCTGTTGGTACCTCATTGCTGGAAGAGTTATTGAAAACAAAACAGCGCTTCTTTACAACGACTCTACTGATGCTATTTTGAACATAAATACAGAAGATGCAGGTTCTGGCTGTTTATTTAAAAATTGCTTAAACTTTTTTTCCGGGCTTGTTTTTTTTTCTTCGGTTTCTTCACGATATTTTCTTTACGAGATTGACGCAAAAAAACATACGAAGCGACGCGCGGTCGCCGTTTATGTAGTTTCCAAAAAATATGCAAGAATGTGCAGGGTGCTCAATTGTAAGCATGGAGTAACTCAAAAAGGAGATGTTGAATTATTTTTTTCTAGATGGCGTTTTAATTAGTAAAGTAAAGTTAAACTTTTTTCTTACTTCCACCAAAACTGTAGCTCCAAAAATTAGAAAGTTAGCAATAGTAGCCAGATAATTTGATACACTCGTACGACCATTCAATGAATTATCTACTGAAGTATGAATAGACCACAAACCTCAAAAGATTATGTAAAATTCAATCTGTTAACAGTTAGTAATACGAGACTAAAGGAAATATAATGCCAAAAGAAAAAGAAATGCAACTGGCGATGATAAGTGTGTTGGGGGAGCTATGAAACTAGGTGACAAAAAATGTTAAATAAAGTGGAACATCAAAGTCAATAGTATTAAAAATCATTCTTGTGAAATTACACAATTTGGAAATAAGATGTGGTAAGGTGCCAAAAATTTACCATGAATGGTTCATGTTCAGAAATCTTAAAAATAAACCTTCGTGTGCAATGTAAGGCTAATAACGAGATTAAGTCAGTTGTAACTGGTACTTCAAACGTGATTTTTTAAATAAATTAAATGATTTAATCGCGATTTATATCAAGTAATTAAAATCAAGCTACCCTGCATCTGATACAGTAAAAATCTGTAGTAAAAAGAACATATCAACCACAAGAAGATTATATTGAAAAATATTCTATGTGTTGACAATTAAATAATGTTTAGGTAACATTTGATTGTATTGATCGTTTTGGCAAGAATAAGTTACAGCCTCTGGAGCGTGAAGCCAGCACATTGAACTCTGTGTGCTGATCCTTTCTGCTCCTGGGAGTTGAAAACAGACTAGGTATATTTAAATAATAATCACAGTTCTGTCAGTTTAATTCATTCAACATTTTTTCGTTACATGTATTTTTCTTTCTCGCTTTTTCTGAGCAATTAGACTTGGTGACATCTAGTGTTGGGAAACGAACTTTTAAAAATAAGGCGTTGCTTTTTTGAAAACTTGAAAACGCATTGTCATTTAGGTATTACATCCAGCAGAATCAGGTAAGGACAGACCTGTAGCTTGTCTGCCTTTACAAGCATTTCCTCTAAAAGTTTGAGCCACATTTGTTCGTAGGCCCTGCCCGCCTAAACACTAAACAGGGCTGTGTGCTTAGATTATTTAAACCTTACGGCGGACAAGCATTTGATCTTAATGTATTTTGTTTGCCAGGACAAGAATACTTAATCGGCTTATGCCTGGTCGCTGTTTGTGAACCCATACAAACTAACGTTTTGCAAGACGATTGCCCTAAACTATTGCAATTCTATAGAGTTTCATGTTGAGGGGTCATGTAATATTTTATTCTAAACATTTTAAATCTTTACAACGTTTGAAGTTCTCTCTATAAAATCTTGTTTTACATACAAAAAAAACAAAGCAAGTATTATTGTTAAATTGTATTGTATTGTCGCTAAATGCAATTCATTTTTTGTGAAAAAACAAGTTACCGCCAAAGTGAGGCATTTCCTGAAAGTGCGAAAATGGTTTGTACAAACTTTGACCATAACTTCCTACACATTAAGCCAAGTAAAAAAAGTTTTGATAGAAATGGGTCTAGAACCGATTCCTTACCGAGTTACACCTTATGAAAGAGACATCAGTAACTGTTTTACTTGCCCAGGCTCTAACTCCACAACGAAGCATTGCCGGGCTTTAGTTAATCGACATTTTTCTATTGTTTTGTTGTTTCGAACGTACGTTTAAACTTTGCGGAAACTATTTGGGCATCTTGAGAAAACACTTAGACCTCTTCATGGAAAGCGATTTTGAAACAGTATAAAATTTTTTATATATTTAAGAAAAAAAATATAATAAAAGACATTAAGAAGAATCCAAAGCTTTTTTTCCCAGTACTCTCTAGCTTTAAAATACCAGGTGCTATGATTTTTTGAAAATTTTAGATTTAACCCCTGCTTACTCAAAAATCAGTTGACGGATCGGAATTACATTTAGTATTACAATGTGCCTAGGGAAACACAATGTTACTATACAGAGTCGCTATTATGTATGGGACCAAAGCTCCCCTGTTCAAACAGTTTGAGATATACATTTCATTCTTGGTATATGTTAATTTGGGGTTATTTTGCATATTCTGAAGAATTTTTTGCATATAGTTTTTAAGCACGGCTGCCATCTTGAATTTTTTTAAATAGCAACCTAGGCTGTGTGGTACATCAATAGAAAGCTTATTTTTTTCTCTTTTCAGAAATATTAAACATGTATATTACATAAGAAAATAACGCAGAAAAATTAAAAAAACATTTGAAGCATGCTTAATTCGTCGCTGCACATTTAGTGAAATCTAGTAACCATTGCATTAACAAAGCGTCATAAATAAACAAAGCACAAGCAAAAAGAAGAAGTAAGAGTTTAATAGGTGACAAAATAAACATCACACATTGTTAATTCTTCCTGTAGTTGTGTTGTCTGGCAAATAATCTTTAAAATTCTGCAATATGGATCGTTTATCAGAAGGAGTTAAGTACTGGATTTGCACTTAAAAAATGTAAGTGTGAAGCACGCGCTTCATTGTCAATATGATTGAGGCATTTGGGAAGAAATAAAATGTTTAGAACTACATAACGTTAGTATTTTATAGTTGAAACTTTTTACTAATTTTTACTTTCCTATATTTCCAGTGGCTTTTTGGGTATTTTTATGAGCATAATACAAGAGAAGGGGCAGAAATAAATATGTAACAAGTAGAAGAAGCTATATGCTAAACATATCCTAATTATTCCTCTTCACTTCATGGACTATTTCTTTTATGTAAGAATCAAGAGGCTGTGGTGAGCACGACTCTATGATTCCCATCCCACACCCTTACCCGGGCTCAGCGGACTTGCGCTATACACCGGTCTAACATGCCCCACCCCTGAAAGACATGCACCCCAACATACACACCACACACACCGTCCATGGACACGCCGGATTTAACTTATTCAGAAAAATTTCCGACGGACAGAGGACTCGAACCTACTGCCGTTTGGGAGTCTAGTTTCAAAGCCTGGGACTTTAACCACTAGACCACCCGCTGGCCCTCTTCATGGACTAAGCTGCATGGTTTATTTCGCTACCCAATTATTCCCTGCAATTCCATTCTCTTTCTTATCAGGTAATGTTTTTTAGTTTGTACTGGCAGTTTTTCGTTTTTTTTTTGTTAGTACAGTGTGTTGAAAAACAACAACTATAAGCCAATATTTTATGATACATCTTATTTTTCTTAAGTTGCCGTCTTCATCAACGAAGGTTGGCAACAATTAGAGCGAAGTATTCTCAATTTTTCGCTGTCTTGATACATTGCAATATTAAAAATTATTTTTCAACAATGGTATTTTTAATGAACGGAAGTTACACCCCTATTTATTTATATTTTATTACACAAACCAAATGATTACAAAAAGAAGTGACCAAAGCACCTGCTGAAAACACGTTTGATAATTTGACAGCCACGATGCAAAACATCTCGCGTGCGACTAAACGTAGTAAATGTTCTAAAAAGTCGAAGGGATTTCAAAATCTTCAAAATCAGATATAGTTTAAGATTAGGTAAACTATAATTACGTGATTTAATATTCCGAATATTGTTCCCCACTGTTTATGACCCACGCTGGGTCAGTATGTAAGTAAGCCCTACCAATTCTAAACGACCTCATTGCACAGGAATTTACCTTTTCAGTCACCCTTGAGAGCGGGTTAAAGAAGAAAAATTTTATTAAATAAAATTACAAGCCATATGATATATCATACTAGGTATGCTTCTAACATATCACACTTTTGTAAATGTGTAAACACCATTTTCAGATAGAAAACAACAGTAAACACAACGTTTAATTACTTTAGCTGCAAAAACTAACGAGCACAATTATTATTTTGACACATTAGGATAATTGACAACAACGAATGTTTTCTGTTTCATCGCTATTTGATTTTAAAAGGTTTAAAACAGTTATTTTCCAAATAGCTCGGTTTTTTTCAATGTTATCAAAAAAAGTTATATGGGCATTTTTGTTCAGAATTTAATTTTCTATCCAATTATGTAAAAACATACAGAGTGTTCCATTTAAAAATTAAATGTTTTGGTAAATATCTCGGAAATGCGATGCTCAATTGTTTTTTTGATTTCACTATCATAATCAGCATAAAAAATTCTACTAGTTTGCCTATTTAACCGACATCGTAGCTCCTATAATAACAAAGTTAGCAATGGTGCAAACTTAACTTGGAACAGCCTGTATAATCCCTGTCCTGAACTCCCGTCAGGCCTAAGCATTGGTGATTAAGCAAAAAAACTATGATAATGATCATGTAGGTAACTTAAAACATTTCCAATATCTTTAATAACATTTTCTAAAATTCTGGGTACCGACAAGTGCTAGGCAATTAAGAAGCTAGTGATAACGGATGTCCAATAAGAATAATTGCTAACTCTTATATAAAAATAAACAGTGCAAAGGAATCACACAGCAGAATCATCGGCAAATCGGTTCAGCGCAGGCAGCACTTTATTAAAAACAAAATTCTACAATATAATAATCAACAAATTTCTAGATACGATTTCATAAAATGTGTTTCCTATAAATTTAGCACAATAGTTTGTTAACTTTAGTTTAACTTCTAAAATATGTCTGTATATTTTATATGTATTTAGTTGTAGTTTTAACGACCGACGTCCGGTTGGCTATGTATCATTTTGAAATAAATTTTAGGACAAATTTTATATACGTCTGATGTGATAATTTCATTTAAAAACCGGTACATACTGTATCAACTTGACATTAAACCGCGTGCGTCATTATTCTGACGGGAGTTCAGGATGAGGATTAAGTTATTGGCCCAGGTAAAAATTTCTTGGCGGGAGTTAAGGAAAGGGATTATTTTTCGATTGACCGTTGACGGGAGTTAGTGTGCGTCTTATTGAATGTATGTATACATTATCGTTGTAATACGGCAATGATATCGACATTAAATATTTTAAAGATGAAGTTCTCCATTTTATCAAAACTCTAAGGAAGAAAACGTATCCGATCCTGTCGATATGTATAAATTATTAATTGACGGACTGCAGTCTACATTTCCTAATGTAGAAACTATTTTGAGAAGCTTTTTGACAATGCCTATCTGCAATGCAAGCGGTGAACGTTCATTCTCCGTACTTAAACGAGTTAAGAATTATTTACGTAATCCATTAAGTCAATTACGTTTGAGCAATTTGTCACTCATGTTTATAGAAAATGATGTTGTTCAATTCTTAGATTATGAATCTATTATTATTGATAAGTTTGTAAGAATGAAGGCAACAAAAGTTCCACTTTAAACGAGCACCACTCGTTTAAAGTGGAACACTGTTCATCTTTATTAATTAGTAATACTAAACTACTAAAAATATGATGCTAAATTTTACTGTGATTTTTTTACCTGAGAATGTGATTTTTTTTCTAGTACCTGCGAATATTTTTTTATTTCCGTATCTAATTTTTATGTGTTTATGTTTTCGTTGATTCCAAAAATAAAAAACGTTATGATTTTCTGCATTGTTCATTTTAGTGAACCATCTCATTCTTAGTAGGGTCAACAGGGGGCCTCCATCAGGTTGCGCCTGGGGCCCCACAAAATCAAGATCCGCCACTGAGTACTTTTATAGATTACGTTGTCTTATCAGTATATAAACAACACAAAATTCATATATTTCGTTACTTACATTCTAAATTTATTACAACGTTACTGTGTTAGGTTTTAAAAATGGGCGTAATTTCCGATTGTGTTTGTGTGGACCTTTTTATGGTATTGGTTACTGTTGCAGTTGGTGTGGTTACATATTTTAAATGGTCGTTTAAGTATTGGGAAAAAAGAAATGTTCCGTATGTGGAACCCAAATTTCCTTTTGGTACAATGAGCAACCCTCTTAGCGACTCTGCATCAATTGGTGAAGCATTTAAACAACAGTATGATCAGAGTAAAGCAAAAGGACATAAGCATGTAGGTATATTTGCCTTTTCACGGCCAATGTACATGGTGTTGCATCCAGAATACGTAAAAAACATTTTAACTCGAGACTTTGAACATTTTGTGGATCGTGGATTCTATGTCAATGAAAAAGACGACCCTCTAAGCGCACACCTTTTCAATATTGAAGGCACCAAATGGAGAAATTTACGAGTGAAACTTACACCTACATTTACATCGGGTAAGATGAAGATGATGTTCCAGACACTAGTCGAATGCGGTAACCACCTAACAGATCTAATGGATAGTATTAGTTCCAAAACAGATCCAGCTAATATTAAAGACGTTGCTGCTCGTTTTACCACCGATATTATTGGTTCATGTGCTTTTGGTTTAGATTGTAATAGCTGCAAAGAACCTAACTCGGAATTTAGAGTGTATGGAAAAAGAATATTCACTGCGACAAAAATAGAAAATTTAAAAGGTTTTATTGCATTTGCCGTTCCCAGTTTAGCTAGTTTTTTACGATTCAGTATCCTACCTAAAGATGCTGCTAACTTCTTTATGAATGTCATCAAAAGTACAGTTGAATATAGAGAAACAAATAAGGTTGTACGCAAAGACTTTATGCAGCTTCTAATAGAGCTTAAGAATAATGTAAAAAGTATCGACGGAGAAGAAGGAAAAGGTCTTACTGTAGAAGAATTGGCAGCGCAAGCATTCGTATTTTTTATAGCTGGGTATGAAACTTCATCGACTACCATGACGTTTTGCCTTTATGAGTTGGCTTTAAACCAAAATATTCAACAAAAACTTAGAGACGAGGTAGACGAGGTTTTGGAAAAGCATGATGGAAAAATTACGTATGACGCCATATCGGAAATGAAGTATATGGGTCAAGTTGTTGATGGTAATCTTGCAATATTTTTGTTTCTATGACGCTTTTTAATGCGTTATATTTTGAGTTTACATATACAAAAATAGGTTTTGAATATGAAATTAACTATCAATAATTGTTTAACTATTTTCAGAGGCCTTGAGAAAATATCCACCGCTACCATCTTTAAACAGAATTTGTTTAAAGGATTATAAAGTGCCCGATACCGATGTAGTAATAGAAAAAGGAACACCAGTTGTAATTCCAATATTGGGATTACAACGCGATGCCGAATATTATCCTGATCCCGAAAAATTTGACCCAGATAGATTTAGTGAGGAAAATAAAAACCAAATTGCACCATTTACATACCTACCTTTCGGAGAAGGTCCTAGAGTATGTATAGGTAAACATTTAAGACGTTTGTTCCGAGCAGTACGATTAACTCTCTAATATTTAAGGTCTTCGATTCGGTCTCATGCAAACTAAGGTTGGCCTTGCAGTACTCCTGAAAAACTACCGGTTTTCATTAAATAAACGGACGAAAACTCCTCTAAAGATGGATCCACGCAGTTTCATAATGTCCGTTTTTGGAGATATTTGGTTGGATGTGGAAAAAATCGACGGATGATATTTAACATTAATTTATGGAACGCCATATTGCTATTTATTTGAAAGTTAAAAGCAAGATTGCTAGTAATATATAGTCGAGTATTTTGTTTACATTTAGAACAACATGGTTGGTTTATGAAACAAAATTTAAGGTACAGGTTGTTTTAAATATTGCAATAAGCTCTTCAAATTTTCAATGGAGTACATTGAAAGTTGCAATAAATAATGAATTCTTACTATATGCGACTGTTGTGGTAAACAATCTACAATAAAACAACAATCTACATTTGTTGTAAACCACACAATACACGACTATTGTTGCAAATAATCGAACTGAAATCAAATTAGACTGTTGCTGTGAACGATATCATTTCAAACCATATTACAATGCTGTTATAAATATTCGTAATTGAAGCAACTACAGAATTAAAACGATACGCAACTAGCTGTTGCTGCAAATAAACAATTATCGCAATAGGCGTGTATTGTTGCAAATCGGGTTAATGCAATGTGCGACTGTTGTAAATAATGATTTGAAACAGTACCACAGCATTGATGAAAATGCGAATTCAAACGATACCCGACGATTGCTGTAAATATGTAGTGAATTTACGCAATATGCGGGTGTTGTTGCAAATCGAATTAATACAATATGCGACTATTGCTGTAAATGTAGAATTAAAGCGACTACCTACCGAATTAAAACGATATACGACTATTGCTACAAGTAATACATTACCGCAATAGACGATTATTTCGTAAATCGAATTAATGCAATGTCAGATTGTTGTAAATAATGATTTGAAACAATTCCAGAGCACTGACGAAAATACGAATTCAAACGATACCCGACAATTGCTGTAAATATCTATTGAATTTACGCAATATGCGAGTGTTGTTGCAAATCGAATTAATACAATGTGCGACTATTGCTGTAAATGTAGAATTGAAGCAACCAACTACCTACCGAATTAAAACGATATACGACTATTGATGCAAATAATACATTACGGTAATAGATGTGTGTTGTTGTAAATCGAATTAATGCAATGCCAGATTGTTGTAAATAATGATTTGAAACAACACCATAGCACTGGCGAAATGCGAATTCAAACGACACCCGACTATTGCAGTAAATAACAAGTGATTTTACGCAATATGCGGATATTTTTGCAAATCGAATTAATACAATGTGCGGCTATTGCTGAAAATAATGATTTCAAGCAACACCATACTGTTGCTTTAAATGCAGAACAAATAAGGAATTTATACAATGCCCCATTTAATACAATTGTCGAATTCGAGCAACACCCGACTATCGTTCGAAATAAAGTCAGCAGTTGGCCAACCTGTGTCGCATTAAATAGCGTTAGTGATTTTACTTTTAAACTGGGGGGTTGCCTGAACCACAAAATCACTAGGACGCTAGATAGTAGACAGCAAGGGTTTATTACTTGGCTATACTCGAGGATCGTATTTAGGTTAGGTTTTGTGTTTTCCTTGAAGGATTATAGAAAACAAACAAAAATCATTCAGACTTTTAGAGAAACGTGGCTGCGCTGAAGAGAAACATTTTGAAATTGATGTAGATAAAGGCTATTTTTCAGGTGTTAAATTGAGAATATAGTTTTAAGTGGGAACTACACCATACATACCGTAGATCTGCGATCTTCTATTAATCTTGATAAAAAAAAGAATACGATGTACTGTGGAAATTTTAAAGTAAACTGGAGGAGCCCAAGAATTATAAAAAAATATACCCTGAATGGTTCCAGTAACACACGAACACATTTGCAGCCAGCAACTCTCATATGTATTGGCTTGCGGTAATATATTATACTCGCGGCTCAGTACTATAAAACCACCACGTGACCTTTCTCGAATCTACTGAAATTTTTAAAATGTTTCGAAACTTTTACATTTTATGGAAATTTATTGGAAACGTTTGTTTTAATAGTTCGTTCCCCAACACTAGATGTCACCAAGTCTAATTGCTCAGAAAAGGCGAGAAAGAAAAATACATATAATGAAAAAATGGTTGATGAATTAAACTGACAGAACTGTGATTATTATTTACTTCTTTAATACTACCTACTTATAGAAAATATTATTATGTAAATATACCTAGTCTGTTCTCAACTCCTAGGAGCAGAAAGGATCAGCACACAGAGTTCAATGTGCTGCAATAATCTGGCTTCGCGCTCCAGAGGCTGTAACTTATTCTTGCCAAAACGATCAATACATTTATAAATGTAACAAAAAACTTTATTTAATAGTCAACACATAAAAGAAAAAACACAGAATTTGAAATGCTCTTTATTTTTCAATATAATCTTCTTGTGGTTGATATGTTCTTTTTACTACAGCTTTTTACTGTATCGGATGCAGGGTAGCTTGATTTTAATCACTTGATATAAATCGCGATTTAAATCATTTAATTTATTCAAAAAATCATGTTTTAAGTACCAGTAACCCCCTTCATCGCAATCAACATGCATACCAATCGGGTAAATCATGCGAATCAGCACTTCACAGCCTAATCAGTAGGGTAGAAGTGTCAATAACCAACAAGGAAATAGCTGGCTGTTTTCTTGGACATACAGGGGGCCTTTGATAACACCTCCTTTGAAGCTATAACAACTGCTACCCGCAAACATGGAGGGCAGGAAGATACAAGCCGACCTGGGAGGTGAAACTCTTAAGGTACTCGCTGCCAGAGGTTGTCCACAAGGAGGCGTTCTATCCCCTCTTCTATGGAACCTGGTAGTGAACGATCTTTTAAAGACACTCAATGATAAGGGACTCTACGCCCAAGGATATGCGGATGACATCGTTATCCTCATAAGGGGCAAACACCCTACAATCATTGCAGCCCTCATGCAAAGGGCGCTAAATAGCACTCAAAGGTGGTGTGAAAGGGAAAACCTTAAGGTAAACCCGAGCAAATCAGCGCTAATACCTTTCACCAAGAAAAGAGACGTATAGGCATTTCAAAACCTCACAATCTTTGGAGAAAGAATTCAGGTCGGTCAAGAAGTTAAATATCTGGGCATTGCCCTAGATGCCAAACTAAACTGGAACGTACACCTGGAAAACATTACAAACAAAGCGAAAATGGCCCTGATGATGGGCAGACGCATGTTTGGAAAAACATGGGGACTAAAACCAAAGATGGTTCATTGGTACTACATCGCGGTAGTTAGACCCATGATAGCCTATGGCACCCTATTGTGGTGACCAAAGGTCGAACAAAAAACAGCCATAACCAAACTAACCAGGATACAGAGACTGGCCTGTTTGTGCATATGTGGAGTCATGAAAAGCACTCCAACTGCATCTATGCAAGCTCTTCTAGGACTAATCCCTCTAGATATATATCTAAAGGGGGAGGCCTGGATTGGCGCACACAGAATGAAATCCACCAGTAACTGGGACACCAACCATGAACGGTGTGGACACAAACGATTACAGGAGGCAGTCAAAGGCCAACCCATTCTAAAAATGGGCTCCGACTACACCCTCCCCCAATACTCGTTTGATAAACCATTCAGCGTGAGATACTCTCGCAATGACTGGGCCCAAGGAACCCCACCCTTCCTGTCATAAGGGCTAGTCTGGTACACAGACGGATCCCGCACATCAGAAGGCACAGGGGCAGGAATACATGGCGTAAGACCAAAAGAGAACATCAGTGTACCTCTAGGTACTAAAGCCACTGTATTCCAAGCTGAAATATTTGCCATAATGCAATGTGTTCAGGAAAATGCAAAACGTGGGTACACTAAACAACACATAAGCATCCTGTCAGATAGCCAAGCAGCCTTAAAAGCACTTGAATCACCTCGTACTAGTTCCAAACTAACGAGGGAATGTTTAAACCACCTGACACTTCTATCAAAGAGGAACAGAGTTCAACTCATCTGGCTGCCAGGGCACACAGGTGTAGAGGGAAACGAAAAGGCGGACGACCTCGCGAAAACTGGTGCATCTACCCCGTTTATAGGACCGGAGCCTGTATTCGGTATACCCAAAAAAAGCATCCGAACGGCAATAGAAAAGTGGACCGTCACACAACACATTTCTCGCTGGGAGGATACACAGGGACAAACACTGGGAAAGGCAATAATTAGCACACCTTCCTCCAGACTAACAACTGATGTACTCCACTTAGGACGAACTCAGATCAGAAGGTTGGTGGGACTTGTTACAGGACATTGCCACCTGAAACAAACACCTCCAAAAAATAGGTGTACACAGAGGAGACACACTCTGCAGACTATGTGAATAAGAGGAGGAAACAGCCTCCCACATAATCTTTGACTGTCCAGCGCTCTACCGCAAGAGACAGCAGTTTTTCGGGGGAGCTCCTGCTGAACCAACCTTCACACACGAGCACCTTCTAAGAAACATCCTGCAACTCGTTGAGGGCACAGGACTACTTTAAACAAAGGATCAGGGGGGCACAAAAGACTACAGAGTCGAAGTGCAAATCGGGCTCATTAACCTAACTATAACCCTGCTTAAAATCAATCAATCAATCAAGCAGTAACAACTGATTTAATCTCGTTAATATCATAACATTGCACACGAAGGTTTATTTTTAAGATTTCTGAACATGAACCATTCATAGTAAATTTTTGGCACCTTACTAAAGCTTATTTCCAGATTGCGTAATTTCACAAGAATGATTTTTAATACTACTGATTTTGATGTTCCACTTTCATTAACATGTTTTGTAATTGTAATTCATAAGTACGTGAACGTTTTTTTAAGGAATGTGAACTGCTCAAAATTTAATTGGAAGTTCTTATTAGAAATCTCTGTGGGCACCAAATATCAACCACGTGGATTTTCCAGGTATTTTAAGCGGATTTTAAATTTTAAGCTTTATATTCCATAAGTTAGGACACCATAGAGTGATGAAAATGTTTGAAATTCTCCGTTAATTACTTAAGTCTTTGCTTACCGCTACCAACTGCTCTTACCAAGTAATCACACTAGCGTCTGGTGTCTTCGCCACAGCCGATCCTGACTTGCGTAACCTCGTCTAATATTGGCGCGTATTGTGCAGTGTTAACTTGTCAATGTGGTTGTTTGTGGGAGTGTGATATTTACATCGAAAGTAAAGCAAGTTAATGAAAGTGTAAGTGTAAAGTGAAATTGCATTGTTAAAGCCGATTTTTTCATTGCTAATAAATTGCATTAAATACAAAACAACAAATCCTTTTTTTTTATTTATAACATGCACGGTACAGCGTAAAAAATACAAAGCGAAAGTAACTTCTGATTCTCATTTTTTCAGTACAATCTGTGGCCCCATCAGAATCTGCCTGGTCTAAATTAGAAAGAGACGAACTACAATTAGCTGTCAGTAATCTCTTACATTCAAAGGTAATTTCTGTATGCTCTCATACTAGTGGAGAATTTATCTCACGAATTTTCCTTGTCCCCAAACCAGGTGGACAAGGTAGGTTGATCCTCAATCTTAAAAAACTGAATTTCTTTCTTCACACTGAACATTTTAAAATTGAAGATGCCAAAACAGTTGCTAAATCACTCTCAAAAAACTGCTTTATGGCCAGCATAGACCTGAAAGACGCCTACTTTCAAATTTCCATCGAAACTGAGCACAAAAAATATCTACGATTTACATTCAACAATACCTTATCCATACATATATAAAAGCACAAAGGTTTTTTTTTCTCCGGTTCCTCCAGCGGTTACCGCTTTACCAATTTGGACCATTTTTTTTTAATGAAAGGTCTCTATCTACAGATGGAACATGAAACATTTTTGTATTTTTATTCTACGTCGATCTTTTAATAATAATTATTTTAATTTATAATATATATGAAGGTCGGCTAGACGCGCGTCACTTGGGGCGCCATCTACAATAACGTCGCGTTTTTATTGGAACTAATGCATCACGTGACTTGACATTTCGCCGGTTCTGTCAACGCTGTCTGTCAGTGCATTGTGTGCTGGGGTAACACTAGTTTGAATTTAACTGTCTTCCCTTTAGGGCTAGCTCGACTCCTATGGTTTTCACTAAATTAATGAAGCCGGTAGAGTAGGTCTCCTACGGTCTAGAGGGTTCCTTTCTGTGATATATTTAGAAGATTTCAGGAAATTCATACCTAGAATGTCTAACAAACGTCACGACAACAATTAAACTCCTAATGAGTTTAGGTTTTGTTATCAACTGGAATAAAAGCCATCTAACACCTTCACAACATTGCAAATCTCTAAGGTTTCTATTTAATTTTAAGGCAATGTCAATAGAATTGCCAAGAGAAAAAAAAATAAATTACATGCATTAATTTGTGAACTTCAAATAAAAAATAAATGCAAGATTCGGGACTTTGCACATTTCATTGGTACTCTAGTCTCTGCTTGTCCCGCTCTCGATTGCAGTTGGTGTTATACCAAACTTTTCGAAAGGGTTAAATTTCTATCTCTTAAATCTCAGAACGGGAATTACAACAAAACGGTATTTCTTGATGAGTCACTGTCAGATGACTTTAATTGGTGGCTACGCAGCATTAACACTAAAGTCCATACTATTAAAACATTTGATTTCAAACTAGAGATATTCACAGACGCCTCCTTATCGGGTTGAGGGGTGTGTTGCCAGGGACAAACGACGCATGGCTTCTGGACTGAATCAGAAAAACTAGAACACATAAATTACTTAGAACTTTTATCTGTTTTCTTTGGTTTAAGATGTTTTGCTTCTGATTGTTTCGACTGTGAAATTTTGATCAGGACCGATAATACTACAGCTATCTCTTATGTGAATAGAATGGGTGGTGTCCAACATTCCAAACTAAATAGGTTGGCAAAAGAAATATGGGAATGGTGCGAACATAAAAAGATTTGGGTTTTTGCATCTTATATAAAATCCAAAGATAATTTTATAGCGGATAGCAAATCCAGATAACTAGTTTCTGAAACTGTACTGTGAGTTCTAATAAAAGATCGTTTGGTAAAGGAGTGTGTTTATTACTCTTAATTGATTACACGTCTTTAGCGTTCCTCTAGGTTACGCCATGTTCGTCTATCTACTACGCCTATGAACTAGTACCCTCTAGGGTTGTAAGGTATATCCGCTTACTGCTGCTAGGTGGCGTAAGAGGTATTATATAAGTAACAATCAACTGACAGAACATCCCCCTTTTTTTTTTGCTAGAGAAATAAGTATATCTATGCTATAACTAAGTTACATAAAAAGACAACCAAGCGGGAGCTTTACGGTCACGCTTAGGTCTCTCCGACTCTTTTACAATAACAGGAGAATTAGCACGAGCACCATCTACAGACTCCACTGGAGAATCACTTTTAACTGACTTTGGCATAACCGCACTCTCACTATTGTCACTTGAACTTTCCTCTATTACTTGATTTTCCTTAAAGTTATCACTATTGGACATCTTTCTAGACAATATGGAGGTGAAGACCGGTGTAGCTGGTTTATAATATGGTGCCGGGACTAAATGCCAACGATTTCTTCTATACACACCTTTATTAGTCTCTATTAAGTAAGATCTAGGTTCTCTACACAATTCTACTACTTTCCCATAACATCTTAAGTCTGTTACCCACACATAGTCAAATTTTGATAACTCCGACAAACTCACTACCCTATGTCTCTTATCATATCTTGTAGCCAACTTTTTCTTAGACTCTTCCTCCCTTTTCACAAAATTTTGAGTATTGACTACTTCTTTCAGTTTAGAAGGTAGTACTGGTAATTGCGATCTTAGTTTACGATTCATTAGTAACTCCGAAGGACTAAAGCCATTATCAAGTGGAGTTGTACGATACGATAAAAGACCTAGGTGAATATCGTCATTCTTTTTGATGAGCGATTTTGCAACTTTGACTGCTGCCTCAATACAGCCATTACTTTGACTGAAGTAAGGACTACTTTTAATATGTTCAAAATCATACTCAATCGAAAAATTTTTAAATTCCCTTTGGAATTGAGGTCCTCCGTCTGACCTTACTGTCTCCGGAATACCATATCTGGCGAATAGTTCCTTCAATTTTTCGATTACTACAGCTTCTGTCAAGCTAGTTAATTTGACTATCTCAAAGAACCTCGAGTAATAATCCGTAGTAATTAAATACCACGACTTTAACTTAAATAAGTCTACCGAAATTTTTTGCCAAGGGCGCTCAGGAAAAGCGTCCCTACAAAAAGGTTCCCTGGGATTAGTTCTATTTTCTACGCAATTAGGACAATTTTTAATAACATTTTCCAATTGCGTTGATAAACCGTACCACCATACTGCCATCTTAGCTCGGGCTCTGGACTTCACTATGCCTTGATGCCCCGAGTGGATGAATTCCAAACATTGCAATTGTAATGAACTAGGAACTACGATTCTGGTTCCTTTTAGCAAGAAATCTTCATTATGAGAAATATCGTAGCGATATTGGTAGTATGGTGCCAGGTTCTCTTCTAAATGTCTTTTGTCCGGCCACCCTGAAATAGACAATTCTTTGAGTTTACTACAAATCGGATCTTTAGCTTGTTCCTCTTTGAGTTTTGTTAAAAAATTGTTTTTAATGTGTAAATTTTTTACCATGAAATTAACATGTGCTTCGGATTCCGCAGAAAGTTCTTCGTCTTCCGGAAACGAATTTTTTATCGGATTCCTCGATAACGCGTCCGCGACAACTAAATTTTTACCTGGGGTATAATACACTTTGTAATTGTAGCGCATTAACCGCATCCTAAATCTCTGTAACCGTGGTGTTAATTCATCTATCGGTTTTGTCTGTAAAATCTGGATGAGTGGCTTGTGATCTGTTTCTAGAGTTACTTCTAAACCAATGATGTATTCACTAAATTTGTCCGCCGCCCATGTAAGTGCTAAAGCCTCACGTTCAATTTGTGCGTACCGTCTCTCTGTGGAAGAAAGTAATCTAGACGAATAAGAAACTACTCTTTTAACACCATCATGTACTTGGATCAGACAAGCTCCTAACCCGTAACAACTCGCGTCTGCGCTAATAGTTGTATCTTTAGAAGGATCAAAAAATGCAAGACAATTTTTTTCCTGTAACAGAGATTTGATTTTATTGATCGCGTTTTTCTGGTATCTATCCCATACGAAAGGAGTGTCCTTCTTTAGTAAAGAAGTTAGAGGTTCCAGAATAATACTTTTATTTGGAATAAAATGACTGGAAAAATTTATCATGCCAAGCAACTGTAATAGTTCAGTTCTATTTGTAGGATCAGGAAAATTTTTAATCGCTACCACTCTGTCTTCATCGACCGAGATACCATCTTGAGACAAATGATGCCCCAGAAACTTTAAACTTGTAGCTGCAAAGATGCATTTACTTTTATTAAGAGTAACGCCCTCTTTTTGTAATCTAGATAAAACGTCTCTAAGAGTAGCGTTGTGCTCTTCTAGTGTAGCTGCAAAAATCAGAACATCATCCACGTGTTTGATAACGCCTTTAACCCCTGCCAGAATGTTATCTAACTGCACAGAAAAATATTCCGGACTACAAGTGAGACCGAAGGGCAAACTTTTGAACAAGAACCTGCCAAATGGAGTAATAAAAGTTGTCAGAGGTCTGCACTTTTTGATCAACCTAATTTGGTAGAACCCTGAATTAGCATCTAACTTTGAAAAGTATTTGGCACCTTTTAATTGCGCAAATTGACTTGACATGGCGTTTATTGGGAAATATGAGCGTAAAATTTGTTTATTTAGCTGTGTATAATCGACACATAACCGTATTTTAGAATTTTTTTCTACGACTACGATGGGACTGACCCATTCAGTGTGATAATCTACCGGTTCGATAATATCTAATTTTATCAACCTATTTAGCTCTTCTTTTAACTTACCTAGAAGCGGTATCGGAACCCTTCTAGGTACGGACTGAACAAAAGGAATGGCTCCTTCTTTAATCCTGATTTCCATCTCCGTTTTAAATTTCCCAATATCGTTAAAAATCCCTGGAAATTCTTTGAGAATATCCTCATTATTTGACTCTATGAGTGTAATTTTGTTTATCGCACAATTTTCAAAATTTAACTTTAATATTTTTAACTCAGATATGGAATTCCGGCCTAAAATTGGCTTCTTTAAATCGTAAATAACATACATAGTTGTATCATGAATATGATTTTGGTAATACAGTTTTACATCGAAACAACCTAGAACATTTAGTTTTTCACCCGCAGGACCGGTTATAACTCTGTTAGAAGAATTTAATTTATTCTGCTCAATTTTGTCTAAACACGAAAGTGGAATACAGTTTATATCCGATCCTGTGTCGACAAGAAAAGATACGGATTTATTAATAAATGAAACGTACACAGAAACGACCCATTGAGAATTCAATGTACTTGGGTTTATTGCACCAACAAAGTCATTTGTTACCTGTGGCTCCTCTTCATTTATATTTCTCACTTTTGACTGACAGACTTGAGCCCAGTGTCCCTTTTTCCTGCAGGCTCTGCAAGAACTCCTACGTGCTGGACATCGCTCCCGGGGATGCTGTTTCAACCCACAATACTCGCATTTTTGCTTGGTGGAACTAGGAAAATTACTTTTCGCACTTTTGCTGTGATGGTTGGGACCCGGATGACCCAGTTGACCCTTCCGTTGAACTGCATTGACCTCTTGGGCACTTCTGCCTTCACTCCGTAGAAGCTGACTCTGAGCAGACTGTAATTCCGCTTGCTTTGCTTCTACAATGGCTTCTGCTAAGGTTAGATTGCTTTTAAGCTGCATGCGTTCACTGGTACGGACATCCAGCATTCCTACCACTATGCGATCACGTATTAACTCGTCTTTCAGAGTTGTATAGTCACAATGTTCTGCAAGACTGTGTAAACTAGTAATAAAACTATCAATCGACTCACCGGGGAGCTGTGTTCTAGAGTTGAACTTGTAACGCTCGAAAATGACGTTCCTTCTGGGAATAAAATGGTCATCAAACGCTTTTAAACAGTCTTTATACTTTGTGGGCGCCGTCTTGAACTGAAGCAGGACTTCTTCCGACTCCTCTCCCATTATATAAAGTAGCATATTGATTTTCTCTGCATCCGACCTTTTCTCAAACCCCGAGACAGACATATATCTCTCGAATCTCTTTTTCCATGATGTCCAAAGAGCTGGCTTAGAAAAGTCGTAATTACCTGGTGGTGTAACCACTGGTGCATTGTTTTGCACGCTAATTACAGGTTGTGTTCCTCCTTCTCCACCCGGCATTTCGATCCCCTACTCGCAAACTTAATTTATCGCTTCACGCGCTGTCACCATGTACTGTGAGTTCTAATAAAAGATCGTTTGGTAAAGGAGTGTGTTTATTACTCTTAATTGATTACACGTCTTTAGCGTTCCTCTAGGTTACGCCATGTTCGTCTATCTACTACGCCTATGAACTAGTACCCTCTAGGGTTGTAAGGTATATCCGCTTACTGCTGCTAGGTGGCGTAAGAGGTATTATATAAGTAACAATCAACTGACAGAACAGAAACAGAATACGAGCTTTCAAACCCTGCGTTTCCATTGGTCTCTGACCAGCTGGGTTCGCCAAACATATCTATTTGCAACTAGGAATAATAGCAAACGCAACAAGTTTGTCTCGTGGTATAGAGACCCGGATGGGATAGCAGTGGACGCGTTTACATTAAATTGGAAACAGTTCTTCTTCTACGCGTTTCCACCTTTTTCTATAATTTTAAAGACCTTGCAAAAAATTATAACCGACAAAGCCAGCGGTATTGTAACAGCTCCCTACTGGCCAACCCAGCCATACTACCCATTGTTTCTTACTCTTTTTTCATCAGAACCGATATTTCTCAAACCAGGCATTAATCTTCTGTTATCCCCCAACAGACAACCCCATCCGCTCTCGAAGAAGCTGACGTTGATGGCCGGCAAATTATCTTACAAGCATTCCAATTGAGAAACGTACCTACTTCATCTGCAGACCTGCTCCTAGCTTCTATTCAGCAATTAACACTGAGGCAATATGAAATCGGCCTTAAACTTTGGGTTCGATTTTGTAAAAACTACAGTTTAATATGTACTCTGTAGATATCCCTGCAACCCTAACCTTTTTTACTGAAGAATTTAATAAAGGAGCCTCATATGGATCCTTGAACAGTCACAGCTTTAGCATTAACTTTAGGACCCAAAATCTCAGAAGATAACAGGGTTAAAAGACTATTTAAAGGAATTTTTAATAAACGACCTACTCGGCCGTAATATAACAGTACCTGGGATCCGTCATTAGTACTGACCCATCTAAAAGCGTTAACCATTGCAAAAGAGATGACCTTAGAAAAACTGTCCCTGAAACTTATTACTCTGCTTGCTCTAACGACGGGACATAGAATCCAAACACTATTTTCAATAGAAACAGATAACATACAAGAGCTACACGACAGAATTGAAATAAAAATTACAAAAATAATCAAGTCCTCCGGTAGAAACAGGCCTCAACCAGTTCTGATGTTACCGTTCTTTCATGATCAACCAGAGATTTGTGTTGCATCCACTCTGCTGCAGTACCTCAAAAAGACAAAAAACCTCCGCGGAGCCTCCAGTTCTCTCTTTTTATCATATAAAAAGCCACATCAACCTGTCTCTACCCAAACCCTGAGTCGCTGGTTTAAGACAGTCTTAAAAAACAGTATATTTTCTGCACACAGCACAAGACATGCTTCAACTTCTGCGGCAGAAAGAACCGGCGTCTCCATTGAGACAATTCGGAAAACCGCTTGGTGGTCAGAATCGTCCCAGGTTTTCGCAAGATTTTACCAAAGACCAGTGTGCTCCAACCTGACCTTTGCACGATCTATTGTTCATGCTTAACAAATATACCCTAGCTCTTATAATCATCATACAAGTATTATGTTTCCATATTTGTTTTTGTATTTTATTTGTATGCTGTTAATAAACACTTTTCTAATTAGCGACTGCCACAAATATAGAAATACTTTCAACATCTACCAAATGATCTATGAAGGACGAGGTGCGAAAATAATTATATGATCAAACGAACTCACCTGTGAAGTTCGATCATATTATTGTAAGCACCCCGTCCGAATAGATCATACCCGCCTCTGATTTTTCTCTGCAGTTGTTCTACACATTTTTATCCCACCCCGTCAAATATTTGTGGCGGGCACATCTTTCAAACTAATGAGTTCTCTACACAACCAATACCAGCAGGCACAGATCCGTCCCAGGAATTTTTACCCTCTTACTTTAAAAATTGTGGGAAATAGCCTAAAGTCGGTGTTACTACCAAATGATCTATTCGGACGAGGTGCTTGCAATAATTATGATCGAACTTCACAGGTGAGTTCGTTTGATCATATAACTAAGGGCCGAAGAAGGTACGAGTAGGTGCATTATTTATTTATTTAGGTATTCATTTTAGTTGATTCCACGCACAAAGCTCATAAGTAATTTTGTTTAATTTTCAAGTCGTATGTAAAAAACTTGTTATAATCCAGGGGTCTTCAGAGCCTCTATACCATAGAATTAATATAGAATTGTTATTTTAGGTTGTATAAGTACAATACAGTGCACAGAAAAAAAATAATTGAATATGAATTTTTATTTCCTAGAATGGGTGTTTAACCCACTGTTGAGTCACGGTTAAGGCGTCGTTTTTAACATGCCCCGGCGCGCCGGGGCATGTTAAAAACGACGTCTTAGCGAAACAATAACTGACAGCCGGAGCATTGGGGATTCATATATCGTTTCAACAAGCTAACGAGCAGTAACTACAATTGCCCTGTACTTGTTTATTAGGGTGAGTGCTCGTATTCGATGCCGACGGCATTGACCTCATCCCAGCAGTTTGGATTACTGAAGACAACAAACACCCCCGGGTGACCTAATCACGTTTAATGGGAACAGGAAAAGTTGCGAATAGGCAGAAATATAATTTCGAAGGGTGAGTAATTCAGACTGAGATCGAATGTAGAGTTGTTTTCTTTAATAAAGTCTTGTTGCATTGTATGTCTTCTGGTCTATACGACTATTATTTAATAATTAGAACAACAATAATATTTAATTAATATTAAAGTACTATCCTACTAAAATGAGTAATGTATAACGCAAATAATTTTTCGCAAAGAATGGTAAGAGCACGCTTTTATTTGTTGCAGCGATGTGCGACGACTTTACATAAGAGCTGGTAGGGATAAACATTAGAACAAGTTATGCACGACTGCGTATTTATTAGATCCAAAAACTGTTTGAAAATCTCCGTTCAACTAAGTTTAACTAACTTTTTTTTCTTAAAATTTTTTCCGGTATTTTTTCGCGATTTCTTTCGGTTATCTACGGAATTTTCTTTCCGGGAGCAGCTCTCAATCCCGAGACCGCCTCATCGGAGGAAAAATTGGAAGCGGCAAGCGCCGTTTATGAAATACCCGCCGACAAATAACGTATGAAAAAACTGCGGTAAAAACATTCTATGGACAAAACAACTCCGTTACATTAATTTCCCAAAGAAAACAACCACCAAAGAACATCCCCTAAACATAAGCACGTATATTTTCTTGCAGGTGGATCACTGTATAATTAAGAAAAAGCTTTTCTGAAAAAAATACGTGTTTTTGTACTTTGCTGATCAATTGATATGAATAGGGGTTAGTTTCATTTTAGAATTATATAAAAATGTCTAACAGAATCTTCTTACTGCGTATTTAGTAGATCCAAAAACAGTTTGAAAATCTTCGTTTAACTATAAGTTTAACTAAACGTTACCCGTTTTTTAAAGGAATTTTGTCTGGGGGCTATGGTGGGATTTTTTTTGGGATTTTCGTTAAGATTTAATAGGTTTTTTTTTCTTAAAATTGTTTTCGGTATTTTTTTGTGATATTTTTTTGTTTTTCTGCGAGATTGTCTTTCCGGAAGCAACTCTCATTTCCGAGACCGCCTCATCGAAGGAAACACTGGAAGCGACAAGCGCTGGTTATGAAGTTACAAATAAAATCGGGAGAGAAGCGTAGCCTACGAGTTCTGCTAGTATCTTATTATAATGAATAGTATGTTTACATTACACGTATTATACTTATGTAGTTAATAAAATCTTGATAAAAATATATGCGTAACATGATAGTGCTTTTTTCCACTCATACCTGTCTCATATTCATCACCGACTACTATTTTCAGAACACTCTGTACACGTTATCTGAGCCCGCTAAATGCAGAACTCTGTATTTGACAAAATGATGAAAATTGAGATATTGGTATCATTGGATTCCTTGTTTTATGGAGCATAACATGGTTAAATGTATGAAACGCAAAACTTGATATTATGCATGTTATAGGCATGTAAAGATCAGAGTCAGATGCAAAACTCTGTCGAAATTTTAGCATTTCAATTGCAAAACGCTGTTTTCAATTCGACCAATCACCGAGTCAGAATTTACATCACATGACCTGAACACACGTTGCTGTATTTGCTTGCTATATTGTCTTGTAGTCTGTTGTTAAGAATGGAGGAAAATGAGCAAAACATTACGATTTCTCCTTCCGAAAAAGGAAAAGCCAGGAAACGATTGGAGAAAAGACCCAGATTTAACATTTTACACAATAATTGACAGTAAGAAAAGAGCTACGGATGAAGAAATCCAGGAAGAAAACTCTGAAAATGAAAGTTTCAGTGAAAATGAAGGGTTGAGTATTTAATATTCTGTTAGTCCTTTTTTGTTACATTTATTTTAGAAGTTGCTTTAATTTCTTTAATTAATAATATTATTTTTCTTGTACCTTAAGAAGTTTTTTGTGTTTTCTTTACTCATATTTTGTATGTAATAAATAAAAATTATTCAATAAAAAACAGTATGTTGGGTACTTTATTAATCAAACGATCTTCATTGCAAAAAATAAACAGGTCAACATTAAATTTCAATATTATAGTCTGATTTAGATGCAAAACTATGTAAAACCGTTGATTGAAGTATTATACTTCAATCAACGGTAAAACCGAAATTCAGATGCAAAACTCTGTAATGCGAATTTTAAAATACAGTTTCCTGTAAAACTAGAGCACTTCCAAGCAAAATTAGTAACTAACACCGTATTTAGTGGTAGGTCCATCTATTGGACCACTTTTGCAGGTCGAGCAAGGTAAGACACGCGAAATAGCAGTTTTTCGTCTCTAGCTCAAAACTACTAAAAGTGCAAACGCAGAGTTTTGCATTTAGCGGGCTCATCTATCTAGTGTAACCAGTGGCGGAACAAACACCCCTGCAACCCCCGCATTGCGGGGGGGGCCAGACAGTTAGGGGCTCACGCATCTAGGGAACCATAACAAATATAAAAAATAATTTTAAGCTTTTTTGTAAATTTGAGTTTACTTTGTTAAGGTCCGTATTTAACAATTAATAATAGAAACAATGTTAATGCTTCAACTAACTTTATTAGCTGAAGAATTAACAATAGTCTTATCATTAAATATTTTGCATTTCTCAAGATTTACAAATGTTTTCCCCTGGATTTAGTTGTTTACATAATTCGTTAGTTATTTATGAGAAGTTAATTAGCGCGTGGCGCCAGCGCCACTATTTCGCTTCTTCTACAATACAGTATTAAAAGGTGGGGACGATTTACAAGTGACAAAAACGAGGGTATAAAACACACACTTAAGTCGTTATGTACAACTACGTGGTCATCGCGATGGCATTCGGCATCGGCAATAAGGTACAACTTTGTTTCCATCCTCAAAGTTCTCAATAATATTATTTTAACGAGCAGAAAAAGAGACGAAATAGACGAAGCTACAGCTATCCGAAAAAAAATGGAACAATTTGAATTTATTTTTATGTTAACATTTCAGTGTGAAATTTTTGGAACATATTCACTTGTGTTCAAAAAGTTTACAAGAAAGTGGTGCTAGCTTAGACTCGGCCAATGAACAATTAAAAAATACTTTACAAAGAGTTAAAAACATGAGAAAATATTTCGTAAAAATTAAAGAGAAGGCAGTGGACATATCTAACACGTACAAAATAATGCCTATTTTTGAAAATAGACAAAAGAAGAAAATTAAGAAATTCTTTGATGAGTTATCTGAAGATGAGAGACTAAATAATGCGGAAGAAATTTTTAAAGTAGAAATTCTTCACTGCACAGTTGACATTCTAATTACTCAATTAGAAGAACGATTTAAAAGTGTTAACGCAATTTTAGAAAATTTCAATTTTTTATCTCCATAAAATTTTATTACTTCAAATGAGGATGAATTATACCGTAAATCAAGAAAATTGCAATCCATATACGACAAAGATTTGTTAAATGATTTTCCCCATCAAATTATTAGTTAAAAAAAAGGTTTAAGCGACGGCATTATCAAAATTAGAGACAATGTTGAACCTTGCACATTATTTATTTATTGAAAATAGCATCCAATTTACTGGATGTAAGCAGTGCAGCGTTACTGTTTTTAACTTTACCCGTGAGTGTATCTTCGGCCGAACGTTCTTTTTCAAAACTTAAACTAATAAAAACCTATTTATGCAATACTATGGGACAACAGCGCTTTCAGACCTATCTCTGATAAGCATAGAACATGAATGCATAAAAAACTTAGATATAAATACTATTATTAATAACTTTGCGACAAAAACCTCTCGACGAGCTTCTTATGATACTTTTTTACGTTCATATTTTGGGCCTGGTTTGTTGCGGGGGGGCCCTAACGCTTTATGTTCCGCCACTGAGTGTAACTATAATAATAGAATTACGATATTTACATTTTGTATGATAAAACTGTGACAATCGAGACTGCGTATTTTTAAAATTAATTAAATCAGCAATCATTCAGAATTATCAAAGTTATTCACTTGGAACGCGGTTTTTACTGAAATTTCTAGCTTAACTATAACTTATTCTTCTATCGTCTTATATATGGAATAAACTTGTTAAACATTATTGATATTACTGTATTCGAAGGTACGTATTGGAGTGGTAAAACTTTTAATAAATTTAAAAATCCCTCTTAGTTCTATTATTTGACGGCAAATGTTAGCGCATGCGCATAAAACTACGCATGAGCATGGCATTTATACATCACATGTAGGAATTGTGCTAAATTTTGTAACTCCCAGAAAAGTGTACTTTGGATTTGTATAAGAATTTGTTAACTTCTCTTATGGCACCAGGTGAGGATACAGACAGCGGAATGGAGTCTCAGGATAACAGTTTGAAGGAATCACAGGGTAGTCTTACCACTGGCAGTGAAAAAGGAGAAGGTCTAACTACAGGAGAAAGTGTTACTAGTATAGACGTTGCAGCAAGTAGTACCCAAGCAATTGAAGAATATACGCCAGATAGTAAACCTGACATGGATGACCCCTTTAGCGATGAGGTATTGTAGCAGATTGATATTGATCAACATAACCTCGCTGCTATTATTTATTTTAGGCTGATGAAACCCTTGCTGAAAGACTTTGGGGCTTAACGGAAATGTTTCCGGAGTCTGTACGAAATGTCTCGCACACAGTTGCGACTACTACAAAAAGTTCTATTAAAACTTTTTATGGTTTTTCCCGTTCTGCATTTTGGGTTGTCTTTAGTTCATCCATAATTTTATTTGCACCTGTTATTTTTGAGGTAGAGAGAGTACAAATGGAAGAAGCTCAACGCACACAGCAAAAGCAGGTACATCTCAGTTATAAATTTGAAAATTTTGAAGAAATTTATTGTACCAGCTATAATTATTTTTTCAGATGCTATTAGGACCAAATACAGCAGTTTCTGGTGGAGGAATGCCGTTAATGCCTCCAATGCAACAACGTTAGGTAGTGTTGGTGTAACCTCTAAGGTTAACTGCGAGAAGAAATTATCCTATTGAACTTTTCTTTTGCTTATTTTCTATGCAATCAGTAGTTTTAAAATCATCGTGGAGACATTAATTCCATTAAAATGGAATACACTGAACTGAATTTTTGTTATTAATGAATATGTAGGTTTAACTAGCAAAATAAATTGTTTCGCAACATTATTCAGATTGTTATCCTTTAAAATAACCAAACTTTAAGTATAATTATTATTACTAGCTTAAACATCCCCAATATGGGCACCCCATTCTTCTTTCACTTCTTTTTGTCCTGAGCTTTTGCTTTCATATACTTCTGGCGGCATAAATTATCTGAACTATGGACGTTAGCAGGATTTATTTCATTTATAGGTACCACAGCAAGCAAGATTGGCGTCGCAGCCAAAAATGTGTTTCAGAAAAGCGTGGCTGGCTAAAGCTTTTAACACTTTTACTCCCTGGACTTCACGATTGTTTTGTTCGTTCTCGCTTGCTTTTCTGTTGTTCTTTGTTTAATAATACTATTTGGTTTTATATTTATTTTACCAATAAGTCTAGTGCAGGGATTATGTAAAATGTAGGACACAAAGAATAATAGACAGCTAAGATAGACAAAATCTTTAGCCGAGTTCGTGTGTTCAGAACACTCCATGCATTTTTTTACTCTCTCTTGTGTTCATCGACAAACATGCATAAGAGAGCTAAACAAATGCTCGGAGTGCACAGAACGCTTAAAACGAACGTGGCTTTTATGTTAAATTTAGTGTTGCTTTGTTACTGTTTAGCCTTAGTCGCTTTACTAGTGAATCCTATACGTGGCATCATTCTAAATAATTTATCTAGTGAACTCGAATGTGTTAGAAGACATAGAAATAAAAAGTAATACATTTCCAAAATTTAATTTTTTAATTCCATAAAGAATAGGTAATCTTTTCTTAGAATAGTATAGAATATGGAATGATACGAAAAAGATTCATCCAATCATTTCTCTTCTTAGAGACCGTTTTTCTCGAGCTCATCACAAAACATTTTCTCATGCATCTACGTACCAGCTATGAAAAACTGTAGCAAAGAAGAGTTTTTGAGCACTACAAAAGATTTTAAAAGCGTTTATATTAAAAAAAAATTTTCTGATACTGCTACCTGGTTTAAGAAGTGGGAAGCAACCTCTTCTCGTGCACCCAAACAACCAATCCGAGTACATTGACCTGATTCCCCAGGCCAGTCTTTTTCTCTGCTGTGCTTGCGAGAGTCCACAGGAAGAGAATGCAAGAGGACACACAGTTCATTGAAAATGCGATCAACTAAATATAAAAAAATTGTTATAAAAGGTGAGCACTGGGAGATGGTAAGCATATTCCGCGTGCGTAACTCTGTTAGTTAATAAGGATAGAATACATATCTTTCTTCTAGTGACCTGCTCTATTGAAGTTAAGCACAACCCACTTTTTTATTGGACTAACCTCGTTTCTTACAGTTTCATCTTAGTATGATTACCAATCTTTTCGACCCAAATTCGGTGTTTTTCATTACGTTGTGTGGGTTGTAAAATGTATATGTCGTACTGCATAGTGTAACTGGGATTTTAACGTAATAGACGGCCAAATATGAAATGAAGAGGCGACAGCATATGCTGTGCTAAAAGAATGTCATGAAATTTCAAATTACATTATTTGGGTACGACCGTGTCTGTTCATTTCATGAAATGGGCAAATACGGTATGTGGGTGTCACATATACATACAGACATATTGACAAAAACACTTTTTACATGTACAAATGTTTGAAATATCTTTATTTGCCGTGACTACCGTCATCGGCTCCTGCGTACCGGTAATATTTATTTAGCTAAATATATTCAACATTTTTGTAAAAATTAAAAAAGTAAGTTGAAAATTTCATTATTCGTTAATAAATATCGTAAAACTATGTTTTTTTTCAATTTGTAGGTTTTTTAATCCTCTATCAAGAAATCCACAGATTAGAAATATATATACGTATGAAGAAATCTAAAAATCCTTTTTTAAGTGCCAACTGCCAACTATTAAAAAACAAATTCCATTTTCTGGTTGTAAAATTGTTTTGTTTAAAACGTGATATGTCACCTCAAATCATTGCAAAAAAAGGGATACTACACCAATTAAAATTTTTTTTTAAATTTTTGTTACAAACAATTCGTTATTAACAATTTTATTTTATTTTTCAATAACACAAAGTTCTCTGTATTTTTTATTAACTTTTTACACACCTATTAAACATTAATAATTTTTTCACGCTACCGGCAATGTAAGTAGGCCTTACATCCATAGCTACAGGGATCGTAAATGGCTGATAACATTCGTGTACTAGTTACCCTTGACGACGGAACTTAATAGTGTCACTTACATCCCTAGGAAAATAATGTTGATTTTAACTGTTCGTTGATATGGTAACAAGCACAGACAACTTAGAATAATGGGGCTTTTAAAAAATAATTCCGATGACAGCTGTCAAAACGAACTTTTAAAAATATGATTAAATTTCTACCTGTAGGCCTACTTACATTGCCGGTAGCGTGAAAAATTTAATAAGTAACACGGAACGTATCGACTAATAACATCCTCGGCAGGCGACAAGCTTCGGCTCCGCCTCAGCTCGTATTCGCCTACCTCGGATGTTATTACGTCCTTACATTCCTTGATACTTAAATAACTATTAATTCCACAAATAGCACCATTAAGATGAATATTTTTTAAATTCATTTACACTTGATGATTAAAAAAAGGGCTGTTTTTTAAAAGTATCAAGGAACATAACAAATATAGTGCTTTTTTCACAACTCATTTAAGCAATTGGTAATTTTAAAAAAATGTAAATTTTAACAAAATAATTTTTTTTACTACTTTGATTGTATGGCTTAGGTTTATAAAAACATACAGTATTTGATGTGTTATTGAAAAATCAAATAAAATTGTTAATAAAAAAATTAAAAAAAAAGATTGCTTGAAATTATTTTAATATTCCTTTTTTTGCAATGATTTGTTGTGACGTCATATTTTAAACAATAAAATGTTTTCAATCAGAAAATGGAATTTTTTAATGGTTAACTTAAAAAAAGATTTTTAATTTCTCGATAAAGAAAAGCTACAACTTAAAAAAATCATAATTTTAAGATAAGATATAATGAGTAATGAAGTTTTCAAGATAACAAAAGAATTTTCAAACAAAATTATGATATTTTTACCTAATTATTTAATAACCCGTGCGCAGGAGCCGATCCTGTAGTCACGGCGTACGGAGCATTTCCGATAAATTTCTACAGCCTAAACTATTAAATTTAGAAATATACTCCTAATCTCGCATACTTGGATACTTTCCGCTCTACAGAAAAGGCAGAACAAAGATTTTTGATATCTGTCTTAGTTTTCGATTGGCAGATGATTAATGGTCGAGTCACAATTAAAAATCTTTTTTTATTGATATTAATTAACTTACAAATTTCTGTCATAGTTTTTACCACAAACGTTATTCATATAGTATAGAAGCTGGTAAACAATGATTTGAATTTTTTTTTTATACTTAACTTTATTTCTGTTTCTCATCTAACCACACTGGACTATTAGGAAATACTGCTTCTTTATAATGAAAAAATATGTTGTATGTTAACAACCCAAATTAAGACGTGAAATTAAAATGAGTTAACATTTCTTCCCTTGCACAAGAACAAATAATTTAAAATTGGACAATGTTTGATATCGCAATGTGCAAACTCAAAAGATATTTCTTGTCATATATTTCACTTTGTTCACACTTAAAGTCAACATTCCAATACTTTTAGTGACATAAGACTTGAAGAAAATATTACTCTGGAGGTTTCTTGTGCTGACCCCAGCCATGGAAACACTTTATAAATGTCTTTGACTCTTTATTTTTCAATGTTAAGAATAATTTTCTAAGCTATTTACTTTATGATGATAGTGAATGGTAATTTTCTACCAAAAGCATTTTAAATTTGCCGCTTATATTAATACATTAGTTGACCAAGCTGATGCTAGATAGCACAACCACACAAAACAAGTCGTTAACATCAACGGTTTTAAAATTTAAAAGGCAAACCAGATATTGTTCATGTTTATGTTCTGTGATTGTTCAGTGAGGGCTTGAGGCCAATTGACAGTTGTGTCTCGCTTAAGTTTAGACGATTTAAATAATTGGCAATTGGCAAAAATAGTGTTAAATATGAAACGTTCAAGTGATGAAAGCGTTCTGCCTTCAAGTAAGACACCAAGACTGCTACCACGTGAAATTTCTGTAACTCCTTCAGTGGGTCGAGATCCGGTACATGTTTTGTGCAGATTACGTCCATTAAAAAACGATGTTGAATCGGCTTGTGTTAAATTGCAATCTTCAAACACTCTGTCTATGGCAGCACCAGCAGAGTCGAAAGTTTCTCGAAAAGAATGTAACTATGTTTTTAGGCATATTTTTACATCCTATTCAGACCAACGAGAGGTATTTGAATATGTAGCACTACCCTTGTTGGAAGATTTAATCAATGGGAAAAATGGTTTACTATTTACCTATGGTGTTACCGGCTCTGGTAAAACATTTACTTTAACTGGAGAGCAATTAAATCCTGGAATTATGCCTCGATGTATTGACACTTTGTTTAATACCATCAGCGAATATCAAGCCCAGAAATATTTAATTAAACCTGATAGAATGAATGGTTTTGAAATACAATCAGAAAATGAAGCCCTGGAAGAACGATTTTTAGATACAAAATCAAGCAGTAAGAAGTTACGAAGTTTGAAAAAGAACAGCGGTGATGGCAAAGTTTTCTACGTAAATGATGGAACTAAACTTTCAAGCTTCACAGAAAATAATCGGTTTGCAGTTTTTATAACATATACAGAAATTTACAATAATAATGTATATGATCTTCTAGACGAATCTGCTGGGAAAGTTTTGCAGGGCAAAATAATCCGTGAAGATTCCCAAAAAAATATGTATGTCAATGGTGTAGTTGAAGTAGAAGTTAAGTCAGCAGCCGAAGCTTTTGAGTTGTTTTATTTAGGTCAAAAACGCAAACGTATGGCACATACAACTCTGAATGCGGAATCTAGTCGCAGTCATTCTATTTTTAATATTCGCGTGGTACAACTGCAACAAGTTGTTCAAAACAATAAAGGGCAGTCGATGATACCTGATCAGAATTTCCTTAGAGTTGGTCAGCTTAGCTTGGTAGATCTTGCTGGATCAGAAAGGTGTAGTAGAACCCAAAATACAGGAATGAGACTTAAAGAAGCTAGCAGCATTAATAATTCTTTGATGTCATTAAGAACATGTTTGGAAATACTACGGGAAAATCAGTTAACAGGAGCTAACAGATTGGTTCCGTATCGTGATAGTCGGTTAACGTTATTGTTTAAAAATTATTTTGAGGGCGATGGACAGGTGCGAATGATTGTTTGTATAAATCCATCAATTCAAGATTATGAAGAAAATTTGCAGGTAAATATGAAACACTTTGTAGCAAATTTTATTTATTTGAACTTTTATTCATTATTTATCAATTCAAGATTATGAAGAAAATTTACAGGTATAATATGAAACACTTTGTAGCAAATTTTAATTATTTGAACTTTGATTCTTAACTAGCTGTTTTCTTTTTTTTTTTTCATAATGTTTTCAATGAAGTAGTGATTTTCTTAGAGTTCTTATTTATTTTGTTGTTTGTGGAAAAAAATTGGCGAAGCTCTTTACTTGGACTTCATTTAAATATTGCTAATTATTTGCATTGTATAGGCAGTGCAAACTAAACGCACATTGCACACTGCACTGGGATATGTCTGGACTCGGGGTCATTAGTCGCCTGGGTCTGTACACCTAAGTTACAACAGGTTTTTTTCTTTTTTCCCAAGGCTTTTTTAATTTTTTTTCTACCAGCTATTTTTCAAATTCTATATTTCTTTTTTCTTACGTTTTTGATGAAAGAAAGATTTTATACAAAGTTTCTAATAAAAAAAATGTAATGGGACTGGAACAACTCAAGACTTGACTTTCTGAAAAAACAAATTTTTGCTTCAGTTTAAACATTTTCTAGTTTATAAATATGTGAACGATTTTATTATCTCTTTTACTGCAGTCAGACTTTCAATTTGCGTACCTAAATTGAAATTGTTAATTGTGTGCAAGTGGTATTTTTTTAAATATGACTAAGTAACTGTTTTTAGAGCCATTTATTTATCACTGATATTCTTGATAGGCGAAAAATATAACATATGATCAAAAAGTCTTTGCATAGCGGTTGCTGTGGAATTGACAAGTCATCTATGAAATTATTTATTTCTATTAGTTTTGACAATTACTTTCAAAAGTCAGCGGATTATAATTAAAAATGTTTCAAACAGAACATAAAATTTTTATGATTAGAGCATATTACCGTAATGGAAATCGTGGTGAAAGCGGTACCTGGGTTTATTCACCTAATTTATGTTTAAATAAATTCTGTGAAAGATTTCCCAACTTCGCCATAATCGAGCGAGTTTTAGAAGTAAGTAATTCTATTGATAGCTTTGAAATTCCACAGCAACGGCGATCCAATGACTTTTTGATCATACTATACATTGTTTATTAAGCAGCGAATATCTTTTGTTTCAGTATTATAAGCATAAGAATCAAGTTAACTTGAAATATGAAACAAAATTTTCTTTGCAAAATGCTTTCTTTAAGAAACATCTGTTAATTTTGTTTCACGCTATAGGCGAGGTAAATAGGCTATACATCCATAGCTACAAAAGATGAAAATGGCTAATAACATTCGTTTACTTTTTGCCCTTGACTACGGAACCTAATAGTGTCATTTACATTCCTAGGATAATAATTAAAGCAACAAGGTACAGATTCCAATATTTTATTTCAACAAGCACAGGCAACTTAGAATAATGGGGCTTTTAAAAATAATTCCGATGACAGCAGTCAAAACGAACTTTTAAAAATATGATTAAATTTCTACCTGTAGCGTAAAAAATTTAATAAGTAACACGGAATGTATCAACTACTAACATTCTCGGCAGGCCACAAGCCTCGGCTTTGCCTCGGCTCGTATTTACCTACCACGAATGTTATTAGGTCTTTACATTCCTTGTTACTTAAATAACTATTAAATTACACAAAAGAGTCAGTGACCCTCATTATATTACATGGTTGTAAATCTCAAAGACTGTCGCACTGTAAAGATAGCTTAAGCAGCAGAGCAAACTAGTAAACAAGGAAATGGCTGGGGCATAGGCCAATGTACCTGACTAGGTTACAACCAAAAATTTTACAGTTTTTTATTTATAAAAAAAAGTTATTTGATTTTCTGGGAAATGCCTCAGTATTAAAGGAAACCAAATTCACCAGCGAGAAATTAAGTGGGAGTAAAGGGATATAAATTTTCGATTTGCAAAAATACATAGAAGATTCGCAGAGAAATCAACAAGCTGAGAGACAAATTAATTTGTAGCTCATCCCTAGCTCTATAAGCCTACAAAGGTAAAAAAAATTGTCAGTTTTTGAGTAAAATGTTTTTGTAAATTTGCAAATTTTCGAAATAGTTTTTACTTGGGTGGGTACAATTGAAAACGCCCAGAGGGTTTTATAAGTTTTTTTAGTGGGTTTTTAAAATTTAGACAATTGCAACTTTTTTTTAAATTTTTTTAGCTGCATACGGAGTGAGCATAATTTTTAGCAACTGTAAACATGAAAACTAATACCATGACAGGGGGTTATGAGATTGATTATTTAAACCGACCTGTTTGTGATGTGATTAAATAGTTTGGGGGCCAAAATAGCGCCTGAATAATAACGCCGGTCAAAAATGTCGCCGGCAAAAATAGCGCCGTAAAAAATAGCTCCAGTAAGAATAGCGCCGTCAAAAATGTCGCCCTCTTAAATAGCGCCGTAATATATGTCGGCGCCGTCAAAATAGCAATTGACCGGCGCTATTTTTGATAGTACGTAGAACTTACTGCATTATGGGGATTATGACAATTCAACCCAATGAAATCCTAAAAACCCATGCATTTATGTTATGTTTTCATTTAACTAAATTGGGTTTAACAAAATTCTTTTTTCCTTAATTGCAGGTATTGAAATTTGCTGAGCTGACTCAAGATGTAAAAGTGACCAGATCTGAAGCAAAATACACACCTTATCGTAAAACACCCAAAACAATTAAAGGTGTGCGGTCCGTTCAAACTCCAACAGCATCAAAAGTCAAGAAACCTTTATCATTTTCTTTTGGCCCCAGAATTCCAGACATCAAGCTTAATTTTGAAAATTTTTCTGATAATGAATCTAATCTTGATAACTTACTTAAAATATTACGCTCAAGAAAACAAAAAGGTGAAACAAGCAAAAGAGAATGCATTCAGAAAGAGAACCATTTCCGAAAACGCTTGGTCCAAATAAACCAAGAGGTTGTACTTGGCAAATCTGAAATAAGTAGTATTAAAGCCTTGCTTAAAAAACAAAAGCAAACATCTAGTAATTCAGAATGTAAAGTTACGGATTTGGAAACTGTCAATGAAAACCTTTCTACCAAAAATGAAGAACTACGAGAAATAATTCGTTCACTTCAAAGCACTATTGAACAAAAAAATCTTAAAATAAATCATAATATCTTAGAGTGTGCAAAGAAAAAGCAAAAGCTTGTTTTGCAAAATGTAAAAATGAGCCAAGAACTTGAAGACAAGCTTCGCAAACAGCGGGAACATCATGAAGCTCAATTAAAATATAAAGACTTGAAACTGAAAAAGGTCAAAGAAATAATTGAAAATGATTCAGCGATACTTTCCACCCCAAAAACAAAACATTTAGAGGATTACGAGCCACAGCAAACACCTCCATTAGATACGCTTTATCGAAGAGATGCTCACAAGGCAATTCGACATCGTAGATCACGTTCTGCAGGGGAAGTTTGGTTAGAACACAATTCCGTTAAACCTATACCACTTGGAACTGTTTGTCAACCATCAATGAAAAAAAGAAAATCTGTTACTAAGCTTGATAAAGCAAAGGACATTACCAATCCAAAACAGAATAGATACTGCCTTATTGCTCAGGAACCTCAAGCAGATGGCGATATCGAAACGAAGTTGTATAAGGGGGATATTTTACCAACTTGTGGGGGTGGTGCACAAGTAGTTTTTAGTGAAGTTGAGAGATTAAGACAGGAATCACCGTAACAGTTGATAGAAAATGAAGCCTTTTGTTGTTTTTTAATATACCGTAGAATAAATAAGTACTTGATATTTTAATTTATAAATTTTAAATATATTGGTTATGGTTGCATATGAATAGCTAACTGCAGAAAGGGGACATGTCCATTATTTGTAATTTTACAGGAAGCAATAAAAACTACATAACTAAAGGATCTGTGGTTTCCAGGGTTCACCAATTTTATTACGCACGTATCACGACACCTGCCAATGTTGTATGTAATCCTAATGTTGTAATTAGTTTTATAAAGTATATTAATTGACTACATTCAATTAAGGACATGTCCCCTTTCTGCAGTTAATAAAAATTGTTTATACGTTGAACTTTATTTGGTAAAAAAAAGTTATTCTATTACAATCATAATATAATTTGTATTTAAGTATCATGTTCTGTTGTTTCTACTGTGACATGAATATTCATCTGGTATATAACGAGTAATACTTTTGAGGTTGTCCATTTTTGTTTTTTGAATGGGTACTACTCCTTGATACGCCTTGTCCCTTGGTAGTGTTAAATTTTGTTTAGAATTTCTCAATCTAAAGGTGTGTTGTAGTGCATTAATTAATTCAGAACATACACTTTCATTGGGATTGGTAGACAAGATTTTCATGTGGTGGTATGCAGAAATACCAAATGATTTTTTGCAAGTTCTAGATACCGTTTTACCATAAGAATCATTACTTAAACAGGTTTTCTTATAGTACTGGCACCACCAGTTTTTATAATTAAGAATGAAATTGTGGTCGATTTGCTGAACAATAAATTTATTAGGGTTGTTAGAGGCCTCTGATATCAAAATGATGTACTCCTCTACTGTATAATACCGTGATGTTTTATTAAGTACTTTTCTGATCAACCCAAAGCTTCTGTCACATGGCATGAATGCAAGTGGCCTCTCATAGCATAAACCACTTGTAATTCTTTCAATTTTTTGGTTTCTACTAAACTCATCAAAAATCGAACGATGGTGTTATTTTTATTTTGGCCTCCGCAATTGTCGCAAAACAGATAAAGGCGAGATACATTTGGCCCAATATTATTACTGATGTAATCCTGTAAGAAGCTGCACACTTCATTCGACCCTTTCCCTGCTTCACCTTCATGATACACATAACACTTCATACTTCCTGTCTTTAAACTTTCAATTCCAAAAGTGCATACTGTGAGCTGCCTCAAATAGTACAGATCTTGCACAGGTATGGTGGGCAGTGAGACATTTGCCATGTAGTCTATGCAAATTGCTTCTACTGTATCATCTTCTTTACATAGCTTTTTGATTGTATCTAGCATAGTATAAAATTTTTTGCTGCGTCTTTTGTGAACAATCAGCTCAACTACAGCTGCCTTTTTTGCATTTTCGCATAATGTCAAGCTTTTTATTTTAACATTTAGGTCTTTGCAAGTAGTACACGTATCTTTCTGAGGACGTCCAAACTTTAAATCATAATTTTCTTTAAAATAAGTCCAAAAAAATTTGTAAGACACCTTATGTTCAGGATGCTTATGTTGGAACATATTGAACATGGTCTTCACTGTCAATTTTTCGTGAAGATAGTGAGTAATTTGTTGTGTGTAATGCGATTGTTTGGTAGGGAATGCTTCAATGTGGCTCGGATGTCTGTTATAATAGAACCAGGTACAGCATTACCACGCTTATCACGCGGACTTTCATTAATTTGCATAAGAGATATAAGTCGCTCACATCTTTTTTTGGATACTCCATGAAGTTGCAAAAATGCTTTTTTGCATACCTTTTCCTTTCTCGACTTGTGAATTACAAAGTACTTCACTGACGTAGATTTAGGTTTTGCGGAATTAGTTTTTTCTGCTCATGTCCCCTTTTTCTTTGAACGGGATGTAACTCGATGAGTCTTTGCAGATGAAGATCTTGTTGATCTTTGTTTGCCATATTATTAAATAAATGAAGCATTTCCAATTTTTCAACGTCAGTAAAAACTGCCAGACAATTACTTTTACATCTAGAAAAAAAGAAATAGGTCATTGTTAATCGACTAATACTATTTTCTTTACATATCGCAAAGGGATTTTCCGCGCGAGTATGAAAGAAAAGAATAAATAAAATCCGCTGTGTTATATTGCAAATTACCTACTTACCCACAAACTGAAGCAGGCACTTTTGCAGCAATCTCTTGGCCGGCATAATTAATATGTTTCTCACCGCGGATTTTAGCCATTTTTGCAACATTTCTTCTGTATAAGTTGGTTAAATTAGAAAATCTTGCGTGTTTTTGTGACTGTTCGCAATATCTGCACGAATTTTGCGTTTAGTTAATTTGGTCTTGCAATATTCTGTAAAAACTGAAAATTCGATTTTTCTTCAATAGTTTTAGTATGTTATCATTATGAAATTATTAAAATATTCAAGATCATTTAGAAAAAATTTATATTTATATGTAAAACCATCAGCATTGTACAATGGTTTAATCAGAATTTGGTATGTAATGTAATGTGTGTAATGTAATTTGCTTTCAGTTTAAGCTAAATAGCTTCCTAGGGACAATAAAATAAAGCAGTAACAGTTACTCCTATTTATATGAGCCCCAGCAACTACATGTTCGGCTGGCTGGCGTTTTTCATAAATATTTGTATACAATAAAACTATTTTGCAGATAAAAGCATTTAATTACCACCACAAATGACTTGCAACCTAATCTGTAACTAAAAACGCGAAAATTATCTGGCAACCAAATGGACGTCAAATAACAACATTTTTAACATTTTAGTAAGAAGTAACGTCCCATTTTAATTTAATAACTGCCTGAATTATTAATGGCATGGTCACAACAAATTTCAGACATTCTTCAATTGCAAATGAATTTCAAATTTCTTGCAGTTTCATGCAAAGTTGAGGAAGTATACGTTGTGGATCGTCCCTTAAGCCGTTAAGCGCTGCTTCATCTTGTGCCATAAAGTCTCGATAACAGTAAGGTCATGACTGCTTGAGGGCCACATGACATTAAATATTACGATCTGCAATCGATTTGTTGGTATCCCGGTGAAAGATAACATTTTTCTTCGAGTTCAATTTTTGAATACTAGGCAACAAGCTAGTCTAGAATTCTTTGGGATTTCTCAGCATTAACTGTTCCATCAATAAACTGTAGACTTCCCAACCCTTTTGCTGACATGCAGCTCTAAATCATCACCCCCCTGTGCAAATTTGACTGAGGGCTTAAGACAATCTTTTGTGAAATGCTTCCATTTTAGAATGTAGAACTCTTCTTCGATAAGTGTCAAATTTTGACTTATCACTGAAGATCACTTTATTGCAGTCTTCTACTGTCTAAGAAGCCCTTTCCTTGGGCCATGCCAAGCATTTCTTCTTTTGCACTTCTGTTAACAGTGGTTTTTCCTTAGTCTATGGAAGGTCTGCTTCAGTATTCAAATTTTAACTTTAAATTACATACCTTATAAAAACTGAGTCCATACTTATGAATTCATTTTCTACAACATTCTTGAGAAATATGTTCCAGCGAGTGGTTATTGCACGTAAAGTGGATCATGCAGTACTTTTGCATATTTTCACAAGAAGTCTTCTACTTCGAGATGTTATCAGTCGGGGACAACCAATACTTTTACCAACGACTTTAATGCTACCAGTTTCTCCATATTTTTGTATTAAGGTTTTTTATTGTAGACTTTGCAATATCAAGTTCTTCAGCATTTTTAAACATTGATTAATCTTTATGGTATTTTTTGATTATTACCTCCCATATTCTTTGGGTTGTTGCAGCACCACAATTTATGTAATAAATTTTTTTCTTTCTTTAATCTGTAACCCTGTACCATTAGTTTTTAGTGTGTAGCAAGACTAAGCTGGCATATTTTGCACAACAGGGCCTATTATTACATCAAAATCACAACAGTGACCTTGACATACTCTGCAATTGTTTTCATCACAGCCTAATTTTGTTTTAAAGTAAAGAAATAATTTACATCTGAGCATTTAGATGTAAACGAACTTTTACAATTTTTAATAGTTCATTGAGTTGTTCATGATATAGTAATAATTATTTATGTTGCTAGTGGGAAAAGGCATTATTATAACACGAGTTTGAAAGTTGCACGACGAGCTCGTAGACCTAGTCGTGTAATCAAACGAGTGCCATAATAATGCATTATCTCACGTGTGACATGCATTTTATCTACGACTGCTCAAAATTTGTTAAAAATCGAAATTTTTTGCTTGGAATGATATTTGACATTTTGCATTAGTTTATTTGCAAATGTCAAGTCACTTTTAAAATACTTTTGTTTAAAAATCAAATGAAAGACTTTTTTTTTAAGAATCATGGGGCCGTGCGTGAGCACGACTCCATGATTCTCATCCCACCCCCTTACCCGGGCTCAGCGCACTTAGCGCTATTCACCGGTCTAACATGCCCCACCCCGAAAAGATATGCAACCCAACATACACACCACACACACCGTCCATGGCCACGCCGGGTTTAACTTATTCAGAAAAATTTCCGACGGGCGGAGGATTCGAACCTACTGCCGTTGGGAGTCTAGTTCTAGAGCTTGAGACTCTAACCACTAGACCACCCGCTGGCCCACTCTATAATACTATGGCAACTACCCAGTTTTCTTATAAACAAAGCTTCAGTTTTGTTTGTGTAAATAAAATGAGTTAGGTAATGAATCCATTATCTCACTAGTGAGATAATGAACTTCATTACCTAACGCAAATGAATGACGTAAGTCCTTATCCAAGCAGTCGTAGATAAAATGAATTAAGAAAAAACTGTAAAAGATCTTGAAATATATGTAATATGTAAGGTCAACAAAGATCGTACTTTAAGTCCCAGTATAGCAAAAAATTTCGCTAAAATTCAATAAGTAATCAAAAACCATGGGCGTACTCAAATCCATTAAGTTATACATCAAACATGTTGCAAGGTTTCTACAACTGCAATATTTACTAAAAGTAATGTAAAGTACCACCTGGTTTTGCAAGAAATGAGCGTTCCAAAAGAAATGAATAAGCAGGGCTTTATAAACTTCAACGTGCATGTGCAAATGGGATTTGAAAAATCGTTTTTGTAATATTCCTAAAAGTTATAAAATCATTGGAAGGCAAAAATTTGTCGTTATCAAAATCGTTTGACCACTTTCATTCTATTATTGCGATTTGGCATCAGGTTGTCACTATATATTAGTATTGCATCGCAATCCTGGTTGCTCACAATTATTAGAAATTGCAAATATATTAAAGTCAGTTGTTCATCGGCCAACTTTTATAGTTTTGCTCCATTAAAGAGTTACGACGTTGAAAGATCATTTTCAATGTTTAAAGGGTATTTTGTCGGACAAGAGAACTAATTTTTTGGCTGAGAATTTAGAAAAAGTTGTTGTGCACTGCAATTCTTAAGTTTTTTATTCGACGATGGTTTTCCGTCCCTTATGAATGTTGATAGTTTAAACTTTTCTGTTATAGAGTTTTCTGTGTTAATGAATTTACACGTATTTTCATCAATTCGTGGTTGCTTTTTAAATTTTGATTAAAAAAAATATCTTTGCAGTTTCATAACATTGTTCTGTGAAGTACTTTTAAAATTCATGGCCATTCATATTCTATGCTTATGAACCCTGTTTTATTTTATTTTACTATTACACAAGCATCAGTTCCAGCTGACCAAATAAATAATAACTATCTACACAAGCTAGCTTAAGGTCAAACATATGGGTATGTTACCATTCTAAGCTCTTAGATAATTCGTTTACAGTTCTACATATGCGCCAACTATATATTTAAAGGAATTATGCCAGAAATTATTAATAATTGATTGCCTCATAATTTAAATACTAGACTAGAAATCCGGACACGAAAGATCAATAAAACTTCTTTTAAAAAAATTTATTTTAGCTGTTTGCTGGCTAGCTGGCTGCCGTCCGAACATATAGTTGTTAGGGCTCGTATTTTGCAATTTCTGGTATTCTTTTTAATACCCAAATATATTCTTCGTATATCAACAGTGTTTTATGGAACTTAGAAAATTCTGAACTTCCAATTATCACAGTATGTCTCATAGGTTTTACTTACACACAATGTAATAGGCAGCAGAGAATATGTATGGAAAATCTTTTGTTGTCAATAATATTAAAAACCCCGTTTTACCTTGTCATTTAATAATATTGATTTTCCATTAATTATACTAATTAATAATTATCACATTTGTAGAAATTAAATAAAATAATTACGCCACGTTTACATTGAAATGGATTTCTACCAATTAATAGAAAGAGGTGGGTGTAGTTATAGTTATAATATAGTTATAATAAATCATAAAAAAATTATAAATGGAAAAGCAGTGGAGTTGAACCTGCTCACTTTCAGTGATTACCAAACAACATTGGATTTCTTAGAAATATCTGATACACTGTAAGTATTCCCAACTGCAGACCGATCACAAAGTAAAAGTAACATAATCTGCGTAGGTTATGAAACAGAAAACGTATGGCGTGAATTTATAGATCTACAGCCTAAGTCAGCAGATATTCCTTTTTATTCTTGTCCTAATATGTAACTGTTGAAAAAAAATTTTAAAAGCATACTTATACCGAGCGGTAAACCGCGCTTCAAGGTTTTGTACACCTACTTGCATTAACACAGATACTTCCACTATACTTCCGTGTACCTCTACTTGCTTCCATTAAACTTCTACTTACTTTTACATACTTCCACCGTACTTTCATATACTTCCCCCATACTTCCACTGCTATGTACTTCCACTATCTAGTACATCTACTTCCACTCGCTTTACCCCTCGACGTATACTGTAATGACATTTACTTCAGTTGTTTTAGTTTTTTATAACCTATAGCCGCTTGATTTCTTGGTAAAATTTAGTTTTAATGAAGTGATTTTGAAGTTACAGAGTTCGGAAAAATGTGTTCAGTTTGGCTTAAGAGATTCTGTCGGATACCCTTTTACATTTTAAAATTTAGTTTCTGAAATAATGCTACCACAGAAACATGTCTAACTTTCGCTTTTTTAAAGCTTGCTTTCTCAATCAATTTTTGATAACTTTTTTATTTTTTAAGTTTCGTCAAAATCGACCTATTTATTCAAGACTTAAAAAACGAATTTTCCACAGACTGACACTAAAAAAAAAGTTTTTAGTTTTTTAATGTCCAAAATGTGTATTTTCATCAAAATATGAAAATTATTATGAAAGCAATACTTTCCTGTGCCGAAAGCATGGGAAAGTAAAAAGCATTTCTAACTCCGTTTTTTTAAACCTTATTTTGAATTTTATCAAAATCGGACCATCCATTGATAAAAATACATGATTATTTGCAGCAAATATTTATTTTATTACTAATAATGTATTATAACAATAACATTTAGATGAAATTACTTTGTAAAAAATAATAAATGTATATTTTATATAACATTCAACGCCTGTTTCAAATCTTCCACTAAATCATCTGCATCTTCCAATCCTACTGATAATCGTATGAGATTATCAGTTATATTCAAAATCCTGCGTTGTTCTTCTGGCACTGATGCATGAGTCATAACAGAACTGCAAGTTAGAAATAGTTAGCTCCGTAATTCTTATGTTACTTTTTATAATGAATAACGTACGGCACCTCAGCCAAGCTTTCAAATCCTCCTAAACTTTCAGCAAGAGTAAATATTTTTAAAGTACTTAAAAACTTTTTAGATTCTGGAAGATTTCCTTTTATATAAAATGAAACCATTCCACTGTGACCTGAGGTTTGTTTTTTAAATAGTTCATGTTGAGGATGCGATGGTAAACCTAAAAAGTAGTGAATTAGAAATTAACTGTAATAGTAAAAAGAAAGTCTTTACCTGGATGTATTACTTTCGTAACTTTGGGATGACTTTCCAGAAACTTTGCTACAACCAATCCATTGTGATTGTGCTGTCGCATGCGAATTGCCAAAGTTTTTAAGCTACGATTCACTTGAGAGCAATCAAATGGCGAAGGAACAATACCCATTGCTATAAATTAATATTTCAATTTAGTAATGTTAATGGCATAAACTACATACAGGTATTTACCATTCTGCAAAAACCGCAACTTGTCATGTATTTCTTTATTGTTAAAATTGCTCCCATTATGACATCGGAATGCCCATTCATATACTTAGTGAGTGAATGCACAGATAAATCAGCACCTAATTCCAAAGGTCTTTGTAAATACGGTGTAAGGAATGTATTGTCAACTGCTAGGAGTATATTCTGCTTGCGTGCCACTTGAGCCACTGCTTTAATGTTCAAGACCTTGAGAAGAGGATTTGTGGGAGTCTCAATCCATATTAACTGAAAATCAAAGTTATCAATGATATGGGGATATCAATGGGTATTTGGAAAGCAGTATCCGTGTAGTACCTTTGTATTTGATTTAATAGCCTTTTCAATGTTACTTAAATCAGTAACATCAACAAAAGAAGTTGTTATACCCATATTACTAGCAACTTTGCTAAACAATCTGTTGGTTCCTCCATATACGTCGTCGCCACAGATTACATGATCTCCACTTTGGAATACGCCCAGAAGTGCAGTGGTTGCACCAAGTCCTGAAGCGAAGCAAAGTCCATACTTGGCGCCTTCCAGTGTTGCAATACATTCTTCGAGAACATCCCTTGTTGGATTTCCTGATCGTCCATACTCAAATTTCTGTAAATAAATATAAACTTAAAGGTGGTGGTAAGAATAAAATGTAAAAATTACTTTTGGATTTGCTGGACTATGCTGCTTAAATGTTGTAGACAATACAATGGGTGGTACCACACTTAGGGATTCCCATTGCTCAGGATCCTGACCTGCGTGAATTGCAGCTGTAGCAAAACCCTTGGGGAAGGGTAAATAACCATTGTTGTCTCCCATTTTTATTTTGACGTAGGTAGTCACTAAAAAATATCATTTTAATATTAAATTTGTGTGCCTTGGTAGTAATTCTGATAGTAATGTACGAAGTAATTCAGATAAAATAGTAAATTATGAAATAATAAAAATAAATAATGTAATAACTTATTGAGTATATATAAAATAAATAAACACTTAGCTATAAAAAAATGTTCTCGTTATCTTTAATTTTTCTTAAATTCGCGTTAAGAATATTTATGAAACACAAAACTATAAAGTTGTGTATTATCAAAATGCACACCAAATTCTAAAATCTGAAACTTTTTTCAATTTCTTATATCATTCATACTTAACAAACTGTTTGTGCTTATGTACAGTTGTTCTAAAAAATAATATTTAATGTACATGATGGCTAACCTTATCAAAATTTAGCAATGTTCGTGTAAATAACTTCAATCTGTAGTTATCATTATGTTCTGTGAGTTATCAGTGCATCTATCCTTTACAAAACCTTGTTGTTAGGGGCATACATTTTTTAATGTTAATGTGCAGAGTAGGGGTGTTCAAAGTTATCGATATATCGATAAGTTATCGATATATCGAATAACGATAACATAATTTTTAGTTATCGATATATCGAAAACTTATCGATAACTTAACGATAACTTATCGATAACTTATCGATAAGTTATCGATAACGTAACGATAACTTATCGATAATTTATCGATAACTCATCGACAATTTATCGATAACTTATCGATAACTTATCGATAGCTTATCGGTAACTTATCGATAACTTACCGGTAACTTGTCGATAAGTAACAAAAAACAGAAGAAAAAAGTTAAAAAAACACTATAATCAAAAAGTTTGTAGGATTCAACCGCTGATTATAAGTCAAGCAACTAATAAAAAAAAATTTTCTGTGAAAAGACAAAACAATTTAAACTCTAACTTAGAAACTAAACAGTTTACACAACAGACACTTGCGCTGGGGCTGGATCAGCATTTAAGAGTAAAATGACTAGATACAATAGCACCACGAGAAGGAGTGAAAACGCATTACTAATGTGTTTTTTTATAATTTATAGTTTACATTGAACAGGAACTAGGAACTGCTGCGCAAAATCCAGGTTCGCAAAGATTCACCGCACCATTATCGATAAATTATCAGTATATTGTCGATCTGTTATCGACAACTTATCGATAAGTTGTCGATATGTTACCGATATGCTATTGATAAGATATCAATAAATCATCCATAAGTTATCGATAAGTTATCGATAAGTTATCCATAAGTTACTGATAAGTTATCGATAATTTATCGATAAGTTATCCATAAGTTACTGATAAGTTATCGATAATTTATCGATAAGTTATCGATAAGCTATCGATAATTTACCGACAAGTTATCGATAAGTTATCCATAAGTTACTGATAAGTTATCGATAAGTTATCGATCAGTTATCCATAAGTTACTGATAAGTTATCGATAATTTATCGATAAGTTATCGATAAGCTATCGATAATTTATCGACAAGTTATCGATAAGTTATTGATAAGTTACCGTTATATCGATAAGTTATCGATATATCAATAAGTTATCGATATGTAAATAAGTTATCGATATATCGATAATTATCGATATTTTTTCGCAAAAAGTTATCGATAACAAAAAACAGTTATCGAACACCCCTAGTGCAGAGTGTGTCGTGGAAACAGACTCATAGTTCTCGATATTTCTACCTTGCCCTTTCTTTATATAATTGAAATTGTTTGAATAAAGATTTTATGGAATTTATGTAGTTATGAATAAAAGAGACAAAATCTCGAAGTCTCTTCAAGTATATTTACGAAAAAAAGTTAATTAAAAGGCGTTACAATTGTTTCAGTCAAAACAAATTATAAATAAGAATTCGGCCGTTTTCCGTGTTCCATTTAAAATTACAAAATAATTTGGTGTAGACAAGTAGAACTAAACAAACACCCAGTATAATTGATAATAAGTTTAAATGCAGCAGTAATTATCAACAACTTTTATTAAAGAAAAAAATGATATTCTCAATAGTTTAGGAAATAATAGTACGGCGATACTTAAATGATTCGCTCAGTATATGTATAGAGCGAGTCAAAAGTATGGCGACGCGGTTTTCTGCTGTTATATTCATTTTAGAAAAAACAAGTTGAATTCAAAATGATTCAGGAAATTTTTATCTATACCGGGTATTTGTAAATTGCTTTATCTACGACTGCTTGGATAAGGACTTATAATGTCATTAATTTGCGTTAGGTAATGAAGTTCATTATCTTACCAGTGAGATAAAGAGTATATGAGTCATGGCCTACTTTGACAAAATATATTTTTAAAAATCTTTTTAGTTCTGTCGTCACGCATGATTTTTTCAATTGCTTCATAAACTATTTTTTTTTCTATTTACGACGCTATAAAATTATTATGGGGTTGCATAAGATTTAAAAAAATACGTTTAAGGTTGTGATTTGAAATTAATCAGGTCACTATGGATTAACGGGTGGTTCTAAGACTAAGATAATAAAATTAGAATGCAGTACGTTTTGGAGTAAATTAAACTTTTTTTTTAAATCATGGAAATTTCTAAACTTAAAGATTTAAAATTCCCGGTAAAAATCACCAAACAGATTTAAGTTAAAGTATTACCTTATAGATCACAAGATCAATAAATGATTCACGCAGCTAGTTTCAAGGTCAACCAATTACACACAAATGAGTTCAAGTGAAAAATTGGAAACAATTATTCGAATTGTTTTAAATTGATGGTGGAAATTATGAAACAAAACAGTTCCATAAAATTATATCTAAATTTTAAGCACGATTAGGAGTGACCAACAATTAAAAAAAGAACATTAAAACTTTTATACGTATGTACGCGTGTACGTGTGGGTTTAAAAATTGCATCAGAATAAGGATATCAAAAATTACTTATTTCATAATAGAAAAATTGTTTCTGATAATTTTAAACATTTAACTTATCTCCATTTTTAAATCAGATTTCTTATGTCCTAATAATTATTATTTATGGCAAACTTACCAACAAAATTTTAATTTTATCTGTGGACGTGTCGGCAGGAAAGTTTTTGATACAACACTACGCCAAAATGGTAAATTACCTTCGAGCCTGAGAAAATAATTGTTGCTGATAGATAGTAATTAAAGTGTAATTCAGATCTCGTTTTATCGTATAATGACTTGCGTTTACTTTGTAAAAAAAATGTTTTGGCAAAATTATGTTATCAGTTTGCGTAATTAATATTTATTAGTGTTAATATCATTACGAAATGGGACACAATTTCCCGCTTTAGTTTGAAATAGATTACAAAACAATTGACATTTTCGTCAGATTTTCTTTATTAAGGAGTATTTTGTTTAATTTGAATGGTGTCATTAAAATGCCTACTACAAATAAAACCATTTTCGGGAATTTTCTTTTTAAAATTTCGACTCCAATTCTCGCGTTGTGTTTTAGTCTGTAATTCCATCAAAATTAGCAATCATAGGTAAACACAATAGCTAAATTCACCTTGGGAACAGCAAATAATGATAAGGTTTTGTTATCGCCCTTTGATAGGCCGCACAAACAACAGTATTTTCGCATTTTTGCCTAGAATATTACCGTGATAATAAATAAATAAAACCACTTCTTACTTTTCAAATTTATTTTAAAATAAAAATGACGTTTATAGCTGCGCTATCTATTGATAAAACTTACAAAGAGCTCTGAGATTGTCAATCTTTGTGGATGAAAACAATTGAATAGTGTGCAAACACCAGTCTTCATTACATCACTGTCTACACCTACTATAGAGCATTGGGCCGGTTTCACAGAACAGCCGCGGTACCTACCACCAGCTAACCAGTTACCCATGAGATAAAAGCGTCTTGAAAGTTCCTAATCACAAATCTAATTTTTCTTCAACTGTCAAAAAAAAATAACTTTTTCAGGTTAGTTTTTGTTTCTCACAATACGCTTTTTTTAACAGTGGTTGTTTTTTTTAACGTGGCCCATAGCAGCGTAAAAAAAACTTTTTTAGCGTTGCCCATGGCACCGTGCGTAAAACTACATTTCTGCCGTGCTGAACATATAATTTTTTCGCCAATTTATTGGAATTAACATTAATTTTGTGATTATTATAATATTTTTAATGTTATCGACGTCATCGTAGCCATCATATTGCTATGACAAATTTGATGTTTATAATTTTATAAGTGTCAATCTGTTTGTTGTAAACAAAAAAAACCGGTATTTAATGCCTAAGCAATAAAAGTGCCTCGTAAAAAGACTGTAATTCTCGCGCTATAAAGTGTCATTTCGCGTACTAGTGGCACAAATAACTATTTAGGTTAGCGTCAACGAAAAATTCTACGAAACCGGCATTATAGGGACACTGTGACGTCATCTTTGGTTGCAGTGCCGATTTGTTTTATGTAATAGATATAAATATGATGATATTGCGAGTCTCTATAGTAGTACATGAGAGGAATAAAAATAATTTAAAAATATTGTACACAGACCTAATTGTCTCTCACATTGTAGTGTTCCTTTAAAATTTGCCTAACAGTTTTGTAACAATCAATATACTGGTGTGGTAACGTTGTTGTCAGACTGTTGTCAAATGAACTTCTACATGCTGTCAATATTTTGATAACCACAAGTCCCTACTAAAGACCGAAGTAATTGGTAATTGCTGACTATAAAATTATTTATTTGTAGAGTTCTATATGTAGTAGCACAAACGTAATCATATTTCGTGTACATTATCGAATAATAACCTAAAAATGGCATACACCGGAGTTTTACCTTTTATACGTGGAGTAGACTTTACCAGAAATGATTTTAGTGTAAGTATTTACACCAACCTTAATTTTTAAACAAAATTAACACAGTTTCAAATATTATTACAGAAAAGCAAATTTCCTGAGGCAGTTAGCTCAATGACTGGAGTACAGTGGTTAAAACTTGATCGCACAAACTTGTCTGAAATACCAAAAGAAATGGGCAATCTTCTCAAGTTAGAACATCTGTCGTTAACTAGGAATAATCTTGAAAAACTTCATGGAGAACTCACGGAGTTGGGAAATTTGCGTACTTTAAATTTAAGGCACAATAAGGTGAAAAATTCTGGAATTCCCACTGAACTTTTTCAGTCTGATGAATTAAGTACTCTTGATTTGAGCCACAATAATCTGAAGGAAGTTCCAGAAGGTCTTGATAGAGCAAAATCACTTCTAGTACTTAATTTAAGCCACAACCAGTATGTTATTTGAATAATTTCAGTTTGTACTATTAAGCGGATTTTTTCCAGTATTGATGCTATACCGAACAGTTTGTTCATTAACTTATCTGATTTATTGTTTCTGGATTTAAGTCACAATAACTTAGAAACACTGCCACCTCAAACCAGGAGACTGGCAAACTTACAAACGTTGATTTTAAACGACAATCCATTAGGACAATATCAATTAAGGCAATTGCCATCTTTGTTAAATATTGAAAATCTACAAATGAGGAATACACATCGCAATTTGAGTAACTTTCCTACTAATTTAGAGGCTTTGGTAAATTTGACGGATGTGGATCTATCGCAGAATTCACTACCGAAAATTCCGGACTCCTTGTATTCATTACCCAATTTGAAAAGGTTAAACTGTAGCGAAAATGAGATAGCTGAAATATCTACAGGTAAAAATATATTGGATATTCAATAGAAGCATTAAAATTCTTTTTTTTAAGCAGCAATGGAAATGTGGCAAAAATTGGAAACATTGAATTTATCGTACAATAAATTAAAAAGTCTTCCATCGTCTATGTGTAAAATTTTAACACTAAGACGGTTATATGTAAACGCTAATGAGCTAGATTTTGAAGGAATACCATCAGGTATTGGGAAATTAAGTAGTTTAGAAATATTTTCAGCAGCCCATAATCAACTTGAAATGATTCCTGAAGGTTTATGTAGGTAAGTATAAAGTAATTGAATCATTTGGGTATCAGATTAATTCGGTAACTATTAATTTATCAATTTTTGTAGATGTGGATCGTTGAGAAAGTTAAATCTAAGTTCAAATCGATTAATAACATTGCCAGATGCAATACATCTTTTAGGCGACTTAGATGCATTAGATTTACGCAATAATCCTGATTTAGTAATGCCTCCAAAACCTGTGGAAATGATTCGTGGTGATGGTTTAGAATTCTATAACATTGATTTTTCTCTTCAAAATCAGCTGAGATTGGCTGGTGCTAATGTACCTGCACCTTTACCTGCTCAAAGTAATTTTCTAAATACTGTACCTTGCATTTAATTTCACTTATGTTGTATTTAGATCCTAGCAAAGATCCTATTGCACGAAAAATGAGACTTCGTAGAGGCAGGAGAGACCAAGAAGAGGCAGATCAGGACCAAGCCAAAATATTAAAAGTAGATAACACTCTTTCGAAAATCGTTTTTTTAGACCCATTCTTGTTGCATGTTTATAGTAACCCTTCTTTACTTCCAACTTACTTAATGAATCTCGTACAAAACAATTTTATATTTCCATGAAGACAATGTATTTCCTGGAAGTGGTTTAATTACATTTCAAATGCTTATTTTTTTTTAGGGAATGAAAGACATTGCTAAAGAGAAAAATCGCAAAGGAGGAGAAGAAGATATTAAAGCGGAATCGTTGAAGTAAGCTATTGAACTATAATTTTAAATTTTTTTAGGCTTTATGAAATATCCGCAGAATCCATAATTGAAAATGGTGCATTTTGTTAAATTTTTTCATTTATAGGCCCAAACGTTGGGATGAAGCTCTTGAAAAGCCACCACTAGATTATTCAGAATTTTTTGAAGTAGATGCTGGACAAGTTCCAGGACTAACAATTTGGGAAATTGAAAATTTTCTACCCAATCGAATTGATGAAGTTGCACATGGAAAATTTTATGAGGGCGATTGTTATATTGTTTTAAAAACTATTGTCGATGATAGCGGTTCTGTTAGTTGGGAAATATATTTTTGGATTGGCGAAAAAGCTACTGTAAGTTGTCAAAATACACAGCAGCATTCATTTTGTTACCTACATTTTTATAGCTTGATAAAAGGGCATGTGCTGCTATTCATGCCGTGAATTTGAGAAATTATTTAGGTGCTCAATGTCGTACTATACGTGAAGAGCAGAAGGACGAGTCTGAAGAATTTTTAGCGCTGTTTGATACACAGATTACTTACATTGAAGGTGGAAGAACATGTAGTGGATTCTTTACTGTAGAAAACCTGGTAAAGTCTTAACAAAAATAACAGTATTTACTAAAAACAATTATTTTTCTACAGACATTCGAAGTTCGTTGCTACAGAGTTCATGGTTCTGGTGCTTCTATACACTTAGAACCTGTTGCTGTAGTAGTTGAGTCACTAGATCCAAGGTTTGTTTTTGTATTGGACACAGGCATGAAGATATATTTGTGGTATGGCAAGAAAGCTAAAAATACATTGAAATCAAAGGCCAGATTAATGTCGGAAAAGATAAACAAAAATGAACGTAAAAATAAAGCTGAAATTATCACGGAAATGATGGGGAGTGAATCTACAGAGTTTTGGCGTGCAATTGGAGAACAAGAAAGTCGTCTTGAAACATCTGTAGAGGTAGGTAAAACAAAGCAAGAAAAAAACAATTTGTATTTATTTATTTATTAAAGAAACAGACTAATACCTCATTCAGCTTTGTTTTTAACATGTGTAAACCAAATTACTCTTACTCTAAATTCTAGAGCAAAAAAAAGATAGTAAATATATTCGTACTAAATCATGAGGCTAAAGTTTATCAGAATGTTAGAGGTATTGAACCATTAAAAATATTTAATTATTTTTAAATTGAATTTAAAAACTGACAGTGTGAGACCAAATAACTTTATATTATTGTGCGTGTTTACTGTATGTTTGAGAGATATTAATAATTTAGATAGAAGTGTAGATTATTTAATTTTATTGTTCAAAACGTTATGAAGAAAAATTATTAATTAGCGTTCCTAAAACGTACGCCATGCAGATGATTCTTCAAATGTTTGAGGTGGTGCAACAGAATTTAAAATCCCAAAGTAGACACTGTTGATGTTGCAGGAGAACATTCTTTGACAGACGATCCCTGGCAGCGCTTTGATAATTTTGCGTAATTTCTTTAGAAGATGTTCTCTACTGTAATACTTCTATGCGCCATTTATTTCTTAACTTTTGCCACTCTTTTCTCATTTTGAGCAGTTGTTGGTCGTTCACATCTTATGTCCTCTAAGCTGTCTCTACCATTCTTAAATTCATTTGATCAACATCGTACCATGGATTCTGATGGTGTAGGTTCCTTATAAATATTTTTAACCTTTGAGTAAATTCTCTGTAATGCCTCCCCTACTTTTGTCAAAAACTTCATAACAGCAGATTACTCGATTTTATCCACTATGCATTTTTAATTAACTATCAAAACTTTAAGGAATGACTTAAAAATATATTTTGTATTATCCAAGTCGGTGGGATTGACAAAACTTTTCTTGGCCCCCTCGTATGTCTATCTGCTCAAATAAAAAAGTTGGTCCATGGCCAGTTTTAAATAAACAACACTGTATAGAGGAAATAGTACCAAATTATTTTTATTGTTTTCATAATAGGCATTTGGATTTAATTTATTACGTGCAATAAAACACCTTCTTACTATGTTAATTAATACGTTGGGTGATGTCATCAGTCTTCTAGACTGCCTTGTTATCCGTAAATTTGTTTAAATAAATAAATATCTGTTATAGGAACATGTCGATCCTGACTTTCTACCAGTTCCACCCAGATTATATAAAGTGCAACTAGGAATGGGTTACCTAGAACTGCCACAAGTTGAAGTTCCACAGGGAAAATTGGTTCTAACTCTCCTTAATAGCAAGAATGTGTACATTTTGGATTGCTATCTTGATGTTTTTGTCTGGTGTGTATATTTCTGTTGTAAAAAACAAATTTTAGAAATGAAAAAAAAAATATTGTAGTAAAAGTATCATTTTAAAAATGTTTATTATTGCACATACAAAATGATAAAATAAATAAAGAGTTTTAAAATCATCTCCATATTTAGGGCGAGTCAACAGCGCTCCAGCGATCGATATCTCATTTATTATCTAAAATACAGAAAAATGTTTTGAATAAATATTTTAGGGAACCAAGAGGACCACATTTTAATATTATTTTTAATTATAGCAGGGGATCCATATAAGAGTGGTATACCAAATTTAAGTTTTTTTTAATAGAACACCTTGTATATTTAGAAAATGAGATTCCAAGCAAAAAATTAGGGAATTTCCATAAATCGAGACATCATAAGAGGCATTGAAACCTGCTTTTGTTTTTCTTTTTTGTGAAAAACAATGCAAACATTGTTTTAATTTAAGGTTGCTTGATAGGTTAGGGTAGTTGATTCCTAACTTATCAAACGACCTTGGTTTTTATTCATTTAAGAAATTTGTTTTTTATAAATTTTAAAATGTTATCGTGCCTAATTTCCCATTCCTTACATTAAATCTTGAATCAAGATTTGGTTTGGTTGACATTTGTTGAATAATTATTGGAAACATATTTAATTTGTAAACTTAATTGTAATATTAATTTCTATTTAAAGCAGCATCGAGCCGTGCCGGCTCGGGCAGGCAGGTGATTCACGTGCAAATTCTATACTGAAGCAGGGATTTTGAATACGATACGCGCCGAAAAGAAGCGTTATCTAAAATAATAGAATTATTTTTTGCCTACATAAGTTAGCACAAAGCAAATTTTCAAATTTAAGAGAGAAAAAAAATTCAGGTTGACAATTTTCAATTCCGGATCTCGAATTGAATATTTTCTCGGGATCTCGAGATTGGATTCCCTACCTCTGTATAATTGAAAATAATTTTAAAATGTTTTGTTTTCTAACATTATTAAGTAATTGTTGTTTTTACTAATAAGTAAACCTTTATAGGATTGGAAAAAAATCAACAAGGCTAGTTAATGCCGCTGCTGTAAAGTTATCAGAAGAGTTATTTAATATGATCGATCGTCCAGATTATGCCCTTGTTACAAGAGTCAGGGAAGCAACTGAGCCACAAGTACTTATAAAACTACAATAATTTTTACAGTTTTTAGTTAACAAAATATAATATTAACAGGTGTTTAAACTCAAATTTATTGGTTGGGATGAGGTAATAGCGGTAGACTTTACTCGTACAGCTGCATCAGTACAAAAGACCGGTGCTAATTTAACAAAATGGGCACAACAACAAGAAGCAAAAACCGATCTCACTGCACTTTTCATGCCTCGTCAACCATCTATGCCTCTTACTGAAGCTCAACAACTTATGGAAGATTGGAATGAGGATTTGGAAGCAATGGAATCGTTTGTTCTTGAAGGCAAGAAATTTGTCCGACTCCCAGAAGAGGAATTGGGTATGTTATATTTTTTTCTATTGTTTATGTTGTAATAATTGAAATATTTTTAGGTCATTTTTATTCAATGGACTGTTACGTATTTCTGTGTCGTTATTGGATACCAGCTGATGATACTGAAGAGGGAGAACCTTTAGAGGAAGATTTCCAGTGTGTAGTTTACTTTTGGCAAGGTCGAGAAGCCTCAAATATGGGTTGGTTAACATTTACTTTTACTCTTCAGAAGAAATTTCAAAATTTATTCCGAGATAAGCTCGAAGTTGTTCGTACACATCAACAACAGGAAAATATGAAGTTCATGGCTCATTTTAAACGAAAATTTATTATACATCAGGGTAAGCGGAAACAGCATAATAAAAATGCTGTTGAGTTTTATCATTTACGCTCAAATGGAAGTGCCTTATACACTAGGCTTGTACAAATTAAACCAGATGCAGCAGCTCTAAATTCGGCATTTTGGTAAATAATAATTGCTGTTTAAATTTAACCTAAATAATAATCATCGAGTTTATCTGTTAACAGTTATATATTAAATGTGCCGTTTGAACAAGAAGATGATTCAGGAATAGTCTATGTATGGGTTGGATCAAAAGCAGATGCAGATGAAGCACACTTAATACAAGATATAGCTGAAGAAATGTTTAACAGTGCATGGGTTAGCTTGCAGGTTTTAACCGAAGGTTCGGAACCGGATAACTTCTTTTGGGTCGGTCTTGGTGGTAAGAAACCTTATGAAACTGATGCGACTTTCATGGAACATACAAGACTATTTCGGTGTTCAAATGAAAAGGGATATTTCATTGTATCTGAAAAGTGTTCTGATTTTTGTCAGGTATGTTGGTAGATCATTATTGTGAAGTTTGGTTGTTTGAAATATTGATTCTAAATTGAATTATTCATTAAGTAATTTTATTTGTAGGATGATTTGGCTGATGATGACATTATGATTTTGGATAATGGAGAGCAAGTCTTCTTGTGGCTAGGAGCAAAGTGCAGTGAAGTTGAAATAAAATTAGCATACAAATCTGCTCACGTAAGATACAAACAACTTTTTTCTTTGCCTTTTTTTTTTTTTTATAACAGAAACTAATTTATTTAAACAGAGAAAAAGAGAAAAGTCAGGGAATTTAAAATTTAGACTTTAGAGCAAGTTGAACGTTTGTTTCGAAAATCTTTTGTATTCAAAATGGCGGCTGCTACGATTTTTTGAAACGTTTTGACTTTAATGCTTTACTTTTGAAAAATGAGTTGACAGATCGGGATCGAATATTGTGTTGTAGTAACTGTAGTGGGAGACAATGTTATTATGTAAACGAAGTTTGTACAAATGAAAGCTGTCAATTAAAATTTCTTTTAAAAATTTGGAAATTTTCTAAAAAATATTCCTCAAAAACTGTCAACATTATTTTGGTTTGTGTCTCAGTTTGTTAATTTCTCCGTGACTTTTTCTATGAATTTTTGAAAATTGACAATGTATTTATTTAAAAACAGGGGACTGTAAAAATCTTTATTTTTTTTTAATTCAAGCCGAGTTGCTCTGAGGTTCAGAACTTAATTTATAGGTGGAGCAATATTTAGGGGGTTTAATTTTTCTCCATTTCATTCAAGTTTTGTTCTCATAAGAAAACTTGCTGGTTTCTAAATACAATAAGACATGCCCGCAGGCATAGACTAAAAAGTTACTGGCATACACACACCGCTAGCCGAGCCGGTACAGTAGGGGCACTGGTCGCTCTTACAAGTCATTGTTCATGTGCAAAACATTGAAAACTTTATAGATTCATAGAACTGAAGATGGCCTACACTTTGGTTTTAAGCTGAATGCTGTCATTTGTCTGTGGCCGATGAATTTTTGAGAACTACAAATTTGTATCCTATAATTTAATAAACGGGAGACAAATGAGACAATAAAGCGTTTTTGTTTATGCCATACAAGTTGCCCTGAGTAAAGTAGTGGAAAATAATTATTATAATAATAATTAAGTGGAACTATACTACTGTAGTTTTATTAACTTCTAATAGTAAAATGCATTTTGAAGTTTTCATCGGTGAGCCCATGCTTTTTACTGCTATAAACCTTGTTAGCCACATTAAAAAGTCTTTCAGCAGAAGCACTTGAAGGGAGGATGGTATTGTATTGAAAAAACAGTTCTTGCATATCCTTAAAATATGTTTTGTAAAAACAATTTAAGGACTGATTTCAGGGTTCCCACTGACCCTGGATAACCTGGAAGTCATGGAAAAGTCAGGGAATTAAAATTTTAACCTGGAAGTCATGGATTTTATGCAAAATTTGGCAAAAGTCTTGATTTTTCTCTTGATTTACAGTAAAAACCTGATTTTCTTGCACTAGTGTTAACATAATTTAAAAAAATTAAAAATTTTCTGATTGAATTTTAAAACTGCCGCTTATAAAACTTCTGCTGTTGAGGGTTTTTAAAATATCATTGAGGTACTTTTCTTTTCCTTGTTAAAATTCCAAGGAATGTAATATGGTTTATGATTAGATGCAAGTGAGACCGCCATATACTGTCTTGTAAATTCATAAGAAACGCATAAACGTGACTATTTTTGCTTCTCCAATTTTATTGATTTTTTTGTCGAGAGTCATGGGTAAGTATGATTTTTGGTCATGGATATCCTGGAAAAGTCATGGATTCTAATTCTTGATAGTTAGTGGGAACCCTGGATTTGTTTTCAAAATAAAACAAGCATTTTTTCAGTGCTTACACATTTTTCTCCCGACTTTGCTTGTATTAAATAGAACTTTGAAAAATGTCTTCTTCGGCTTTTTTGGTGGGCATTAAGTGGGGCAAGGTAGATAATAAAATATTTTCTGCTTTCTTCAGTCCCATTTTTAATGAAGTTATTTCATCGACTAACCAGATTTGCACCTGTTGGTAGGTTATGCTATTGATTTAGGGTTTCCGCATATTTACTTTTTATAATAGTATAATAGTCAATACAACATAAAAGATGCTTATTATAAAACCTTCAATATAGCAAAGTTTTTTTGTTAATTCTCGTCAAGTAGGAAGGAATAAAGAAAAGATTCAGAAGATGCTCATTAGGGGTTTCTCCAAATATCTGCATTCCTACCTATCCAACTTTTGGCAAGAACTGTAATTACGTATTTAGTTTGCTTTTCTAGAATTTTCATGTGCCATACATGCTGTTTACAGTGGTAGGAGAGGTGCCATCTTATAGTTACTGTTGGCGCGTAAAACATTGACCTCCTTCCACAGCTTGTTTAAGCTATGCAATAGCAAGTTAAATTTAGCCATGAATCAGTTTACCTTGCAGTAATAATAAATTTTATCTTCATCGTTTAGAAGTTTATCGATGCTTATGTAAAAATTTCAAAATTAATTTTATAGGATTTGTTTTTCCTGAAGTTCTTACTGGTATTGAATGAAATGTTGCTATTTCTACACATCAGTTTGCCACTTGATATAATGAATTTTTCTTTTATAGGTTTACATACAACATATGAGAGCAAAGCAACCAGAAAGACCTAGAAAACTATTTTTAACATTGAAAAATAAAGAGTCAAAGAGATTTACAAAGTGCTTCCATGGCTGGGGTCAGCACAAGAAACCTCCAGAGTAATATTTTCTTCAAGTCTTGTGTTGCTAAAAGTATTGGAGTGTTGACTTTAAGTGTGAACAAAGTGAAATACATAACAAGAAACATCTTTTGAGTTTGCACATTGCGATATCAAACATTGTCCAATTTTAAATTATTTGTTCTTGTGCAAGGGAAGAAATATTAACTCATTTTACTTTCACGTCATAATTTAGGTGGTTAACGTACAACATATTTTCTCATTATAAAGAAGCAGTATTTCCTAATAGTCCAGTGTGGTTAATTGAGAAACAAACGAAGTCGAGTATTAAAACAAATATTTAAATCTTTCTTTACCAGCTTCTTACTATATGAATAACGTGTGGTAAAAATTATGACAGAGAAATTTATAAGTTAATGAATATCAATAAAAAAATATTTTAAGTTGTGACTCGAGCTTTAATCATCTGCTAATCGAAAAATGTGATAGATATCAAAAAATTTTGTTCTGCCTTTTCTGTAGAGCGGAAAATTTCCTGTCGTGCGAGTTTAGGAAGTATATTTCTAAATTTAGTAGTTTGGGCTGTAGAAATTTATCAAGAGTGCTCCGTACGCCGTGACTATAGGATTGGCTCCTGCGCACGGGTTAATAAATAATTAGGTAAAAATTACTAAATTTTGTTTGAAAATTCTAAAAAATTCTTTTATTATCTTGAAAACTTCATTACTCATTAAATATATATCTTAAAATTATGACCACCAACTATTAAAAAATTCCATTTTCTGGTTGAAAAAATTTATTGTTTAAAACATGACGCCACCACAAATCATTTCAAAAAAAGGAATATTAAAATAATTTCTAGCAATCTTTTTTTTTAAATTTTTTTATTAACTATTTGTTTGATTTTTCAATAACACATCAAATCCTGTTTATTTTTATAAATCTAAGCCATACAATCAAAGTTGTAAAAAAAATTTATATTGTTAAAATTTACATTTTTTTTAAATTACCAATTTTTTAAATAAACTGTGAAAAAAGCACTATATTTTTTATGTTCTTTGGTACTTTTAAAAAACAACGTTATTTATGAGAATTTTAAAATAAAACCTTAAACATTTATTTGAGCCCTTTTTTAAAGTCATTTTTCATGTTAAAATGAATTTAAAAAATGTAAGGGTGTAAAAAGTTAATAAAAAATATAGAGAACTTTGTGTTATTGAAAAATAAAATAAAACTGTTTTAATAACGAATTGTTTGTAACAAAAATTAAAAAAAAAATTGAATTATTGTAGTATCTTTTCTTTTGCAGTGATTTGAGGTGACATAATATCACGTTTTAAACAAAACAATTTTACAACCAGAAAATGGAATTTGTTTTTAAATAGTTGGCACTTGAAAAAGGATTTTTAGATTTCTTGATAGAGGTTTAAAAAAACCTACATATTGAAAAAAAGAGTTTTACAATATTTATTACTGGAGCGCAGGAGCCGATGACTGTAGTCACTGCAAATAGAAGCACTTTTGATAAATTTCTACAGCCCAAACTATTAAATTTAGAAATATACTTCCTTATCTTGCACGATTGGAAATTTTCCTCTTTACAAAAAAAGTAACAAAAATTTTCGATATCTATCTTCATAGTTTTCGATAGGCAGATGGTTCAAGCTCGAGCCAGACTTTTTACTGTCAACTTTGTTTCCGTTTAAAGCATTGCAGCAATCATTACTACACTGAACTATAATATGTAAAGGCAAATTAAGATACAGTATTTGGTAGACACAAGACTTAAATTCGGTATTTAGAATATCAGGAAAATGCTTCATTTTCATTTATTTATTTTGCAACATTACATACTTCTGCTTTGTAATAATTTACATTAACTTGTATTATATTTATTTGAATTTATTATAAATTAAAAACTTGAAATGTAAAAAAACTTTAAAAAATAAAGGAGTTCAAAAGAAAAGCCTACATTAACGACATAATGGACAACTATGGACTAATATTTATTTAATTCGAAGCAAAATTAATCGTCATCGTCATCATCATCAGAGGGTACGAACAACTCGTTTTCTTCCAGGAAATTTGCTATATTCTTGCTAATGGCAGCTCCAATAAGTAAACCAGATACAACTGTGCACAATATTCCCAATATACCAAATGGTACTCTTGGAGGCTCTTGTACAATTCCACCACTCGAAGTTCGGATTTTATTTCTTACATTATACTTTAATGGTTGTCTTGGATTTATAAATAGAAAATTTCTAAATGACCCCATCCAACTCATGACTGGAAGTTGTGCTTCAATACAATTTAGTTCAGATATATCTTGGATAATTGCAGCAGACAATACACTGCTTTTAATAAATTTTATTCTATAATGTTTTTAGTTCTTTTATAAATTAATTGATCAGATGTTGTTTGACAGCTACCAACTTATGTCAAACGTAATGTACCATAGCCTGTATAGGGAATTTTTAATAAAAGTCGGGAATATGGTAAAAATCAAATCAAAACCAAAGAACATCAAAACGCCCAGAAGCGTCACTTCGATATTTTTTTGTACTTTAGTCGGCCATATTGTAAATGGTTAACTGTCAAGTTCTGACAGATGTGGTTCGCGACTTGACGTACCCTTTTCTGACGCTGATTTAAATTTAATTTAATGTAAGGTTCTTCTTTCATCCATTTTATTCAGGTATCGTTTTTAAGGGTATTACAGTTATTTAGCGTGTCAAATGTAGCACAATACCACAACAGCATCACAGACGGAGCAGTTCGTTTGGTTGACTTAGCAGTAAACTGTGTTCTGTGAATTTTACTTAAAGTAATCAGTTTTAGATCTTATTATATACCGTGGTTTTAGTCAAACGTTGGTAAATACTCGTACCATTTGGACATAACAATACGCGGTAGGTATACCTACTACAAAATATTGAACAATGTAATTTTATTTGCATTTCACGTACCTAATAAAAATCCTACTCGATCTACAGAATTATTTTTACTTATTACTTTATTTAATGCGTGCTTCGGTTTCCTGCGAATTACCTTTAGCAATATTATTTAGTTCTTTGTGTTGTATGTCTACAAGTTATATTTAAAATTGGCGCCATTTAATTTTGACGTTAACCATTTTCAATATGGCGAAGGTCACCCAAATTGTGCTCAAAACATCAAAGGAACCGACACAAGTGACGCTTCTGGGGTATTTTGATATTCTTTGTCAAAACTGAAATAAATACAGAAATCAAATCATTATCACAGCATTGTATTTAGACAAATATTTAGTTTTTTTTACAATTTTGGAATACACTCTTTTTACACACACTTTACAAAAAGAAAAGCGGGACCTAACTCTTTGGGTCCAGCTCCTCATAGACTTATATTAACAATCCATTCTCTTACTTTTACATTAAACATATTTACACTTTTAACCAGTTTAATGTCATCTCTCAGCCTATTAAACATAGCTAAACCTTTGACGAATAAAGCTCAAGCTTCAAATCTTTATAAGGTGCCCGGCAAAGTTTAAATTTACAAGTTATTAACGCGCAAGCCGTCAGCAGCGAGCCTAGACAAATACACGCCGTCGTCTGGTAAAGGAGATTTGGTGCACCGATTTACTCCCACTTCAACTGTAACTAACCAATCAGAGACTGGCATACTACGTAGTTTTATTGCAATTTTAATGTTAATCTTATGGTTAATCTGGTTCTGCAGTCGTGCACCACCAAATGTGTTTTTAGTTTTCAGTTTTCCTCATAGGCTTTTTTAATTACGTTTATCTGTATGTTTGTATAAAATACGTTTACAAAAGTGCCGTTTGAAGTTCATTTAGTTGATTGAGTCAAGAAATAATAACCAAATAGCAAACGTCTTTAATAATTAATTATCGAATGGTAACGGTAAGTGTTCGTAACCTAAAAAAATAAATATCCCGAAGAAGGTCTGCGACTTTTCTTAACAGTCGTATGACCAAAAATTATAAATTAAACGGGAAGGAAGTGTGCAGAGTTAAATTTATGCGTATTTCGAACAAATTAGATTATAATGCATATTATACATTTTTACTCACACAGCAGAGGGAAGTGGTACGTAAGGGAATTTATTCGTGAAATTTGAGCGGGGAATAAATGGAGTTTTGGGTTACGTAAACTATTTAGGATGGTTTAAATTTTATTAACCATTTGTTATTATAACTTTTTGTAAATATCTGATAACTTTAATGTTTTATAAAATGCCTCCATTCAAAAATAATTAAATTTGGACTCTATATATTTTTTTCGCAAACGTAATATATCAATGTTATAGATTTTAAGCAAAGCACATACCCTTTTTTCTATTTAAATTTGATTGATTTACTTTAAATGCTTCTCTTTGCAGAATTGCTTACTTTTGAACTCAAGCTGCCACGAGTCCATATTTGTATACAATTTTTTGTCTTGGTTATTATGATACGAAATTTCAATTGCGGATACGGTTAGTTAGCTAAAAAATAACGGTTACGGTTGCACGCGACCGAAAAACTTCACTTAACTTCGGTCATTAAACATCAATTTCGATTTCCTTTTTATTTCAATTCATTTTGTATTATTTTATTTAATTTGACGATTGATTTTTAATTTATGATTAACATTTTAATCTAGTTGGAATCGAAAAAAATATCGCTCATCCAATGTAAAATAACGGTTAAAACAAGTAGTCATTTTCGGTTTCTGATTCTACCCAACAACGTCCACCGGTTGTTTTTAAAACTTGCCCAAATGGTTGTATCAAAATAAATCTTTTCCTTGAAGATTGGGCACATCTGACATTAAAGTGTTTATTAAGTTTATCATGTAAATGCTCTGGCGGAATATAACTGATAACGATGGATATTGTAACAACAAGTTTAGATGCGTTGTTACGTAAGTAATGATAACACTTATCTCGTAAGATTTTGGCTTAGAACGGCGAAAAGTTGTTATATTAAGGTTATGTATTTTAGATAAAGCAACAAATACACACAATCAAAATGTAGATGCAGCTGCTGTAGAGGCCTTTTGTGCCTTGGTAAATAAAGAAAAAGAAGGACCTCATATTGGTGCTAAGTTGCTTGCAACAAGGATACATTCGAAAAATGAAAACGAAGCTTTACATGCTCTTACCATACTAGACACTTCCATGAAACGATGTAACAATGCATTCCATTCAGAAATAGGAAAGTTTAGATTTTTAAATGAAATGATTAAACTGGTTTCGCCGAAGTACTTAGGTTCACAAACTCCTATATCAATTAAACAGAAGGTTTTACAACTGCTTTATATTTGGACTCTCGATTATCCTAAAGAAACAAAGATCAAAGAAGCTTATGATATGCTTAAAAAGCAGGGAGTAATTCGAGAGATTCCCTTAAGTGTTAGTGCAGATAATGCAAGCATACCCGAACGGAAATTACCCAATTCCATATTTAATGACGAAGAAAAAAATAGACTTTTACAAAAATTGTTGCAAAGCAAAAATCCTGAAGATTTGCAAGCTGCTAATAGACTCATAAAAAATATGGTGAAAGAGGTAAGCATTAATTTTTAATCATTTTCATGTTGTATATTGGGAATTAGACAGGGTGGTCCTTTAGTACGTCAGGATATTTTAAGTGGTTATTCTTTGGATTATTTTAAAAAGAAAAGTTTATATGGACGTAGGTCCAAAACGGTTTAGTTTCTGCAACGATTTTAAAAATATTTTTGATTAGTTTTTAAAAATCTCCATACTTTAACTACATTTGAAGAACTTAATTATGTACCTCATAGAGAGTGACTGTTTTACTATACAGAAAGATTTTTATAAAAGTCAGTGGCATAGATACGTGTAACCGGTTCGGTATTTTACTTAACAAAAATGGAAACCACTGTTTTTTTTTGAAATTTTGAACCTTTATTTTAAATGCTCTATTTAACCATCAAATAGACAAAATGGGTGTGTTTGTTTAATGGTTTTCTGTATTTTTCTGGGGAAAGGGCTTATCGTGCGCATAAATTATAAGAGATCAATTTTGTGTAGGTTGAATGGATAACTTAAAATAAAGATGTAACATTTCAAACAAACAGTGGCGTACCTAATTTTTTTTTGTAAAATACCGAATCGGTTACTCGTATCTATGCCACTGTCTTTTATAAAAATCTTTCTGTACAGTAAAGAAGTGACTGCCTATGAGGTACATAAGTTCTCCAAATGTGGGTAAAATATTTAAACAGTATTGGAGATTTTGGAAGACAAAAATTTTTTATAAACTAACAGAAACTAAGCCGTTTTTGAATTAGGTGCATGTGAACCAAAGAATCACCAGTTAAAACATCTCGACGTACCTAAAGACCACCATATGCAACCACTTTTTTCATTTTACCTACAGGACGATAAGAGAGCAGAACTTAAGAGCCGCAGAATAATTGAGCTTGAATCAGTACATAACAATGTCCGTTTATTAACTGAAATGCTGGATTCCTATAAACCTGGAGTTTCATCCCAAGATGAATTAGAGCTCATCAAGGAATTACATCAGAGCTGTGAGAGGCTACGACCAAATGTATTTAAATTAGTTGCAGAAACTCAACAGAATGAAGAAATGCTTAGTGAGTTTGTGTTAATCACGATCTTGTAGGATAAAAAGCTATGAATAACTTTATGTTTATGTGGTACCACCTTAAATAAACATGGTTTGTGTAACAGTATATTTCTATTTCCAATCGAACTTTGTACTACACACATCACAAAAATATAGCAATAATTTTTTTTATTACTTTTTATTGAAGTAGTTGAAGTACATCAGTTGTGTGGAGTAAAGTTGTCAATCCAAATTTGTACCCCAATTCTACTTATACTGATACTTCTTTTTGGGACTGCTTATAAATAATTGTTAATTTATTTGTTTTATTCATAAATTACATGACTTTTATTTAAAAAAATGTTTTATTGTCATAAACATATTTACGTTTAATGCAAAAATGTCACTTAAATACACCCAAAAGAAACAATAACAATTTATACAGGATCGGTACATACATTGCTTCTTACTTTTCTGACACATTTGTTTTCTGCCGCCATAATAAGTTAGTCCAGCTCTGATACAAATGATGCAAGAAATTAACTTGCTAAGAGATAGCAATTGAATTTCAAAGCACATTGTAGTGAATAGTGCTAGGCTGTTGTTTGAATTCAGGGCCTGCTAAAGTTTTTCGCGTTTTTCTTGCAAACTTTATTATGTGATAATATACAAGTTTTATACCATGAAAAAGAGCAAAAAAATCTCTATCAAATAAGATCAAAAGATTGGTAAGTTGCTATTTAAAAAAATGACGATTGCGTCCCTGCGCTCACACCATTGGTTACATTTGTTTTGAAGTATGAAGAAAAGTAGGTCCAACTTATATTAACATGTTTTTCTCTATCTTGATCCGTTTCAGAATTAAGTGTTGGATCACCCTGTAGAAAATATCTTGTTGCAGTATCGTAATCTACACAAAAATGCTCATCAAAAATGAATTTATGAACGATTTTCCTATATCTCCTCAATTCTCAAATAACTCAGCAGCAACCCTTCAAAATTTAAAAAAAACTCTAATTTTGGTCAATAACTCAAAAACAAAAGAAGATACTGGATTTCTGACCATTGAATTTTCTTGAAAAAATGTACCGAGAACATGCTATCAGTTTTGCTCTAGCACTGACCTATATCGAGACACGCCGCATTTGCATAACTAAACAGTGAATTTGATAAAAATTATCAACTTTTATTAAGAAAAAAATTTGATCTTCCCAATAGTTTAGGAAATAATAATGGGGTGACACTTACATGACTAACCTTATATATTTTTTAATAGTTAGTATACTTTGTACCTATGAAAAAGTGATTTAAATTATTAACATGCATGTAGCTTTGTATTTAAGGTGGTACAACATAAAATTCTCATATAGTAAGCAAATTTATATCATCTTTTTTCAAAAAACATTAAAAAAAATAATTATGTTATGCAGATGAAGTACTGCAAGCGAGCGATCAATTGGGCCAAGTGTTTGATAAGTTTACTGAAATTATAATTAAGGGAAACATTCCTGATCCAAAAGCAGTTGCTGATAACTCCCAACACCTATCACTGCTAGATCTCGGTTCCCCCGAAGTAGAGGCTAAAACTGTCACTGAAAATAACACAGCATTGACTTTAAATAGTGAATTAGTAAAAGAAACTCAGAATGATATGGATTTGCTGTGTGACATTTTTACTACAAATATTGCCCCTGATAAGATTTTGAAACCAATTTCGACTACTAAAGCAGGGCTATTATTGGGTACGTATTTTCCCCAACACATTTAAATGTCTGTCTCAAAGCAGATGTTAAAATTTAAAATAAATTAAATCGTTTAAATAATTATAAATTTTGTACAGGAAATGAAGACGATGTTTCGAGCAAGTTGAATAAATTAAAAGCCTTGGATGATTTAGATGCTTTGGGAGAGCATTTAATGAAAGAAAATTTGGTTTCAAAACGGATTGGTCCTCAGTTTAATAAGTATGTGACAAATTGTTTTGTTTGTGTTTTAAGAAACAAATTTTAATTGAATGTTTCAGAATTTCAGAAAAAATACCAATGAATTTACTCGCAAAGCAATCTTTATCTGATAACAAATCACCAAATCTAACTCATGGAGCAAACAAACTAACCGACTTGGCTGCAGGCGATGCACTCAATTTAGATCTCAATTATCTGGTGGATAAGCAAACTAAAAACAACCAGAGTTTGACTAAGAATCAAGATTTAAGCGGAGATGATGTCTTGGTAGACATAACTGAAGAAAAAGTGGAAAATTCAGATTTAGTAAATGTTAAAACTATGAATGAAGATGTGAAAGATGTGCCTACAGCTACCACACCACCTGCTGATGAAAATAAGTTGCAACATCCTGCTTCACCACTCAACAAAGCAGAAATAAAATTGAATGATATATTTGTAAAATTAGAAGATGTTAAATCAAGCTCAACACCACCATTAGTAGTTTTACAGGAAAAGAATGGCATCACTGTCACTTTACATTTTGGTAAAAACAAGCCACGGGAAGATGTTAGTGTAATTGTTGTAACCACTATCAGTAAAAATGAATTACCTCTTAGTAATTTGTTGTTTCAAGCTGTTGTTCCTAAGGTAAGTTTATGAACATATTACATATTATTATGAAAAGTAATGTTCAGGATTTCAAGTATTAAAGATTGTATTCGGGGGTGTCGCACTAGCTAAATTTTTGTATAATATGTATTGTCATGATTGCCTTGATCGTTGACGTGACTACTCACAGTGCTGCAGCAATGATTGTCATATATCCTCCAAATTAGCTTTGTTTCATGAATCAAAAACAAGGAAACAGCTTCGTTTTCGATTATTCTGGTTTGGGTTTCGTTCAGCAGTTATGTAAACTTATTTCTACAGAGCGGCTAGGAAAACCCCGGCCACTTTTCTGGCGGCGTTCAAGAGATGGCGCTTTAGTAAAGAAAAATTAAATTAAAATACTGGCAACAATGCAGAATCCAAGGCATTTTAGTTGTTTTGATTTAATATGGAGCGTATTTAATAACTAAAACGTCTTGGATTCTACGTTGTTGCCAGTATTTTAGTTTAATTTTTCTTTACTAAAGCGCCATCTCTTGACCGCCCCGCAAGAAAAGTGGCCAGGGTTTTCCTAGCCACTCTATATAACACTAACTGTTTACTTTAAATTTACCTTTGATAATGATGTGTAGCATGTCAATAGCTATTTCTTTAAGTCGAGTCAATTACTTGAGAACGCTGAAGATATTTTGTGCACGAGGTGCACATACTATTTTTACTACAATTGAGTTGTTATAACAATAAAAGAGCAAAAAAAGATTATTAATTTCATTGCAAAAAAACTTAAATTTAGATTTGAAAACAAAGTAACCAAGAAAAATAGTTTTAGTTGTTTTGATTTAATATGGGGCGTATTTAATAACTAAAACGTCTTGGATTCTGCGTTGTTGCCAGTATTTTAATTTAATTTTTCTTTACTAAAGCGCCATCTCTTGACCGCCGCAAGAAAAGTGGCCAGGGTTTTCCTAGCCACTCTATATAACACTAACTGTTTACTTTAAATTTACCTTTGATAATGATGTGTAACATGTCAATAGCTATTTCTTTAAGTCGAGTCAATTACTTGAGAACGCTGAAGATATTTTGTGCACGAGGTGCACATACTATTTTTACTACAATTGAGTTGTTATAACAATAAAAGAGCAAAAAAAGATTATTAATTTCATTGCAAAAAAACTTAAATTTAGATTTGAAAACAAAGTAACCAAGAAAAATAGTTTTAGTTGTTTTGATTTAATATGGGGCGTATTTAATAACTAAAACGTCTTGGATTCTGCGTTGTTGCCAGTATTTTAATTTAATTTTTCTTTACTAAAGCGCCATCTCTTGACCGCCGCAAGAAAAGTGGCCAGGGTTTTCCTAGCCACTCTGTATAACACTAACTGTTTACTTTAAATTTACCTTTGATAATGATGTGTAAACATGTCAATAGCTATTTCTTTAAGCCGAGTCAATTACTTGAGAACGCTGAAGATATTTTGTGCACGAGGTGCACATACTATTTTTACTACAACTGAGTTATTATAACAATAAAAGAGCAAAAAAAGATTATTAATTTCATTGCAAAAAAACTTAAATTTAGATTTGAAAACAAAGTAACCAAGAAAAATAGTTTTAGTTGTTTTGATTTAATATGGGGCGTATTTAATAACTAAAACGTCTTGGATTCTGCGTTGTTGCCAGTATTTTAATTTAATTTTTCTTTACTAAAGCGCCATCTCTTGACCGCCGCAAGAAAAGTGGCCAGGGTTTTCCTAGCCACTCTGTATAACACTAACTGTTTACTTTAAATTTACCTTTGATAATGATGTGTAAACATGTCAATAGCTATTTCTTTAAGCCGAGTCAATTACTTGAGAACGCTGAAGATATTTTGTGCACGAGGTGCACATACTATTTTTACTACAACTGAGTTATTATAACAATAAAAGAGCAAAAAAAGATTATTAATTTCATTGCAAAAAAACTTAAATTTAGATTTGAAAACAAAGTAACCAAGAAAAAGTTTTAGTTGTTTTGATTTAATATGGGGCGTATTTAATAACTAAAACGTCTTGGATTCTGCGTTGTTGCCAGTATTTTAATTTAATTTTTCTTTACTAAAGCGCCATCTCTTGACCGCCGCAAGAAAAGTGGCCAGGGTTTTCCTAGCCACTCTGTATAACACTAACTGTTTACTTTAAATTTACCTTTGATAATGATGTGTAAACATGTCAATAGCTATTTCTTTAAGCCGAGTCAATTACTTGAGAACGCTGAAGATATTTTGTGCACGAGGTGCACATACTATTTTTACTACAACTGAGTTATTATAACAATAAAAGAGCAAAAAAAGATTATTAATTTCATTGCAAAAAAACTTAAATTTAGATTTGAAAACAAAGTAACCAAGAAAAATAGTTTTAGTTGTTTTGATTTAATATGGGGCGTATTTAATAACTAAAACGTCTTGGATTCTGCGTTGTTGCCAGTATTTTAATTTAATTTTTCTTTACTAAAGCGCCATCTCTTGACCGCCGCAAGAAAAGTGGCCAGGGTTTTCCTAGCCACTCTGTATAACACTAACTGTTTACTTTAAATTTACCTTTGATAATGATGTGTAAACATGTCAATAGCTATTTCTTTAAGCCGAGTCAATTACTTGAGAACGCTGAAGATATTTTGTGCACGAGGTGCACATACTATTTTTACTACAACTGAGTTATTATAACAATAAAAGAGCAAAAAAAGATTATTAATTTCATTGCAAAAAAACTTAAATTTAGATTTGAAAACAAAGTAACCAAGAAAAATAGTTTTAGTTGTTTTGATTTAATATGGGGCGTATTTAATAACTAAAACGTCTTGGATTCTGCGTTGTTGCCAGTATTTTAATTTAATTTTTCTTTACTAAAGCGCCATCTCTTGACCGCCGCAAGAAAAGTGGCCAGGGTTTTCCTAGCCACTCTGTATAACACTAACTGTTTACTTTTAATTTACCTTTGATAATGATGTGTAAACATGTCAATAGCTATTTCTTTAAGCCGAGTCAATTACTTGAGAACGCTGAAGATATTTTGTGCACGAGGTGCACATACTATTTTTACTACAACTGAGTTATTATAACAATAAAAGAGCAAAAAAAGATTATTAATTTCATTGCAAAAAAACTTAAATTTAGATTTGAAAACAAAGTAACCAAGAAAAATAGTTTTAGTTGTTTTGATTTAATATGGGGCGTATTTAATAACTAAAACGTCTTGGATTCTGCGTTGTTGCCAGTATTTTAATTTAATTTTTCTTTACTAAAGCGCCATCTCTTGACCGCCGCAAGAAAAGTGGCCAGGGTTTTCCTAGCCACTCTGTATAACACTAACTGTTTACTTTAAATTTACCTTTGATAATGATGTGTAAACATGTCAATAGCTATTTCTTTAAGCCGAGTCAATTACTTGAGAATGCTGAAGATATTTTGTGCACGAGGTGCACATACTATTTTTACTACAACTGAGTTATTATAACAATAAAAGAGCAAAAAAAGATTATTAATTTCATTGCAAAAAAACTTAAATTTAGATTTGAAAACAAAGTAACCAAGAAAAATAGTTTTAGTTGTTTTGATTTAATATGGGGCGTATTTAATAACTAAAACGTCTTGGATTCTGCGTTGTTGCCAGTATTTTAATTTAATTTTTCTTTACTAAAGCGCCATCTCTTGACCGCCGCAAGAAAAGTGGCCAGGGTTTTCCTAGCCACTCTGTATAACACTAACTGTTTACTTTAAATTTACCTTTGATAATGATGTGTAAACATGTCAATAGCTATTTCTTTAAGCCGAGTCAATTACTTGAGAACGCTGAAGATATTTTGTGCACGAGGTGCACATACTATTTTTACTACAACTGAGTTATTATAATAATAAAAGAGCAAAAAAAGATTATTAATTTCATTGCAAAAAAACTTAAATTTAGATTTGAAAACAAAGTAACCAAGAAAAATAGTCATATTGTACTTTTTCTTGAAGCGGTTTATTGCATATGTGCAATAAGACTTTCGCGCACGTTGTCAAGAGTAACGTAAAAAAAAACAACCTTGTGAAAAACAGAGCTACTTTTCACACTGAAATGAAAGCGTAAAAGTCAACTTTTTTTTGACAGTTGTAGACAAAATATGTATAAGGTTAAAATAAATAAATACCTATTGATTATAGTTATATAAAATACTTAATTACTTCAACATATTTATTTATTTTAACATTATACGTACTTCGGCATGTTTACATGCCATTGTCAAAGGTTATATTAGAAAGTAAACAGTTAGTGTTGTTATAGCAATAGAACTTGGTGACTTGATCTCGGTAATCGTCTGCAGATGACTTGATTTCTTATTCTAAAATCTGCAATAGAGGTAAATTTAAGAGATCAATTTGATCAGTTTATCATCACAAAAGTGTAAACATTTTATAGTGTTATTAGATGTCATTGAATGATTGTGTTCTAGTAAGTGTTTAGCGTAATTGGATTTATGTGGGTGTTTGTATTTGTAACAACGTACGTGTTCTTTATACCTAATATCAAAATTTCTAATTGTCTGGCCTATATAAACCGAATTACAATGCGAACAATTTAATTTGTAAATGCCTGATTTTAGCAAATCATCTGTTTTTGATTTTGCAAGTGTTGAAGATGTTTCTAGTTGTTTTAAAACTTACTTTTTTTATATACCTATAATCAATAAATATGGACTTCAACGAGGTAAAGCTAGAATTTATAAATAAAATTAATACCTGTTGAAATATATATTAATAATATATTATAATAATAAATTAATTATTTAATTTATAAAATTTGAAGGTTGTGACTATTAAAAAAATCTCGTTTACTTTCTATAAATTTTACTTTTTCTTATTACAGACATGTAAATTAAAATTGCAACCCCCGTCTGGTACTGAACTGCCAGCGCACAATCCATTTTTGCCTCCATCTGCCGTTACTCAAATAATGTTGATAGCAAACCCCCAGAAGATAAATATATCATTGAAGTTTATAATAAGCTATGTGATGGATGAAGAAACGATCACGGAAATGGGAGAGGTTGATAGCTTACCTGTTATTCGTTACTAACTACTAAGTATTATTCTCAGCTTTGAGAAACCAGAGCATTCCAGATTAGCCATTAACTTCCTACGGTTACAGTAATTATTAGTTTAATAGGGGCTGTATGTGACGAAGATTATATTTTTGTGGTTTTATCATAATTAGGTTATAAGGATTAACATACCAAAAATTTTGCATTTAATATAAAAATAGCTTCTTTATGCTATTGAGTAGTACTTAACTGCTTGTGATCTTCATTTTATGGTTTATACAAATATGTTGCTGTAAAATTTTTGATAGTGCCATAACTTATTGGTTTTAAAATTGATGTTCTTTGACAGAATTTTAATTTGGAACTATTTTTACGCCGACCTCGATTAACATCCAACTGGACGTCTCTAAATTTTTTATTATGCAAAACCTTCATTGGAATGAGGCGTCATCTAGTGGTTTGCAGTGAAAGCAACACAGCAAACATTTAATTATTTCAGTCAGGTATTGGTTCGCTCAGTAAGTAACAACTGAAATTTTTTTCCACATATATGCTGACCAATCACTAACTTAACTTCAGATATGAGGCAGGCCTTACAGAGACGTCAGGTCAATGTTAATCCAGGAGGCTGTGATTTTTGACTTTCTATTTAGCTTTATTTCGTAGGTTAATTACACACTGAGCTAATGATTAAATAACAGTGTATCAATCGCAAAATCAAAAGTGCTGCATTAAATTACAAACATTATAATGTAGTGTAAATAAATATAGAGAAATGACTGGAATAGGATTTCAATTGTTATTAAGCTTATGTAAAACATTCGATTACTAAAATCACAATCCATTTTGAGAATGTCGAGTTAATTTATTGCAAAGCAACGATTCCTTTGCCATCTTGTATTTATGTTATCATTAAATTATTTAATCATTTTACTATTTCTTCTTCATAATTTAGACCATTTTTTTTATTATGTGATATTTAAAAATACTAATTTAAAGTGCAATTGTGTAGGATTTTTGGTTATAAATGTACTGTGTATTTCATATATCAGAAGTTCATTATAATATTGTAAATTGTAATTGTGATTTTTTTAAAACTTATTTTTTGTTGATATACAATCCATTGAAAAGAAAGTAAATTACAATAATAACTAAACAAAAAGTTATGACGAAAGTTTAAACAATTATTTACACCACAGCATCTCGAAATGCTAAAGCAATAACAGCTTTTTGATGTCCTGCGTACTCCCTTTCCATATTGCCTGTTTTAACATTCCATAATTTAGCATATCCATCTGAAGATGCTGTAGAAGCAATTAGATTTTTAGTATAATATAATAATAGTTATTTATGTACCAAGTCAGTAAAGTGATTCTTTATCGAACGAGTCTGAGATTATGAGCCGAGCGACACTTTACTGACGTGGTGCATACAAACTTTTATCGCCAACCGTAAAATTGTCTTCTTTCATTATTTTCTATAAATAATTCGCGAAAAAACTTTTACTGTTGGAACTGTGCCACTGACAAACGATTTTTGATTAATGTCAAACCGTTGTTTTGGCTATGTTGATAAATATTAGCGGCAGATAAAGTGTTTGATTTTTACAGTAAGATAAAGTGTTTGTTTACTTCCGAAAATCGCTATGGTAATGCATGGCTTTATTGACGGTTGGCGATAAAATTATTTTATTACTATGCTACTACTTCGCATCAAAACTGGAATTTATGCAGTGCCAATAGATTTAGCGATTCATGCATATTTATACCCAAAACGGCCATAGGCGCAATTACAATGTCTATTCGATAATAGATAAATAAATTAGTTAGATCTGACCGCCTCAAATAAAAAAAATTTTAACCTAACCTAAACTTGGAATTTACATTAGTAAATTTAAAATGAAATTTTACCAATTGGACTATAACAAAACCAAGCAACGTCATTTTTCAATTTTTAACAATTACGTTTTATATCTTTTCTACTTCCCGCTGAAATACCTTGCTAGTAATTTTAAAAATATTTGTATTTGTCCAACGAATATAAGACTTTAGAGACTTTACTGTAGAGGTACTCACCATGGGTGAATCAATTCGTCAGTTAGTAAGGGATGGTGGAGTCCGTTCTAAAAAACTGCCCCACGCTCTAGTAAATTTTAAGTCGAATAACCATGTATCAAATTAAATGTTGCACAAAGATCAATTTTTTGGCAATATAATTTTTTTATATCTTAACAAAATTTTTTATATGGTTGAAACTAGAACTCTACCACAAAATAGAAAAAAATATACATATACCGTTCCATTTAAAAATATTGACGACTGCGCCATAATTTCGAAACAGGCTAGGATTATTATAAATGAATATCGCCAAAATATAGAGCTTTGTTTGATATCTGATATATGGTTTACTGACCTAAAATTTATGGTAACGGTGCTGCAGTATGGAGCGCTTTTTGTAGAACAGACGGTATATATTGTTGTCACAGAAACCATTCCCTTGTTATTCAATATAACCAATGTAAATGTCAACTGTACCATGAAATAGCATATTATAATTCAGTTGATGGCTAAGAGTTTTCATTGATGAAGGCTCAAACCAGCTGAAATTGTATGCAGAATCAGCTCACGGCATCAAAGTACACTCATGAGGCCGTAATTATTTGAATGGATTATCCCATTCTAAAGTGGCCGTCAGACTGTTCGTGACAATCCAGGAATAGGAGGTTCGACGGCAACAACATTCATTCCTGCTATCATTATCAATTTTAGTGCCAGAATGTATTGTAATTGGTCTTGCTGGACCGTACCTTTGAGATCTACAATGCTCTGTAATTTGTGGTCCCACAAGACTACACCTTTTATTTTATTCATAACGGGTACGTAACGTACGTAACTAATTTCGTCGCAAAGCAACGCGTAAAAAGTGTTTTTGATATTTATGACCATATTGGCATATCATACCGAATTTTTGAAAAATTACATTGTAATGAGCCTTCGACTGCATGTTACTATCATGCAACATGGTTTAGTTATGCAAGTTTGTTCAAATTTGCTCGAGCCAAGCATAATACTCCATTCTATGGGCCCCGCAAATCACACTTCTATAAAGATAACAAGCATGTTGAGCATAATTGTCTCTGCAATAGCGGAGAAAACCAACAACACGTTTAATGATAGCAAGAATTACTCTCGTTGTAGTTGAACCTCCTCTTGGTGGATTATCACGAACAAGTTATTGAATTATAATACGCTGTTACATGCTCATGCTCAATAACAACTGAATGGTTTCCATGAGCACAATGTATTGTTTCCTGTTTAGAGTAGAGTATGTTCAATAATAAACACTAAATTGATCATGTCACTGTGCAAATTCCTGTCTAGGTGTGAAGTACCCTCGTATTATGATTAGTTACCTGTAAAAATGTACTGAGAATCTGAACTAAAAGCAGCATCCCATACCCATCGTTGATTTTCATGTTTCAATTCTTGCAGTAAAGAAAAATCACATGTTTTCCAAATTCTGGCAGTCTGATCGGCAGAAGTTGTTACTAATAAGCTAAAAAAATTATTGATATACGTAGAAACGTACAATTATGTTATGTCTAATTATTCTTACGTAGAATCTGGGCTAAATTTACACTTCAGAGCTTGACGTTTATGAGCATTAAATTTGTGTTTTGGGTTCATTTTTGTGGGTTCTCCATCTCTACCAAACGTAAGACTCCAAATATAACAACGACCCTTACTATTAACAGCAGCCATGTGCGTGCCTTCAGGATCGACATCGATATCTAATATCATTGTATCACCTTCTGGAATCTATTTAAAAAAATAAATTATTTAATGCCCAATGAAAAAAAAACAAAAACCCCTACAAATTGTTCATTATGATCAGTCTTCAAATCCCATAAATGTATAACGCCACTTTGATCGCCAACAAGAAGTTCCACTTGATTAGGATGTAAACATACACAAGTAACGGGTGCTGATGTTTGAAAAATTTTAGCAGCTTGTGGTGTTTTTGATCTGTAATCCCAAATTCTTGCACTGCAGTCTTCACTACCCGTGTACATCCATTTTCCATCTTCTTGAAAACCAACACCAGTAACGTTTTTTGTTATTCCTTCATAGTTTACTACTGGATTGGGATTGCTTGAAGCAAGATCATACATACGTATATGTTGATAACCTGTAGCTGCCAAGGATTGTTTATCGGGTGTTATTTCTAAAGCGTTTACTTGCTATTTAATAAAGTTGAGGAAGATATTAGAAAGTTATATATTTATTAACAAGTAAATTGTACGAATAAATTTCAATACGATGAAATTAAAGGATACCGACTCGGCATGTTGCATCGTTCTCTGACAAATTCCAGTGTGTGTTTGCCATATTTTAATTGTATGATCGTATCCACCTGTAGCTAATATTATTTGGTCGTTTTCAGCAGAACCATCAACAACCATTGTAGAAGAATTATTACTGAGTAATAACTGAACCTCTTCAGAGTTCAGAATGTAGACTAGGTAGTTGTCATCAAATTTATTATAGGAAGAATCGATTAAAATACTGGTAATAAAACCGGCACTCGTTTTACGAAAAATAATAAACCTTCCACATTACTGCGAGAAAATCACACATAAAAAGCAGATAAGATAAAACTTTTTGTAAAAAGTTTTTGTTTGGTAGGGTTAGGTAGGTCACAGGCAAATTCCTAGATAGTACGAATTGAAATGTACCATAGGCACGCCAGTTGCAGTGTTGCCAGGTATTAATTAATTTATAAGAGGGGAACATGTTTAACCGTTTGCTGGTACAAGGCTACCGTCATAGATAAAAAATATACCTATAAACGCTACCGTTATAGTTGCATGCGTATTGTGACAAACATCTCATCTGACGAATAAGAAATAGTTGGTTAGTGTAGTTGCCTACACTGACGAAAAGTTTGTTGTTTTGTGTCATAGGTACATCATACAAAGTAAAAGTGGCTAATTATTGTTATTTATTGGACAATTCTTTACTAAAAATGGTACTTTTAAATGATAGTTTGAAATGTGTGACTGAAATGCTTCGCGAGAGGAGAATGGAGATTACCACACTTTGTTTAAAGATCTGCTGAGACAACCTAATCAATTTCCAGAATATTTTAGAATGTTTTCTAAAACATTGTTTTACATTCTAAACGGAATTAGAGAAAAACCTATCCCATAGAGCACCAGTACATACATAGCACGCCCAATAGATATTCCACCCGAACATTGTGGATGTCAAACGCATGTCCAAATTCAACACAATAGATGTCCAGTGGACATCCGCTGGATGTCTTTTTGCAACAACTTTAGACATCTATATGATGTCCTAACATGTCCTGTGACATAATACTACTGGACAGTTAATTGCAATTACATGGATTCACTTTGCTCAAATTTACGATAAAAAGATTTTTATAATCAGGAAAATCATATGCACTCTAGGTTATGTGTTAATATTACATTTCTTGCAAATAATTGTAGATAATGATGTAATAACTTTGCGTAACTACAGCAAAACTCACAACCTACAACTACTAAGTACTATATTTAGCTAAAAAAGAAAACACGACCAAACTAACAACTTTATCGGTTAGCTCACTAAAACAAACAAAACCATACAAAGCCCACGTCACCGAACGCCACGCACGCAGCCGTCAAGGTTCCGGCTGTAAGAAGTCCACATGTTACGGTTGAAAATGTTGCTGCATGAATTTGAAAAGCATGTTAAAAACGTCCAATGGATGTTGAAGATTTAATAATTTAATATCCTTTTTATGTCCATAGATGGATGTTCATTAGAAATCCACTACAGATCTGCAGCATCTCCATGGACATTATTCGGACAAGTCATTGCGGCATGTGATTCACATGTATTGTTCTCCCACTTTGTGAGTCTTTTAGAGAGCGTAGTTAATGAAAGTATTCAGAATTGGCAGAGCTCTTCTCACCGATTTGAAAATTTAAAATACGCAAATGAAAATATTTTACGGGTTTAATTATATAACCTTCCAGCAGACTCTTTCCTATAGATGTATTACATCTATGCTCTTCTCAAAAAATGCCTCCTCACGATAAAAAATGTAAATTGGAAAAAACAGCAAAACTAGGGAATTATTTTCATTACTTCAGACTCAGGGATAAATTAAATACTGTGGTAACAGATAGGTTGAAGCAATAGATGAGCATGAGATGTGTTCAGTTTAGAAGATTAGCCATTTTCTTTTAATTTCAATTTTATTTTTGCATTTAATGGTGTACATGGTTTTTCGTAAGTCTGTTTTTTAATTTGTACATGGTGGAATGCTACTGTTTATCTATCCTGGGATGCTGCATTGACGTCGAGAATTGATTCATAGTGCACATCAAATTTAATATAATTTAGTTTTGCGATTATATAACAGTAGCAAGTGTTTATTTTTACTTCTGCTTGAAAATGTTTGCAGAATTTCGGAGTAATTATGCAGGCGCACAAGTGCTTGTTAAAAGGATACTAGCTACACCACTGAATATGCCTTATGAACTATCTGGAAACACTGAAAGCGGCGTGGCTATGGGACGTTTTCATTCTCGCTTCATAACATTTCTTCTGGTCCTGCGTAAAACATTTCCCTCCAAGAATTTACAAGAAAAGGTTCCACCAAAGTGTTAAAATTGAAATGATTCAAAAAGTTCCATAACTTATTCGACTACAGATTTGTAGGGAAAAAATGAAATTTAAGAGACGTTAATTAAAATTTTGAATTTAAAAGCAGTGATTTTATTTAAAATGACTGTAAAAGTAAGGAATTAAATTTGGAGCAAGGAAAATATGTAAATATGAGGATATAATATAAATTTAATGATAAAATTTGAAGTTATACAGAATAATCAAACGAAAAGTTCTCCTTTTTTCAATCTTGAACATTCTTTCCACAAAAGCGTTTAATGTATTTTACAATAAACTAATAGTTGTGGTTATTTATAAGTGCAAACTCGATAGTAGGGCCCAAAAGAATATTTTAACTAGTCTCATTTCTATCTTATTGATTTTGCTGAATAAGAAAGTAAGCGAGATAGCTCAAATTACGCAATTTTGACTCAATTTAACCATTTTCATATCTTTTTGAATAACCAAAATCTCAATGGTAAACAGCAAAAATGAGAACCCTGCATTTGTTATTTACCCCACCCCTCTCCTGCCAGTGAACATAAAAGACAAAATAATTGTCGCAAATAAATATAATAGAACTGTTGCAAATATGGATTAAATAAAAACTGATTAATTTATTCTGTATTTTTGTCAACAAAACTTGTGAATAACAATTGCAATACATCATGCAATGCATTTTATTTAAAATTTTAGAACAGTTAGCAAAATAATGCCTTTTCTATGTTTTATTTACTTTCGGTGATTGTCTAAAAAATCAAAATCATATAATAGTCCTCTTCTTCTTCTAATGCCATACCCTATGCAGGGCGTTGGCGACCTCTCTCCTATGTCTGTGTTTGGTGCGCGGAGATAGATATTTTACACAGACAGACATAGCTTACGGTTTAACGTGGACTTCGAACCACAGAAAGTGCATGCAGTTCTTCTCCAGAGAAGTTTTCTTGGGGAGAAATCCACCTCGCTGGTTTCCCGTTGCCTTGCGAGGGTGAACCTACCATCAATAAGAAAAGCTGAAGGATATTTTAAGAAATAATCGTTCTTGTACTAAAATACAAAACAGTGGAGTTACAAAACAAATACAATTTTATTAAATTTTTACATGATACATAAATTTTCTATTTTCAACACATTAATACAAACAATATTTAAATAAAGCAATATCACTAATAACATATTTAAATCAAAGCTTTAATTACAGTAAGTAGCTTCTATTACACATAATTATCTTTTATACTATACATTTTATTTTTGCAAATGTAGTGGTATTTAAATTGGCTACAGTTAATACCCACATAATATGCAAAAAAAAATTAGAATAATTTATCTAAAGTATGCATAACTCCTCCTAATGTTTTAACAACTTTATCATTAGACTTTCCTGGTTCTTGCTCCTTTTCATTGGTCTCAGTACTGGTATCAAAATCATCTGCCCCGCGACCGCTCGTAGATATCAAGGATGGCGATTGTGACATGTTTAAGGAACTATAGTCACCAGTATTGCAAGGAATACTGGGTATTTGCCAGCCTTGCTTAGAAAATCCAGAATACTGTGATGTGGTAGGTTTCAGTGGTGTTGGCAAATTTGCAACGACGGTTTTCTCTGTTTGGTCAAGAATTGTTTCACTAGTGTCAGCTTCTAGTAATGGCAAAACAAATTCGTTACTTTGATTTTGACTTAAAACAGCTGGCAAGGTGTTAATAGGGAGCATAGGGGCATTTGAAGGTATTAATGGAGTTTGCGCAATGTTACAAGAACTACCAATGGGACTGAAAGGATCTGGAGTAAAACTTGTGGATTTATGCTTTTCAGGTGTTAGTTCTTCAGCCACACTGTTATCTGCACTCAAATCAGAAAAGTCAATATCATAGTTAACATTGGATAGACCCAAAAAACAAGACTGTCCTTCATCAGGTGTTAGACCATCTAGGCTTTGGTTATCAAGCGCTAACTCACCAGACTGTGATGTTTGTATGTTTCTTGTATCCTGAACACATGGTGTAACATCTAGTTGTAAGGCATTGTTTTGCTTATTTGTTGCAATACCCAATGAATGTAATTGTAAATTTTGTTGATAATAGTTACTGAAATTTGCTTGCTCAGTTTGAACTTGCCAATTAGACCCTATGTTTGTTTGGGAATGTACAGAGGTTGCAACATTAAAATTATAGTTGCCATCTTCAGTTTCATCTAGAGGTTTAGCAACAATTATGGGGGTGATTGGTGGCGGTAAAGCTTCATTTAGAGACTCCTGTCTATCTAGATCAATAGGCGTTTTTCTTGGTTTAATTATGAGAGGTGTTCTTGCCAGGACTGATGTAACTTTTTTAGTAATTTCATTCTGCAACAAATTTTGCTTGTTGTATGACTATGAAAATATTTAACTGATGTAAAAGTAATAATACATGAACCACGGTGGCTCGTGGGTTTCAAAGGAAGCAGTTCTGCAAAGAGAAGCATCAAATGTAAGATGCACAGCAAGCAGTATATTTTTTTAAACAGGTTTAAAACCTATAACGGCGACATATTGTGGTTGGAAGAAAAAATATGTTGAGTTCAGAATAATTAATTTTGTAATAAAACATTTTGTAAAAAATTAAGATTATTAAGTATTAAAAGTTAAAATAAAAAAGCTGAAGTGTAGACTTCGAGTGGACTTTCTCATACTAAAACTTATTTATTTGCAAAACTGTAAATTTTATAATTAAATATAACCTTCCATTACATCCATCCAAATTCATAGAACGTGACACAGTAAAATTAAAGCTTTCAAAAAAAAACAAATTGTTGCCAATACTAGATACTAATACTTGCCCTTGCCGTATTTGTAAAAGTGTAACATTTAATAATTATAACGGTGTACAGTTCAGGGAGAGTATGAGATTTCTAAGAAAACAAGCAGCGGGAATTTGAATTTGCGATAGCCTTATAAATTGGTTTTGGTACCGCAACTGTACCCATAGAAGCACCAAACCTGCACCAAAGCAAGGTAAGCAAATTACAAATTCCGCTTCGGAAGTCGGACAAAAATGGCTATATTAGATTTATTTGGGAAGTTATCAAAAATATGCAAAAAATGAAAAATATATTTTTTAACTAGAGCTAATTGATAGGCTTAGTTATTAAAAAGTATCGTTTTTCTTCTTAATTTTTAAAATAGTTGAAAATTTTAGCAAATCCTAATAAAGTACTTTAACTATCTATCGAACTGATAAAAGTTCCCTGGAAGGCATCAGAGTAAAATTTAGAAGCTAAATAAAAAAACCCGTGCTGGTGTATATCGGAATTAAGTAGGGGGTTGGCACATACTGTCGATGTGAAACCAGATGGGGAACCCTAACCTCGACACGGCGCGTCCCCAGGTGGCGGATAGAGGAATGCCCTGTAGATATACAGGGTAGATGCAAAATGTATCCGTGGACCAAATAGAAATGGTTAGGGGCAGCAGTCTTATCATTATCAAATGTAAGCAGAGTTTGAAACTGTATGGTTACACTTTGAACAACTAAGGGTAATGGGTCAGATGTTGGCTATATTGGCCTTGGCGCTGCGGTGTAGAAAGTAACGGGAACCTACTACACTATTTTTCCATGTATAGCAACTATGATTAGACAGAAAGGAAGAATGGCCCCCAGTCTGCGGCAGGTCCCAGGGGGTGCTAAGAATCCCCGCGAGAAATGATAGGAACCACCCGCAAGTGAATCGTGGTTACGGAACATCAAGAAATGGACCGGGATGAACACACACGAGCTATTTAGAACAGCAGAAGACAGAGAGGCTTTCAACATAGTTGTGGCCAACCTCCGATAGGAGAAGGCACCGAGAAGAAGAAGTAAAAAACAAAATTTGTAGTTCAATGCAAGCTCTGTCGGCTCCGAAAGTTTAAAAAAAAACGTGTGGACAGTTTTTGAGATATTATTATTGGAAAATTTTCAAAATTTTGAAGCAGCACTATTGCGATATTTTTCGGATTTTCGCAATTAATTTTATTTCATCGTATACTACCTAGAAAAGGCTCCCAAACAAGTAGTAGCTGATCCCGATCAGACAACTACTTTTTGAGTAAATGGGCGTTAAAGTCGAGATTTTCAAAAAGCTGTAGCGGTCGCCATTTTTAAGCTAGAAAGTTCGGTAAAAAAGTTTACGATTTGCCTTAAGTTTTTCTCTCAGATTTCGTGCTCAAATTTTCAAATTTTGTTTTTTGAAAAAAACGCTACAAAAAAAAACATGTCTAACTTCCGTTTCCAGTTTGGGATTTTTTTGAAAGCTTAACTAGAACTGCAGTTTTCGATATACCTCTTGATTTAAAATTAAATCAAAATCGGTCCAGTACTTTTGCCTGTAGAGGCGTCACCCACACACCCACGAACAGACACTTTTTAAAAAACACTTTTTTGGGTTCCTTGAGTCCCAAAACGTGTATTTCCGTTCAAATCAAGATTTCGACAATTTTCATGAAATCAATACTTCGCTATACCAAAGGTTTGGGAAAGTAAAAATCACGAATTCTTCCCACACTGGTCTATTTGGTATATTGTCCCCAAAGAGAATAAACAATGTTAGCGACGTCCACTTTCTCCAATTAACCCACCAGATTCAAAAAATTTAATGAAGTCCATATGTAATTAACGAAACCGAAACCACAGCACAATGTCGATGTAGTGGTTGAACAACAAACAATGCTGTTGAAGTTTGTCTCTGTTGGGTCGAATGGAAAGAAAATACAATTATGACATAAAACAATAGGCCATGAAAATAGATATATTGCAATAGTGTTTTTTACAGTTAGTATAATTTCAATACTATCTTAGCAGACGATATTGACTACACGCAACAATTAAAAAGAGCTTGCTTAACATGCCATTTCAAGATCACAAGAAATGGTTTTTCGCAGAGAAAAGTTAAAGAGCACTAAATTTTCTATGAGAAAGATTATTAATCATGTTTTGGTAAATGCAACTCTGTTTGATAAAAAAACGTTTTCATGATGGATAGTCCCAATGACCCATTGTATAAAAGTTGCAGGGAAGAATGTGGAAAGGAAGAAGAACCCTAAAGTTAAATCTGGCTGGTTTTTGACAGTTTGAAGAGAGAAGCAACCATTGCTACTTCCGATAATGAAAATTGCAACAAGAAGGACGCATCAACTACATTGCTAAACAATGAATCTAAAGAACTGCGGAGGCGCAATCCAGTAATCAAATGGACACACACAGGACAACAGCAAATTGAATTTTTCGACGTTCAAAGTTAACTAGTGTTACCCCAGCGCACAATGCACTGACAGACTGAGCGTTGACAGAACCGGCGAAATGATGTCACGTGATGCATTAGTGCCATAAGGGAGACGCGACGTTGGTGTAGATGTCGCCTCAAGTAAAGCGCGTTTAGCAGACTTTCATATATGTATATTATAAATTAAAATAATTATTATTGAAAAATCGATGTAGAATAAAAATATTAAAATGTTTCATGTTCCATCTGAGGATAGAGACCTTTCATTGAAAAAAAAATGGTCCAAATCGGTGAAGCGGTAGCTGCTGGAGGAACCGGAGAAAAATACCCTTTGAGCTTTTATACAGGGTCGCTATTAAAGATGGAACCAAAGCTCTCCTGCTAAAACGGTTTGAGATATAGATATGAAAATTGGAAGGCTTCCATTTGAAATTATTTCGCATATTTTGAGTTAAAAAAAAATTTTTTTTGACACATGATTTTTGAGCGCGGCCGCCATCTTTAATTTTTTTAAATAGAAAGGGGGGTCTAGTGGCACCTCATTTGAAAGGTCTTTTAGTTCTGCGTCTGATCCTAGAGTTTCAAAGAAAAATATTTAGCCATAACAAAATGACAAACGTTTGAAGTAAAGAAGTCTATTAAAAAAAAACTAAGAATTAAAGCAAAAACAAATGAAATTAAGTGTTCGAAATGTTCACCATTCACTTCTTGGCACATAACAAGTCGGTTATGACATTCCTGCCTTACATTTTCATAAGTTTGTGGAGTGATGTTTCTGTAATGCGTTTTTTACAGAAATGTCACTCCAGAAACTTATGAAAATGTAAGGCAGGAATGTCATAACCGACTTTTTATGTGCCAAGAAGTGAATGGTGAACATTTCGAACACTTAATTTCATTTGTTTTTGCTTTAATTCTTAGTTTTTTTTAATAGACTTCTTTATTTCAAACGTTTGTCATTTTGTTATGGCTAAATATTTTTCTTTGAAACTCTAGGATCAGACGAAGAACTAAAAGACCTTTCAAATGAGGTGCCACTAGACCCCCCTTTCTATTTAAAAAAATTAAAGATGGCGGCCGCGCTCAAAAATCATGTGTCAAAAAAAATTTTTTTTTAACTCAAAATATGCGAAATAATTTCAAATGGAAGCCTTCCAATTTTCATATCTATATCTCAAACCGTTTTAGCAGGAGAGCTTTGGTTCCATCTTTAATAGCGACCCTGTATATGTATGGATATTTTGACGTCTAAAAATTAGCGATTATCGAATAAAAATGTGTATCTATTGATAAGTTCTAGCTTGACTTCGTTAACATTCATACTGATTTATGAATAATAATTATTTATAGTACAAGTGAGTAAAGTGGATCTTTTTTTGATCGAGCAGAAGTTTATATCACGAGCGTCAGCAAGTGATATAAATCTGCAAAATCAAAAAAAGACACTTTAGTCATGTGTTCTACATAAAATTTTATCTACAACATTTATGTACAATTTTCAAAAATATTTAATTTGACGTTTTAAAAAATGAAAGCATTGCATCACAATGCTTTTGAAACAAAACATAAAATAACAACAATTAAACGTCACGGTGGGTGGAAGTGTACTTCGATTGCTGAAGGTTATATAGAAAATTCGATCAAACAAAAAGAGGAGATAGCAAAACGAGTGTTGACTGATACAACAATGCAAATGCAGCCTAGTGCATCTGACATGAATCAACAACAAAGCAGCTTTTCTAAATCTTTCGGAGAGGAAATTACAACTCAGCCTGGAACGTCTTTAATAAACGAAGAACATAAGTCTATTACATCTGTTGCGGGATTTTCGGGAATAACTATTAATAATTGTAACAATTGTGTCATACATATTTAAAGTGTAGTACAAAGTACAAAGTATAAATGTACCAAATTTAAGTTAGTGAGGTAATGTCAAGTAGAGAGTAAATTTTCACTTTACTCACTGTTAGGAGTGAGTGAAGTGGTCACTTTACTCACTGTTGTAGATAACATACGTTATTACTTCAACAATATTGATTTATTTACATCTTATACGTATTTCGACAATGTCATAGCTTTGACAATGACATGTAAACATGTTCAAATACATTCTTGTCAAATATTCATTTTAAGACGCCAAAAATTCATTTCTTTATGTCTGACAATCCTTTGGGCAATTTAAAAAAGAACAAAAAGTTCATTAGTAAACTGTGAGTAAATGATTTACAAAGCGACATGAACTACGAGTGAGCGACGTGAAGCATAAGCAACCGAATGGAGTTGTGTGGCTTTCATCAGGTTTGGTGGCGCCTATAGCAGGAATGAACATTATTTTTTTATTTTTACACCTGTAATATTTAATACCTTGTAGGTTTTTATGAATAAATTTTTGATTGATTGATTGGTATAAACCTTGTATAAGCTTGTGTCAACAAATTGGTGTGGCAACCCAGTTTAGTTTTCAGTTTTTTGCATAAGCACTTTCCAGATATCAATAAATAGTTGTTTTTGCATTAAAAAATCAAATTTTGACGTCAAAAATCATTTATAAACGTCTGAAAATAATTAATTATAGTTAATGAATTAACGAACAGCATTAATTTATTTGATTTACTATTTAATTCTAACATATGTAGTCTGCTACTATCTGATTAGTCAATTAGAGCTCAAGTGGGAGTAAATTAGTGCACAGATCTTTAGAAGACGAACGTGGCTATCTGTCTCACTGCTGGCGGCTTTCGCTTTAATTTTTTGTAAATTTTAGCTTTGTCAGGCAAGTTACAAAAATTGGTGCTTTGTTGTAAAATTAATAAAGGTTTTTTTTATCAAAACTAGTTCCTCTATGAAATAGTGGCCACTCGTTAAGTACTGTGGATAAAGTAGATATCAAGCAAGCATACCTTAAATTTAGTAATATTCTCCTTTAGGTCTCCGGTGCCTTTCTGAACAGTATCGGTTCGTTCTGACAAACTTTTAAGAAGTGACAGGTGCTCACGTAGCTGATGCATACTTTCACAAGCTACTAATGCTGATTCCCACGCGCTCACAGGCGTTATGACTCCAGTCATGTACGCTTTGAATTCCTCTTCAGACATGCTAAGTGATTCAGCTGTCAGATTCTCAATGAACGACACAGCACAGCACTAAAAAAAGATTGTAAATAAATTACAAAATTAACAAAGTTGTAAAGTACTTACCAAATTTGTGAAGTAGTATCCACCTTCTCCCTGCATAAGTCGAGAATCATTGCAGAATCTAGTGACATAATGGATGTTACTTTTAAGTCGTGCTGGGTTTCCTTTTAGCACTATGAAGATTAAGGCTGGAAGGAACTCATCGGCGCTGACAGGTCCGCCTTGACAATGCTGCAGAACTTCCATGACACTTCTACAACAGCGGACCACGCATGCTAATTTTTCTTGAGGTGCCCTTACAGAATCCATTCCTGTATTTAGAATTCAGCATTAATGTATTAATCGGTAATATTAAAATTTAATTTTACCCAACAAATCTGTAATTGCAGTATACACCAAATCCCTAACCTCCATGCTAGTTTCACTTATACAGCAACCTAAATGGTGAGCAGTGACCCAACTCAGTTTTCTGATGCGATCTTGTATAGCCAAATCTTTCTCTTCGTCATTTGTTGCAGGTGGGCAGAAGAGGGGACTAAAATGTACATATTCAATTATTGCAATAATTTACAACATACATACCAGTGTTAAAATCTTACCTGTACAATCCAATCATAACAAATTTTTCAAAGAAATCCAACATTTGATCTCTAACATCATGATTGACTTCCTCATACACTGAATTGGCATTTAATCTATTTAAGAACATGTTATAATACTTTTGTACAAGTTCAGCTATTTCTTCTATTGGTTTATTATCAATTTCGCTGAAAATTTTTGCATAAACAGAATTTACACATTTCAAAAAATCTTTACGGACAGTTTCTCCCCATACTCCATACAATGTGATGTATTCAGCAGTTAATTTTTCTACATCAGGATTTGAATGTCTTAGTTCATGATGTCTTTCTGGCTTTCCTGAATCTGTAAAATGTAATGAATTTTTTCTTACAAACACGAAAGAATTTTGAATATTTTCTAAAGCAGTGGTGGCTCGTGAACATTTACTACAGGAGAGCAACACAATTTTAAAACAATAAGTTTTGGTACCGTAACTGTAAGCATAGTAGTAGCACTTCGGACATCGTACCAAAAATCGCGTAAGTAGTTTAAATTATTCGCGATTCGTACGCAGAAGCTAAATCCTTCAGGCCGATTAGTCTAACCTCGTTTCTACTGAAAACGGGAAAGACTGGTCGACAGATACATAAGGGATGATGTTCTGAGAGACAACCCTCTACATCAAAACCAATTTGCCTATCAAACAGGAAAATCCTGCGATCTCGCAATTCACGAGATAGTCGAAAAAGCAGAAAAGGCCATTAACAATCGTGAGATTGCCTTGGCAGTCTTTATGGTGCCATGGTAAGGCGTGGGGTCTGTCCTACTGTAGCCAGATGGATAGACTTCACGTTGAGAAACAGAGAAATATTCTCTACCCTGAAAGGAGCCACAGGGAGGGCCATCATCCTACGGGGCTGCCCACAGGGAGGGCTTTTGTCACCTTTTTTGTGGTGCCTAGTGGTCGATGACCTCCTACACCAGCTCCAAAAATGCGGAGTATACTCGCAAGGGTATGCTGACGTCACCCTAGTAAACGGGAAGTTCGAGGGCGTTATCTGCAATTTGTTGCAGCAAGCACTCAACACCGTGGAAAGATGGTGCACAAAGGAGAGGCTATCGGTTAACTCCGCAAAAACCTCCACCTTGGCCTTCACAAGAAAAAGGAACCTCAACTTGAGGGGCTTGAGACTGTGGGGCCAAGAAATAATGAGGGTAACAGAGGTCAAGTATCTGGAAGTCATTTTAGACACCAGACTTACCTTTCAACCTCATGTCGCAAACATAACAAACAAAGCCAAAAAAAGGCCTCTGGACGGGCAGGCGAATGTTTGGAAAAAATTGGGGGATAAAACCCGCAATGGTACACTGGCTATACACTAAGGTCATATTACCGGTAGTTACCTACGCATCAATTATTTGGTGGCAAAAAGTAGATAAGGCGGCAATAAACGCATGCCTGGGTATCACTGGGGCAATGACAACTACCCCAACTGCAGCCATGGAAACGCTGCTGGACCTCCCTCCCCTACGATTGGTGGTGGGAGTCTGAGGCTCTAACGGTGGCATACAGGCTCAGAGAAAACATAAGGGGAAGGACTCCCTGGAGGAAAGCTTCTCACTTACACATCTTTCAAAAATTATCCGAAAACTGCATACTACAAATGCAGTCAGACAAAATACTCAAAAGTTATCACTTCAACAAACCCTCCAAGGTTATAATCTTGGAGGGGGGGAAAAGTGAATTCATAATAAACCGAACAAACAGTTTTGGAAGCGTGTGGTATACAGATGGATCCAAGATGGGCGATAAAACCGGAGCCGAGGCATACGAAGAGAGCACAGGGAATGAAATTATCATAAACATGGGCCGCTATGCCACCGTATTCCAGTCAGAACTAACAGCAATAACCAGCTGCGCACAGGCAATGGTGGAAAGAAACTATGAGAACAAGCAAGTTCTCATTACGTCTGACAGTCAGGCTGCCTTAAAGGCCCTGCTGTCAAAGGAGATCAACTCCAACACAGTAAAAAGCTGCCTGGAAGCCCTAACTGAACTGGCTGCCCGCAACAGAGTTACTCTGGAGTGGGTACCGGGGCATCAGGGAATAGCAGGAAACGAAAGGGCAGACTCACTAGCTAGGAGAGGAGCCGAACACATCCTGATTGGTCCTGAGCCCACCTGCAGTATTGCTTATAGCAGGGAAAAGGGCTATATAAAGGACCTCCTCAGAGAAGCACACCGCAAGCATTGGAATGCGATGCCTGGACTGAGACAGTCAAAACTGTTTATTCAAGACCCGTCCAGGAAGAGTACTAAACAAATCCTGAAGCTTGATAGGAGCAACCTAAAGAGACTAATAAGTCTCCTTACGGGACACTGTAAGATGATGAAACACCTCACCACGATGGGGCTAATTAACGACCCCATGTGCAGAGTGTGTGATATGGAGGAGGAAACCCCATTACATATAATCTGCCAATGCAAAGCACTGGCTGCAAAAAGGCATAGAAAGTTCGGAGTTCCCTTTGTGGACGCAGACAAACTCCAAGCAATCCTCCTCAAGAACGTCCTGGACTTTGTGAAAGATACAGGACTACTTGAGGGTGATTAACTATTACAGGGGGCACAATAGGCCTACTATGGCCGCAGTGCAGTGGGCTACTGACCACACCCGTGAAAAAAAAAGTGCTTTATATGCCAAAAATCTGCACGTGGTAAAAGTAGTAGTGCGACGTTACCCTCTATAGAAAAAACTAGAGATACTGCAGAACTAATCTTTGGGCGAAGCAGATGCCAAATAATTACTTTGCAATCGCCGTTTAAAAAATACACAGCTGAAGAACTTCTACAACAAAATGTGATTTATCATGAGGTACTACTGTGACTTAGATCTTATGTACACAAAAACTATTCAAAAATTTTGAAAACGTATCAGCTATCACTTCAAAAGGTGTTTCTGAAAGCGGTCGGCAGTTTAGAGCAGAGTTTGACAATAATAAGTGCATATTTTGACAGAAAAAGGATCAACTCGAAGAGACTTAGCTGAAAATAGGCTTAACGTTTCAGTAAGAGCAAGGCTGAGTGATTTATTAGCAATGATCCATTAGCAACAGTTGCTTTAGATATGAGTTCCACTTATTGTGCTTTATTACTCAAGAACGTGAAGACCAAAAGCGTACAGCTCCTGGGGTAACAGAAATGTCACAAAAACAGAACATTAAGGTAGCGTACAGTAAAATCCAATGCTTGTACGGTGCTGTCGGTTAGAAACTTTTGACAGAGCTTGTACACTCTGTATGTCCCACACACTCACACCTCATGCATGGATAGGTCCCCTACACGTATAGAGAGCGGCGCTGTAATCGTGGCAACACCGCAATTCTCGAGTATTAGTAATCTGTATGCAGCTGAAATGTGTGTGAACTACAACTCCGTAATGGCACAGATGGATATGCGGGTGTGTTTGGTCATGCTACATTTTTACTGCATAAGTAGTTGCGGGGTCGAATCTCGTTTGGAACCAAAATTTTTTTTTATTTTATAGTTTTTTTTTAAACACTGTTGTTGCGTTTTGCTGCTAACGCTAGGTTATTTGTTAAGAGCAGTTATATTTTTAAAGAAAAAATACGAAGACAAATTAGCATTCACTCACTGATTGGCGGCATACTAACACTCAAGTCTGGTAATAAATTAATAATTAACTTTTTAAAAAAAAAAGGGAACCGACTTTAAATAAAAACACAAAAGTGACATAAGTTAACTAAAAAGCAAAAAATAAATGTTTTTTATACAACAGTTTAATACTTATTTGTTGTTCCGTTTAATGTAATTAAGAAATTGCTGTTTATTATATAATTATTAATTGTTTTATAATTTTGAAGTCGGTGCCAAGTAAAACATAATAATTATATACCTTGCTGCAATAACAAATTAGATTCGAATTTTTGTTTTACTTGACACCGACTTCTAAATTATAAAACAATTAATAATTATATAATAAACAGCAATTTCTTAATTACATTAAACGGAACAACAAATAAGTATTAAACTGTTGTATAAAAAACATTTATTTTTTGCTTTTTAGTTAACTTATGTCACTTTTGTGTTTTTATTTAAAGTCGGTTCCCTTTTTTTTTTAAAAGTTAATTATTTTACAATTTTAAGTGATGGGTAGACCTAGTAAAGATGCTTCTCGAATGAGGAAATGACGGCTAGTTGAAACGGAAGATGAAATACGGAAACACTAAAAAGTCGGTTAAAAAAATAGATTTTGAGGAGTATCTTCGAAGTTCAAGCTGCAATACCAATGAAATTATAATGGGACCACCTTGGAACTATACTGAACCCATCACAAAAAAATTATTAAAATCGGTTTATAAACAAAAAAGTTATGCCCGAACATACATAAAAAAAAAAAAAAATAATAAAAAAAAAAAAATATATACAGACGAATTGAGAACCTCCTCCTTTTTTTGAAGTCGGTTAAAAAAAAGGATTTGTTGTTTTCTATTGAATGCAATTTATTAGCAATGAAAAAATCGGCTTTAACAATGCAAATCTCGATGTAAATATCACACTCGCACATATGCCAGCCAATATTACATGATATTGCGCAATTGAGGATCGGCAGAAAGCTTTAATTTCGTTTTGGATCAAACTTGCAACTTGTTGATTGAAAAAAGTTTTTGTTATTATTTTTAATATTTGTTCAAAAATTATTTATGCATTCAATGCATATATAGTTTATTCGTGATTTTTATTTTATAAGTATGAGCGTTATGAATATTGTCCAGGATAATATTTACATTATATAAAAGTTAATTTAATCATAGTTATATTGAGAATGGTTCTTTGTAAAAAGCGGAAACACTATGAGAGAATAAATTTATTTTAAACCCTTCCCATAATGATTAAAATCCAGAAAAAAAAACACGTCTCACATTCCCGTACTAAACCACGCGCCGATCATTTCGGGGCAGCGTACACTGTTGCCATTTCGTCACAGCTGACTGTGTCCCCGTTCCGTGTCGAATAAAATTAATATATTTCATCAGCCGATATCTCCGAAACTAAACGGTCAAAAATTGCCATTTTTTTTCACATTAATCTCACAATAGTACTGCATACATAAGTGGTTTTATTTAAAAATCTTAAGATCCGTTTAGCGTCTATAATAAAAAATGTGAACAAAGTGCTATCCGTTCACGTGTTAGGTATAGGCATCACATACAAAATGACCCAGTTTCAATTGCAATTATCTCACAAACTAAACGGTGAATCGATTTAAAAATTTGCCAGTCGGTTTATGAAGGTTATGTTTACACCATACTTTAATTTCAGGCAATTCTTAAGATTTGAACAAAACTACAGAACTACCTTAAACCAATTATACCAATGACCTACAAGCCATAAAAAACAGCAGCGCATTTTCGGAAAATCAGATTTCTTCATTTTTTCCCTAGTAAATTGAAAAATGGATAGTAATTTACTTGATATTTGGAATGAATATTATTTTTTATATAGTTCTTCCCTTTCTTGGTTTTGTGCATCGGACAAATATTAAGACGAATTAAATATTTAAGATAGCAGAGCCATTTCGTTTCGGCCATATTTTATTAAAAATTGAAACTCATAACGTCCATCCACCCGAAAAAGTATCTAATATGGACCAATTATCGATAACTAGTGGTTGTTCAATTTCAACCAACTGTGCAAGCAAAAACCTATCTCAGACCCGACTACTAATTGATAGCTGTAGTTAAAACAACACAACTTCGAAAATGCGTTGTTGATATTTAAAAGTATCTTTTTTTTTCTTTACTTTAAAAATGGTTTAAATTTCTTGTTTACTCTAATAAACTATTTCAAATAGTCTATTCGACTGTTTAAAGTTTATAACGATTAGCATTTGCGTTTTTAAATAAACAATTAATCAATTTCAAATTCTTCCAAAACTCCTGGAGGTCGTCAGAAGCACAATTTCGAAGATTAGGCAAAAATGAATTTTTAGTTAACTGCAAGCTCTATCAGCTCACATGTTAATTTCCGTTTCCGGCTTCGGATAAAGACCATACAGGGACCTACCTGCAACTACAAATCTTCCATTTACCAAATTTTATAAAAATTGGTCAAGAGGTTCCAGAAATATAGGGAAACGAACGCACTCACAACACGCACCCACAGATATTTTTTTTAAACCATTTTCTTGGGTTCCTTGAACCCCATAACGTGTATTGCCCTGAACACCTGAAATTCGATTATTTGTATGAAATGGCAACTTTCCATACTTCAGTAGAAGTCTGGGAAAGTGAAAATCTCAAAATAGTTCTATAAATTAAATCCATACGCCTTTTCAAACAAAATCAAGTTATTTTTACTCGAACCCGAAAAATCTATCTATCTCACGGGAAACTTGATTTATATGATAACATAAACATATGATGAGAACGCCAGTCAAAAGTGCAGCATTAATAAGCTCCTTTGTTTCTGACCCACACTAATATCGCGCAAATCTGGTGGTTTTGTTTAAAAACAACAGCGTCCACCTGGGATGTGCATATCTGATGTTTTGCCACCTCACTATGTTTTATAAAAACATTGCTCTCCTGTAGTAAAACTTAAACCGTATTGTATATTTTAGAAAAGAAAGTGAAATAAGTTATATGTAATACTGTTTGCTTTGTATTACGAACCATCACTGTTCTGAAGTAAAAATACCTTTAGCACTGGACGACTTTCGAAAAACGGGAGTGAGATTTTTGAGGTACTTGTTCTTCTTATCAGATTGTTGTCTCTTCTTTTCTTCAAATTTCGAGAAGCCCGGAATTCGAGTTTTGCTATGCTCAGGTTTACCTTGGTTGGCATGTCTTTCTCTCTCTCTTTCCTTTTGCATATAGTCTCGATAGCATTTTGAACAGTATCCTTAAATTAAAAATAAAAAGTTAATTATCAGTTTTCTTTTGTGTCTTTTTATTTTTATAAATATTTTGCAAGGTTCACAGAATAAACAAAATGTTGAAATTGTTGTTCTGTTTCTTTTTTGATAACTTTTATAAGTGATAAATGAATTGTTATGTTCGTTTTCTGACTGTTTACTAGTAACAAAAAACTGAAATTTATATATTTAACTTTACAAATTTATTATTGCATATTGCCATATTAATACAAATAATAAATGTAGCTAAGAGGAAATTAATTTCAAAATAAATTCCTTAGAACTAATACTAATACTAAACGTTGATATAATATTCAATTTATTATTAAATTTTAAAATTCTGTTATTCTTTTGAATCAGTAAAATGTTTGCAACAATAGGGTCAAATTTTTATTATTAGAATTTTCCAAAAATTAATTTACACATCGGTCACGTGACTTCAGGTTCGGCGGGAAATTCAAAAAAATTAAAAGAATTAGCAAAAAATCGCCTTATTTAAAAAAAATTCAAAATCAAAATAAAAAGTAAAAAGAACTAGTTCTTCCAAGTGTGCTAAGAACAAAATTTGTGTTCAATTACGACCTAAACATATGAATTTCACTGGAATAATTCCATTCCAAACAAAAAATTACGATTTGGTGATTTAATATAAAAATACTTAAAAAAACGCTATTTTTAATTTATTAATATTTTTGTTTAAAACTTTAAAACTACACATGGCATTACAATTGGATCAAATAAGGCGACTTTTCACCAATTAATTTTTTTGAATTTCCCCCCAAACCTAAAGTCACATCGATGTCTAAATCAATTTTTAGGTTACCTGAGATGCAGAAGCGTTCCAAAAATAAGTTTTTGAAAGATTCTGATAGTAAAAATTTTCCCCATATAACAGCTAACATTTTGCCAATCGTTGTTTAAATAAAAAGATCTCTATACATTATTTCTCAAAACTTAATTTTTAATAAAACTCACCTCCCCATTCAGCATTTCCATAATATCCACATCCATTTTTGCATTGCAAATCTGCTTGTTTGATTCTTAATGTAGGCTGCTTAGTGGCATACATCATGTACTTGTAAGACCGCTGCAATGTTAAAATAGGCATTTTGATAATAACCTGATAAATCTCAATTAATGCAAGAGGTGATAGGAATTGTTTATAGCATTTTTTATATATAAATTATCATATGCAAGACAAAACACAATGATTTTTCATAGTCTATCTTATTTAGCACTATAAACTTTCACGTTGTTTTTTCTAAGATTGTTGTTGCTACCATGGAGGCACAAAACTGTGATCGTGCTCGCAAAGGTGCAGAGCGGTCAACTGATTAAAAAGCAGTTGAGGATATTTGTACAGCAAAATTACAAATACTGCTTGTGTCACAATTTTGTACTCAAAATGTACAATCCGACTTGCACAGAGTAAATCTTCTGGATCACCCATTTGTTGCAATAAGAAAACTGTTTACGATTCTGATTGCGAAATAAAAGTTTGATGTGAAAGGACACCGAAACGATTTACTACAAATACTAACCCCTTCGTTACAAATTTAGTAATTTATAGCTTTCCTGATAATGAGGTTTATTATCTATGAAGGAGGTGATAATGTCTGGATCGTAAAATATATATACTATGCTAGATTATAGTTTGGAGGTCACTGTTACATCATAAGTCTACTACAAGCCAGTGTGCAATGCTATTTCAGAGTATTTGAACGTATCAATAAGTCAATAATATTAACTACTAAAAATCAAAAATTAAATCTGTTGGCCAGTACTTAAACAAAAGATTTAAATTAAAAAAAAATTCTTTTGTGTCTATTTTTATTTTTTGTAGCAAAAATAATAAAAGAACAATTACGATCAATAAGTGTTTGTCTGACAAATTGTAGTAGGTGCTTAACCTTCATCTTTGTTTTTGTCACTTTGGGAAATACCTGACAAAGGAAGCCGTTAGGAAACATAAAAGTGCTTTTGTTACGAAATTTAGAAAAACCCTCAATAATTTTTTCAAATATTTTATTTATTACGGGAAACGGCAATAGATATCCTACCCATATAAAACATGGAAATTATTTTTTCTTTTTTGTAATAACACATGCCTATGACCTTTGCAATGAAAGGAAGTGTTTATTAGGTATTTTATTTATAGTATCAACTACTTATAGGACAATTAATAAGGTTGTGTCATCAAGATAACTATTGTAATATCGATACTTGACTAGCATTTGTGTTGTTTACAATACATCTTTTAGTAACAGGTTGCTTGCTGCATAAAAAAACAATCTTTTGTCTCTGGTAATAACTTCAAATGAAATTTTGTAAGCAGAGATGCACAAAAAGGAAACATTACAAAAGTTGCCAGCCTATACCAGGTGTCAACAGAATCATTAGACAGCTCGTATTTTATAGTTTTTGAGATATGGCATAGGTAATATGTACCCAAAAAGGGACATTTTCCTATATTTGACATATTATTTTGACTTCCGGTTTCACCGTAAAATTTTCCCAACTCTTCAATTTCAAGAAGGACATTTTGTATATTTTGACATTTTTGAAATCCTGAGGCAATTGTGAGTGCACCCATACTATTTTTTTTTTAATTTTAAGCCCTCTTCTTTTTGAGTCAATTTTTATTTTAAATAAAGTGCTACAACCAGGCTCAAATCATTCTAAGGGATGAGGACCATAATAAGAAAATACAAACATGATTTTTTACGAGTATTCTGGTAGGTACAGACATTCATAAGTGAAGAAATCACTTTTTTGTTTACGTTCTTTTTTTTCCATAACACAATTGAAACAAGTATTTCCTCGATTTTTTTTAACTTCATATACAAAGAAATGTTTTAGATTAATATCAATCCGATTTTGGATTTGAGGACATCATTAGATTTGTGGTGAAAATCTGCATTTACTGCATACCTAGTGTCTAACGAATAGTGCCATTAGAAAAAATGAAGAAAAAAATAACTAATATACAAAAAAGCGATTTCTTCAAATATGAATGCCTGAATACCAGAATAATTGTAAAAAAATCATGTTTGTATTTTTTTGTTATCGTCTTCGTCCTTAGAATGATTCGAGCCTGGTCATAGCACTTTAGATGTAAAATAAAAATTGGCACTAAAAAAATCAAGTCGGCTTAAAAATTTTCAAAAATAGTGCAGGTGTACTCAGATTTGTCTCGGGATTCCAAAAATGTCAAAATATACAAGGTGTCCTATTTGAAATTCAAAAGTTGAGGTCATTTCCGATAAAACCAGAAGTGAAAAAAAATGTGTCAAACATGTCAAAATGTGCCTTTTCGGGTACATATTAAGGCCTGTAAAAAGCTACATATTATTATTACCTATGCTAAGTTTCGTTGCCATATCTCAAAAACTCTAGAAAACATCGGCTGTCTAATGGTTTCCATGACACCCGGTATAATTAATTAAACATCCGGGACAAATATTTTATCATATTTTAAATCAACATGAAATACAGATATATCAATTTTTCAAATGTTTAACAAGTCCTCCATACGAGCCACTTTTTGTGGCACCACTGACAGAATTACAATATTTTAAACAAGTTTTCACACAGCATATGTGCTACAATATGAAAGGAAGTTCTTGTGAAAACTCTCACTAAGATTAATATACTGCTAACAATGGTGATTTTCAAACACCACAAAAAGTGGCTTGTTTGCAGGGGGGTCTATCTAAGTAGCTTGCGTTGCACATCGCAACAAATATTTGTTATTAACGTAAATGAATCAGTTCAACAAACTGTGTGATTAAAGTGTACCAAATCCATAGGTCAAAAAATATAAAATTATCTACTGCATTATAAATTTAAACATGTTTATCAACTAAACTGATAAAAGGTAATTAGTTGCAATATAAACTAAGGGATAAATATTTACTGGTGATTAAAGTTGTGAAAGTGCAATAAAAGCTTTATTTTTAAAAACTGTTAAAATACTTATACTTACATGTAGATAAAAATTGCTAAATTAGTATAAAATATCTTTTACTTAGTGGGTGGATTTACACATTTTTGTAGGTTAGATTAGAATTGACGTTGAACCAACGTCAAAAAGCAGGTTCGCCAACTGATAACGCCCCCTAAAAAAAGTTGAACATGGCCAATCTAATAAACACTAAAAGCGCAAAATTTAAATAAAATTTGGTATAATACTTGTAGAATTACTTGGCTATTAAAGAATTCTTTTTTATTTTGTAGCTTGAGACGAACTACAATTTGGTTCGTGTCCGCTAATTTTTCTGTGACGCCTTCTTTGAATTTTTGAAAATCGAAATTCATCTTTATTAATTGTAGAGACGATACAAAATTTCTGTTTAAGTTAAATTGCTCATGAGTAATAGTAGAATAAGATTGAGAACTTAATTTTTAGATGCATAGCTATATTTAGGGAACTTGATTTTCCATATCTCTTCCTAATTTTGATGAAAAAGTTTGTCCATGCGTTTTTGATATTTTTTAAACCACGAGGAATTTTCTCGTAAACAATCAAAGATCTACTTAAAAAAACAATTTTCTTCGCAATTTTAATAGCATAGGCAGAAGCTGGCCGTTGCGTACGGTACCACCCTGAAATTGCTACTCACGTAGTTTATGAGTTATGACTATTGTTACTTGTCTTTCTTGCAATGACGGATTAGCAGGCGGGTTCATATTTAAATACCCTACAACTCTAAACAGTTCTTAGTTAGATGTGCTGTGATTGTTGTGATTAGATATATAAAAGTAATTATTTTGTATAAGTATAGGAAAATGCTTTGCTCATTTTTTTGTTGCGTTTACGCAGAACGGAGTGTTCTATAATTTTTCTCAGTGAAACGTCTCTGTAAAATAATCAGAAAAGAAAACTGTTTCGAAAAAAGGAAAATTTACATTTTTATACAACAAAATCGGATTTTTTGAAAGGTCATATTTCGGAAATTATTAGGGTTAGAACATTCTTTATTTTTTAGTTTTACGCAGAATTTTATCCTTTTTTATTTTAGTTAATTTTTACATTAGATGCACGCAAAATGAGCTATATTCGAAAAACTGCAACCCTACGAAGCAGGCTCGACGAACGGTCGAAAATACACTACTTTGAGAAGTCATAGCTCGCGACGTATTAGGGTTAGAAGGTTATTTTTATAGGATTTTCAAAAAATTTAGTATATTTTAACTCGCTTGTGACCGCTTTTACGTGTTATTATCAGGGTCAACGGTATTTTAAGAATTCCGAAAAGTACTATTTTGGACCACATATTAAAAAAAAATTGGGTTTTTTGGAAAAGCGTATTTCAGAAACTATTACGGTTAAAACACTATTTTTTTTGGTTTTACGCAGAATTTTATTAGCTATTTTTTCTTGGAACTACTTTTAGCGTAGGACTCATGTGATTACAGAACTTGTTACTTTTCACACTCGCGTGAGAACATTATCTTTCCGAACTTGTTATGAAAATAACTATTTTTTAACATTGCTCATCTGAGCGTGAAAAAAAGGACTTTAACGCACTTTTAAAATTAAAATTTCTATTTTCTTTTGCAATGAGATAAAAATGATTTTACCCATTTTTTATATTAGAAAACAGCCGTACAAAAAATATTGTGTGCAGCTCGTGAAAGAAATGCCCTTAGCGCCCTCAAAAAACTTTCATTCTCGTAAGTTAAAGTATAATTTCACGCACTAGTTGCACGAATAATAAAATTTTGCGTCGTTCGCTTTCCTCCTTTTGTTGTTTGGCGGTTCCAAATTGTCCAAAGTCTCTTTAGATCTAAAAATAATGGCAAATAATACCACAGTTGTTAATTAACATAAAACCTGAGCACATACCGGAAAAATCTTTCAGCCAGAGCACCTAAGATTTCAGTTTTTTTTTGATATTTGATTCATGGAACACATTTTGTTTTAATCTACAAGATTATTGTTTGCCATAGATTTTTACAATATTTGGATAATTAACTTAACTGTTGTAAAAACAAATTAGCATTGCAGCTACAAAACATTTTTTTGTCAATATTCAATAATTAAAACAATATCTTATACCTAAGCTAAATATACAGCTTATGAGTTTTTTCTAACGTACGTCTTAAGAGTTCATGTTATTGTTATGTACATAACCTCACTATAAACATTACTTTAGGTTCTAATAAAACGCAATATCACGTTTGACAGTCAACTGTCACAACCGAAACTTGCATATGCAGCATAAGTAATGAGCTAACTCGCGTTAGCGTACCTACACAAAATCACGCACCACCCTACTGAAAATCACCTCAGTTGCCTCATAAAACCTCATACAAAATGAACCTGGTTGTTTCAAAAACCATATACAACCTGATGAAAACATTATCAGGTTATATGAGGTTTCTATATATATTTTCAGTAGGGCAGCCTACTTTATCAGAAATTTTGTTGAATGCTCGTTAATAAATAATTTACTAGAATGTGTTCAAACCAAAACTTGGAACCAAAAATGTAAACTGAATTTATATAATTTTTTGTAAAATAATCAGTGGCGGATCTTGATTTTGTGGGGCCCCAGGCGCAACCTGATCTGGAGGCCCCCTATGAAATAATAACAAAAATAAGATACGAAAATAAAAAAATAATCACATTCCCATTTAAAAGAAAAAATCACATTCTCAGGTAAAAAAAATTCAAGTTTTTGAGGATAAGGCACCCAACGATTCTGAGGCCCCCGCTTTGCTGAGGCCCCAGGCACGCGCCTCATGCGCCTGTGCGGTAATCTGCCATTGAAAATAATAACAAACATTGATTTAGGAAGTCTGTAGCCCATAGTAGAATTTCTTCTACCAAAGAATTGTAATAAAATTAAACACACCATTTCTATGTTCAATGAATATCCACAATTCTTGATATTTCCCTGCAAGAAGTTTTTGTAAACAAAATGCGTGCAAATGTAAAATAAGCCTTATTTATTAACAGCAACATAAGTAAATTTTTACACTATGGAATGTGAAAATTTATAATATATTTTTAAGATATACCAATAAAACAAAAAAAATACTAATTGAACAAAATTAAGTTCTGATAAATCATACAGCAATTTCTTCTGAAGCACGAAGTTTTTCAACTGCAGCAGTTTGCTGAGGTTCCAGAGAAATGTAATGAAACTTTGGTTCTTGCATAAAAGCTTCATGGCGTGCTTCGAAAATTTCTCCTTCTGCAGCCGGGGTTAAGGTTGTCATACTCTCGGTCCAACGAAATGGTACCATTTTTGTCTATACAGGATAGGCATTAGACAATTAACGTAAAATTAAATATCTGAGTACTACTTTTATATTTAAAATACAGTTTTTAATCTGATGAGTAATATGCTCGTAGTTATATAACTTTGATGACTTTTCAGTTATACTATATATTTATAACTATTTTTAGAAGTAAAATTAATAAGAAAAGAAGTAAGCAATGAACATTATTTTGTTCATTTTAATAAAATAATGTTATACAGGGTTGGGCAAAAGTACGGAACAATGCAAATATCTCCAATACAGCAACCGCGATTTTGACAAAATTTTCTACACACAGGTTCCGATATACGGCGGATACAATGAAAATATTGGCGGTTTAAAATGACTTCCGGTTTAGCCGGAAATGATATCAACTTTTTATATTTAAGTAGAACACCCTGTATATTTTTTAATATATCGATAGAACTCTTCTGTTTTGCGAGTTCAGTAATATAAGGTTTGATGCCTTTATTTTTAATAATTCTAGAGATATTGAACAAAATGCGCAACAATACTGATTCGTAATTTGTTTTATTGCCTAGCAACACATGCCAACAAAACAATGAAAAACAAACAAATAAAAAAACACAAATAACATCACTTGAGAAAATACTCTAAGTGACCACAATTTACTTCTTGGCAATAACCAAATGTATGTACAAATCCTTTAGTTAGGTACATTAACAAGATGCTCTGCAGGAATTCTTATTTCACCAACAATTCTGAGTCTCAATTCTTTCAATTTATTTGGTCTTCCAGTATAATCTCTACATTTTAAATATCCCCAAAGAATTAAATCTAATGGATTCAGGTCCGGAGAACGAGCGAACAAACTGTTTAGGCTTCTCACATTCTTTAGTTTTCATGAGCTGCTAGATAACAAGTACTTAACATTATTGTTCAATATCTCTAGAATTATTAAAAATAAAGGCATATAACCCTATATCACTGAACTCGCAAAAAAGAGTTCTATCGATATATCAAAAAATATACAGGATATTCTATTTAAAATAAAAAAGTTGATGTAGTTTCCGGCTAAACCGGAAGTCCTTTTAAACTGCCGATACCTTCATTATATCCGCCGTATATTGTAACCTCCATGTAGAAAATTTTGTTGAAATAGCGGTTGCCGTATTAGAGATATTTGCATTGTTCCATACTTTTGCTCAACCCTGTATAAGAAAACAGCAGAGAGAACACAACTGATTAAGATACCTGATACAATACAGTGTCAAAATAATGTTTCTTGTTGGAACCTAAAGTTAAAATTACAGTCTCGGAGTAAGACACTGGATTTGCTTTTGGTTGGAAATAACACTTCGTAACGTATCTGAAATTAAATAATTGCGTTATATTAATAAGTAATACAATTTCGATTAAAAATTGTACCTTTTTGGAGAATAACGTCCAGGTTCCATTCGTGCTTCACTGGCAACTAAAGTTTGTTCAGCCATGGTTTCTGATTGAGTCCGGCTAAAACAAAACAAGTGTGTCAAAGCGAGCTAATATAAACAAAACCGTAGCTGTAATATTAATTTTATAAGTATGCACTAACTTTGCCTTTTCTTTAATTCAATTAGTGCAAACTCCAAAGCAAGAACCAATATCATAGTAATATTTAACAAATTGTGTAAACCGTGATAACTTTGGACAATTTAAATTTACTATTTTATTTTATGAGAGGAGTTAATGCATACTTTTAAATTGCTGTAACGGTTTATTTTTTTTCGGGGTGGGTGAGGGGGGTTAAGAAACGATATAGCATAAATACTATTTTAAAAGATTATTTTATTCATGCACAATCAAAATGAAGCATTAACCTCCCTAAATGAAATTTAGACCGATAATTTTGATAATTTTTCGTGTATATCACTTACAGTTGTTTACCTTGATAACGCCTAGTTACATCATGGTTACGCTAATAAACAAAGTCCACCATTGATTTAATTTTGTATTTAAAAATAATCTTGTCGAATACCACTCAAGCTTTTGAATTTTTCTGTTAATTAACTCAAATTTCCTGTAGATCGACTTAAATCGTACAAATTTGCAAGTAAAAACCACTTGGAACTACGTTCTGTCGGTTTTTGCTTGCACTCTCATCGTCGTCTGCAATAAATTACCGGTAATAACCGATAAATTCAAAGCTTATGTGGTATTACTATTGAATATTGCACTCGTGTTGTAACAGCCAATAGCAAGCGTTTATTTTCAGGCTCTTTACCAATTAGATCCTGACTGGCCTCAATAATCGTTTTTCAGAAAGCTCCGGTGTTATCGGCGTTCTATAACCATAACCAACACGCCAACAAATTTTTTTGATTTTTGCATTTAATAATTAAATATGCGTTAATACGTTAGTACATAACAAACATTTATAGTAAATAATAAATTAGTTTTCAGTTCGTGGAATATTAAAAAAAAATACCACTCGTGAATTAAAAATTATCGGACTCATGATATTGCCTAGCAACAATACAATTTCGTTGTCAATGAAGCGACAGAATTATCGATAATTTTTAATTCACTTGTGGTATTGCTGTTGATGATTAGGTATCCATTTATTATTTCACGCTAGGGGTGGAAAGTTGAACTCCTCTCTAATTGCAACCTTGAATATAAATAAATACAGTATGAAAATTATACGTACACACGAACTGGCTTATCAATTAATTTAATATATAAATTAAATTCATCGTTATTTTTCACTATTTTGGCTGGAACAAATTTCTTTCTCTTTTCTATTTCTATATTCAGAGCGTTCATGTTGAAAACTGCATTAAAACTGATAATAACGTAGTCAAACGACAGATGTGTTTTTAAAACAAAACTTTTTTACATTGTTCTCACATTCTTATTTCATATCTACTTTTCATAGTAAATAATTTATAATCGTCTTACAATATTTTTGTTCAAAATAGTAGAGTGGCTTGTTGTATAGGTATATAAAACTTAGTTTTTTGCATTAGTTTTATTAAAAGTTTGTCACTTTAAATTGTAATTTATTAACTTACGAGGGTCATATGACCCCGCACATAAAAGGTGACACAAACACCCACGGCCCCGACGGGGATGTGAACCCAAGCCTCCGCACCACTAGTTCTTATTTCTAATATCATTTACCTTGAAGATATCGCCTTTGATGATTGTTCAATCACATCGTCACTTGTTGCAATATTTTTCACACTCGTGTGTTTGCCAGTTCGAACTATAACAAATTTAAACGGTTAATATCAAGAGAGGAAATCAGAGCAATTTACTTCATTGATAAACTACTTATCACCACAAAATTCTTATCTGTGAAAGTTAAGGTATGGAAAGTCAATAGAGGCGTAACGAAAAACGGACTGATTGAATGAATTCATTCTCCTATATTGCAATTGGTACAATAAGCAAGGTGCGTGAATAAGAAGGCCTGAAAAACACAACAGTTTTCATAACAGTTACTTTTAACTAGTTTATTACCAGCAGCGATGTTTAGTATTTTACTCGATCTTTACCGTTCTTGCTTATTATTTTTCCTATTTACATAATTACTGTTATTTAGCTTGTGCAAACAAACGCGATTGTGTAAATATCTATCGGTATTATACGTTTACATTACATATCATCAACAAATGGACTATCTAACTCACTTTATTAATATTGTTTATTTCACCTTAGCTCATTTTATATTAAAAATGATTTCAAGTTTGATTTATAATAATACACTAGTAATAAGCGATACTTTTTAATTACTAGTAAACCGGTTTTTAATTTTTTTTAAATTTCTAGCTGAAACCAGTTTGTATTACAAAAGTAAATCAGTTTTATTGAAATTAAAGTTTTTTTTTGTAGTACATATAATAACTCACAGTTTACCTAGTTGCCTAGATATTATGTAGCCTTCGTCACAGTTTAAACACAAAGCAGATATCAAGTGGGGCAAGGAAGGGAGATAATAAACGGGTCAGGTGGGGATTCACGTATCCTTGAATACTTTTAAAATTTGTTGGAAGTATCCAGATACTTTTAAATTTATTAAAATTATCTGGGGATACGTAAATCTTCACTTGGCCCGCTCATTATCTCTTTTCCTTGACGTTCATTAGTTCAACATTCCTTCCTTGTAGCATTAGTTGCCTATGTTTCTAGTAGAATAGTGACAATTTGCATAAAAAACGGGTGAAACACATCGCTGCTACTTTTTCATGCTTTTTGCGTTTTAAATAGTCTCGCGCCAATACATGAATAAACAACATTGTTTTAACAAAGAATAAAAAAAGAAAAAAAAACTAAAAAACATAACGCCTCAGTGAGGATTTGAACTTGCAATACTCTGTAATAGAATACTACACCTGTAATCTTCAACACTGTGCGATAACTTGGACCTAACTTCATAGAGGCAAGATAACTGCCCTACGGCTAAGGTTTAATTCGTTATTAGGCTTCGGACTTTAAACCAAAAATCGAGTTTATTTTAAGTGTTACCAAAAATATTTAAAAAGTAAAATTAATTAACAGGTCCAGTTAAAATCATGTAATTGCCGGAAAACGATATTAAAAAGTATCGTAATTTCTCTTAATTTTTGAAATAGCTTAAAATTCCTTTTTATACTAATAACTAATAAGCTATTTTAAATAGACTCTTGAACCATTTTAAGTTTATAACGTTTGGCGTGCGTGTTTTTGAATAAATCCATAATCAATTATAATGTTTCAAAAGTTCCCAAAAGGCGTTACGTTAAAATTTGGGATATTAGTTAAAAAACATATTTGTAGTTCACCACAAGCTCCATTAGCCCACAAAGTTAAAAAAAGGTGCCGGTAAACCGCCACGGGACCTTCCTGACCTTTGAAAATTTCTAAAAAATTTCGAAAATATTTTGAAATCTAAAAAAAAAGTCAACTACACAACGCGCAAAATTATAATTGGTTGTTTTTGACGTCTTTTTTTCTTTTTTTGTAACTCCTTACGCAAAAAAACTTGAGCTCTCGACATAGTACAATTACTCGGTGCTGGGGGTAACTGAGAGGCCAGGTAGATCACGCTTGCGCAAATTGACATGTGTTGAATACGAATCGAAGGTTCTTTTTGGAGCGCGTCTAACTACTGCGTTGAAGTTAAGATGCCTTCCCCCACCCCCTATTTTTTAAGAAGTCGTCTGGTTTTGTGATATTTGGTGTTTTCTAGTTGCAACCAATGTTTATTCATTAAAATCTCAAGTTAGATGTTACACCTTCGGGGCTTTTTTTCGTTTTTCGGATAAATACTCAAATGAACTGTTCAGGTAAACGATCACAAAGAAAAGTCGAAGAGGTGTTTTCTCAATGAAAAGTTGTTTCTATTGTCATTTAACATGTTCATACTGATTTTGAAGCCGAAATCAGTAAATTTTTGAAAAACAAAAAATCGATGGGGGGAGGGGTAAGAAGATCGCGTTTGCGCAGATTCGCTATTCAACATGTGCAGAATAGTAATCTGAGCTTCTTTTTCGAACGGGCCAATATTGCACTATAACACTCCTCCCTCTTCGCCCTTCTTTTTTTTGGTGGACCAACCTCATGTTATTGCGGTTTCATTCCACTGTGATTATCAATGTTTTAAACTTAAATTGAGTTTTCTGGGTTAAAGCGTCTGGGCTGTAAAGTGTATACTAACACGTACACAGACACCATGATGAAATCTAGTTTTTCGGTTTTCTTGGACCCTAAAAGTGCATATTCATCAAAATCTCAACTTCCAAAATTTTGACGATAATTGTATCTTCCTATAGCTATACTCCGTGTAGCGAGGAAGAGGAATAATGTTCTGAAAATTTCCACAATTTTGCAAATTTCCATTTTAACAATTTTCATATTTCCAACAATATTTTTATATCACATGGCTATACTTACTAAGCGCTATTAAATGATATGACAATTTTTATGGATTGCATATTTTCTTTTTCAGTAATCGGATATTAAAGCCAAGATTTTCAAAAACTCATAGCGGCCTTCGTTTTACAGCATTCCGAGAAAAAACTATTGAATTTTCCCTTAGATGCACTACAACGCTATGTTTTCAAAATTTCAGAACATTAGTACAAAAAAATCGATAGATACCAAAGAAACATGTTTAATTTTCGTTTCAGGTTCTGGTTAAAAACCTTACAAAGAACTATCTGCAACTAAAAAACTTCTAGAAACCTTATTTAATAAAAATCAGTCAAAAACCCCGGAGAACGAACGCAGCCACCCACTCACCCACAGGCCGGCATTTTTTAAAACCCAATTTTGTGGGTTCCTTGGACCCCAACACGTGTATTTGCGTTACAATCTGAGATTCGAGAATTTGCATGAAATCAACTTTCCATGTTAATGTAAAATGTTTAAAACATAGGGACGTGTATATTGACATCACACAACCTGTTATCAATAAATAATCCAAAGAAAATCAAAGTATTCAGCATGGCCGTTACAAAACAGATTAAAGAAATGTTTATTAACTAAAGCATAAAAATACCAACTTAAGCCACTTTGTAGAAGTAATTGTTTTTATCAATAATTAGATTTAAAATAATAATTAAATATTTTTCGGTAACACAAACAAATTATAATTGATAGCCCTTATTTACTTTTATGACTGATTTTGAATTAGGTTATAATATAGCACACATATAAATAAAATTTAATTAATTTTTCTTAATCCTTCTCATTCCCCATTAACGTGGAGAGTTATGGTAATCAAGTAGGTAATCATATTTAATTCGATTCTTTTAAGAAAAATATCAAATATGCTTAATAATAATAGGTATCTTCTAAAACATCCGAAGGTTTCGAAACTACCGAAGATTTAATGAAAGTTCTGAAATTTTCAAAATATTGTCCCAGTAACAAAACTTAATCATATGTTTGTATATTTTTGCAAATTAATGATTTTAAACTTGCAAGTATGTTTTAATTTAACAAACTACAAAATATCTCAGTGATTTGCCAGGTAAATGCGAAATCGTGTCAATCAAGTAAAAAATAAAGAAACCGTAAAACAACAATGTTGCATTGCAGGCTCAATAACGGACAAAACACTTCGCATGGATTTTCTCATACCGCAAAGATTTTTTTTTATTCTATCAAAAGTAGGTGTTTTATACGAGAATCGTTCGAAATGTAAGTAGCTTAACACAGAGATGGCGCTAATTCGGCGTTATTTGCATTACTATTTTTCAGAACCATCCTTTCTTAGGATAAATATAACAGTATACAGCGATCTGTCAACTAGTTTGTGTTTGATAGTGCGCCAAAGTGACCGTCTCGAGTGATTTCGTAAACAATGGAAAAACACTGAGTTGCGAGCAGTGATAAAGTACTGTCATTTGAATGGCTTAAGAGCACGCCGGCGTGGCAACTTTTTGCTTTTGACGCTAGTCATTCTAAATTTGAATTTATTTACTGATGGTTCTATTAAAACTAAACAGGTAGCGTCACATGCGTTCTGTTGACATGCATATATTTTTCTTTACAGCACTGTACTAGCAGAATTATTGATTTCTCGCATAAAATTAATTCTCAGCATTACTTGCTCGTGGGTTTGTGTGCAACTAATCTCTTATTTATGTGCGAAATTTTTTAAAAGTTTTAAATTAACGCGCCAAATGCCTATCGCCGTAGCGCCATCCGTGCTGATTCCTATGAACTTTTGTTCAAAAACATGGCTGACGTTAGTCGCATCGAATTTTTAAATTTACTCAGCTGGCACATAGTTTAAATAATTGACAAAATTTTTAAATTGGTGTACCTATTATAACAGTATCTAGATGATCAGCGTAAATACAGACGAAGAATAGTGTTAAATTTATAGTTTTATGTTTGCTAAGAAAAGTAAGTTTTTTTACCTTATTTGCATGTTTCACAAGAAAATAATTATTTGAGCATCTAAGTTACTTTATTAAGTAACATCTATTAACTTGTTTCATTTCGTTTTCTTTTTTTTAAGTCGCTGAGTACATATAAAAATGCCTATATGATGTCTATACTAGCGCCATCTGTGTCGTGTGCCTCGGCGTGGCGCGGTCCTAACACCAACCGAAATCAAAGCAGAGTTGGATTCGACTTTTTGAAGTCCGCTCCTTCGTTTTCAATGGTTAAAAACTGGGGTGCCGAGTTTAAGCGTGGTGGTGTGTGCAGAAAGAACGAACCCCGCAGTGGACGCCCCAAAACGGCTACTACCCCGGATATGATTGCAAAGTCCTCCGTATCGTATTGGATGACCGACGAGTAAAAGTGCGCAAGACAGCAGACATAGTGGGCATCTCAAATGACGGTGTGCACAGAATTTTAACTGAAGAATGGGAAATGAAAAAAACGCGCGTTGGGTGCCACGTTTGCTCACACCGGAGCAAAAACTGAAATTTTGATTGTTTCTCGCGACCTTTTGGCACGTTTTCGCCGCAATCCAAAGGACTTTTTGTGTCGTTTCATAACCGGTGATGAAATTTGGGTCCACCATTACACTCCCGACACCAAGGAACAGTTCAAAAAATGGACACACAATTATTCTCCCCCGCCGAAGAAGGCAAACACGTTTTTGTCAGCAGAAAAGGTTATGACATTTGTATTTTGGGATTCTCATGGAATTATCATCGTCGACTACTTGGAAAAGGGAAAAACAATAAATGGCGAGTAGTATGCCAATTTGTTGCAACAACTGAGCGACGAAATTGAAGAAAAACGGCCTCATTTGGCGAAAAAAAAAGTGCCTGCAATCGCCATGGCCAAAATTTATAAATTGGCATTCGAATTAGTGCCTTATTCGCTCCATTCGCCAGATTTGGCTTCCATTGATTTTTATTTATTTCCAAACTTTAAAAAATGGCTCGTTGGTAAAAAATTTTCATCCAATTCCGAGGTAATCGCTGCTGTAAATAGCTATTTTGAGAACTTGGGTTCATAAACCTACAAAAACGGCATTGCTGTTTCGGAGCATTGTTGGAATAAGTGCGTTGAGCGAGCAGGAGACTATATTGAAAAATAAAATAATTTTTTGCACAAAAAACTTGCGTTTTCTTTGTTAGGCCACGTACATTTTGAACGATCGTCGTATTATAAAATTCTAATTCCAACATTTACTATGTACATTTACTAATGCGTCATCACCCATACTCCTTAAGTCAAACATAATCATTGCTGAAATCTATAATATTATCCAAAATTTCCCTAATATTTGTTTTTAATTCTTAAATTAAAAAGCCGACTCAGGTTAATTTATAATTTAATATTTTAATAATGTGCGCATCTGTTCGTTAAAATACGTTCAGTATAAGAATATAGACAGGTGATTTTACACAGGGAACGTAAACCTATTTGACTTTCCCATACTTCTTCATGATTTCATGCAAATTTTCTAGTTTTAGATTGGTCCAAAGAATCTAGGAAAAAAGTGGTTTTAAAAAATGTCTGTCCGTAGGTTTTCTAGTTGCAGTTAGTTCTTTGTAAAGTTTTTAACCGAAATAGTAAACGGAAATTAGTCATGTTTTTTGAAATTTAATCCCCGGTTACTAAGCAAAAATATTTTTTTAAATATGAAAATTGTAAAAATGACAGGTTTTCAAAATGTTTGAAATTAAAAAAAAAATATTCTTCAAATACTGTCCACTCCATTCTTTTTTACCTTTGTGAGCCGATGGAACGTGCAGTGAACTATAAATCTATTTTTTACTAATCTCCTAAATTTTACTCTGGCGTTCTCCAGGAATTTTTGAAAAATTTAAGATTGATTAATTATTTATTCAAAGACGCAAACGCCGCTCGTTATAAATTTTAAATAGTTTAATTAACTACTTGAAGTAGTTTATTAAGATAAAAAAGATATTTCACATTATTTTAAAAATTAAGAAAAAATTCGATAGTTTTTATTATCAACAACGCGTTTTCCGGAAATTAAGTAGTTTTAACTACGCCTATCTATTAGTTCTAGTTAGAAAACATATTTTTTATTTGCATATTTTTTATAACTCTTCGAATAATGTTGTTATATCCATTATTGTTCCGAAATTGGGAGCGCAATATCTAGCTAGCGGTAGGTAATCTACAATTCTATAGTGTCGTGCTGACGTGCTAACACCCTGAAGATGAAACGAGCGGCTCGTGTGGATGTAGATGTAAATTTCAATCCCTTATTGGCGCGAGAATATTCAAGACGTAAAAAGTATGGGAAAGTACCAGCGACGTCTGTATGAAATAGTAATATAAATACACAAAATTTGTTTTATGAAATTATTTTGAAACTTGCAGCAACAAATAAAATTGAAAGTCAATAATATTCCCAGGAAACTTTCTAACACGTTGGAGGCTTTCAATATAAAAACGCAAACAAAATTATTTTAGAAATGACTAGTCAGATACATAACTCGATTATAGGGTTTTTTAAAGGTATTAAATTTGGCAATAAATACATGGTAAATTGAATATTAACTTTTGGCCTTTTCAGTATGAGTGGTTGCCTATCTTCTTTCAATTTGTGGTACGGGCAAACGGAAAACAAAATCATACAAAATGTTGGTGTAGTAGGCGGATGTCATTGGCATTCACATCTAGTAAGTCGGTAAATATTCAAAATTTACACACAAGACCATATGCTTAATAATAAAAACAATAATATAATAACATTTTCACGTTACAGGCAAGGTAAATAGACGATACATCCATAGCTACAAAAGATGAAAATGGCCAATAACATTCGTTTACTTTTTGCCCTTGACTACGAAACTTAATAGTGTCATTTACATTCCTAGGATAATAATTAAAGCAACAAGGTACAGATTCCAATATTTTATTTCAAACAGAATACTAAAACTTAGAATAATGGGGCTTTTAAAAAATAATTCCGATGACAGCAGTCAAAACGAACTTTTAAAAATATGATTAAATTTCTACCTGTAGGCCTACTTACATTGCCGGTAGCGTGAAAAATTTAATAAGTAACACGGAATGTATCACTATTAACATTCTCGGCAGGCCACAAGCCTCGGCTTCGCCTCGGCTCGTATTTACCTACCTCAAATGTTATTAGGTACGTCTTTACATTCCTTGTTACTTAAATAACTATTATTCAATATAACCTCTCCCTTCCTCCACGCACACGTTTCAATCCTGTTCCTAAATTTAACAAGAAAAATTTAGGCACCTAATTTAGGTGACAACAACAAAAAATCAGAAATATATGTCATCCGCGAACTAAATTCACATTTTTTTGATTTATTTTCCACTCGGAATGAAAGGAAACCTCGACACCGTAAGGTATAAAAGGAGATGAAAAAGAAAGATAAAAAGAAGAATTTTTTGTTCCGTCTAAAATTTTAAGAACAAATAACGATTACAATTTGATTTGGAAACTTACATAATATTGATTGTGTATTTGGGGATTTGAAAACAAGCGCAATTTCTTTGAGAGTATAATTTTTTGAAAAATCAAAAATAAAAAGTTTTCCTTGTTTTGAACCTCATCCGTGGACACATTGTATATAAACGAAGTTCTTATTTCATCTCGTGAAATAAGTTTTTAATTTTGGATAAGGACTGATTATCAAAACAATCCATCCATCCATCCATACATATATAAAAGCTCAAAGAGTTTTCTTCTCCGGTTCCTCCAGCGGCTACCGCTTCACCAATTTGGACCATTTTTTTTCAATGAAAGGTTTCTATCCTCAGATGGAACACGAAACATTTTTATATTTTTATTCTACGTCGGTTGTTCTATAATAATTATTTTAATTTATAATATATATGAAGGTCGGCTAGACGCGCGTCACTTGGAGCCCCATCTACAAAACCGCCGCGTCTCATTATTGGAACTAATGCATCACGTGACGCATTTAGACGGGTCGGACAACGCGAGTCTGTCAGTGCATTGTGCGCTGGGGTCTCACTAGTAATTATATTATTTCTGAGTTTTCATTTTGATTGAAGCATTGAAAAACGAAAGAAAACTATTTACGAATTTTATGAATTATTTTGTATTATTTGTGTATTTTTTTTATTTTTGAAAAATAGTGTTTTGCTATATTAATAATATTAATTACAGTGGATAGTATTAAACTACGCTCTAGTTCTAGTATACTATAATGAAGGGTGGTACGTAAGAAATGTACGGAAAAGAACAGAAAGTGAAGACGTAAAGGTATGACAATACTCTAGGAAAAATCTTGCAACAAACGCTTATCACATAACTATAATTAAATCGTTACTCACTTGTGCTATCACATTCATCCGCTGGTTGATTACGCATACCTCCTGTATGGACAGTATTATGCATCCTTTCATTTTCGATGAAATTAAACGAACTGGCCTGCATATATTCTGTTTTCTTTACACCTAAGGCCGGGCGCGAATCTTCTTTTGATTTCATTTTGAAAATTTTATATAAACTGAATTTATTTTTTCCAAATTATACAACCTAAGAACTTCGATAAACTATTATTAGGTAGGAGTAACTGTTAACACGGCGGCAAGATATTCACTGAAAAGAGTAAATTAAAGAGACCTTCGCTCTCTGAATAATAAAATTCTTTTGTGCTCTCTGTTGTGTGAGAAAACAGGCACTGGTTTGAACCGTTGAAGATGACGTCATTTAACATTAAATTAACATATTTATGCACTCCTACTAAACACACGGTGTTAAAAAAATTAGCGGCAACGTTGTATGTTGATAAGAAAGTGCTGCAACAGGTAAGCAGGTGTACTTGAAATTGCATTATGTTGCGCAAAGCAAATTCACATTTGATAACAGCGTGCATAATGGGAGTTGTGACAAATTAATCTTTTAGTTTTAAAAACTAAGAAATAAACTTTACTATCGCCTAGTTTAAGTATTAACTACTACTGTAGCACCTATGATGAGGATTCGAAGTTTTATTTTTAAAAATATTGATGCTTTTAATTTTACTTATCTTAAATAACAAAGGTAAATTGAAGTTCTTAATATATCTCAATTAGTTTATTTTGGGATAAAAGGTTTCACATCGGGATCCTATGCCACATTCCAATTACCTTTTTTTTATAGCTTTTAGATTTTTAGATACATACCTACATAGTATATTATTATATTATGTTGTCAACGAATAGTAGTAGTTCTAGTAGTAGTAGTCAGGGCCGGCTTTAGGGCGGGGCAGGTGGGGCAGTTATCCCAGGCGGCACTTTTAGGGGGCGGATATTAATTTATTATTGACGCTAGTTATTATAAAAAAAATTTTTGGTTTAAAAAATTCAGCCAAACAAAATATGTAAATATGATTTTTAATTTTATAGCTATACAAATCTAATTGTAGCAAAACGAAATCACAGAATATTCCATTTTATCTTACAAATTTTACTCCGCCGCCCTCCAGAAAATTTGAAATTATTTATTTATTAAAATAATGCAAACTTCAATCGTTATAAACTTTAAGCAGTTCAATAGACCATTTGAAGTAGTTTATTTGGATAAAAAGTAATTTAAAACCATTTTAGAAATTGTGAAAGACAACGATAGTGTTTAATGTCAGCAACTCGTTTTCCGGAAGCTACGTGATTTTAACTATGTTTATTAATTAGCTCTAATTAAAAACATATTTTTTCTAATTTTTTGCATATCTTTTATAACTCTTAAAATAAAGTTCTTATAACCATTTTTGATTCAGAGTCGCGATGAAATGATCTAGCTAGCGCCTTTACGTGAGTAGCCGTGCGGTGTCAATGCCTTGGGTTTGGAGCAACCGGATTGTACTGGGTGCAGCTGACTATAGGTAAATTTTAAACGAAAAAAGAATGTGAGAAGTATGGGAAAGTACCAGCGGCCTGTTACGCCCATTCTTACTTTCCTATACTTTCAGTATCAATTTTATAAAAATTTCCGAAATCGAGATTTTGATGGAAATACATCTTTTGGACCTCCACGAACACAAAAAAGTGGTTTTGAAAAAATATCTACTGTGTGTATGTATGAGTGTAGTGCATCATACCTCCCGAACGGATGGTTCGATTTTGCTGAGCTTTGGAATGTGGAATGAATGTCAAACATTCACCGACAAATTAAACTTAAAAATAATTCGAAACTGGAAGCGAAATTTAGACGTTTTTTTGGTAGCATATATTCCGGAATATGAATTTTTCAATATAACAACGGAATCTGCTAGAAGACCTTAGAACAAATCAACGCTTTTCAAACTTTTTAGCTTTAAAATGGCTGCCACTACAATTTTTTTGAAAATTTTGAATTTAGCGCTTTTTTACTCAAAAGCAGTCGACAGATTGGGTTTAAATTTTTTATGGTAATAGCTCTTAAAAAACAAAACAAAAACTGCGAAGTGAAAAGAATTACAAAGTTTTGACTTTTTCGAAAATGTATGGCTCAAAAACCGGCAATACGATCTTTTTTCTATAGGCTAATAGAGCTACGGATGAGCTATATAATTTAGTTCGTGTTTCAGTCTACTAGTTTGTCTGCTAGGCCTGCTATGAATTTTTGAATATCGAAACTGTATTGCGTTTGTGTTTAGTGATAAACCGAAGATTATAAAAAAAATGTCTGTTTAAGTGAATTGCAAAGGTAAATTAAAATCAATACTTCCCTATACTGAAAGTATAGGAAAGTAAAAATGCTTGTCCCCGGGCAAAGCATAAGTTTAAGTGAGTTGACGCTGTGTGCGTGGTGTGTTAGTATATTGGTCCGCTCGTTATCGGCGCGGAGTAGTGTTTCTCTCCGGTTAGCGGGGAGAATTATATATTATTATTATTATTATTCAAAATTTTACAAACAGATAGACGTAAGACGTTAATACTGAAATACATCTGAAAACATGTTAAATGACTATTTTTAAAGTATAACAAAATACAGGCGAAGTGCTTTGCTAATTAGAATAATAATATAAATAGACTGCTGAGTTGATCTTTTGCACGAGTGAATTGTAATATTTGTATTTTTTTAAATTTAAGTTTAGTATCAGCTTGAAGCAGGAACAATTGTAATAATATTCAGTTATTGCTGTGTAAATAATTATAAGTTTATGACTGATGAACACTTTTTAAAAAAAACAACTGTTTATTTATAAACATTATTGATTAATATCAATTGTTTAATATATTGGCCCACTTAAAGCTAACCTTTTTAAAAATTGTGTTACATGCTAATATAAAACATGGAAAAATCTAAAAAGAATTAAACTCTCAATACTTTTTGATCACCCCGTATAACACATCTATGTTGTCGTACTGTAATAATAAGCAGTTTCGAAAGTGAATGCCATTGAGCAGCATTCCATATGCTGATGAAATAACGTAATCAAAAAATGTAAACAAATACCCGAAAAATTCGAAGATGGGCTGTAAAAATTTCACATTAGCTCTAAATCTATTTGCTTAGTTTTAGGGTCAACATGACGTGATGTTCATTAATAGTGCAAAACCGGTAATGAACCTGAATCATTCTATGACGTTACCTACATGGCGTGTAGTATGTGGTTATAGTAGGTATAAAATCTATCATTCCAGACACACCTACATTAATACAGCAGCAGCATTGTTGCAGGTAGTAGGAAATATGTTGTAACACGATCCGACTTGCACGGTTTTCAACATAGGAATGTACTACTTTACACAAGGTTTTTCTATTTATTATTAATCATACAACAAAACACCAAAGTAGTAGTAAATTATTAACACAAAAACAGTTTAATATACCTACAAATACGGTACCTACTAACAGTAGTAAAAACTTTCTAAATTATTGCCAAATCTCGATTTTATCGTTGATTGAGGGATTGATTCCCTCAATCAACGATTTTATTATGAAGATGGTTCAGAATTATTATTTTATTTATACGTTCGAGCTTTACTTCGTTGAAGTTCATTTTATGTTGTTACAAGTATAAACATCCACATAAATCCAATTACGCTAAACACTTATTAGAACACAATCATTCAATGATAACTAATAACACTATAAAATGTTTACACTTTTGTGACGATAAACGTAAGTTGGATATACTAGAAGCATTTGAAATTCACAAACATTTAAAATCTGTACCTTTAATGAATGAACAAATTGATCTCTTAAATTCACCGTTATTGGACGTTTTGTAATGAGAAATCAAGTCATCTGGACGCAGCTGTAGAAAACCAAGATCAAGTTATGAAGATTTATTGTTCCTATAGCAACACCAACTGTTTACTTTTAATTAATCTTGCCTTTGATAATGACGTGTAAACACGTTAAAATACGTATAAGGCTAAAGTACAAACCTGTTGAAGTTAAGAATTGTTTTATTTACAATAACTTTGTAAAATTGTTGATTAGGTGTACTACACGTACACATTTTGACATTAATTGAGTTGGTAAGTCTTGATAAAAACTTTTACATTCTCTTCCGCTAAAAACCATATTGAAGAATTTAAAAAGTATTAAATATAGTCCACAGCTCTGAAGATGTTCGGTACAACCGTGGACGGAACGGCTACATTCAGTGTGAGCCAAGGTACTTAAATTTATATACAGGGTGCCCATTTAATCGTGTAACCCCCTGACTATTCAGAGTAGGCATAACTTGTTGCACGTCACAGGCTGCTTTACTAAATTCGAGTTATATAAATTTTGAATTCAAGAAAAATCTTTTTAATTGTATCAAAATCACTGAAATACAATCTATAAAAATATTATGTTATTTGTAACGAAAGAAAATTAGGCTACAGTTATTAATAAAAAAGTTATAATGTATAATTGTAGACGTACAAATACGTTGCCCAACGAGACAATCACGGAGAAAACATGCCTACTAATGCAATGATTTGTGAGCATGGTTGTGTTGTTACCAGGTTACAATTTGCTGAAAACGCACTCTGTGTTCACATGAATGAGGGAAAATCCCTCAAAATCTCGACTTATAGAAGGTTATTACCATGTAAATAATAACAAATAGTTCAGACTTGAAGGAAATTTCGAGTTACAGAAACTAGAAACTTCGAGTTGTGAAAATATATCATACGAAACTATTGTTTGTTGTAGAAAAAAACAACCTTCGTTTGACTTTTTATTATAAAAATAGTAAAGCAACCTATTCCATGCAAAGTGTGTTGCCTACTCTGAATAGTCAAGGGGTTACACAATCAAATGGGCTTCCTGTATACACATTTTTTGGTTGTCCAAGTAAAACACCCGTCATTTGCCCTCACACCGTGATATACACTGTGTCCGTAAAGTAACCCCCTTCCCCCAACTAACTTTTGAACGACTTTATATTTTTCTACAAAATTTGGTGTGTTGTAATGGGAAATTAAATACTATTTTTCAGACCAAATCAAAATTTTGTATCATCCAAAATGGCGACTGGGCGCCATTTTGAAATTTTTTTTTTAAATAGAAAGGGGAGTCGAGTGACGCCTTATTTGAAAGGTCTTTTAATTCTGCGTCTGATCCTAGAGCTTTTTAAGAAAAATATTCAGCCATAATAAAATGGCGTATTTTAAACAAATGGACTCGCTCAATTCAAAATTGTTTTGATTTTTTTATCCAGGGTCGAGTGACACCTCATTCGAAAGGTCTTTTAGATCTGCTTTTGATCCTAGAATTTCAAAGAAAAATATTGAGCCATAACAAAATGGCGGATTGTAAACCAATGGACTCACTCAGTTCAAAATTGTTTTGATTTGCTTATCCATTAGTCCACTTTTTCATTTGCAGGACTAAATTTTCCCAGAAATATCTCAGGTGGTTGAAATAATATTGAAAACGTTATGTTCCAACAAGACGGTGCGCCGCCTCATTATTATAGGTCTGGTTCCGACTTTCTCAGGGACATTTTTTTGGCAGATCGATTGATAGGCGGGGGCCTGTAGAATAGCCGGCTCACTCCCCAGGTTTAACTTTCTTAGATTTTTTTCTATGGAAATATCTGAAATCGAAAGTGTACAGAACCCGTCCAGAAACAATTCAAGAACTGGAGCAACGCATTACAGAAGTTTGCAGAATTATCACTGCAGAAACTTATGAAAATGTAAGGCAGGAATTTCATAACCGACTTTTTATGTGCCAAGAAGTGAATGGTATACATTTTGAACACTTAATTTAATTAATATACAGATACTCATTAATTAATTTAATTCTTAGTTTTTAAATAAACTTTTTTATCTTCAAACATTGTCAGTTTGTTATGGCTGAATATTTTTCTTTGAAACTTTAGGAGCAGACGCAGAACTAAAAGACCTTTCCAATGAGGTGCCACTCGACCCCCTTTTCATTAAAAAAAAATTCAAAATGGCGCCCAGTCGCCATTTTGGATGATACAAAATTTTAATATGGTCTGAAAAATAGTATTTAACTTCCCATTACAGCACACCAAATTTTGTAGAAAAATATCAAGTCGTTCAAAAGTTAGTTGAGGGGGGGGGGGGGGGTTACTTTATGGACACAGTGTATATCACGGTGTGAGGGCAAATGACGGGTGTTTTACTTGGACAACCAAAAAATTTGACTTTAAGAAATTAAGATATCTATGTTTTATTTGGTAAATGGCTACCAGCTTGTCGGGTGGCAAGTGTGTTTGCGAAAGTGCGCTTGCACAAAGCACAACCCTTCTTAATGCAAGTGCAAAAACTTCAAAGAATGAGTCTTTAAACGAACATGAATAACAATAAATAATTGATTATAGGTATATAAAATATTTAATTACTTCACCAATATTTATTTATTTTAACCTTATACGTATTTCGACATGTTTACATGCCATTGTCAAAGGTTACATTAGAAAGTAAACAGTTAGTATTGTTATAGCAATAGAACTTGGTGACTTGATCTCGGTAATCGTCTGCAATGACTTGATTTCTTACTCTAAAATATCCAATAGAGGTGAATTTAAGAGATCAATTTGCTCAATCATTAACGGTACAGTTTTTACAAAAGCTTCTAGTATACCTAATTTACGTTTATCATCACAAAAGTGTAAACATTTTATAGTGTTATTAGATGTGATTGAATGATTGTGTTCTAGTATAGGTGTTTTAGCGTAATTGGATTTATGTGGGTGTTTGTATTTGTAACAACGTACGTGTTCTTTATACCTAATATCAAAATTTCTAACTGTCTGGCCTATATAAACCGAATTACAATGCGAACAATTTAATTTGTAAATGCCTGATTTTAGAAAATCGTATGTTTTTGATTTTGCAATAAACAAAGTATTTAAGCTGTTTCTAGTTGTTTTAAAACTTTCTTTATATTTATTTGCTTGGTTTATAATTTTGGCAATTTATTCTGATTTGTCACCAAAATATAGGATCGAGGCATATTTAATTGTATCGGATGAAGTTGGGGTACTCGGATAAATTTTTTGAATGGCTACTTTATAATCTTTTTCTTTAATTAATGTGTCAATAAGTTTAGTATTATAACTATTACTATATGCAATTTGTTTAATAATTGAAATTTCTTTATTATAATGAATCCGCTTTCTGATTTTCTTTAAAAACTATTTTGTCGGTGAATTTGTTATACACCTCCCCATTCTGAAGCTCATTGAATTCGGACCATCCGTTCGGGAGTTATGATGCATCACATATATACACACATACTCCCATACGCATAGCCCAACCATCCTCAGACAGACGTTATTTGAAAACCTGGATGTTCAAAACATATATTTCCGTCAAAATGTCAATTTCGAAAATTTGCATGAAATCAATACTTGCGCTGTGCTCAAAGTATAGGAAAGTAAAAACCGAAAAGGCATTTTTACAGATACTAATAAATATATAGGCTGGGGTGCCGAAATAACAGAGTTTGTACACAACGTACGGATACGCTACAATTTGGTTTCCGTCCCAGCTCGCTAAGTTCTCTGTGACGCCTTCTATGCATTTAAAGAAAATTTAAAAAAAACTATACATATGTATCAACAGAAATAGACATATTTACATGATGTAACAACAAAAATATTAAAAATAAAACTAAACTTAACTTCCTTTTCGGAACTTTTCACTTGCAAACTTTTCTATTAACTTATTCAAGTCTAGATTTTGTGTAGTGCCATTTTTAATCAAAATTATCAGATTGTTAATTATTATATTAGATACGACAATCTGCCTTCAAGTATTTAATTTTTTAAATAGTTCTAAACTTTTGATAATATCATCACCTAAAGAATATTTAATATACTGCATTTAATATAATTAACTTTAAAAAAAAGAAAACCGACTTCAAATAAAAACACAAAAGTGACATAAGTTAACTAAAAAGCAAAAAATAAATGTTTTTTATACAACAGTTTAATACTTATTTGTTGTTCCGTTTAATGTAATTAAGAAATTGTTGTTTATTATATAATTATTAATTGTTTTATAATTTTTAAGTCGGTGCCAAGTAAAACAAAAATTATATACCTTTCTGCAATAACAAATTAGATTCGAATTTTTATGTTTTACTTGGCACCGACTTAAAAATTATAAAACAATTAATAATTATATAATAAACAACAATTTCTTAATTACATTAAACGGAACAACAAATAAGTATTAAACTGTTGTATAAAAAACATTTATTTTTTGCTTTTTAGTTAACTTATGTCACTTTTGTGTTTTTATTTGAAGTCGGTTTTCTTTTTTTTAAAAGTTAATTATTTTACAATTTTAAGTGATGGGTAGACCTAGTAAGGATGCTTCTCGAATGAGGAAATGACGGCTTGTTGAAACGGAAGATGAAATACGGAAACACTAAAAAGTCGGTTAAAAAAATAGATTTTGAGGTGTATCTTCGAAGTTCAAGCTCCAATACCAATGAAATTATAATGGGACCACCTTGGAACTATACTGAACACAACACAAAAAAATCATTAAAATCGATTCATAAACAAAAAAGTTATGCCCGAACATACATAAAAAAAAATAAAATAAAAAAAAATAAAAAAAAAACATATATACAGACGAATTGAGAACCTCCTCCTTTTTTTGAAGTCGGTTAAAAATAGCCAATAGAGCTTACATTTTTGAGCCCTCGATTTTCAAGCAATTTTAACAGTTTTGTTGCTCTTTCTAATTTTTGTTTTCGTTTTGGGCACCCGATTTATGCACATGCTTTTTTAAATTCATTTTTTCTATTTCGGTTTTTTAAGGTTATTCTTAAAGTACTGTTTTAGCTAAAAAACAGTGTTTTAAGAGAGTCTTTTAAAGCATTGTTTTTAGTAAAATTTCACCAACAAAGATTGGTATTCATGATATATTCATGATCAAATTTGGTAAATTTAGTATGTATGCCAACATATACATACTAAATTTACCAAATTTGATCGCAGCAATTTGAAACTTGCTGCCAACATATACATACCTACTAAATTTACCAAATTTGATGGCAGCAATTTCAAACTTGCTGCCAACATATACATACTAAATTTACCAAATTTGATGGCAGCAATTTTTTATAACGTTTTTTCATTAATTCTCCTCAATAGAAAAAATAGTATAAAAAACTCGTTTCATAAGGCGTCTTGACGCACTCGTCCATTGAAAAACTCGGCCGCTACGCTCCCTCGTTTTTCAATCTTGGACTCGTACGTTTAGACAATGCCTTATGCAACTTGTGTTTTAATATACTATTATCGAACACTTCACTTCATATCTTGTTATTGAAGTGATTTCAACAGTTTTGCAAACCGTATCGAATATCAAAGCGGTTGCCATGGTAACGTACCCCCACGATCGCCCGGCTGTGAATACGGCTACTCGGAAGAAAAAGAGTTATATTATCGACTAGTTAAAATATGGAGAAACGTGTGAGACTAATTTACTACTTACAAATACCATAACATTTTTCAAACGACCGATATATCGAGTATTAGTCGAAAGACAGCCGTTGAAAAAATAGTTGAGCTTGAAACAAAACCATGGATATTTGCTTATTTATATCGAAAAAAAAACCGTAAAAGGGTGGGCCGTTAGCGGACCCCATGACTCACCGACCACTGGTTCCGTAGAATCCGCGGAACCTCGGTAGTTACGCATTGGATAAAAAATTACTGTTTAAACTAAATCACTAGTGAGTGATACCAGGATAAGGTTTACAACTTTGTTTATAGTTGGTTGCATGGCGGATAACTGCGGATGCTGGTCAGGTCAACGGTATTTCCAGTTAAGTACTGTCAGCTCTGGTCCCCACTCGGATGGATGACCAATATAGAGGTATAGCTGCATCCAACCGTGCTTCGGAGGGCACGTTAAGCTGTCGGTTCCGGTTGTTATACTAACATCTTTGGTAATCGTAAACGTGGAACTTCTTCCACTATCGACGGGTAAGACCAGCCTCCTGCGCGGCATACGTGCGAAGAGGGCTCACAGTTAAATTAATTTTAAAAAATTAGGGGAGTTAAGCTAATTAACAGCATACAATTTTTGTCGTTGTAGTTGTGTAGTTGTGTGCGGATCATGCTTACAGCTTCCATTCGTATATGTTCTGTGTTTTTCATGTTGTTCTGGGGGTACGTAGTTTATATTTAATAACAACATACTGCTGAACAAGACTCTTTGTCATAACTCATAAGAAATAAACTAAAACAATTCAATAACAAGTATTACCTGCACTTCGCGAACGTGTTTTTCCTGATGGTGGTAAACGCCAAGCACATCCACATTCTCTACAATTTCGGTGATAACCAACGGAGGAGGTATCCTTTTCCCTATCCAAGACGTTAAGTCGCCCAAGGCTCTTGCTTTTTCTTTGCATTATTTTCAGAGTTGGTCAGTTTGTTGGTTGATTGTTGAAAACCGAACTAATTATTAAAAATTAAATATATTCATACAAGAAAATAAACTTTAATTGAACATTACAGTTCTACTTGATAGAAATTCACGAAGAACGATAATCACACGGGGTCGTTCATATACGGCGACATAATAGCATCTGATTTAAATTTCACTGGTACAGATAATAATTTAACACAAAATTGTATGAATGAAAGCGGAAGTTTGTCACAGAATATCAGTGTGGTGGAACTAATGATATTCTGTTGTGTCCACAATTTCGTATATTGTTTTGGGATTGTCGTGTTTTGCTTAGCAGAGTAATTATTGTTTACTATTATATCGACCTTTATACATAAATTTTGTTTAAATATTACAGAAAGTGATGCATACCCCTTCCAGTTTTGGATCTTAAGTATCTGTTGTGCATCCTCTTCTATGTTATCGGTCTATCTTTGTCTTAGACGACCTCTCATTCTTCTGTCCTCTTTTTGTTCTTGGTATATTTTCTTTGGTATTCTGTTGTCTGTTGTTCGTTTTACACGTCCAGCAAATTTTAACCTTAGAAGTTTTGCAAACTCTACAGTATTTGCCTCCTTGTACAGTTGTTTCAGTTCAAAGCTATATCTCATTCTCTATATACCATCTTCTTGTACCGGTCCGAAAACTCTTCTTCATAGCTCAAATCGCAGTATAGTGATTCTTCTGCCTCTTTGGTTATTGGTCTGACATCCATATGTTACCCACGGTCTGACTATAACCTTATAGATCTTTATTCTTCTTACATATGATGCTTTAAAAATCGGCAGTAGTGATAAATATGTTCTGTTCCCGGCTGCAACCCTCAGTTGAATTTCCTTTTTAATCTTATTCTCGGATTTTATTTGGCCTCCCAGATATTGAAATTGGTGGACTACTTCAAAATTCTTATCCTCTATTGTACAATTTTGTCCTATTCTTTTTGATGGCTTTACTGCTAATAGCGTTGTTTTCTGTTTACTGATTTGGAATCCGCTTTTTTCGGCTTGTACTTCTATTCTTCTATAGATATCTTTGATTTTTTTTCAGATCTAGCTACAAGATTGATGTCTGGTGAATATCAAGTTTTGACTATTACGGAACTATCTCCTAAAAAAGTAACTATGTTTGTTCAATCAAATAAAGATAAGTTTGCTTAATTGTCTAACACTAATTAGTCAAGCAGTAACAAACTATCAAATTCTTGTTGTTTTTATAAAAGCAATGAAAAGTCAACATCAACTATATTGTTTAGTTCTAAATTATAGAACAATCTTTCTGTGAGTCTAAGAAATATTAACCCTCTTCGAATATTTAAATGAAAAATATCAGCTTGGCTTATTGAAAACGGCGATTGCGTAAATAACATTTTAAAATAATTAAAATCTATGTACATATATTCTTCTTACAAGAAGAAATCCAGTCTAAATTAAATGGTTGCAAGTGAGTACTCCGCCACTGATAGAATTAAAACAAACTTTTTGTGTAGTTTCTATTTTATTTTTCTTTTGACATTTATGTATTTTTTTATTTAGGTATATTATTTGCCAGACACGCACAAGCCTATGCTTATGTGTTATGTGGCAATACTTCTTCTTCTTCTTCTTTTACCATCCTTTTTTGCCCTTAGCGCGTTGGGTGTCGAAGTCTTTCACTCCGGGTAGGCTCTTCGCTTGTATTATAGGAGGTAGTGGGGCGTTTTTGGCTTTTAAACCACTACGCTCCTGAAGCTTATGCTACCCTTCATGAACGTTCATTCAATGCCATTCACATTTGTGTTTATTTGTATGTTAATGTTTCGTGTGGGGCTTTGTTACTTGTCTTGGTCAGACAGTAATCAAGCGCCGTTAATTGTAACTCAACGTCGAATTGTTACCGAGCTCGATACCGATCCACAGAATTACAGAGAAAATTTTCTGCTTCTTCCGGGATTCGAACTGAGAATTCACGAAATGTGAGCCTGGCCCTCTTACCACTAGAGCACTCGGACTCTTATGTGGCAATACACCTTTTATTATTTTAAATGTTAAAAAGCAAATGTATTCTTTTTTATGGCAATATACATACATACATACAAACATACATACTATATTGCGTTTTAGCATATAAAGACAAATTATAGTTATAGGTGGATGAGAAATCAATATAAATGTACGTTATAATTTATCACTATTCGGTTGTTTAATCACTTAATATACCTACCTGATATTGACAGCTTACATTATAACACAACAGCGTACCGGCACCAATTCATTTAGCCGGTAGTTTCTATTTCAACTAATCGGAGAAGATTACCGGCTCCAAACGTCGTTACCGGTACCCGCACTCTTTTATGTAGCCGCTACTTTCCTCTTCCAATCTAAACCAATCAGCAAGAAACTAGAATGTAGAGGTGGATTCGGAATGAGGTTTCCGAGCACCTACAGTCGTGTATGTTTTATGCCTACAGTAAACTAGATTTAGATTGGATATCTACTAGCGCTTCGCGCATACTACTACTCTTAAATTTTGTACCGCCCGGGGCTATAACTCCGAAAAACCCCCTAGTAAAACTGGCACTGGCCTTCCTTGTACCAGCCGCCATTGGTACTAATACTTTTCTTTGCAATAGAAAGTGTACAATTTAATCAACAATAAAATTGTAAATTTTCCATTACTTTTGAAAATTGTGTATCTTTATTAACTCGCAGCTACTGAGGCGAACTCTGTAAGACTCCTCAAGGTTTTAAATTCTTAACCATTACTCTATTATTTTCTCTGCAGTGCTCATGCTTGGAGTACCTTTTAGTGATGCACTAGTCTGTTTGTAAACCGCGTGTAGAGTGATACAGTACAGTGACATAGATTTTACAATTTGTTTTGTGGACGGCGGAGTCTCACAGACCTCAGGTCAGTAACAGGTACTTTTATTCAATTTGTTATTTCTGTTACAACCAACGAAAACTTTTTTAGAATGAACTCAAAACCCAGTTTATCAAAAAAAAACATTTAGTGTATTAGACAGAAATTTCGAGAAGACTGTTCTTCGTTGGTACGACGAAGTAGACAGCGATTTCAGTGGAAATGAAGACAATGACGACGACGAATACATAGAAAGTGAACACGATACAAGTTCTGAAAAATCAGACGGCGAGATTGTCATATTTGCCCATCTAGATTACATAGAAAAACAAAATATATGTGTATAGAATGTTCAAAACCTGTTTATCTAGAATGTTAAAGAAAAATATGTAAATTTTGCATACAAGCTGCAACTATGGGGAACCACAAGCAACTCCAATTTGGAGATTTTGCAGAGATTCCAGTCTAAAACCCTGAGGTCAATAGTAGATGCTCCGTGGTACGTTAAAAACGAAGTCATACACCGGGATCTCCGAGTGAAATTAGTGAAAGAAGAAGTGCAGTGCGTGAGTGCAAAGTATCTTTCACGATTAGAAAATCATATAAACCACCTTGCTGTGAATTTGCTGGATAACAGCAATACAGTTCGCAGGCTGAGGAGACTCAGCCCTCTGGATCTTCCGGACCGATACTAGTTTGACTTGTGTGTTAAATATTATCTGTACATAGCTAATAAGTAATTCTTTTGGGGGAGCCTTCCACTGAGACGGCATCCAACATGTTCTCTTTTTGTAATCCACTTGATTTACGTATTGCTCATCAGAGCAGATTGTAAATATAAAAAAGGTAAAAAAAAAAAAAAAAATTGCCTCAAAAAGAGTAGTTGACCTAATGGACGAATTTTACTGTGCACCTGTGTAGTACCTTTTTATATTTTATTTTGTTTATTAGTGCCTAAGAAGTATATTGTTTTTGATAAACCCTTGTATTTGTTATGTCACAAATGAAAAAACTTGTGTTAAAGTGAAAAGTGTGTTTTTTTGAAACGTTACACATTAGGAATATTTTTAGTTTTAAATTGCCATTTTTATTTCATCTACACAAAATGACAGTCTTAAAATGATTGAAGATATTATATTTCCACGCTGTTTTTATTTATATTGCCCATAAAAGTTTGCAACAACTAATTATTAACAGGAGTCTGTCAGACTCCACTTCAGTAACGATGCACCAAAATGTTACCTCAGTAGCTCCAGGTTAAGTGGTCACTGGTTTTATTTCTTTTTTGTTTAAAATTTTTTTTTTAACAAAGCACAAAAAACAACACGTGAATACCGACCGCTTCTGCAACTACACTTTTCGAATTAGTTTGACTGAATTCTGAAAAATGGCGTCACTGTTTGGCAGCCGCTGTCAAACTTTCTGTCATTTATCTCTCAACGCAACCAGAACCACGAACTAATTCAATATCTCCGCTGATGACGTAAGATACACTATCGTGTGCTATCGTGTCATTTAGGGACTTTGTATTTTTGATTTGAGTCACTCATCACTGACACCAATGTCATTGATTAATTTAAGAGGTTATGAATATCAATTTTACCGCTTAAAAACATAATCTGTGAAGGAACAAAAGCAGGTAATTATTATTAAAAAATTAAATAACGGAGAATACCAGTTAATTATTACCTGGTCATTTAAGAGTTATTCCAATTTAGGATGAGTTCAGGAGGAACACAAACCTCAGCATCCCAAAGACAAGGTGGTGCTTCTCAAAAAGAGGGTCGCTATCATCCATATTCAAAATGGTATGTTTGGGGAAACCACAAATGATTTTTTATTGTAAGGATTATTTATAGCGATGTTGTATCCATTGATAAGTCGGTAATCACTATTAATGGAATGAAATATAAGGATACTGGAGGAGGATTTTTATTAGAGGAAGAAATCGACAAAGAAGAATTACGAGTAATATATTAAGCACTTTGAATTAACTTCATTTTTTATAAATTTCTTAAAGGTTATTTGTCAAACGGATGAAGCTCCAGTATTTGAAGAAGATCGCCCAACTTGCAAAAATTGCAACAAGACGTTTGCAAAATCATGGTTATTTGATACATTTGATTATGAAGTTTGTGATGATTGCAAGTATGCAAATAAGTGAAATTTTTTTTATCAGTGTAGCTTTAATTAAATTATTACAGGGATACCGATGATATGCACAAGTTGATAACAAAATCGGAAGCTTTAAGGGAATATCTACTGAAAGATTGCGATTTAGATAAACGTGAACCACCATTAAAGTGTATTAAACGAAAAAACCCTCATAATTCTAGATGGGGCGAAATGAAATTGTATTTGCAGCTGCAGGTATCTACTTATTTCTAATTAAGAGAAATACATTATTTTATTAGAGAAAAACTTTATTGTTTCTTTTAGGTAGAGCAACGTGCATTGGAAGTTTGGGGTAGCAAAGAAAAATTGGAAGAAGAAATGGAAAAACGTGAAGAGAAAAAGGTACTTACCAAAAGTAAAAAGTATCACAAACAAATGAAAGAGCTACGAATGAACGTGCGTAGTAGTTTATACAATAAAACATCAGCTGCAGCTCATACACATCAATTTGGTACAGAATCATACAATGCTGAAGATGATACTTACACCCGTACTTGCACTACCTGTGGTTATGTAGAAACATTTGAGAAAATGTAGTGCTTTTTATTTTTTTACTTGCTTTTAATCATAATTAAGCTATTCTAATTTACTTGTAATTTTTATAATGCGTATTTTAATTCTTTTGTAGTAGTGTATTAACTTTTATGCATGAAAATCCCAGGAATGTATACTCGGTAATAAAATAATAATACTGTAAAATGTACATTACATTCCTATTAATTTTTTTTAAACAAAATTAATAATAGTGTTTATTTTCATAAAACCACAAAAAAGTAGGTATCAGAATATTGATATCAGAAAACAAATAAAATTCAGAACGGTATGAAATTAAATCATATTAATTACTATTCATAAAATAGTATATCGAATCTATAATGATTGCTATTAATACACCAGTGAGTAGTGAGTGTCGTAATTTAAACGAGTGTGTTAATGGCCATTATATAAGAGTTGCATACACTATTTTTTCTACGACTAGTTAATTTAAAAATGTATTTATTAAAAAAATTTATTTGAACATTATACTTAAAAAAACTTGAACTGTTTTGCGATGTCAACTAAGAAATGTCAACAACTCTTGTAACCATGGTTACCAAATACAATGCTTTGCTGCTATTGGTCAGTTTGGGTCATTTCCTAATAAAAATCTGTATCATAATCGGTATCATTATAGCACATTTAATAAGTAAATTAAAACGTGGGAGTAGAAAAAACTCATTTAGACTGTAAAAACAATTGTTTAGAAGATAAACTTTTAAATTCTTCTTGAATAAATTAAGAGTCTTGCTTTCTTTAATATCTTTAGGTAATTGGTTATTAACATTGGTGCCCAAACAGGCCGGAAACTTGAGGAGTATTTTTAATTTACAAAAGTCCGTCCGTCCTCTTTAGCAGGTCTAGGAGTTTGTTGATCAGACGCTGGTGGTTGTATCACAGTATACTTATATATACAGTAGCGAAAGTAAAGGTCATTTATGGTAATTATAGCACCAAGCGGCGAACAAGTTACACTAAAATCTGACAGCTGACGGTAGTAGTGTTTCTCTGCTTTTTGAACGTTATAAGAACAATTTTCAAGTTGTTTGCCAGTGTTTTTATAAAAATGTGATTAGTGATATACCAATCTATTATGAGAGTCTCGAAAGGGAGCGCATGTTCCGCCGTAAACTGCGAAAACAAAGGAAAGAATCCTAACCTTAGTTTTTTTACATTTCCCAAAGATCCAAAAAGGTAATAAATTCTAATAAATATTAATACATTAAAGTTTGACTTTCTCGTCGTTCAAGATCAAAACAGTGGGTTGTAAACTGTAGACGTGAAGATTTACGTGAAAAGGAGGTGGGATATTTGAATAAAAACTGCACTTTGTGTACGCTGCATTTTGAAGATTCGCAGTTTATAAATGTTAATAAATCATACTACTGGCATTATCTTTGTATTATTTAAAAACCATTATATAATGTAGCCCGTAATTTTTCTGTTTTGCTCATTAAAAATATGGTAACAACAACGAACTGGATTAGAATTTAAAACCCGCCATAATTTAAACGATAGTTTAACTTGTCGACCGCTTGGAGCGCCACTACTACTAGTTATAGCTTACCAGGCGTTATATTGCCGCTTTCGCTACTGTATATACAGGGTGAGTCAAGCTATACGCCTTTTTTTTAGTGAGTTTATTATTAGGAATTTATTAAAAATTTTTGGTATGCATATGTTTCGAAGGGTGCTCTACAACTTAGCGCAGTCAGTTTTTTGATTGGACGTCAAATGTCAAAATAGCGATTTTCAACTGTTTATTTTTAAATGGAACGGTACGACTTTTTTTGGCTTAAACGATGCTGTATGATGTTTACAATTTGATCCTTACTGAATTTTTCATAATTTTTACGATTCGGCTGTAAAATAAGCATTCATTATGTTAGTCTAGTAGGCCGGTACGTACGCACGCGTCACCATGTTTTGCGTAAAATCAGTAAACTTTTTGTATGTAAACATTTCCACTTCTTCGAGTTTCTCGTTGGATAAAAACTAATTAGTTTTTAATTTAAATTTTGTTTAGTTTATAATGTTATAGTTTTCATTCGATGTTATCCTAATATTGAAGTAACTATTATTTGATGTAATCTAAATGCCGGAGTTTCTGTTTTTTCATATTTATTAAAATAATGATTTTACTATGCATACTGACAACCATTAAATCGTTTTGTGCAAATACATCAAAGTACGTTCCGTAGGTCTCGGCCTACTAGACTAACATAATAAATGCATATTTTACGGCTGAATCGTAAAAATTAGGAAAAAATGCAGTAAGGATCATATTGTAAACATCATACAGCATCGTTTAAGCCGAAAAAAGTCGTACCGTTCCATTTAAAAATAAACAATTGAAAATCGCTATTTTAACATTTGACGTCCAATCAAAAAACTGACTGCGCCAGGTTGTAGAGCACCCTTCAAAACATATGCACACCAAAATTTTTTAATAAATTCTTAATAATAAACTCACTAAAAAAAAGGCGTATAGCTTGACTCAGCCTGTATAAGTATACTGTGGTTGTATCTTATTGTGGTTGATGCCCTCAAAGACTTGGAATCTTCTGCGAGCTAGGGCTTCGCATTCGAATATTATATGGGAGGCTGTTTCTTCTTCCTCACCACATACTCTGCATATGGGATCTTCATTATATATAGCCCTATGTTATGCAGATGTTTTCTGAACTGCCAGTGTCTCGTTAGGAGTCCCGTCACTATTCTGATGTGAGTCCTGCTGAGTTGCAGGACTGGTTTTGTCAGCTTATGGGGATGGCTGTCCATCATAGCTTTGCTTTGTCTCTGCCGAGGTGAGAGTTTCCAGTGTTCCGAGTGTTTTGTTGAAATCCATTCTTTAACTGCTCCTCTCGAACGAAAACTTACTTTCATTACTAAATATACAGTATAAATGCTTAACTCCTAAATTAGTAAACAACTTGATGAAACAATACTGTATGTTTAAAAAATATTTCTACAAGAATGGCTGCTAAACACTCCAGCAATACATCTTACAACCTTTTTCTGGGCAACGAAAACGTCCGGTTCCATGGTTGAACAACCACATAAGCAGATTTCGTATTGTAACCTTGCACATGATACAATGTCATAAGCTGGTTTTTCTGGAAAACTATCTTTAAATTCCTAAATAAGTAGCAGAGTAAGTTTAATTTGGAAGTAAGTTCCATACAATGCAATGGGTATTCCACCTGAGATTCATCAAACCAAATTCCTAGAAACTTCACTTGATTATCTGTATTAGCTAATTTATTGATTCAATAAAATTCAATAATAATTATAGCTAATGAGGTGTTAATTTTAACATTTAATTGAATACTGTCTTTTTGACTGTTATGAAACCTAATAAAATTTGTTTTATCTGTATTAAAATACAATAAGTTTGAGGAGAATCAAGATCTTAGTTTCTGGAGTACAGTGTTTCACTTAGCTTCCAACACTTCCTTACAGCTATCTGAAGTAGAAACAGCCGTGTCGTTGGCATAGAACGTAAAAACTGCTTTTATGTATATAGATACTCATAAATTACATAAATTGATCTTACTTGCAAGAGCAATAACTTTTTAAATAAAAATACATTTGTTTTATTTCTAACAATTTACTTTTAAATTTTAGAATTAAACAATCGAAGTGGTATCCACCAAAAACAAGTTGTGTAAATTATTTTTTGTTATATTTACCGCTGAAAAAAGTAGAATATTTATTTTTATTTATTTTTTATTTTATTTATTCTTCAAAAATGCTTTGTTTTGTTAATGAAAAATGAAGTAATGGATTTGCGCTCATTGTGCGCCCGCCATCCCACAGCCGCTTAGATTCACTTTGGATTTCGGACTAAAAAACGATACAAATGATTTATTTAAAGAGTTATCAAAAGCATGCAACGAATGAAAAATATATTTTTTAACTACAGCTAATTGATAGGCGTAGTTAAAATCACGTAACTGCCGCAAAACGCGTTGTTGTATTAAAAAGCATTCTTTTTTAAAGTTTTTAAAATAGTTAAAAATTTTTGCTGATCCTAATAAAGTACTTCAAATAGTCAACCGAACTGATAAAAGTTTATAACGACCGGGGGTTGCGTTTTTAAATAAATAATAATTAATCAAATTCAAAAATTCCTGGCAGGCGTCAGAGTCAAATTTGCGAGATTATTAAAAAATCAATTTTTAGTTCACTGCAAGCTATATCGGCTCAGAAAGTTAAAAAAAATTGCGTGGGCAGTTTTTGAAATAGTATATTTTGCAACAAGAGATGAAAATACCGTTTATATCGTGAGTGGACAGTTGTTCACGAGCCGCGTTAGCAGCGAGTGGGGCAAGTTCACGAACGAAAAAAACGTATTTCATCTCGAGTATAGGAAATGCTATTTTTTCTATGATATTGCAGTTTTAAGTTCAAAACTTTCAAGTTCAATTTAATTCAAAACAAACTGTCACAATGCAAATTACTGAAATTACTGTTTGTAAAGTCGTTGCCATAGCAATAAATGCATTTTTTCCATTAAATTTGCCATTCTTATTTTCATCTCTAGATGTGAAAATATTTTCATCTCTAGTGTTAAGAAATATCACTTTCATGTAGAGTAAGCCGTGGAAAAATTGCCATTTTTACATATATGAGTAGAAAAAATATTTATTTAATTATTTGAAAATTTTGAAGCAGCGCCATTGCGATTGTTTTCGAATTTTTAAAATTAATTTTACTTCATCGTATACTACCTATAAAGGGTTCTTAAACAAGTTGTAGCTGATGCTGGCCGATCAGACGACTACTTTTTGAGGAAATGAGCGTTAGATTTGAGATTTTCAAAAAGTTGTAGTAGAGAGTTCGGTAAAAAAGTTTTCGATTTGCCTTAAGTTTCTCTCTCAGATCCCGTGTCAAATTTCCAGAAATAAGTTTTTGGAAAAAAACGCTGCCAAAAAAACATGCCTAACTTCCGTTTTCGGTTTCAAATTTTTTTGAAAAGTTTAACTAGAACTGCAACTTTCGATATACCTCTTGATTTAATATTTCATCAAAATCGGTCCAGTACATTCGCCTTTAGAGGCGTCACACACCCACACACAAACAGACATTAAAAAAAACATTTTTTGGGTTCTTTGAGCCCCAAAACGTGTATTTCCGTTAAAATCTAAACTTCGAAAATTTTCACGAAATCAATACTATACAGGGTGTCCAAGATAAGGAGTGCATGCATGGGGATCTCGTAAACGGTAAGAGATAGAAATTCGGTTAAATAAGAAGAATTGTTCAGCATCTCAAATACTACTATGATCCGTATTCAAATCCTAGAATTTTTGCTTAATTTTCAGTACAGACCGAAACTAAAATTTTCAGTTTTCGTTTTTTGTGTATAATTTGATTATTATCAAAGATAGCGCAAAGCGGATTTGACATTATTAAGATACTTTTTTACACAGATTTTGAATCTCAAATTAAAATTTTTATAGGTCGTTCCATTTTCAAGATATTGACATTAACTTTGCTTTTTACTTTCCTATACTTTCAGTATAGGGAAGTATTGATTTCCTGCAAAATTTCAAAGTTGAGATTTTAACGGAAATAGTCGGGGGGGTCCATGGACCCCAAAAAAATAATTTAAAAAAAATGTCTGTCTGTGGGTGGGTGGGTGGGTGGGTTATATTGGTGGTGTAACATCTTGAAGCGGTTGAAGAAAGACCGACCGCTGCGCTGCAAGCATAAGGTTGGGTAAAATATTCGGACTGACTGATTTGGTAGCATTTTTTTCAGAAACTGAATTTTGGAAATTTTAATAGTGGAGATTAAAGAAGGCCTTAGGAAAAATCAAACGATTTTTTACCAAACTCTCTAGCTTTAAAATGGCGGCCGCTACGAATTTTTGAACATTTCGACTTTAACGCCCATTTACTCAAAAACCAGTTATCTGATTGGAATCAACTACATCTTGTTTGGTAGCCCTTCAAGGGTACTATACCATGAAATATAATTAATTTTGAAAATATAAAAACGACCGCAATGACATCACTCCAAAATTTTGGAATTTTTCAAAACATATTTCTCAAAAACTGCTCACAAGTTTTTGTTTAAACTTTTTAAGCTGATAGAACTGGGAATCTTCTACAATTTGTTTTTTTGCGCATTGCTATAATTGCACTGTGACGCCCTCTATGAATTTTTGAAAATTGAAAATTGGTACATTTTTATTTATTTAACGGGGGAAAATAAAATATTTCTGTTTAGGTGAAATAGCTCACCATTGATAGCAAAATCCGAATATAATAATATCATTTCGATAATTTCATATTTAGGGGGGCCACTGTTCCCCTTCCCCCCAAATTTTTTCGATAAAAAATTAAAAATTTGGTTTTTTGTTTTGTTTGCTCTAGGAGAATCTTTTTACAAAAAATTAAAAAATCGAATTTTTTGCCCCTTACTAATCTTTTTGTCCTTGGAAGAATTTCACATACTTTCTACAGCAGTTGTATTGTTGTACTAGTCGTTTAATGTTCAGTGTAGGCTAACTTTTTTATTTTAATAGATAGACCGCGCTTCCGTTGATTCAGTCCGAATATTTTACCCAACCTTATGATGCTTGCAGCGCAGCGGTCGGTCTTTCTTCAATCGCTTCAAGATGTTACAACTTATAAGAACTATTTACTTTAACTAGTCGTGTCTAGACAGGTGTATATCGAAAGTGTTGGAAAATATAAAACAATGTATTTAAATGTATAGCTGAAAGTCCAGGCGAAGGGTTTCGCTCATTATTTGCTTATAACTCTGTTATTTGTGCAAATAAATCAATCAAACTTTCTATCAAAGAAAAGTAAAAAAAGAGCTCTATTCATTGATGACTTTGACGCCTATTTAAAAAAGCGAAGTTAATGTCAATATCTTAAATAGTGAAGGACTTATAAAAATTTTAATTTGAGATTCAAAATCTGTGTAAAAATGTATCTCAATAATGTCAGAACTTCTTGCCGCTATCTTTGATAATAATTAAATTATACACAAAAAAACGAAAACTGAAAATTTAAGTTTCAGTCTGTACTGAAAATTAAGCAAAAATTCTAGGATTTGAATGTGCATCATAGTAGTATTTGAGGTGGTGAACAATTCTTCTCATATGGAATATGGATTCTTCAGCTGCGTAATGCATAGTTAAACTGTTAGTTACGAGAACTTGATTTTACAACACAAAAACTATTAAATCTGTCTAAAACTTTATGAATAATAGGTTAGCTTCATAAGCTGACTAGAATAAATTTAGCGTTAACATAGCACTTATGTGTGAGGAAGTAAGTTTAGGGATTAACTGATTTTAGAAGCTTCCTCTTGATGTTCGTGTTGATCCCAAAGTGTTCTTGCCAAACATATCAGGGAGATTACAACAAAATTATACACACCCACGTAAAAGCGTGATATTACCTCGTTCATCCTTGTAATTGAGATCATTAAATCACTAGAATTTGAAAATGAATGCGCAATAAAAGCTCGCGGTCGCTTAATGGAAAACTCACGGAAAGGAATCCTGCTTAAACTGGTCTATCAACATATCCACTGACAGACTGAAATTCTAATGCTTTTATTAGATATCTATTGATAATTTCCTTTTATTTACTTTTAATTTTTTGTAGTTTTTATCTGACAGAAAATTTATATTTTAAATTATGACATCAAACATAACAACATTTAAAAACAGATTAATTTAAAAATGTTTATAAAGAATAAAAAACAAAACAAACAGACAAGCAAATTTATTCAGAAAACAATGAACAAGAAGCTATGGCTGGAGCTCCAGAAGGTTGTGGAAAGACGAAACCGGGGGATTTGGATGAGCTTGCGGGGGATGCTTCGTTTAAGGAGCTCGTGGTGCTGGGGAAGCTTTGTCGAGACCTGAAGTAGCCGTTTCTTCGGTTTTTAAAGGGTTAGCGGTAATGGGGGAGGCTTCGTGGATACCAAGTGTAACCGATGCTTTGCTGTTGAAAGGGGCAGCGGTGCTGAAGGTCTTTGGCCCGTAAGCTTGCGTTTTATCCGGAAACCAAGCTCTTGAGGGTAGCATGTCTTAAACCGGAAGCAAATGATCGATTCTTAGACAGGCATTTTCTTTGGACCGTTCTGATCGATCTTGCAGAATAAGTTCATTTTTCTGCGTAAACGCTGATATATAATTTTGTTGCCTAGCGCTACCAACAAATTGCATAGCAACGTCTGGATAATACGAACAAGGAACAACGTTTTTAATTGCTCTATTAAACTTTTGTTAGTACTGACGATTTGCTTTTTACCTGGACGAGAAAAAATGTAATTTTATTAATGCCCATGGTAAGATAAGATAAGATAAGATTTATTACTCTATAGATTTGTAAATATAAAGTCAATGAATACAAATACATAAAAGACAATTAGTCATAAAATTCCGTGATATATTAATTATAAAGGTATTCATGAATATCGTAATAACATTTGGATAGCAAGAAATCTTTGAGTTTAGTTTTAAATTTGTTGGTAATATATTCTAATTTAATTTCGTCAGGAAGTTTATTATGCAGCCGAATACACATGCATCTAGGAATATTACTGTATAATTGAATACGTTGCGTAGGCACTTGCAACTTATTTCTATGCCTAGTGTGATGCGAGTGAATTTCATGATATTTAAAAAACTCATCAGAATTTTGCTTTACATAAAGACAAGAACAGTATATAAATAAACAGGGTAGAGGTAATATCTTAAATTTTTTAAACAGCGGTTTACAATGTGCATCAAACTTAACATCAGCTAACAATCATATGGCACGTTTTTGAATTAAAAATATTTCTTTTGCCTGTGGCGCAGAACCCCAAAACATAAGACCGTAAAACATATTTGCTTGAAAAAAGTCATGATACGTATTTCTAAGTATATCAATAGAAACATGATGGCGTAATCTTCCTAGAAACTTAATATTATTTATCAGCTTCAAGCTAACACATCCGCATCTGATTAATGGCGTCGAATCTTCGAATATTATTTTTTGTTTTAAAGCACATAAGTGAGGTTTTTGATTCATTTAACGTTAAGCTATTTACTTTACACCAATTATTGTTTTCATGATTAGCAGAGTTACACAAACGCACTGCATTTTTGGATATGAAACAGGTACAATCATCGGCAAATAGGGTAAGAACACATTCACTACCGACACATTTTGGGAGATCATTAATATACAGTAAAAAAAAGGACGGGCCCCAAGGTAGAACCTTGTGGGACTCCATACTTTATTATTTTTTCTTTAGATTTAGGTGATGTAGAGTTAGTAGTCGGAATTTTCACAACTTGAGTACGACCATGTAGATATGATTCAATCCAGTTGAGAGGAATCCCTCTGATTCCATAGTTATGTAGCTTATGTAAAAGGGTGGAGTGGTTCACGCTATCAAAGGCCTTTGTCATGTCGTAAAAATGGTGTTTAAATAAAATATGTTATGTAAATAATGCGTAAACATAAATTGTGGCTAACTAAGTAACTATAGCTAAATCCGATTTTATAAGTTTGTTTTATTTTAAATTTTGATATTTTATCTTTGTGTGTGTGTGTGTGTCTGTCTGTAAAACGGCTATCTAATGTATGCGGACAGTTACTACAAGCAGTTTAGGCACTTTTGTTCTGCGAGTAGTTTCTCATCTCTTTACGAAAACCTTCTAGTAAAATGTATTTCCTCATCCGATTAAGAAAACGTAAAATAGAAGTAAAATATAGTAAACTGTAGTCCGTCGTCCAATTAGGACAAATGTTCTGGAAAACATATAAGAAAATTTATCTCTTAATCAACGATTTATTTTCACCAAATAATGTCACTTCTGCACGTACAGTGGAAATTAGTGTAATAGATTGAATCAAAGACTAGGAAAAACACCGGTCGGCGTATGCGAGGAAGGTCTCGTGGCGGTTTGTCCGGCAGCTTTTTAATTATTTTGGTGCCTAGACTGCATCATATAAATTGGGGCAATGAAGTTGTCGACATGAAGAACTACTCGCAGAACATGTGCCTGAACTACTCATCGTAACTGCCAGCAAACATTAGATTGCTCTTTTACAGAAAGACACAAACAAAAATAAAATATCAAAATTAATAACTTATAATAACTTATGAAATCTGATTTACCTACAGTTAGTTAGTTACAATTTATCTTTACGCATTCTTTGCATAAAATATTTCATTTAAACTACATGGGCATTACTAAGATTTCTTTTTTTCTCGTTGAGGTAAAGTCACCCCGCATTATATAATTCACATCTACACTGTGTCTATAAAGTAACCCCCCCTCCTACTAACTTTTGAACGACTTGATATTTTACCACAGAATTTGGTGTGCTGTAATGGGAAATTAAATACTATTTTTCAGCCAATAGCGGCTTGGCGCCATTTTGAAAATGTTTTTTTAATAGAAAGGGTGGTCGAATGACACCTCATTTGAAAGGTATTTTAGTTCTGCGTCTGATCCTAAAGTTTCAAAGAAAAATATTCAGCCATAACAAAATGGCGGATTTCCAACAAATGGACTCACTCAATTTAAAATTGTGTCCAGTAGTCCATTTTTTCATTTGCAGGACAAAATTTTCCCAGAAATATCTCAGGTGGCTGGAAATAATATTGAAAACGTTATGTTCCAACAAGACGGTGCGCCGCCTCATTATTATAGGCCTGTTTCTGACTTTCTCAACGGACATTTTATTGGAAGATGGATTGGTATGGTAGGCGGGGGCCTGTAGAATAGCCGGCTCGCTCCCCAGATTTAACTTTCTTAGATTTTTTTCTATGGGAATATCTGAAATGGAAAGTGTACAGAACCCGTCCAGAAACAATTGAAGAACTGGAGCAACGCATTACAGACGTTTGCAGAAACATCACTCCAGAAACTTATGAAAATGTAAGGCAGAAATTTCATAACCGACTTTTTATGTGCCAAGAAGGGAATGGTGAACATTTCGAACACTTAATTTAATTTCTTCTTACTTTAATTCTTATTTTTTTAAATAGACTTCTTTATCTTCAAACATTGTCATTTTGTTATGGCTGAATATTTTTCTTTGAAACTCTAGGAACAGACGCAGAACTAAATGACCTTTCAAATGAGGTGTCACTCGACCCCTCTTTCTATTTAAAATAAATTTTCAAAATGGCGCCCAGTCGCCGTCGGGTTACTTTATAGACACAGTGTATAATCAGATTCAGATGATTTCAGGGATGCGATCGTGACGTTTTTCTCTACCAGTTTTGGAATGACTTCGTGGCCAACATATCTTGAAACTACCTTTAAATGATATCTGGCGTTTTGTTATTGCAGATAATGTTTTATATTCATTGCTGAATTAAACTGTTTAGGTAAACGACCAAGAATAAATACCTTCTCTCAATGGAAGGTTGTTCCTATTGTCGTTTAATACGTATACCAATTTTTAACTAGAAATTCGCACATTTTTTGAAAAAAAAAATGGTTAGTGGAAATGACTGTGGGGCAGTGGCGCAGATGGGTTACTTGGTATGCGCGTAAAATATACAGGGTCGCTATTATGTATGGGACCAAAGCTCCCCTGGTCAAACAGTTTGAGATATGCGTTTCTTATTTGGTATATGTTAATTTGAGGTTATTTTGCATATTCTGAAGTAAAAATTTTTTTTTGCATTAAGTTTTTAAGCGCGGCCGCCATCTTGATTTTTTTTAAATAGCAACCTAGGCTGTGTGGTACATCAATAGAAAGCTTATTTTTTTCTCTTTCCAGAAATATTAAACATGTATAGGGTTACAGAAGAAAATAACGCAGAAAAATTAAAAAAAAAAACATTTGAAGCATGCTTACATCGTTTACGACTAACTTTTTTTTAAGGAAAGTTCCTTTTTTAAATAACATCGTGGTTCTGAAAAAAACCTTTTTTTTCATCGCACAGCAGTTCCGCAGAAGGAGATGGAGCGACCTACTTCGAGCTGGTGTACTTGGTTAATTCGTCAGTGCACATTTACTCAAATCTAGTAACTCTTGCATTAACAAAACGTCATAAATAAACAAAACACAAACAGTAATTAAAATTAATAGGATAACAAACAACATTTCTTAAATAAAAATGAAAACAACAACATTATTAATTAACAGTAGTTAAGAGAGGAGATGTTCAAATTGCTGCCCATTTACTTCTTGGCCATAATGAATGCGCTTTTTAAAATTGTCTAGAGTCGCGCAAAGAATTGCGAGAAATAGTAGCCACTTCAGCACGAATACGATTTTTCAATTCTTCTAAATTGTCAGGTCTACTTAAATAAACGCGACTTTTTAAATGGCCCCACAGAAAAAATCTAAAGGAGACAAATCTGGTGACCGAGCGGGCTACTCCACGGTTCCTTTTCTCCCGATCCAACGCCGATGAAAAATGTCGCTTAAATAATTGCGCACTGCAAGTCCACAGTGGGGAGGCGCACCATCTTGCTGAAACCAGATGTTTTCGTTGACTGCATTTGGGTTATCATGATTTGGAAAGAGTTCTATAATTTGAGGAATAATATTTTCCCGCAGCATTTGAAAATATCTCTCCGACGTAAGGTTGCCTTCAATGAAAGATGGTCCAATAATATTGTGACAGTGTGTGTGTACAGTTGTGCCTGTTTACAGATCCATTCAAACGAAAAGTTGCTTCATCCGAGAATACAACTGAATTGGCAAAATAGCTATTTCAGAAATAACTTCCATTGTCCACTCATTAAACTCAAGCCTTCTGTCGAAATCGTCTTCTGCCAATTCCTGTACTAAATGTACTTTGTAAGGGTAAAACTTATTTTTTTAAATTTTTTGAATGGAACGTCTACTCATAGGCAAGTTGCTGCACAGACGTTTGAGGTTGCTCAACCACATCCAGTACTACCTCAAGGGAATTCTCTTCATTTGTGGCAGATCTTGGTCTACCAGACTTAGGACGATCTTTTACGCTTCCAATTTCAGGAAATCTTTCTAAAGTCCTACTTACTGTAGATCTACTAATTGAATTCCGATCGGGATGTGCCGTATTAAATAAATGACGTACCTCGTCGTGTGTTCGTCTTCTGTCACCATAACCAATCATCATGAGAATCTCTATACATTCTCCTTCTGATAAACGATCCATATTGCAGAATTCTAAAGATTATTTGCCAGATAACACAACTACAGGAAGAATTAACAATGTGTGATATTTATTTTGTTACTTATGAAACATTAGCCCCTTGGGATACAATCGATCCTACCTCATCAAGGTCAGACTTGGTGTTAGTATGCCGTCAATCAGTGAGTGATTGCAAATTTGTCTTCGTCTTTTCTTTAAAAATATAACTGCTATTAACAAATAACCTCGCGTAAACAGCAAAACGCAACAACAGTGTTTTAAAAATAACTATCAAATAAAAAAAAATTTTGGTCCCAGCCGAGACTCGACCCCACAACTACTTATGCAGTAGGGCGGCGGTACACCCGTACACACCCGCATATCCATCTGTACCACTCCGAACCTGCTGGTTATCGCTAAATAAGTGCCTATTGAATGCGCGCGCAATAGAAATGCACAAATAAAAAGTCTGACCTTGGTGGGATCGATTGTTATTGAAGAGACTAGACTCTATTCTATTAAACTCTTACTACTTGTTTTTGCTTGTGTTTTGTTTATTTATGACGTTTTGTTAATGCAATGGTTACTAGATTTCACTAAATGTGCAGCGACGAATTAAGCATGCCTCAAATGTTTTTCAATTTTTCTGCGTTATTTTCTTATGTAACCGTATACATGTTTAATATTTCCGAAAAGAGAAAAAAAAATAAGCTTTCTATTGATGTACCACACAGCCTATGTTGCTATTTAAAAAAATTCAAGAAGGCGGCCGCGCTTAAAAACTAGATGCAGAAAAAATTGTTTTACTTCAGAATATGCAAAGTAACCTCAAATTAACATATACCAAATATGAAACCGTTTGACCAGGGGAGCTTTGGTCCCATACATAATAGCGACCCTGTATATCCGCGTTTCTCTTTATATTCGCTTATATATTTTATGTAAAGCACCTCTCCCCATCCCCTTTATTTTCGAGGGAGTCATCTGGTTTTATGATATCTGGCATTTTGTTATTGTAAACAATGTTTATCCCCTGAAAGCTCAAAATCAATTTTAAAAGCGGGCGGTTCGGTTTTTGGCCATTATTTAATTAAACTTAAGAAGAAGATAGCACTTGCGCAGATCGGTATTCGACATGCGGAACATAAGAATCTTTTTCGAGCGGGCCCCTTCCCATCTCCTTTTTTGACGGACCAATTTAGCTACTTTGTGCCGTTTTATTCCAGCGTGAATCTTTTAAAACTAAATTAAATATTTTTTCGTTATAGCGTCTGGGCTGTATAGTGCATAAGGACAAAAGCATTCAGACACCACGTCGAAACTAAGTTTTTCGGTATTTGCGGACCCTAAAACGTGCTTATCCGTCACAATCTTAACTTCTGAAAGTTTGACGATCACAATACCTGCCTGTACCTATACTCCAACTAAATACAATTCTAAGAATTTCTAAATTCATCTTCTTTAACCTCCTACCGGTACTTTAAGGTGAATTCAACCCTATGGAAACATTTTAGAATGTCGAGAAATAAAAGTTCAAAATTAAAAAAATTAAGACTAAATACAATTATTATGAAATCATCAAATAACTTGTTTGTCAATATTTAAAAACATTTTAAAAGTAAATACTACCAGCTTTTGAAAAATTAAAAAATATTGAATATGTCGAAGAAGTTATTTGATTTGTGAAAAAATTTTTAGAATTTTTGAGAACAATATTTTTAGAATTTTTTTATAACAAGTTTTAGAATTTCTGTAAAATGTTTCATTATATTGAGATAGCATTTCAATATATTAAGCTGTTATCTCAATGTATTGAGATGTTTAAAGTGAGGTGGTACCTGGGCGCTTCTGCAATAGTGGAGCATTACGTCAACAGCCTACACTATTATCGTAATATATTGACAATCACCACGGTTAGCAGGCTTTAGAGACATTAAACGACAGGATAAGTTTAAAAACTTTAATGCAACCTTTCGGGGCTCTAAGGTCCTTTCTCAGGCATCTATAAATTGATTAGAAATACAATGAATTAATAATGAAATTAGCTAACAAAGAAACTTACTAACTAAACTGCTGTTAAAACTACACACAACAACCATAGAAATGTAACCAGAAAATTTCTAAAGAAGTAAACAATTTAAAATTGAAACATTTTTAAAAACAATTATAGGGATATTCTACAATTAGGTTATAGATTAGTTTTTTACGTAAATTATTTAATTTATTAAGCAAGAATCTGTACTTTCTCAAAATTGAAATTATATGATTTTGTTCTTCCACGTGTTTTTTTTAACGCTGTGTTAATGTCTCTGTTTTCGCCGGTGATGCTGTATTGATATCCTTTTACCTTGTTCTTGATATATTGTTTCGTTTGACCAATATACTTGGAGTTGCAGTATTTGCATGAAATTCTGTAAATTACGTGCGTTTGTAGATCTTCTTGTGTCTTGCTTTTCGTATTGTAAACACATTGCTCAAGTTGTTGTTGATTCGACTTACTACATGTAGTTGGTAGGGTTTTAAAATTTGCTGTATTTTTTCTGAAAGAAGATTTGTAACATAAGGCAGCGATATTCTTTTGCCTTTGTCACTTTCTTCTTCATTTCTCTTTCTTTTGAGTTACATTGATATGCTTTGTTTCTTCATTACTTTGCCAATTAAATGTTGTAGGTAACTATTTGTTTTAAGGCGTGCAAAACTTTTTTAATTTTCTCTTGTCTTTTTTCTGTTTAAGTTAGGTTTATTATTCTATCTACAAGAGCTATCACAGCACTCCTTTTATACCTTTGTGGCACCTCTGAGTTGTAATTCTGGTATCAACCACTCCAAGCTTTTTTCATATACCATTCGTATCCTATTTCAGTTTCTTTGTGTATCAGCTGAATGTCTAGAATGGTATCTGTTATTTGGCAAGATAGCAAGCACATCGTTTACATATCTCTTGTACAATACAACTATAAAATCACATTCTTTTAGTTTTGTCTCCTCTAGATCTTCTGCTAGAGCCTGCCTGTCATCTTCTTATTTTAATTATAACGAAAAAGTATGTGAACTAACGTACGGATTTCCTATGGCTACTCCACTCTCACCAGTGGTTGCAAACTTTGTATTAGAAGATCTAGAGGAGACAAACTTGAAACATTGTGATTTTATAATTGTGATGTACAAGAAGTATGACCTTAACATTTTTAACAGTTATCACAATCGCTTACAGTTTACAATAGAATTAGAACAAGATTATACCATTGGCTTTCTAGACATTAAACCGACACACAAAGGAACTGCAATAGAATACGAATGGTAAACCTTACCAACTACAAGTAGTGAGTGGAATCGACAAGAACATGAGCAATTTGTTCTCTAATCTGAAGAGCAAGATACAAAAAGACCTTCAAACGCACGTCATTTACAGAATTTCATGCAAAGACTGCAATTCCAAGTATAATGGCCAAAGGAACCAGTATATCAAGAACAGGGTAAAAGCACACCAATATCGGAAAAACAGAGACGTTAACACAGTGTTAAAAAACACGTGGAAGAACAGAACCATAACTTCAATTTTGAGGAAGTACAGAATATAGCGCAACAGTAAAAGGAAATGATGTACATAAAAAAAAAGAACCGAATCCCATCAACGATAGATGTGACATACAAAATCTGAGCAAAGTGTACTATAACATAATCGTGTTTCGATTTTAAATTGTTAAAGTTTTCTGGTTACATTTCTATGGTTGTTGGGTGTAGTTTTATCAGCAATTTATTTTGTAAGTTTCGTTGTTAGCTCATTTCATTATTAATTCATTGCATTTGAAATCAATTTGTAAATGCTCGAGAAAGGAGCTTAGAGCCCCGAAACGTTGCATTAAAGTTTTTAAACGTATCTTGTCGTTTAATGTCTCTAAAGCCTGCTAACCTTAGTGATTGTTATGATGCAATGTTAAGTCTTGGAATTCATATATTGAAATAACATTCCCATCAACAACATAAGATACGATGATCGTTCGAAATGTACGTGGGCTAACACATAGATGGCGCTAATTCGGCGGAATTTGCATTACCATTTTCAGAACCATCCTTTTTTAGGTTAAATATGACAGTATAGAGCGATCTGTCAATTAGTTTGTGTTTGACACTGCGCCAAAGTGACCGTCTCGAGTGATTTCGTAAATATTGTAAAAAATTGAGTTGCCAGCAGTGATAAAGTACTTTAATTTGAAAGGCTTATCACCAACCGAAATCAAAGTAGAGTTAGATTCGACATTTTTGAAGTCCGCTCCTTCGTTTTCAATGGGTTGCCGAGTTTAAGCGTGGTCGTGTGAGCACAAAGAACGAACCCCGCAGTGGACGCCCAAAAACGGTTACTACCCCGGATATGATTGAAAAAGTCCTCCGTATCGTATTGGATGACCGTCGAGTCAGGGGCGGACTGGGGGCTTATTTGCGACCGGGAAATTGGTGAACCGGCCGGCCCAGATGAAAAATTTTTTGAAGAAAGTAGCGTGGCTACGAAGAATGCATTTAAAGCAAATCTCACTTACAAATAATTTAACTTGATATGGAGCATGGCACAAGTTTAAAAAAAAACACGAAAAATTATGAAGGACACATGCTTGAACATAAAATTATAATTTTAAGTTCTAAGGTACTTACATAAAGTACAGAAATGGTGAACACGGCACTCTTTTCGGCAACTTTGTCTATAATGGAATCACAGTCAATATTGTTTAAAACATCTTTTTCGCATGCCATTAACATAAATGATTCCAAATTGTCATTTGATAATGTACTTCTCAGTCGATTTTTAATAAATTTTAATTTAGAGAAGGACCGTTCGCAAGACACTTGGGTAATTGGAAATGTCAATAAATATTTATATGCCAATGATAGCATGCTGTACGATTCACTAAATAAATTAAATTTGTACAGTAATTGGTAGCAGCAAATTGCACAATTTTTACAGTTTTTGCAAGTTGTCAGTTTATCCGCACTTTCTTCTTTTTGTTCTTTCTCTTCGAATTCATCAAAATCCAAGTTCCGTTCAAGTAAAGAATATTCTTCAGTTATCGAATTTTTTAATCTGTCCCATTTACTCGCAAAATCAATTAACTCTTGAGCTAAATTACTTTTAGTGACTCGGTCATCAAATTTAATCAATTTTTCGCTTAAACATTAAAGAGCGTTTTCAGGAATTCCATTTTCAGCGATTTCTTTAAAATTACTAGGCGACAGGAAACTTAGGTCCATATATAATTCACCATTTTTTTCAAATCTAGTTGTCATACTTTCAATTATTTTATCCAAAATCACGTTGTGGACAGTTACTGTAAAATGTTGGTTTGCATAAGTTATGGGAGTATCACGTGTTGTTTCTGACGCCAAATTTTTTTTTAAAACGAATTCTTTTAGTTGGAAACGCATTTTGAATTTCTATATCGTCTATATTTCTTTGTTGCAATTCATTAGAAGCTCGTGTTATAAATGACTTTGCCACGGTTATTATTGTGTTGACATCTCTTTGAATATCTCTTAATTGTTTTAAAGTCTCTGATACTAATTGATGACATTTGAGTAGATCTAATCCACTTGTTTGTAAGTAATTGGATAAAGGTGTAGTGTGGCTAAAAATTCGTAAGTAAATATGTGCCACTAATATGGTTTCATATTTTAAAAGACAATCTCTAAAATTTTGCGCTTTTGATCGAATTTCAGAGTTCATTTCTTGTTTATCTATAATTGTGCTAAGTACAATAATTATGTCAACAAATAGGGAATCACTGTATTCTCCAAACGAACCAAAAATTCTTCTTAAAGCCACTTCTTTCGCCCACCACCTTGTTTCGCCAATAATTTGCAATTTTTTCCTTTTTTCGACATCTAGCTAAATATTCATTCGTTTGTAAGATTCTTTGAAAAATACAGCTAACGAATTAAGTAAAGAAAAAAACAGAACATGGCTGTAACACCAAACGTGAATTTGTTGCGGCAAAATATTACTTAACCAAGCAGTAAAACCATTAAACTGACCTGACATATTTGCTGCACCGTCAGTTGCATTTGCTATGCATTGCTGTATATCTAAATTATTAAGAAATAAAACATTTTTTAAAAGTTCTAAAAAACTTTGGCCAGTTGAACTTTCGCAGTTTACGACGGCAATTACTTTTTCATTGATTTTACCGTCAAAAACATATCTTGTAACAACACTGCATTGATCTTTCACCGAAACATCTTGGGTTGTATCAAGTTCTACTGAATACATACCTGCATTTTGAATTTGGCCACAAATTTATTTTTTAATCAATGAACCAATTGATTGTATTACTACGACTACCGTTTTTTTTTGATAACAAGGATAATAGATTTCCTCGTACTCTTTTACCCGCTTCATGAGCAATTTTGCTTTTATTAATTATAAAATCTAAATGTTCTTTTAATACTACATCATATTTACTTATTAATATAATAAGTTCTAAAAAATTACCATGATCAAGTTTGGAATCATCTAATGTATATGCAGCCTTAAATTGTATTCCCCGAAAACTTAAGCTGCGTTTTCGTTTTACTATGTCTACCACTCTTTCTAAAATTTGACGTTTCTTTTTGGTCTTTTCTGATGGTCTTTTGTTTTGAAAATAACATGGTATTAATATCTTGCTCGTGCAAGTATAGAAAATAAGCTTCAGTACAGTGGGCATGCATTTTACCTACTACCTTCATGTTCCTTGATTCTTTGATGCACGTTTCCAATCACTCATTCCCTCAATAAATGAATTACTTTCGTTTGTTTTTGCAAACGCTAGGCAAACAGAGCAATATAATTTATAATTTAATTTATTATAACTGAGCCAACATCGGTCTTGACCTTTTTCTTTATGGAATACTTTTTTTGTAAAATGAAGATTAGTGAATGAAGACGGTTGCTTGGGATGCAATTTGAAAAATAGGGCTATATCTGTAATAGCAGGCCTAACAAAAATGTTTAACGATTCCTTCACTTCTTCTTCCTCATCAATCGGTTCATTTTCTGGCACTATAATTGTTGACGAAATTGAGGTTGGATCTGTTACTGTGTCTACAATTTCTTCTATTTCCTCTTCAACAAATTGAAAGGAGGTAGATGGTTATGGTGATTGTCAGAAAGTCAGAGCCTCTGTTTCTGTAGTAGTTGTCTGTTCATCAGTTTGCTGAAAGTATTTGGAAATTTTCACAGATTTTTTTAGCATCTTTTGTTAATAATTTTCTTTTCTTTTTGCGAAGTTTTTCTGCGCCCCGTTTAGCCTTTTTCATCTTATTATTAATTATTTAATTATATAAACTAACGACACTAAAAACTATTATTTAATAAACGCACTTTAAATGCACAAAACTAGCACTAAATTAAAAACTAACAACTTTGTCTTTTTAACCTAATAATTTTAAGTGAATATTATACGAGTATTTATTTGTTGGGGCCGGCCGATGTGATTCAAACGCATTGGTAAAAGGGACTGAAACTGAAGTAAAACAATTTTAAAATACCTAAAACGTTAGGCAAAACAGTGGTATGACTGTGTTTGTACTTGTAGTATAAACAAACCAAACACTGCGATCGGCCGGCCTCATAAATTAAGCTCCGAAATACATGAAATTCGTAGAATACGTAACATTATATTATGTCCAAGGCACAGGCCACAATAGTATTATTGTGTTGGAAACAACGGTCTCAACTTAAGTAGGTGGAATGGTTGTGGATATTATTTACGAGTGTTCTATTTTATTAAGCCTCAAGCAGAGCTGTTGGACCAGAACTGTTATTTTAACGTTTTACTATTTTTCTTTTGCAACGGCAAAAAATATAAACGTAATGGCCGGCCCAGTGTGTGTCCGGCCCGACTTAGTATAAAAATAATTTCTATAATGGTTGCATTATTATATTCAATTTATTTATTTCTTTCTTTAATAAACCGGCCCAAACTGCATCGGCCCACCGGGATTTTTCCCGGTATCCCGGTAGGCCAGTCCGCCCCTGCGTCGAGTAAAAGTGCGCCAAATAGCAGACATAGTGAATAGCGTCTAGTCTCTTACACAACAATCGATCCCACCAAGGTCAGACTTTTTATTGATGCATTTCCATTGCGCACGCATTCAATAGGCACTTTTTTAGCGATAACCGCCAGGTTCGTAGTGGCACAGATGGACATGCGGGTGTGTTTGGGTGTACTGCTTTTTTACTGCATAAGTAGTTGTGGGGTCGAATCTAGGTTGGGACCAAAAATTTTTTTATATTTTAGTTTTTTTTTAAACACTGTTGTTGCGTTTTGCTGTTTACGCGAGGTTATTTGTTAAGAGCAATTATATTTTTAAAGAAAAAATACGAAGACAAATTTGCATTCACTTACTGATTGACGGCATACTAACACGCAAGTCTGACCTTATGAGGTAGGATCGATTGTTGTCGAAGCGACTAGACGCTAGTGACATAGTGGGCATCTCAAATGACAGTGTGCACAGAATTTTAACTAAAGAATTGGAAATGAAAAAGTATATCACGCGTTGGGTGCCGCGTTTGCTTACACCGGAGCAAAAACTGAATCGCTTGATTGTTTCTCGCGACTTTTTGGCACGTTTTCGCAGCAATCCGATGAATAACCGTCGATGAAACCTGGGTCCACAATTACACTACCGAAACTAAGGAACTGTTCAAACAATGGACACACAAAGGTTCTCCGCTACCAAAGAAGGCAAAAACGGTTTTGTCAGCAGGAAAGGTTATGGCAACTGTATTTTGGGATTTGTATTTTGGGTCTTTGTCGACTACTTGGAAAAGGGAAAAACAATGAATGGCGAGTATTACGCCAATTTGTTGCAGCAATTGAGCGATAAAATCAAAGAGAAACGGCCTCATTTGGCGAAAAAAAGTGCTTTTCCATCAAGATAACGCACCTGTACATACGTCTGCAATCGCCATGGCCAGAATTCATGAATTGGGATTCGAATTAGTGCCTCATTCGGCCTATTCGTCAGATTTGGCTCCCAGCGATTTTTATTTATTTCCAAACCTGAAAAAATGGCTCGGCGGTAAAAGATTTTCATCCAATTCCTAGGTAATCTCTGCTGTAGATAGCTATTTTGAGAACTTGGGTTTATCGACCTACAAAGACGGCATTGCTGCTTTGGAGCATCGTTGAAATAAGTGCGTTGAGCGAGCACGAAACTATATTGAAAAATAAAATGATTTTTTGCTTAAAAAACTTGCGTTTTCTTTGTTAGGCCACGTACATTTCGAACGATCCTCGTAATATCTTAGTATAACGAGATCTTTTTACTATATTGAGATGCGATTTCAGACCCTGTAACTTTTTACGGATGGAATTTCTACCAAGGTATATTAGGTTTAAAGGGTATATTTTAACCTAAGGAACCTATGGCCTAATCGTAATCATGTCCCACTCTTGTTGAAACATCCTAAATTGTTTAAGCCAGTAATGCCGGAGTTTGGGGTTTGGGTGGTTGTATTGTCTTGTACATGTTATATGGGAGGCTAAAAGACCTCAGCAGCTGCTTCTTCCTGTAGATTTAAGGTTGAAAAAAATGCTTTTTGTTATAATTTTTTATAATAGCATAATTTTACCAATACAGAAAAAAGGAAGGTTTCGAACTTTCCAACTTCAAAATTGAAGCCATCGTGGATTTTTTAAGGTTTTGAGCGTTCTTTGCTCAAAAACTACAAACAAATTAGTTTAAGTAAGCACTGAAATTTTAAAAGGAAATAGTTAATAGAGATAAAGAAGAGTTAGCCAGTTTTCTCAATTTCCTAACTACCCGCGGCGTTCTCTATGTGTCCCATCGATGATTAGCAAACAGGAGGATATAAGAAATTCCCGTTAGATTGCCATCTGGGATACTAGAACTAGTGTTTCACGAACTTCTTGTTCTTGTCTTGCTTTTTCTTGTTCTTGTCTTGTTCTTGCTGCAAGAACAAGAATAAGAAGTAGGTGTGCAAGAAACAACACAAGACAAGACTAGCTGCAGCAAGAACAAGATTTCTTGTCAAGACGTTTGCAAGAAACAAGATTTCTTGTTTTATGTAGATACATAAAACAAAAGTTTCAAAACGCTGATTTTAACGCTTCTGGAACTGGGGTGTGTGAAAACAAAATGATACTGTAGTGCAAAATAATAATTTATAAGTTTTGTTGCAATGTAATATGAGCGATAAATGAGCTATTTTCGTAATAGACCCATGATTAGGCAATAGGATAGCCCCTGCCAATTAAAAAATGAACAAGCACATTTTGTAGGTAGGTTCCAATCAGATCAATAAATTCAAAGCCAGTAAATTGTTCTACATTTAATATAGATAACTCTTAATAAGCAGTGCGTTTCAAACAAAATGCAAAAATCAGAATATTGAAACCAAGTTTTTTCGCAAAACTGCTATTTTATCTGTGATTTCTGTACAATAAAACCATGGGGAACCGAAGCAGATGTAAAAGTCCAAAACTGACAGTTCAAAAAATAAGTAAATAACGTTTTTTTGCCATTTGTTTAATATGTGCTTCATTTGGAACGCACCGATAAAATACAAAAATTAAATTGTTAATGCAAAGAAACCGATTAAAATATATGCAAGTATAGTATGTATGTTAGTCTACTAACTATCAAACGCGCAAACAAAATATAAAAGTTTCTTAGTCAGTACTACGCGGTACAAAAGCGTTTAACGAGTAGGCGCACGCGCCAGGAAGCCGGCGTCGCTTTATCGAGACTCGATAGCTCGGGGAATCCCCCAAGTAGCAAGACAAGAATTGAGCTACCAAGAAATTTGCAAGACAAGAAGTTGTTTTACTTCTTGTCTTGCTTAGCAAGACAAGACAAGAAGTTGCCGAGCAAGACAAGAAATCTTGCTTTGTGCATCACTAACTAGAACAAAATTCTATGCATAATATTTAGCGAACTAATTCTCTCCCTCCTCTCGTTTTTCAGCTTACGATTTTTCTGATGTATTTTAACTGTTTCAAGCAATTTCTTCCTGCAAAAATTGATAAACGATTTTTTGTGTCTATGTATCTAAATACCTTTTGGTTCCTAACTACATTATGCACCCTTAGTGTTTACTGTCCTGGTGCAACCAGTTAGAGCTGAACGCGACCGAGCTTCTCAAGAGTATTCTGATCTGACGTAGTCATTCTTGGGCATTGAATATAATACATTTTTGAAAAAAAAATTGAAAATTATGGAGGAAAAGCTTTTACCATATATTGTTGACTGTACTGTATTACAAACGTCAATGTTATTGCAATTAGTAATAAAACGAATCCTTCAAATCATCTAGATGGGTTGATCACCAAATTATTAAGTTATGATAATTATTCCCTTAAACTTACTTATAATTCTGAACAAATATTTTAAGTTTTCAATCGTACTTTGCGTTGATTGCGAAAGCATGTGCAATAAATTTGTTGGTCCAGCGCCAAAGCAGACTCAACTTCCTAATGATAATTTTGACGGGGAACAGAAAGTTTGTAATGAATGCAGATGTATAAACGCGTGGACGTGTTTCTAACTTCGCAGCTACTTCCGGACTAACTTCCTTTATGTCCACGTCTATCTGCGAGCTGACAATGAACCGTATGGGACACCCAGATAGAATTAACACTAGCTAGATATAATAGCGTTTACTTTGTTTCCAACAAAATTTATAATCAGGTAATTTTATACCAGAAAAGTTTGCAATGAATCTCGGAAAGAATCTCAATTAAAATTGGAATTACTAGCAGGGAAGAAGGATGATTTCTATTACCAACCCCTTAATTTGAATACTAGATTTAGGTGTTTCAAGATACCCGTAAAATACCGCTATCGAAATTTCCAAGTAATGTTGGTAATGTTGCAAAGTAGATATTGTTATACGGACTGCTTTATTTTTTGACATTATTTATAAGTTTGAGCTTTACTTCGTTAAAGTTCATTTAAATTTATTGCAAATAAAACAATTATTAACTTCAACAAATTTTTTGTTTTAGCCTTATACGTATTTCAACGTGTTTACACGTCATTATTTAAGGCAAGATTAAAAGTAAACAGTTGGTGCTGCTATAGGAACAGTGAATTTTCATAACCTGATCTTGGTTTTCTATATCCGCGTCCAGATGACTTGATTTCTTATTACAAAACGTCCAATAACGGTGAATTTAAGAGATCATTCATTAAAGGTACATATTTTAAATGTTTGTGAATTTTAATTGTTTCTAGTATATCTAACTTACGTTTATCATCACAAAAATGTAGACTTTTATGGTGTTAGTTGATGTCATTGAATAATTGTGTTCTAGTAAGTGTTGAGCATAATTGGATTTATGAGGGTGTTTCTACTTGTAACAAAACAACGTACGTGTTCCTGCGTACAACCGTCCGCGTTCAAACGTCCTAGACCAGGTTGAACTCATATCGTACGAGTTGCCACCGCATCCCCTGCTATATAATAGATAGTCGTAGAAAAACACATTTATTGATGAAATATTAATCACTGCTTTTATTTTAAACTACTTGGTAGATTTTGTAAGATGCATAAAACTCGGAGCGATTTAATGCATAAATTAATATTCACTCACCGACATCTTTAACAAATCGGCCGATGCAGTTATGTCGCCTTCTCGAAGAACACTGTGCAGGCTTACTCTAGTTAGCTACCTCTCGTACTTCGTTTTCAGACCCATATCAAATATTCATAATTCAGAATATTATCTGTATTAACATGAAAAGTAAGTAAATATAAACTACTACATTAGCAAAGCATGATCAAATCATGTTATTTACGGGGGAGGTATTTCCCTTTGTAGAAATCCCATGTATGCATATATGCGAATTTCTCAGCTGTCGCCGCCTTTCGCTTCTTAGTCGCCAAAGTTTTTGATCTTCCCAATCATTCTCTTGAAGATCTCTTATTGTCATTGTTTGTTCCACCTTTTCTTTCCACCTTGTACGCGGTCGTCCTCTCTTTCTTCTTGCTTGTGTGGTCCATTCATGAACACGTTGCGGCTATTTGGTGTTCTTCATTCTTCTTAAGTGTCCGTACCATAGTAATAGTTTTTCTTCTATTGTGTCTAAAATCGGTTCTCGATTCTTTGACTGATCATTTCGCACTCTCTCTAATCTTGATACTCCACAACTTCTCCGCAGGAAATCTATTTCTAGTGCCTGTAATTTTCTTTTCTGCGTTTTGTCCAATACCCATACTTCGGATCCGTACGTTGTTACACTTTTAGTTATAGGTTTAAAAATAACCTTTTTTATTGATTATAGGTATATAAAATACTTAATTACTTCTTCAACAACGTTTAATGTTTCACCATGTGCCTACCACACAATCAATTCAAAATATTTATTTATTTTAATCTTATACGTATTTCGGCATGTTTACATGCCATTGTCAAAGGTTATATCAGAAAGTAAACAGTTAGTGTTGTTATAGCAATAGAACTTGGTGACTTGAGCTCGGTAATCGTCTGCAGACGACTTGATTTCTTATTCCAAAATGTCCAAAAGAGGAGAATTTAAGAGATCAATTTGCTCATTCATTAACGGTGCAGTTTTTAGATGTTTGTGAATTTCAAAAGCTTCTAGTATGTCTAATTTACGTTTATCATCACAAAATGTGTAAACATTTTATGGTGTTATTAGATGTCATTGAATGATTGTGTTCTAGTAAGTGTTTAGTTTAATTGGATTTATGTGGGTGTTTGTATTTGTAACAACGTACGTGTTCTTTATACCTAATATCAAAATTTCTAATTGTCCGGCCTATATAAACCGAATTACAATGCGAACAATTTAATTTGTAAATGCCTGATTTTAGCAAATCATCTGTTTTTGATTTTGCATTAAACAACGTGTTTAAGATGTTTTTAGTTGTTTTAAAACTTACTTTATATTTATTTGTTTAGTATTTTATAAATAAAATAATCTTTTTTGTTTTTTTGGTAATTTTATTACTCCACGGCGTAGAATTCAGTAACTGTATAGTCCTTTTCTCTAGTCTCTAATCCGATTTTCCTCACTACTTCTTTGTTTCTGATTCCTTCTTTAGTGAATGTTACACCTCGGTATTTGTATTTTGTGCAGCTGTTTGTTGTTCTTCCATTTACAATTAAATCACGATCTGGGCCTTTAATTGTCATATATTTAGTTGTTTTTTTACATTTATCTCAAGTCCCCATCCGTCATACTTTTCCATTATTTTTCTTATCATATATTCTGCGTCTTCTTCTTCTCCAGCGATTATAACCTGATCGTCCGCAAACAATAGGGTATACAAAATGTTATCGTTGATAGGAATACCCATTTGGCAGCATTTTTTTCCATTCATGTAAGACTGCGCTTAAGTATATTTTGAATAAAGTTGACGACAGTAAGCACCCCTGTCTAATTTCTTTGTTACATTGAAATACCTCCAAGAGTGAGTTTCCTACTTTCACTTTACTAACGTAGGGTTTATACATTTGTTTGGTTATATTTATATATATTTCGTTCTCTAATACTTTCCATAATTTTGCTATAGGGACACTGTTATAGGCCTCTCTAATGTCGATAAAGACGAGGAGTACTTCCTTTTTGTGTGTTAATGGGTTTTCTGCTAACTGTGCTAGAGTGAATACGTTATTTCTCTATAATTGCTACAGTTTAGTTTGTTTCCTTTCATGTATATTGAGCTGATATGCGCCATGTTTCATTTCTTTGGAATGGCGTCTCCCTATAAGCATTATTGTTAAATATCTTTCTTAAAATTTCAAGCACTACAATAGAGGCGTACTTCACAAGCTCTATTGGACAGCCTCCAAGACCAGACGGTCATCTGTTCTTCATGTTTCTTAAAGCTCTTTGAGTTTCTTTCACAGTTATTTCCATATTTTGGTCATGTTCTATTTCTCTAGGATCATACTGAATTTGTTCGTATTCGTTTCTGTTTTTGGTTAGCAGATTTTCATAATATTCTTTTCATTATTGCAAGTTTATTGGGTGTAATGAGCTTTTTTCGTTGGTTGTTTGAGCTTTTAATATTTTGCCACATCAAGTTCTTTAATTTCGAGACTTCTGTTTTTACTTGTTTGTTCTCTCTCATATATTGATTTATATCTTCTGCATCTTTCGTTGTTAACCATTTGCCATATGCTTTCTCCTTCTCTTTTTCTATGTTAATAATCCTGTCGATCCACCTACCATCGCCTTTCTTATTTTCCCGTTTCCCGATTTCCCGATTTTCCGATAATAGTAATTCATGTACTGCTCTAAATAGATGTTGTTTTAATGTGTTATATAAGACTTCCGCACAACCTTCTTCTTCAAATTTTACGTAATTGGTTAATCTTAGCTTATAGAGAAATTGGATAGTCATCGCAGAATTTTTCTGTGTTAAGTTTAGGGTATGATATTTTCTGTGACTTTTCATTAGCTATATACCTTTGCTCTAACCATAAAATGATTTGATGCGCATTCCGCTCTTTGTTGGACTCTTACATCAGTAATTTTTAGGCTTGATTGTTGTATGATAATATAATCTATTATAGATTCTAATCTTCGAGTAGGTTGTGCCCATGTTATTTTGCGTGGGAAAAAACCGTTCAATATTCTCAGGGAAAATTGGTCTCCGATCGATGAGCCTTCCGCCGTTGTCATTGTACCCTTGTTCTCCAAATCTTCTAACAATTTAGATATTTCTGCTAGTTCCAACTCTACCATTGAGACCATTAGAACTATTTTTTTGTTGTCAGGTATTGCACTAAACACATTCGCCAGTTGTTCCGCGAAGTCTTCGTTTTCATCCAGAGTAGCATTGTTCACAGGTGCATAAACTCCTACGACTATTATTTCTTTTCCATACAATTTTATGTCAAGAGTTATGATCTTTTCATTTATTTCTTGCTAGTTGTGAATGTATTTCTTCAATTTATTATGAATTACTATGGATACTCCACTTTTTGCTCTTGTACTTTTGTCTATGTTACTATAAAAGTGTAAATAATTTGCTTTTTCCTCGACACCTTTTCCTTTGTTTTTCGTTTCGGTTAACACCACTCTATAAATTTCCAGTTTTTGTAATTTGTTAAATACCTCATCGTATTTTGTGGAAATTCCTTGGATATTCTAGGTGGCGAAATTCATTGTCTTTATTGGCTGGTTTGTAAGATTTTGAGCATTTATATTTATTTTTTTCCGATAACCGAGGTGTTGGCCCGGCATCAACCCCCCAACCAGGAGGACCAGGTGATTTTTATTCCAGGTTTTCTTCTTTTAGCTTTTGGTGAACCAACACTTCCCTGGGATGCAGCAGCTGTAACCCTGGCATGGGACTCTTACAGGGTGCTGTCAGCCGGGTCACCTGAGCCCTGGTTTTTTAACGAGGTTGTTACTCCCCTCCCTCGCCTCTTTTCCGACCTGGCTTAGGACAGGCTTTGGTAGGCTTAGAAAACAAAACTTAATATAATAAAGTAAAAAAATACAGTATATGATAGAGTAATTTCCCTATCAAATAAAATGTATTTCTACATTTTGAAATGGAAAGGAACCATCCTTATTGGATTTATTTCTAAAATAATTAAAGTGTATGAAACTGTATTCTTTGAGGCAATCGCGGTTTTCCCGAATTGTCAATATTAAAATTTACTTTCGTCTTACACCGCGTCGTCATTTGGGAACTACCCCCAGCATAATCAGGTAAAGACGGACCTGTAGCTTGTCTGATTTTACAAGCATTTGCTCTAGAAGTTTGAGCAATACTACATCGGACAAACTGGTTTTTCCATTGAGTTAAGATTGCGAGAGCACAAAGGTAATTGCAAACACAAGCGCATCACAAAATCTGCGGTGGCTGAACATACTGATTTAACTGGGCATAAGATGGACTTTAACAATGCTCGTGTACTCGCCAGAGTACCTCATTACTTCCCTCGTGTCGTAGTGAAGCAATTGAAATTGAGAAACAACTTAACAACATAAACAGGGAGGATGGTTTTAGACTCAGTAAAGCTTGGACTCTAGTAGTTTATCCTCTAAGGACTCATAAGCATCATCGATCTCACGATCACGCTCCACCGGATCCGTCTTTGCCCAACGGTGACAGCCAACCAGAACTCCGCCGTTTTTATTCACTCTGAAGATGCAAGCTGCAATGTCTTGCAAAACGTTAGTTTGTATGGGTTCACAAACACCTAACAGGCATAAGCTGAATAAGTATTCTTGTCCTGGCAAACAAAATACATTAAAATCAAATCCTTATCCGCCCCAAGGTTTAAGTAATCTAAGCACATGGCCCTGTTTAGGCAGGCAGGGCTTCCGAACAAATATTGCTCAAACTTCTAGAGCAAATGCTTGTAAAGGCAGACAAGTTACAGGTCGGTCCTTACTTCATTATGCTGTATGAAAATGTTCAAGTATCTCAGGAGGTAACTTAACTAAGAATTAAATAATTTAAATGTTGTTTAAACTTTTACAACGCAAACATGTTACACTGCAGAGCAAAACAAGCATACGATTATAAATTTCTGTTTGAGGCCTTCTCATCCTAGAACATAAGATCTCGACTTACACTTAGTAAACTTCTATGAAAATTTAAACTAGGAACGAACCCTGTGCTTACCTAATAGTTCAAAGTAGCAAGAAACTGCGATAAAGTATCTTCTTATATAGAGCAACAAACCTGTGGGCTTAGGGAGCAGATTTGTCCTTATAAATTACTAGATTTATTCCTTAAGCTTAGGATCACATAACTTTTGTTTTCTCCTTTACATCACCTTTCTTTACGTTTATATCGTGTAAAGATTGCAATGGAAGAGTTAATAGAAAATGTTCCCCAGTTGCGACGTCTATAATAAATTACAATATTTCGTTAGTTGAAGTGCGCTTCGACGTTATATTTCCATTAGGTTCTGTCAATGTGTTGAGTCAACAGCATCAAATTAAAGGCTAAAAGCTTGGTTTTGAGCTTGGCGGTGGTTGCAACCCTCCAATGCGTTGCTTAATTAAATTTCATGATAATTTGTACGTTAATTGTAAATATCCATTCTAATAGTAATATCTGCATATAATTAAATCCAGTTAAAATTTGAGTTTACTCGCTGAGATTCGATGCTATTTTTATGTTATCAGCACTGTTGATCTTTAATTATCTTTTAAATTTCACAGTTTACATAACCAGAAAATTTAAATCTTGCAATGGGACTTTTCGCTTCGGCCCCAACCTCTGTTGAATTTTGTTTAAAAAAATAATATTGCCCAGTTGGTTTTTAAAAATTCATGCACTGTTACAACTCGAGGTAATTTGTGGATTCTACATGTACACTTTTATAAAAGAAATGGTAACAACTTTATGATTATTTTTTTAATATTTTACATTTTCTTTTAAAACACATTTAAACTTTCAGATTGCCGTTTAATAATAAGATATAGTTAAAGGGATCTCCATAATATATCGCGTTGATCAAAAGGGAAAAAACGGCTGCTTTCATAAAAGCGCTGTTAATGTTCAACATGTATTAAAAGGCTTTTCGCCAGAATGCTCCCATAAAATCTCAACTTTTATCTGTTATCTCTCTAGAAAAGGATTGCGAGATAAACGTCTAAAGCATTAAAACCCATGTTCTGAAAAGCAAAGGTCCTGCTTGCATTCATGAATAATTGACGAGCAATGTTAGGTGTCTTTCAGCTTTTTTTAACAGAAAACTGAATGCACCGCACTTTGGCTCAAAAATAGATTCTTTATTGCTCAAACTTTGTGAAATCTCGCAGATTATTTGTAACATTTCAAAATTTCAACAAGTATACATATAGCTACTAAAAATATATAAATTCTGAATTAATTAATTTCAAGAACTGTATTAGTTCATCAGCAAAAACGTTTTGAGTATACTGTTAAAGGGTATGAAAACTTGTAATGGGTTAACGCTGTATGCAGAGTATCGAACAAAATTTTAAATTTCACGCTCCATCGGGTTTTAAACGTCAATTCTTTAGTACGATAAAGAAATATGGGTTAAATAACCATGTCGTTATATTATATGGTTATTACATTTTCGCCTTCGGATATATATGGCTAAGAGAATGTATGGATGGTGGTTTCACAGATTTAATCTTGTAAAAGTAATTTTCCGTACTTTTACTACAGCTGCATTTAAATACTTATTAAAAATTGTTTAAGTGCGCAGTTTTGTCAGAAAATTGGTGATGAAAGAAAATATATTTTAGATAGTTTCCATTTAAAACATTTCTTTAAGGGCGCCGCCGCTGGCGCAATTACTGTCCATTTTTCTTGTGCATTTTTAAAAGTTTCTGGTTAAAATATGTTATTCTCCACGCAACTGTACATAAAAAGCACTTTTGTTGAAAAACTCTTATAATCCAGCAGCTTTCAAGGCAATATCAATTTTTCTGAAAATTCGAAATGCCGCGATAGTTCTAAGAGTTTTTTAAAATACATTTTTGTATGGAGAATAAAAACTTTTAGTAAAATATGTTTCAAGAAGGCCGGAATAAATTAATTAAAAAAAATGTTTTTAAAGTATACATAGCTTAAATATGTTGCAGTTTAGTTTCCGTAACTTGAAGCACGATTTTCACCAATTAAAAAGATTTACGAATCGATTGCTTCTTGTAGCTGATATGTGAAGTTGTAACGTTTCGAAAATACCCGTTTAGCCTCTGGGTAGCTCAGAGCCAAGGTTCGATCGCTACAGATACTGCGGAAATAATTGGATATGATTAAACCTTATTTACGTAAATATCTTTTATCCTATAGTTTACAACTTTAATTATATACTACTGTAAGTATTCGAAATAAATATAGTATTTCTTAGGTTTTAATTAAAATATACTCAATCCTGTTTGAAAACAAATTTATACATTATTTTAATTATTATTCTTCTCGAGTCCTTTATAGCTGACACCGCCCATAACATTTTTAAGTGATCATGTCTAGCTGCACGTTAACGTGGAGCGTAAAATATTTTTAAATCCACGCGAAGACACGATCTGTATGGTTGGACTGTTTAGAAGTTTATATTACGTGTTTTAGCGACTGCCTGCAAGTGCGGCTGTACAGCGTTTTACTGCATAAACAGTTGAGGACCAATGTTTTTAAATTCTAATACTGCTTTTTTTTAAACAATGTTGGTCTTTGCGGTCTGCCCGAGGTTACAGGTAACAGCAGTTATATTTTTAAAGAAACAAATACGAAAACAAAGTTGCATTCACTCACTGATAAAATACTCCTAATCGCTTTTTTTCCATGTGCGCAGGATTGTGACGTCATCGCGTGAATCTAAAAATATTTTACATGGCGTTTTTAAATTATAGTCTGTCACCTGGACTTACAATCGTTTGTTGCAGGAGTCTGATAACTAAGGCCGGATGAATAAACTCTCCTCACTCATCACTCAGCTGCTGATTTGTCGGGCAATATTCGTTTCTTGGCACTAAGTTTTATAAGCAGTATGAGTAATTGCAAACATTTAATTCTTTATTAAACCACGTCTATATGAAGTTCATCCTAGCTGGTCTGTTTATATGGAAAATATTACGTAAGTGAATGTGTTTTACCTTATTAACATTGCTGTCCGGGTTGAATTTATATCGGGAATTTTGAATATAATACAGTCTTGAATCACGATGTTTTTTCACAATTTTTCAAAAGTTACTGCTGTCGGGTTTGTACCAAATAACGTCGTGTGACTTCCACATGATTATTAAATTTATGACTTTTATATAGACTTTTCAGAATCAAATAATATTTTTACTGCATTACTTTTTTAAATTAATTAAGATAATTAATGCAATTACGGGAAAAGGGATCAATGCAAGCTGAAATCTTCAACGCTTAACTGTAACCCTTTATCATTGGTTTGGTATAAAAGTGCGTTAAAACATTTAACTGCGGTTTCCGGAATATGAGGTAGTTAACGAGGTTATGAAAAGGGATCAAAGTGAGTTGAAATCTTCAACGCTTAACTTTAACCCTTTATTTGAGAATAAAAGCACGTGAAACTCTTCACAGCAGACCGTATCTACTTGGGTTAGAAAATATTGTTAATATTTATATTGATACCTGATTCTGAATTACATTTGACTTTACTTTGCAAAAAATTCGGATGCTGATAAGTTATCAGCTCTCTTGCTTTACTGCACTCGCTACTGACCTGGGTGTTGTCGATTGGCTTGGCTTGGCGATTTGGCTTCCCAGGAGACTCGTGGAGTATTTCTGGTTCTGAACTGTTGTCGGTTAAAGTCCTGGGTCTGGGCTAAAGCCCGCTATTGCCAACTCAAGAAGGTCGAGTAGTGGAACTCGTACTGTGGAACTGATTTTTCAATGCTGGAATATTGATTTTATAATCATAATCTTCACCCTTTAGGTCATGTGAGAACCTTGTAGTGGAGACGATTTGTGAAGTAGGGATTCTTAGACGCGGTTCGGCCTCACGTCTTGTACTAGTGGCGACACCAGCACGTTATAGGCAAAGAAATAAATAAATATTCGCTGATTTTAAATATCAGCTTGTTTATATTTTTTATTTTATTTCGGCCTATTACATAGTATGGAACCCGTAGAAACGTAAAAAGTTCCCAAAATAGATTTTGATAAAAATATGTTTCCTAAATTAGTTGTATGTGCGTAGGTATTAATAAAGTATTGGTAAAATTTCTAATAATGTATTGGGTGTTAAAGAACTTCTTCCACAAATCTGGCTTACTAGCAAAATGCACTGTAGGTATGAGTAAAATTAAAAACATATTAAGTTTATTTAAAATAGCGTTCATGTTTCTTTCTATATATGTATTTGTAGCAATTTACATTGCTTCTAGCTTTTTTTACTTATTTTTATAAGTACACGTTGATATCAATCAATTTTTTTGTTTAGTACTACAAACTATAATTTTCTATAACAGATTTAAAACGAATATTTTTATGATTTAAATTACTTGAAATTTATTTTACATATGGCATGGAATTTCATGCGCAACACTATTAATCGAGAACATGGTTTATTGGAATTTGTAATTAGAAATTCCAATGATTTTACGCTGCTGAAATTATTGTTAAGCCTTTGTAGTCAAATGTAGAGTTTGTGTCAATATGACATTGGTTAAAATCAAAATTATTGGTATTTTTTTTTAATTAATCTTACCGCGAGATTTTAAAGTTTTCTTTGCTTCATTACAAAGTTATATTTGAAAGCAATGCGCGCGAGATCAAACCCCATCTTTTTTAATCACCTTTAGATTGCAAGCGGGTATTCAATTTTAATATTAAATTATAAGTAAACACCACACAGTAGTTTAATAACTCAATTAAATTGCAGTAACAAGGCGAACAAGTATCAGCGTAGGGGTAGTTGCACCATTAGATATTGATTGAGTACACAAAATTAAACTTGCAGTTTATCGAATAAATTGGTCAAGTAAATTGAGAGATAATCGAGTCAAGCTGGCAAAATCGAATTGTAATTGAAAAACATTCAATTATAATAACACAAATAAAATTACTGAAAATTAACATTTCAAATTGATTTTCTTTAATTCTAGTTAACAACAACAGAAATACAAATTAAACTTCAATATTTATTAATTAAAATAGGAATTATTTTCATTTTACACAAATAATCAATAAATATCAATAAAGCGGTAGGAAGATAGTAGGCATATTTTAGGCAAAGCGAAAAATTGAATAACAAAATTGAAGAAACACCTTGTCTAAAATTAAAAAAAGTTTAAAAACACTAACTATTTACAATTTCTACAAAATACCACAAAAACTTTAATAAAAGACAAAAATCCGTCTATTTTTGCACCAAAACATAGTTTGGTATTATAGCAAACCAGAAACGAGCAAATAAAGTTAAAATAGCTCCCCCTACATCTAAATTCAAGCTTAGAATCTTATTCCACTGTTACTAACAAGCAAGCGTCACAGAGAAGTTAGGAATTTGGTCAAATTATGGGAACTCATAGTTTCATACGCTGATACAATTAAAAAAGCGGTCGGGCAACCGCCACGGGATCTTCCTCGCATTAATTTAAGTTTATGAAAATTATTTGAATATTTCGAAAATTTTGAAAATTTTTAAATCTTTTTTCTATTTTGCGTCTTTAAGAAAGCTATTAAAGCACGCAAACGCGTGCGTTTATAGCTCGGTTGCCAACTACCGCAAAATCCCCATTTTGGAACTGGAAGTTTTTATTTAAAAGGGCATAAAAGGCGCAAAATAGAAAAAATAGTATAAAATACACGTTTTATAAGACATTTCAGCGCACTTGTCCTTTAGAAAACTCGCCGCAAGCGGCTCGTTTTCCAAACTTGGACGCGTGCTCCAAAATCAGTCTTATAAAACTTGTGTTTTAATGTACTATTTTTGATGTGATAATATAGAAAATTTGCCAAATTTTAAAAAAATTTTAAATTTTGTATTTATACCGAATGTTTATTGAAACTTAAAAAACGACGAAAAAATAAGAGTGGGGGTGACCTGGGAGCGGTAGGAAGATCGTGCTTACGCAGATAAGGTATTCAACATGCGTATAATACAAATCTAACCTTCTTTTTCAAGTGCGTGTATTCCGAAGAAGAGCACCCCACCCAACCACTTTTGTTAAAGCAGATACCTAGTTCTGCGATTTATAGTGTTTTATAATTGCAAACAATGCCGAAAGCTGAAAATCGGCTTTTTTAAACTAAAGAAATTTTTTTGGCAATTACTGGCCAGGTAAATGACCAAAAAGAAACCTCCTATAGGTATTTTCATAATGGGAGGTTGTTTCTATTACAATTTACCATGTTCATACCGATTTTGAAAACGAAATTCGTTCATTTAAAATAACAAAAATCGTTGGTGGGGATGACCAGGAAGTGTTAGGAAATATGCGGCTTGCGCAGTCCGGGTTATCGACATGCGTAAAATGCAAATCTAACCTAACCTATGCTTTATGGTATTTTCTAATGGCAAACAATGTTCATCCGTTGAAAGCTAAACATCGATTTTTTAAACGAAAGAAAATGATAGTCGTTTCTTTTTGGCAATGATTTAAACTGTTCAGGTAACTGACTAAAAGAAAACTCCCTATAAATATTGCTATTTAACATGTTCATACCGATTTTGAAGTAGAAATTTGTAAATTTGTTGGAAAAACAACAAAATCAATGATGAGGCGACCGAGAGGTACGCATACGTATTTTTTTAATGAGTGGTTGTTCTTGTTTCTATTTACTCGTTCTTACCGCTACCGCAATTTCGCTACTTCGCGGTTTCATCCCAGTGTGATTACTAATCTTTTAAACCTAAATTGTGATTTCTATGTTGTTTGGACTAGTGATGTAAATAAGCAGGCACACACACACGCACGCACGCACGCACGCACGAACGCAAGCACGTACGCACACACGCGCAAACGCACGCACGTATACACGCACGCACTCACGCACGTTTGGACATACACATGCATGCACGCACGCACGCACGCACCCACACATGCAGTCCTAGTTGAGGTGATTTGTTTCAATCCTGATTGCTATTCAGTTCTTGTTTACAGTAAATTACAATTGCAAGCACGCACGCTCGCGTGCTCGCACGCACGCTCGCGTGCTCGCACGCACGCTTGCTCGCACTTACTTACTTACGCACGCACGTACGCATATAGACATGCACGAACACACGGACAGACGCACGCACGTACTCACGTTCGCACGTTCGCACGTTCGCACGTTCGCACGCACGCACGCACGCACACACCCACGCACGCAGTCCTAGTTGAGGTACTTTTTTCAATCCTGATTGCTATTCAGTTCTTGTTTACAGTAAATTGCAATTTCAAGCATGCACGCACGATCGCTCAAATTTACTCACGCACGCATGCACGTACGCATATACATATGCACGCACGCACGCACGTATGGACGCACGCACGCACGTACGCTCGCACGCACGCATGCACACACACACACACACGCACGCAATCTTAGTTGAGGTACTTTGTTTCAATCCTGATTGCTATTCAGTTCTTGTTTACAGTAAATTGTCTCTCAAAACTATATTTTGGATTGATTCTGTCCTTGGTAATGTAGAACTTAAGTACCTCTTTCACTTGCGTGAGGATTTCCATGTGTCCACCAATATAGCTTGGCATTTTGTTTGGTTACGCAGTACGCATCCACTTTTTAGGTTATAAACTTTCCTGTTTCACTCATTATGCCAAAGAAATCAAACCGTTTATGCATTTCTTAGGCAATATAATAGGCGGTTGAAGTCAACTGGTGGGTTGGTGAAGGTGACGTTCAGGATGTAGTAACATATCTGTCGCCATCAAAGAAAAAAATGTTACTAGCAGAAGCCGTGGGCTACGCTACCCGCTTTTTTTTAATAACTTGATATGCGGCGCACGCAGTTTGAAAAGCTACCTCCGGAAAAAAAAGTTTGTGAAAACAAAAAAAAACAGCCATGAAAAGAATTTTTAAGAATGAAAAACCCCCTTAGAAAAGCTTCAAGAACACAATCCCTAGAAATAAATCCCATTGAGTGTTCTGCAAAAATTCCTTTGAAAAAAAGCAGGAAAAGGTTAGTTGAACTTAACACTTTACCCCATTTTCAGGAGATTGCCCTAACGGAGATATACACGCAGTGAACATAAGTAAGAATAATCTTTGAGAATTATTTTAAAGCAAAAAATAGATATCGTATGGCCATAATTTTGATGGTATCAATTTTCGTTTTCTGTTAAATCATAAAATTCAAAAAACATTTTCAGTAAGAACACGTTAAGAAGTTTTACTTAAAACTTGCGTGCTCGGCACACATTTCTTTTATATTATTTGCGATTTATGCGTAGTAATAAAATTACTACAGTTTTTACTATTATCGGACCAACGTTTCTGGGATCATAATGGATTATACATACCAAAACAACGCAGGTGCGTTCTCAAAACACACACACACACACACACGCACAAATAGCATTTTCACGATTATATACTGCAAGTATGCAAAAGTAAAAACGGTAGATGTAAATTAAAGTAAAATTAACTGACGGTTTGAAGCTATTCGTAAGCTGCTCACCTTTTTTCTTGTAGCATAGTTTGAACAAGACGGATCAGATAATTCCAGGACTTCCAGCCCTTTTAGCTTAATACGTTGTAATTGCAAATACAAAGTTGTCAAGCTAGGTTACGTTTGCATTGCAAACCAGAAACACGAAGGGCCTGCAATAGCCTCCGTTTTTTGGAAACTCCAGTTTCAAGCAGCAAATAATCTTAGAGTAATTTTAATTAAATTAAGTTGCTTGTATTTACCGTGTGCCAATTCACTTCCTGATGACATTAGTGCTAAGTTCTCAGGCTTTATTTGCTTACTATTAGCGCGTAGAGGTCTCTCAACCACCACGTTTGCCTTTCTGTAGTTCTCGTCTAATTTTACATGCTACCCTTAATTGCCGCAAGCCTTCCTAATTCCTGCATATATTTCATACTTGCTAATATAAACATAATAATTTTGCCATGTAATATAAACAAATTTGTTCACCTATATATAGCAATAGTTTAATTTATATTGTTTTGATAAGGCTATTAGATGCCCGATCCACATGTATATGAAAATTTAAACAAGAATTATCATTTCCGTTTCTTAGTTGGAGGGGGAGGGGTTACTTTATAGACAGACGGTATATTGGCCTGCTCCATTATTATTGTATATATATTTTATATATTATATTAAATTTATTATATTTATTTAAATACCGTGGCTTCTTCTGCATATCCACACTAATATCTGATAGAATCTTGTCACACTTACACATTTTCTTCTGCAAAAATGTAACTCTCTTAGTTTCAAAGACATGAAAAAAAACTAAACTAAATACCAATTTTTAAATTTAAGTTTTAAAAAAAATACAACACTCAAGCCATTGAAGGGTCCCAACCAGGCACCTGTGCTGCAACACAATTAACACATAATATAAGTAGTATCAAAAACATGACAAAAATGCGGAAACAACAGAAAGAAATTACTCGCAATAATAACGAAAGCTCCAAACTTTTGAACGCCTTGATATTTTACCACAATACACAGTGTATAGCATAGGGGCCTTAAATTATTAAAATTGTTCTGCATATCTTCTGTTGTCATTATCGGTTACATACTCGTGTTTAACTAGTCTATAGAATTTATCTAAACTAGCTGAACCCGTGCGCTACGCCTAGAAACCCTAGGCTTAGCTTAAATGCTGTTTCTTCCTATTACAATAATTTTAATAATAGTTGCTGTCTCTGTTATTAATAAAAATAATATCAAGTTGGTTTATATTTTATACTTGTCTTATAAATAAATACCTTGGCGTAATAGTCTTAGATTAGCAAGGCGTCATCGAACTTAATTTGTGTTTAAATTCATGTTAGTTTATTATTTTGGGGTCGTATTCCGTCACGGCGCAGCGTCTACAACCCAATACAACGAATTGCTTGATATCTATTTGTCCAATTATTGGTTTTACTTTTACATATTTTAAGGAAAGTTTTATTTTCAGAATATTGTATGACATTTTTGTAAGTGCGTATTAGGTCTCGAGTGTATTGCCTTTCGCAGAACGGCTTGCGTTTACCTGGCAGTTAAGATTGCGGACAGGCAGTGACTTGTGAATCTGCTCGCATCAAACTCTAGAATCTTTTACATACAGGAATAAATGTCTTCTGTAGTAGACGCGCAAAGATGTGGTTTGTAGTAGCTAGAGGCCCTTTTCGCTAGAAGTTGAGATAGGTGGAATAGATACGGATTTATTTAGACAGTCATTATAATAATGCACTAAGCAACAATTCGCCATAAAAAGCAAAATTTGTGTCAAATTTGACCTTGTGTAGAGTATGCGTTGGGGCTTCACACTAGAACTTAACCCGAAGTAAAACGAACGGCAATGAAAATTACGGGTCTTGAAAAAAGCGTTTAGGAGAAATAAAAAACGCCAAAAAAGATTATATTGTGTTTTAATGACTGAAACCATAAGAACTGCGTGTTGTTAAAAAAATTAAGAAGGTCGAAGTTTTGTGAGGCTCTCAAGCACGAGGGGCTCTGGGCTGGAACTCATAAAGCTCATGCCAATGCTGAAGAAAAAACAGACAGGTTACTAAAATCAGGTATCGACAAATTGAATTGCTCGCACTGTAATTCGGTTTATACAGGACAAACAATTAGAAATTTTGATATTAGGTACAAGGAACACATACGTTGTTACAAGGGGGTGTTTATACCCCCATAATCCTATTACGCTAAACACGTATTAGAACACAATCATTCAATGACGTCTAATAACTCTATAAAATGTTTACATTTTTGTGATGATAAACGTAAGTTGAATATACTAGAAGCATTTGAAATTCATAAACATTTAAAATCTGCACCTTTAATAAATGAACAAATTGATCTCTTAAATTCACCATTATTGGACGTTTTGGAACGAGAAATCAAGTTATCTGGAGGCAGATATAGAAAACCAAGATCAAGTTATGAAGATTTATTGTTCGTACAACAACACCAACTGTTTACTTTTAATCTTGCCTTTGATAGTGACGTGTAAACTCGTTGAAATACGTATAAGGCTAAAATAAAAAAAACTTTTGAAGTCAAGAATTGTTTTATTTACAATACATATTATTAACAGTTTAAAAATTGTCAAGAAAACATTGTTCAAAACCTGGCCACATCGTTTTTTTTTTAATTTAGTAGGCATTTAAAGCTTGGAATAAACTACAATTTGATTTATATCTCAGTTCACTAAGTTATTTGTGGCGCTTTATACGAATTTTTAAAAATGGAACAAATATACCATGCAAAAATTATTTTACTTCTTAAAAACCGTGTAGTATTTTAACTATTAACGTGAGTCTCCCAGTAACGTTGTAGTGCGCTACTAGTTTCTTCTGTATCACTCCATCTCTTTGAAGCTTATGAAAGATATTCCGTAGACTGAAGCATATACTGTAACAGCGCATAACTAATTTACAAAGACGAGCTACTTAGGTACTTTTAAAACCAAGACGACCTTTGTTTCACCATTTTATCTTTTTACACTCGGCAATTGAAACAAGAGCAACATTCTAAAACAGTTTATACTAACATTTTTACTTCAAAGCTTACTATAGTATTTCAAATTTTTTAGCACCATGTAGTATGTTCTTATATGACTATTATGCTTGTACGCTCCCGGTATACTGGTAAAAGTGATGCGATCTAATAATAACTGTTAGAGCGTAAAGCGTTGATACCAAAATACTTTTGAAAGTATGATAAGTAACAATTTATAACGTATAGGAAAGTACAGCCAAAGTGCTTTGCTGATTTACAAAGATATGACATAAAAAATCATATGAAACATTTTATTTTGGAATAAGAAAAAGTGAGCTTTTGCAAGTAGGAAAATAGATATCTGAGAGAAAAATCCTTTAGTCAGCATGTAATTCCGTTGAAAATGTGATAGGTTGTCGAGTGTCCTGCTTTGATAACCTTATTTGTTTCGCAGCAAATCCCAGATGCTACTCTTTTCCTGTTTACTGAAAGTATATCTACTTTCAATTCCACTGTTTCCATTTTCAAGGGATGTTTAATAATTTTACTAGCAGTATATTCTAAATAACTTAAACAGTTTAACCAGGGTCAGACTTACAGTAAAGTTTATGATGTGGGAAACTGAAACTAATTAAACTGCTAAAAAGTTTACTTAAACAAGTAAGCAAAAGCAATAACAGTTAGCTTGCTATAAGAAAATTAAATTACTTTTACCATAATTTATGAAAAAAATGTAATTTGCTCTAATAATTCATTTGAATTGCACCATTAAGAACCGTAGATAAAATCAGTTAAATATTTAAGAAATGTGAGATACTGTAATACCCCTGGAGCTTATTGTAATACACCCTGGAACGGGTGAGAATCTGAAAGTACTAAATGTCCTTTTTTTTGGGTAACTGGCCGACGATCTGGACTGCTCCTGGAATATTAAGCTTATATCTAGCCAACTATACAGGATCCTGAAATATGCACTTTAATTTTTAAAAGAGTTGAATAAACCAAATTCATACAAGTATTATTTTTAGGATTATGATTATTTGGGATTTCTCCCGTAGCGTCAAAATAGTTAAATTAAAGTAAGCAAATAATTTTCCCTTAAGGGGACCTGAAAAGAGATTTAATAATGGAAATTAAAACAAAAGAAATAAGTAAAAATATAATATAGTTTATTGAATAATTAGAGAAGACCGCTCCAGAGGAGAGGCTAGGTTTTTACAGCACAATGAGAAGCCTGATTGCTCTCAGCGACTTAAATTTAAATTTGAAATGAATTAGAACTAAACTCTGAATGTTCGAATAAGGTTTTGACCAATTAGAAAATATTTAAATTTATCTTTACTTCAATTTTTCTCAAGATACCAATTAGTTAATATAATAAATGTTAGTACAATTATTTTAGACTTCTCTGACCTGACAGAATCCTTAATTGCCCTCCGACGGAATTCGAATGAGAACGCCCCTGAATTGGGAGTTGGCACAAGTACTTTTATTGACGATACGAATGATTTTATTTGAGTTAGGCTGATAGTTTCACTGTTTTAACTTTGAATTTTATTTTTATAAAATAACCAGATGTATTAAGTCTTAATAATGGACTTAGATTTTGAATTTACTTTAATAAAGAAACCGATTTCGCGAGTACGAGTAAAAACTGACTTTTTGTCTTTAAGATGTAAACCCGAACTAACTAATTGTTTTCGCGTCCCTTCTTAGCAAAACTTTTCCCCTCCAAGGGAATTAAGATTTTCTGTCCTTTGTCTTTTTCCTACTGTCGTTTACTAGCTGATGCACGTGTCCACAAGTTGCTTGAACTTCCAATTGCAACAATGCATTTCTCACACAAAGCTGACGGTTAGTTGGTGTGTTAGCTTTTCATATTACGTTACAATTTCTAAGTTTTCACTTATCACAGGATATTACTTAGCATAATTTATAACTTGCACTTTTTAATATGTGGGAATATGTAGATATATAAAAGTTCAAACAACTTTTCCATGACACGAGCTATGTACTACATTAATTTTATTATTGGATTTAATATTTAAACCAATTTGTTTTGAATAATTTCTTTCCCCCTTAGCGACTGCTACATCACTCCCCCCTTAAAAAAAGAAGGCAAGTTCTTTTGGAGTTGTCTTCCTTTTAAGTACAAACTTAAAGTTACTCCCTACTGTTTACATGCTATTGTTTACATTCTATGCATACTAATATTATACGTTGAAATTTTTTTTTTTTTTTTTTTTTTTCTATCCCTATGCTAAGTCATAGTGTACTCCACCATCATGCAATTCGTAATTGCTTATTTATTTGTAACCTTAGGTTGGGTGACCCCTACGTGGGGGTAGGTCTCGCAATGCAAGATCTAGTCCTGGTCCCGGGGGTGGGATGTAGATTACACAAAGTAAAACCCAATCTCGATCCCTGGGATGGGATGTAGGTTCTACAATGTGCAACCCCATCTTGGTCCCGGCAGTGACAGGATGTCGATCTTGCAACACGAAACCCAATTTGTTGTCCCTGTGTGGGATTCTGATCCCTACAAAGGCAAATTATTATGATAATTGTATGATTTAAACTGTATGATACATATATATATTAAAAAAATTATTATAAAGATTATGGGCTAAGAAAAGCTCTCATGTAGTCGATACTCAATAATTTAAGTCACCTACCACTGAGAAATGGATTCACAAGAGGCCATTTACCAGCTTATGACAAAGCTTTTGCGGAAGATCCCTTATATTTTCTTTCTAGACAAGTAGATGAAAGTATTATTTAATATAAGTAAGTAAGTAATTAAGTAAGTTAAGAAACGGTATGATATATAAAAACAAATAAAAAAAAAATTATTATTTAATTATGAGCTATGAGAATCTCTCATGTAGTAAATACCAACTACGAACAGCTCATGGTTTAAATGGATTGACGAGAGACCTGTCCCTTGATGACGTTTTGGAGACATATTTCCAACAAAATGTAGATGAAGAAACATCGATTGTCTTGAACCAAAAAGAAAAGTTGCAAGGAAGAAGTCTGATTGTACTGAATCAAAATGAAATGTTACAAGAAAGAAAAAGTGAATTTTTTGGTGCCGAATTGAGTTTCGGAAATTTGGAGCCGAAAAGGTTTTTTCCCTTTTAGAAGCCTCTTACTTCAAGCAGGAAATACTGTGGACCTATTCTACCCCCAGCCCACAGAGGGAATTTATTTGCGATTTGCAAATGTTTTTTCTGTGATGGTTAATTACTACGGTGACTTCGATTCTAGTTTACCTATTATTACTTACTTAGTTTTATCATTTATATCTATTTTCCCAAATGTTGCTTTCTAATCTACTTTCCCCTTAAGTTTATAATTTGTAAGTCTTTTCTGTTCCGTTAAAAGTCATTGGTTTTGATTTTTGCTTCGTACCGTGCACTAACGTATTTTAATTTTTCACAAAGAAAGGCCATGGATTCACTGCTGTTTTTATTTCACTTTTCCACTACACTGTTCTTTTGCGCTTGGTCGTTGTGTTGCGTTATCATTGCTGCGGTCCAATGGTCTATGTTGGGGTATGCTGTAGTTAAAGTTGTGGTTGACGGTGCTGATGGTAGGGGTTGGGATGACGTCGGGGTTGTTATTATTTCCATCGATGATCCTGGTAATAGTTGCGTTGGGATATTTAATTGTGCTTCTAAATCTGCGGATTTGCTTTGTTGCGTGTGGTGTTTATGTACTATCCACAGTGCCAATGTGTTCCAAATACTGGCTAGCAGAGCTATGCCACAACCTACTGTCTTGTAAATTGCTAGGCCATTTAATATGACTCCCAGTAAATATTTTAGTGTTTTTAGAATTACATAAAATCCTATTAATCCGCTCATAAACATTCCGATGTCTGTGAACCATCCCCAAATATATTGTAGGGTGTTCCTTGCTAGTTTCTTAATTTCTGCTCCATCAAAGAGGTGAAGGGTTGAATAACCTTGATAGTCTGTGTTGTTTATCCCATTTAATTTGAATGTTAGCATTGTTTCGACTGCTGCTCTTTCTATTCCAAAATTTAAAGTTCTTTGCACTTTTGCTATTTCTTCTTGAGTGTACAGGCCACTAACTCCTAATGGTTGGATTGGTTTGAATTGTAAGTTATCTTCTGCTTCTACTCCCAACAGTTGTGGTGGTTTTTTTTCTAAGGGTAGAGGTGTTAGTCCTACCCATTTTCCATCAATATAATAAAGCGATGGTGTTAACGCGTTGCATTCCACTTGCTCAGCGTGTTTTTGGATCAGATGTGTGATTGGCGACATGAATCGTGATTTGTTATTTACCATTATAGGTAATTCTTGATAGCAATTTTCTGTGCGTCTAATTTCGACTAATTTTGGTGTACATTGCATTATGTACAGGACTTCTCCCAATACTCTTCCCACGTGACCCAATTTGTTTTTAATGATTGAACTTAACGCATTTGGAGAGAGTGGGGCGATTAACAATCGGTTTTTTATGATTTCTCTATGAAGTAGACATCTTCTGTGCACTGTACTGGTGTATACTTGACTTGTGGTTCTTTTGTATGCTTGTTCAATGTATAATAACTTGCTGTTAATGTAGCTGAACATATCTGTGTTTTTGGGAATCAAGTCCATTTTTGGTTGTATGGACGTTCCATTTGTGTTTATTGTTACTACTATTTTTGGGTGTTCGGATTGCCAAATTTCGAATCCACATAAAGTGATTGTTTTTACGAGTGACAGGGCGAATATTTTGTCTCCCTGTTCTACCACTAGTGTTTGATCAGTTGGTTGATTTTTGTTGGTGACTATTACTGCTGGTCCTTCAAACAGAGATGTTAAGCCTCCATCACATGATGTTTCCGGCGAGTAGTCCCAGACAGTTTCTCCGTATGTCGAATCCATACAGTATCCTTCTACGTAGTTGCAGGTTATTCCATCTATCAAACTGATTTCGTTGTCATTTAATTTTACGGTTGCTAAATAGTCTTTAACGTGAATTTTTATGGCTGCTACTACAATTACTTTTGACCAGGAATGGCCATTTTCATTGTAGGTAGTACCTTCACAACTGCTGTCGTCCTTTAAACTTCCCAAAATTGTTAATGATGCCGTAGTTGTTCCATTCAAGGTGATTCCTCCAACTAATTGATTGAAAATTTTTATTGACCTGTATCGATGTACATTCTGACATTCCACTCTTCCAATAAATTTAATGAACGTTGACACACCTCCCGAGACGGCAGACGTGTGTGAGTGCATTCCACAGTGTTGTATTATTCTTGTAACCTCGATTAAACAGGCTATAACCTTTTGTTGTTTGAATTCATTTCGTTGTATTACCCTCACTTTTGTTGGCTTCTCGCTGTATTCCTTCCGTTCATCCGGGCACGGTGCCACATCTTGAATTGAAACCACTGTCATGTTATTGTTCGCATTTTCACAGTCATACGCGATAAGCACTGACACTTGTTTTATTAATGCACATATTATTAAAAACACTAACGGTACGAGCAATTTGGGTCCCATTTTCCTATAATTTAAAAATATCTTCACTACCTTAGCATAACTTTGAACAATGAAAAAAAATTCTTATGATTACTTACTTTCCTATTCTTATATCTATAATTATGTTAAATAATTATGTAAAAAAAATGTTTTTATTTTGGGGTCATGTTTCTAAAGTGACCCATGAATTTTGCCAATGCTCACGAAGAACCCTACGTCTTATGATCTGACCTAGTGTTGTTCGTGCGATTTTTATTTATTTTTATGCAAAATGTTATTTTGCTCGCTCATGTTTCCAAGATGAACCATGAGGTATATGATTTATAATGTTTTTGTTTTTGTTTTTACGTGTTTGAACGTAATCGTCTACGTGCCGAAGTTCTTACTCCGTCTTGCGTTACTGAACCTAAATTTCCTACATTACCTAAATTTTTTACATTTTCTTTTACCATCTTCTTTGTTTCTTTATTAATATCTAGTCTCCAATTTCGACGTTTCGTTTGTTGTTGTCTTTGTTGAGCTGCCCTTTGACAGTCTAAACCCTGTAAAATTGTTAACGTAACGTCTTCTGGCTTTACGCCTTCTTCGACTTCCGTGATAGCATCCCAACTATTTAGTGGGTTGTTTGCTTCATCTTCATTATCTGATTGGCTGTCTTCTTGGTTTTCTTCTGCGCTTACTTGCTCTTTATCTGGTTTTAATAATTTTAATCGATTGGCGTGAACTACTTGCTCTTTATTTTTGTTTAATTCTTTAATTTTGTAAGTTACTGGTCCTTTAATTTCTACGATTCGGTACGGCCCTAACCAAGGTTTTGTTAATTTTTTTGAAATACCTATTTTTGTGCTGGGATCGAATAAATAAACTAAGTCTCCTAACTTAAAATTTTTATTTTCGGTATTCTTGTTGTAATATACTGCCCTTCTTTCTGCGGATATTTTCATATTTTCGGCAGCATTTGTAAATGCTATATTTAATCTTTTCATCATTTCGGATACGTAGTTTTCATCTGTATCGTATTTTATCGCCATTGGTTTTATTATTTCATCCAATGGAAATGTTGGATCCCTGCCGTGAAGTAGAAAGTACGGACTGTAACCTGTGGAACTATGAACAGACATGTTATGCGCCATTCGCATAAAATCTGTCCAATCGTCCCAATTCAACTGTGTCCTATTTACGTAGTGACTTAAAAAATCTTTTAAGACCCTATGGACGCGTTCTATCGCTCCATTCGCCATTGCGTGGTATGCTGATGTTTGTAGTTTTTCAATGTTAAGTTTTCTACAAAGTTCTTTGAAAAGTTTTGAAACAAAATTGGTGCCTTGATCTGTAATGAGTTTTTGTGGTGTACCATGACGAGCTATAACATTGGTGAAAAATGCTTGTGCTACGGTTTCAGCTTTTTGATCTGGTATTGGTATAAGTTCGATGTACTTTGAAAAATGATCGATGAACGTTAATAAATATTTGTTTCCTTTATATGATGTTACGAATGGACCCGTTATGTCCATTGAGCAGCGTTCAAACGGTGTGGAAATTTCTGGAAAATTTTGAAGAGGTGCTTTCTTGAAATGGGGTGAGGTTTTCCTCTGATTACATGAGTGACATTGTGATATGTAGTTAATTATGTCGTTTTTCATATTTGGCCAAAAACAACGAGATTTTATTAGCGTTAGCGTTTTGCCTTGACCTTGGTGTCCTACGAATGGTAGATCGTGAAAATCATGTAGTACTTTTTTCACAAAAGTTTTTGGTATAACTAATGCGTCTATAATTCCATCTGATTTGTATAAGATGCCTTCGTTGTCTTGATAAAATCCAAAATTTTCATCTTCCTCCTGTATTTGACTTAGTATAGTTTTACAGAACGGATCTTTTTGTTGTTCCTTCCGAATGACTTCGCGGTCCCATATTGGTGTTGCGATCGTTTCAACCTGCTGTATTGTACCGACAGTTATGTCTTTTTGGTCCCAATTGTAAACAACTACTGTTATTGGTGTGTTGTGAAATACGAATTTGATGATTTCAGACACTATAGGCCATTTTAATTTATCTAATCCGCACGCAATACGTGGTAAGGCTAAAAACGTATCTTGATTTTCTAACATACATTCTTTTAGATTGTGTAATGTATACCACAAGGTTTCATACGTTGGTTTATGTAGGTACTTTGTTTTTGTTATTAAATAGTAAATATTTCGCTCTGGTAGTTGTAAATATGCCACTTCACCTAACTTTTTATTTTGATTGAGTAGTAACTCCACTGAACCATAAATTTCTTTAAATTGTGCTGCTATTCCTTTGCTCATTTCAAAATCTTCGGATACGCAGTGTGCTAATGCGTAGTGTTCTGGACAGTGAAACAAATTTCCTTCTTTTTCAAATACGTTGCTGCTAATAATTTCGTTTTCTTTTATAATTTTCATGAAATCTTGGAATTCTATATGTGGTTTGGCGTTTTCTATCGAATTTGTTTTTGGATTTTCTTCATAAATTCTACTCAATGCGTCTACATTACCATGTTTCTTTCCGGGTCGGTATATTACTTCGAAATTATATTCCCCTAAAAGTAAGCTCCACCTTGCGAGCCTAGATGTAGGATCTTTGAGCGAAAAAATCCACCGGAGTGGTCGGTGATCCGTATAGATGCTGAACCTCCTTCCATAAAGATAACATCTGAATTGTTTAATACCAAAAATTACCGCTAAGCATTCCTTTTCTGAAACGCTATAGTTTTTCTCGGCTTTATTAAAAGCTTTACTAGCAAAAGCTATTGGTTTTTCAAACCCATTATGGATTTGGCTTAAAATTGCCCCCATTCCCGTGTTACTAGCATCTGTTGCTAAAATAAACGGTTTGGAAAAGTCTGGGTAGCATAAAACGCTGTCCGATGTGATCGCTGTTTTGAGCTTCTCCATTGATTCTAGTTCTTCCTCGGTGATTTTAAATTTGACGTCTTTTTTCGTAAGGTTGGTTAATGGTGCTGCTAATTTTGCAAAATTTGGAATAAATCTTCTATACCATCCAACTAATCCTAAAAATTGTCGTATGTTCTTTACATTTTTTGGTATTGGAAATTTCTTAACTGATGATAATTTGTCTGGATCTGGTTTAAATCCTTCTTGAGTAATGATGTGTCCTAAATATTTAACTTCTGTGGTTATTAATTTACATTTACTTGGTTTAAGTTTAATGTTAGCTTGTCGTAATCTTTCGAAAACTAAAGCTATTTTACGGATGTGATCTTCAATTCCTTTAGCGCTGTGAACTAAAATGTCGTCCAAGTACGCCCAACAAACGTCTCCTATTAAACCACTTAATGCAAATGAAATAAATCTTTGAAAGGTCATTGGACTATTGCAAAGTCCGAATGGCATTTTCAAAAATTCCCAGTGTCCATCAGGTGTAGAAAAACCCGTATACTTGATGCTGTTTTGTTCCATTGAAATTTGATGATAAGCTGAAGTAACGTCAAAGACACTAAATAAAGTTGAGTTTCCTAAATGATCCGTGACGTCTTGTAAAATTGGTAGGGGGAAAACGTCTTTTTTGGTTACTGCATTTAACGCGCGATAGTCGATACACATTCTAATTTTTTCTTCACCATTTTCTTGTTTTTTCACAACTAGTACCACTGGTGCGCTCCACGGTGAGTTTGAAGGTCTAATAATGTTTGCTTCTAGAAGTCGATCGATTTCTTTTCTTAAAATTTCCCTCTGAGAATGCGGAATTCTGTATGGACGTTTATTAATTGGTTGTTCATTTTCCAAAATAATTTGATGCGTAATGTCCGTTGTGCTCGATAGTTGTCCATCACCTTCGCAGAAAATATCTCTGTATCTTCCGATTAATTCGTAAAGTAATCCTTTGGCATGATTATCCACGTGTGAAAAATCAAAATTTTCATCTATCCAATTACTATCAGTTGTTCCAATTTTGTTTATGTTGAAGGTTGTGCTTCTCTCTTCCTTATCTAAAATTTTTGAAACTGGATACGCGTTTGCTATATTTAAATTTTTTTGTAAAAATACTTCATGTTTATTTAAATTTATTAACCGAATAACTACTACTTTGGTGTTATTTACTAAAGTATGCGCTGCGAAAACTCCGTTTGTTCCTGTTTGATTTGGTTCAAGTTCGATAAAATTTTCTGAAATTTCATCAACATTTTTATTTATGGCTAAACAATTTAATTCAGACCATGGAGGAATAACTAAGTCCTCGGCTAATTTTATTATATTGTTATTTTTATTTAAATCTTGTTTATTTGTATTAAAGTCCCTAAAATTTGTTAAGTTATTTTTAAAATTTATTTTGTTTAAGTTTAATTGTTGCGCTGTAGTTTCTTCTAAATTGCCGTAATCCAATATGTTAGATCCCGATTGTTGAGTTGCTGCTGTATGTGCTTTGGTTGCTTGAGTTTCGTTTCCATTGTTGGCATGTACAGGATCGGCTCTAAAATTTTTTCTTAATTTGTTTTCTTCGTCGCAAGTTTTATTCATGCGGTAAATTCTCTGTCGTTCTATAAAATTTGTTTGAAAATCTTCCTTATCTTCATCTTCCGATAAATACCCATTTTCTTGAATTATTGTTGTTACTGCAAAATCTTGATTTAAACATTTTCTTGGACTTTGAAATTTAATTTCATCTTCTGCACGTAAAATTTCCTCGAAGTGTACTTTTTTATTTTTCATCTTTTTATTCTTACCGTTTTCTCTTAACATTTTAATTTCATTTTCCGGATTTCCATTCTCACCAGAGAATGTGTTTCCGAATTTTTCCTCTATTGGAAATATTTTCCCATAATTTGCGTTTCCCTTCTCTCCAGAGAAAGTTTGTACGCATTTTCTTCCGTACTTTTGCTTTGTTGCTTTTTCCATTGCAACTTTATTTGGGTAGTTTGCGGTTTCATTCTCTCCAGAAAATGTTTTTCCGCATTTTCTTTGCTTATTTGCATTTGGTACACTTTCTAATGTAACCTTATTTTTCTGATTTGGTTTTCCGTTCTCACCAGAGAAGGTTTTCCCAATTTTTCTTACTTCCTTCGATTCGATGAATGCTTCATTTTCTTTGGTGCAGTTATGATGATTCTTTTTAATTGAAATGGGGTAGTAAAAATCTTCATTTTCAGTGTATGTTGCGACGTCTTCTAAAGCGTCAAAAAATTCTTCATTTTCTTCTAAATCGTATTGATTTTGTCCTGGCACTTCATTTTTCTTTTCTTCTTTTCCACAGTAAGATGAATTTTCCGTAACTAACTCATAGTTACTTATTTTCCTTCCTTCTGCTTGATTGTCTTGTTTGGACCCCTGCGTAAAATTATAATTACTTGCAAAACTATTTTCTGATTGATACCTTATTGGAATTTGTTGGCCCCAGATTTCTAGTTCGTTTGATTGATAATTTATAATAGCGTTACTTTTTCTTAATAAATCTCGGCCAATTATTCCTGTTGCGTCTACCACTAAATTATTTCCACACACAATTACGTCGAATATGCAGTTCACGTTATTTGGTTGGGTTCCAAAATTTATTGTGGTCATACCAATGGCCGGTAAACCCTCACCTGTGATTCCTGCTAATAAAATATCACCAGCGTCTGTTACGTCTTCTTTATTTACTGCCGCTTCTTTTATAATTGTGATGGCAGATCCGCTGTCTAGCAAAAATTTTCTTTTAATACCATTTACATATAAATACACGATGCTGGGTGATTCTAAAGTATTAAATTTGGTTAATTGTGGAATATAATATGTGGTGGGTGTTGTTGCAGAATTATTTATAATTATTGAAGACTCTTCTCTCGGGGTTGCAGAGAGAGCCCGGTCATGTTTAAAGCTTCGACCGGTGTTACATTAATTTTTCTTGTACGGTCCTGTTGATGTTCTTGGCGTTGCGGTGTTTGATTGTAATTGTTGCTCGATGTTGAGGGACGTTGCAGTTGTTGTTTATAATTGTTGTCATTAAAATATGATTGTTGCGCTTTCTGTTTAAAGTTGTTGCTGTTCGAATTAAATTGTTGTGTTTGTTGGTTAAAATTTCCTCGATTTGGTTGCCAATTTGGTGTCCTAGGGTACGCTCCCGTGTTTTTTCTATACAGATTTTGTTGATTTGCAGACGAATTTCTAAAATCTGCGTTGTATGATGTTTTGTTATTACCCGAAAAATTATTTTTATATTGGTTATTATAATTATTCTGACGAGTTGTGGTGAATTGATTTTTTCTATAAGTTTGTCCTTGTTGTGTGTAATTTTGTGTAGAAGGTCTATAATTAGGGTGATTTTGCTTGTTGTAATTTGAATTTTGCCTATCCGTGTTTTGTTTAAACCTACAATCCCTAGAAAAATGGTTATTTTTCCCACAGTAAAAACATTGACGTGTTTGAATTGACATTACTGCCGAAGATGTTTGATTTCTACTATTTAACATTAAATCTGAAAGTTCAAACTGTTTTGCAAAAGTTTCGGCTTTTTCTATTGTTAAATCTTGGGTTCGCATTAATAATGGAGTTAAATTTTTCAACAATTCTTTCTTAAGCCCTATTCTAAACTGATTTAAAATTAACTCTTGGCATTTTTGTTTTAACCCAGGAATATTGACTTGAGGTGCGTTTTTTAAATCTTCAGCCAAAATTTCGGTGCCTAATGTTTTTAACCTAATTACATAATTTGCAACTGTTTCATCATGACGTTGAAAACATTTGCTAAGCCGTAATAAAGCTTGTCCTGGAATTATGGCAGGTAAAAATTTCTCAAAAAATTTGTTTTTAAATGCTAAATAATTTGTTTCGTTGTAAATTTCTGGGTCTGATTTGTAAAATTTATAAGCGTCCCCTGTAAGTCTAAATTTAACAAGTTTTAGTGTTACCTCTGGTGTCCACCCATCTAATTCTGCTCGTAAATCTAATTTTTCAAAATATTCCCTAACGTTTTGTTGTCCAGAAAAACTATCTATTGTGTTTGCTAACATACCCATCGTGATAAAGGGTGATGTTTGCGCCGGGGGTACATTGGTACTTCCCGTTGGACCTGTGATTGTCGTAGACGGATCTGGCATTTTTGTCTATATTATTTGTTAGCTTTATTTAATTTAGAAATAGTAGGTAAAAGTTACGAAATAAGTTTACGAATTTTTCTCAGTCCGACGGCACTTAAATATTTAAGGTGTTTTTAAATGTAAGTGTTTCCTGTTAATAAAATGCTAATCAAAATACACACAATTATACCATACGTCAATAAAATTATTTTAAACGTAAATAATTCCTGTTAAAAAAAATTATTACCAAAATTACAAATACACAATAATTATTAAAATAAAGTTTGTTAATTTCCTGCAATGGTTAGTACTATTTTACACATTCATTAGGTATCTTGAGAATTAAAAATTGATTTTTGTGTTTTAAGAGTGCTGTATAGCGGTTTATTTACAAGGGATAATTTATTTTGGCCCTACAATAATGTAACCAAATTTTTCGTATGACCACACCACGATTTTTCGTGATTTTGGCGTCTTCGAATGAGGTAAGGCTCCTATTACCTTGTGTACCGTAACTACTGTAGCTACTTGAAGCGTAAATTTTCGTAAATTAATTTTGTGAAAAATCCCCTGTAGCGTGTACTAATTTCTGACTAGATACTAGAGTTCAATCCCAGACTCAGGATATGAATTAAGGCAATTAGTAGTCTAATGCCACTTAGTAACTTTGTGCAGAAAACAGCACGTGAGCTTTTTATAAAGGGTGATTTTCTTTTCAGACAAGCAACGAAGCCCACCGGCCAGACTCAGCCGACAGATAAAGGCAAAGGTGTCTTGTGCCACTAAGCCACTTGTCCAAAAAAATAATTTTGTTGTTCCCAAAAAAAATACTTAGGTTTTGAAGCTGTTAATTTATATAATACAACTATGAATAAGTGTATAAAAGATGTTGGCTTTTCCAACTTTGTACAACACGGCAACAATAATTAATTTGCAGTTAAAATGCTAAGTAAAACAACAAGAAAAAATTTCTGGAAAATCAGCAAGCTCCTTCAATTGCTGTAATTAATTAATAAAAATAACCTGTAACGATAAAATTCTCCAAGCTACCTGAAAATCAAAAATGTTTCACAAAATTCTCGGTTCCGACGGTACCAAACGAATCTTTCTGCGGAAATTGTTCCTCTTCGTTGGCGTTCCTGTAATTTTTAGAAAAAATTTTACATAGTTTAGCCACCACATTTATAGATTATAAGGGTAGTTTTTTGTTTTCCGCTGCCACCATTGTAATACCCCTGGAGCTTATTGTAATACACCCTGGAACGGGTGAGAATCTGAAAGTACTAAATGTCCTTTTTTTTGGGTAACTGGCCGACGATCTGGACTGCTCCTGGAATATTAAGCTTATATCTAGCCAACTATACAGGATCCTGAAATATGCACTTTAATTTTTAAAAGAGTTGAATAAACCAAATTCATACAAGTATTATTTTTAGGATTATGATTATTTGGGATTTCTCCCGTAGCGTCAAAATAGTTAAATTAAAGTAAGCAAATAATTTTCCCTTAAGGGGACCTGAAAAGAGATTTAATAATGGAAATTAAAACAAAAGAAATAAGTAAAAATATAATATAGTTTATTGAATAATTAGAGAAGACCGCTCCAGAGGAGAGGCTAGGTTTTTACAGCACAATGAGAAGCCTGATTGCTCTCAGCGACTTAAATTTAAATTTGAAATGAATTAGAACTAAACTCTGAATGTTCGAATAAGGTTTTGACCAATTAGAAAATATTTAAATTTATCTTTACTTCAATTTTTCTCAAGATACCAATTAGTTAATATAATAAATGTTAGTACAATTATTTTAGACTTCTCTGACCTGACAGAATCCTTAATTGCCCTCCGACGGAATTCGAATGAGAACGCCCCTGAATTGGGAGTTGGCACAAGTACTTTTATTGACGATACGAATGATTTTATTTGAGTTAGGCTGATAGTTTCACTGTTTTAACTTTGAATTTTATTTTTATAAAATAACCAGATGTATTAAGTCTTAATAATGGACTTAGATTTTGAATTTACTTTAATAAAGAAACCGATTTCGCGAGTACGAGTAAAAACTGACTTTTTGTCTTTAAGATGTAAACCCGAACTAACTAATTGTTTTCGCGTCCCTTCTTAGCAAAACTTTTCCCCTCCAAGGGAATTAAGATTTTCTGTCCTTTGTCTTTTTCCTACTGTCGTTTACTAGCTGATGCACGTGTCCACAAGTTGCTTGAACTTCCAATTGCAACAATGCATTTCTCACACAAAGCTGACGGTTAGTTGGTGTGTTAGCTTTTCATATTACGTTACAATTTCTAAGTTTTCACTTATCACAGGATATTACTTAGCATAATTTATAACTTGCACTTTTTAATATGTGGGAATATGTAGATATATAAAAGTTCAAACAACTTTTCCATGACACGAGCTATGTACTACATTAATTTTATTATTGGATTTAATATTTAAACCAATTTGTTTTGAATAATTTCTTTCCCCCTTAGCGACTGCTACAATACCATCATCGATTTACTATTTGCTTTCCCTAGGGTATTGTTTACATGTCGTGCTTTTGTGTTTTATGCAAAGGGATTTGTTCTTCCGCCTTTCTGGATAAAAATTCCCATCTGCAATATCAGAATCTAGAAACGACAAATCATGGTTATGTAATTTTAAATAATAACCTCCTGTCATTTGAAAGAAACTCAGTTGCAGCTATGATATTTTAAGTAAACTCTAATATTGCATTTATTTTAATGAAAAAGAGAAATTTTTGGAATGCGTAGGGCATACAGTCTACTTAAATAAGATAAAAAAAGCTGAAGTGTGAACTTCGAGTGGACTTTTCCATACTAGATACTAATACTTGCCATTGCCGTATTTGCAAAAGTGTAACTTTTAATAATTATAACGTTGTACAGTTCACCGAGTATTAGATTTCTAGGAAAACAAGCTATACGGGCAATCCTCCATTCTATCCATCCAAATTCATAGAAAGCGCCACAGTGAAATGAAAAAATATCGTGTGGGCAGTTTTTGAATAATATTTATTTGAAGTTTTTCAAAATTTTAAAGGTCGTTTTCAGATTTTTGAAATAATTTTGTTTTATCGTATACTACTTACAAAGGGCTCTCAAACAAGTTGAAGCTAATGCCGGTCAGACCACTACTTTTTGAGTAAATGGGCGTTAAAATCGAAATTTTCAAAAAGTTGTAGCGGCTGCAATTTTGAAGCTAGAGAAATCGGTAAAAACTTTTTTCATTTGCCTTAACCTTTTCTCTCATTTCACTGTATGTTAGATTTCTAAAAAAACAATTTAAATAGGCAACTCTACGATGTTGCATACCGTATAAGAATAGTAAGAACGGAACCACCCGCTCTACAGCTTATTAGATGCGCTTTGGGTTTCGGATTAAAAGTCGATATAAATGGTTAATTAGAAATGTTATCAAAAATATGCAGATTATGAAAAATATATTTTTTAACTAAGGCTAATTGATAAGCGTAGCTAAAATGATGTAAACGCCCGAAATACGCGTTGTTAATATTTAAAAGTATCTTTTTTCTTAGTTTTTAAAATAGTTGAAAATTCTTGCTAATCCTAATAAACTATTTCAAATTGTCTACCGAACTGATAAAAGTTTATAACAATCGGCGTTTAGGCATACGTACTTAACAAGAATATGTCGATATGATCTGGTTCTATGCAGAAACATTTTTATTTGTTAAGAAATTTACATGGAAATTTTATTAATTTCTAATTTATTTTCGTATACAAATGTTATTAACGTTTCAAACGTCAATATTTAAATTGAAAATAATATTTTATCTGTTATTGTAGAAAGGAAATATATAATTCGAAAGTAATTCAATCTAATACAAATTGTTTATAAATCATATCTCTTGCGTGATTGCTGTTCATTTGCTTCCTATATAAGTAAAGCCACAATATACACTCATTTGGAGGTGTGTATCTGTGATGGCACAATTGAACATTGATCGCTTCAGTTTACATCTGAGTAAACTAACTTCCGTTCTATCACTTCCGTTTCATCACTTCCGTTTCATCATTTCCGTTTCATCACATCCGTTCTATCATTTCTGTTCCATCACTTTCTTTCTAGCATTTGTGTGGTTACTCCTGGCGGCAAAAAAGTTTTACTTCAAAAACAATGGTATAACTTGCATAGGAATAAGAAATAACTCCTCAGCACCCAAAAAACCAAAGGTTTGGCTAAAAGAACTGTTTGTAGCTTTAAAGAAAGAATGACAGCAAGCGACAAATCAAATAATCAATATTTCTGTTTGCAGCAATTTCTGTTTATATTGCTGCCTGTTTGAGTTTGTGAAAACGTAGACAACCGTTTTGTGTGTATAGTTGCATGTTCTAAAGTTATTGTTTATACCAATTACTAATTAATTGCGTAGTCTCCTGTTTAAGCCGTTTCCAAAACTGCAGTTTCCTGCTAAGCTTCTGAGAGCTGTCAATAATTGTGTAACCGATTCACCTTCCCCTCACCAACGTATTGCAAAAGAAACTCTTTTAGACAATGCGAATGTTTGTTTACCGAAGTATTTGTGTAATACTCCTATAATTTCGTTGTAAGTTTTCGTGCTTATATTATCTGGATTAAAGTGATCTACAAGAATTTTAAATTTATTCGGAGATACTTTAGACAATAGCAGATTTCGTTTTAGCAAAACAAACTCTGACAAAACAATGGTTGTTTTTCGGCCCACTATACTACAGACACTATTTTCAGTTGACTCTACAAAAAAAATTACAAAAGAGTGAGGTCTGGAGATCTGGCTAGTCTCTTGGTATACCATCCCTTTCCAATCCAGCTTTTAAGAAACGGTATTACACCGATCCAAAAATCATTTGGAATTGAAGCAGCCATTGAAAGAACGATATCATCTTGGTTTTTGGTTTTCTTATATTATTTCTTCTTTAGAACTTGCTGCATTTGCTGTGATACTTTAATACAGGTAGACGCGTAACTGTCTTTTCACTGAATTGTAGGTTTTTTCACGGATTCTTCTACCTTTAAGGAAGCCTATGGCTTTGCATTCTTTCGCGACGTCGCGGTCGTCCATTTAACTACGTCGGTCGTGTTGCGTTGTTCTCGAAGTTCTTGATTGCTTGTGGTGTTCAGTAAAAGGTTCTGGAAATTAACTTTTGAATGCTTTCAATGCAACCGTTCTTAGTAATTGCTGAATTTATGTGATTTGCTGGTATATTCTACCACAACCCTAATAACGGAAACGATTCAATCAATTATTTTTGTAGTCTTTGGATTGTCGAAAAAGATAAAGAAACAAGAAGATAGTTGTAAATTAAATTGAATATGTAAACCATATAAATATGCAAGAACTGTTGGAAGCACCCCAAAAGTAAAACAACAAGAACGCACCAAGCAGCAATGGTTTAAATATGCAGCTTTTCAAATATGCCTTCTAGACCTTATTAACAGAATATACTAGAAATATAAGCATGTTCCTGAAGACTAGAATATAAAGATAATTCCTTCGAGATTTAAGAAGACGAAATGTTGGTCGTCAAAAACGCGATGGATTGAACAATTCGCACGAAGACGGTACAAACCCTAATTTAGCTAAACCCTTGAAGGTAATGATAATGATGATAATGGTTTCTTGTTCTTATTTCCGAGCATACTAAATATTTTGTTGTGTTTCTCTCTACTCTTTGAGTATATTTTGATATAATAATAATAAATGACTTTATTGGGGTCTATTATCAAATACAATAAATAGTTATTTTTTATTACGTTAAAATGCTTCAAAGGCAAAATTCATTGGGAGAATCAGGTCCTCCCCATGTTCTTCTACTTAACCTACATATTCTAGCAGCTGCTTGTGTTTTTGATTCTACTTTTCGTTATCTATTTATGTTGTATAATATGGTGATTTATAGATAAGTAAATTGCATGGTTTGTGGAATAATTTCTCTAGTTACTTCTAGCTTGTATCGTAGGGGCAACCTCTTTCGCTGTTGTTTAAAATTTTGTGTTAATCGTAGGGCGGAGTGAAAAGTCTGGTAAAAATGAAACAAGGAATAATTTTTTCGGCCAAAAAACAATTTATTCTTCAACGTCGTCGCGTTTTAGGTCGATACACGTAGTCCATCGTTTTTACGAATAATATGATTTCTCCAACCCTTCAAAATAGACGTTTGTTGCATCGATGATCTCCGCATCAGAGCCGAATCCCTTTCCGCCGAGCCATTTCTTCAAGTTTGGAAACAGGAAGTAGTCGCAGGGCTAAGTCTGGAGAATATGATGGATGTGGAAGAAATTCGAAACGTAATCCATCGATTTTGGCCATGGCAACTTGTCACGTGTGAACTCGTCCATTGTCGTGATGGAAGAAAACTTTTTTCTCCGTCAAATGCGGTCGCTTTTTTTCAAAACGTCGTTGAAACAGTCCCATAAAATTCAATAATATTCGCCGTTGATTGTTTTCCCTTTTTCAAGGTAATCGACGCAGATTATGCCGCGTGCATTCTGAAAAACTGTGGCTATAACCTTGTTGGCCGATAAAACCGCCTCCGCTTTTTTCGGCGCAGGTTTGCCAGTAGAAATCCACTGTTTAGACTGTTCCTTGGTCTCCGCTGTATAGCGATGGATCCATTTTTCGTCCACAGTTATGAATCTACGCAAAAACTCTTTTTTATTGCGCGTGAACATCGCCAAGCTTGCCTCTACAGTTGTCACACGTGTGCGTTTTTGGTCGATTGTGAGTAAACGCGGCACCCATCGCGGGGATAGCTTTTTCATAACCAAATGTTTATGTAATATAGTGCGCACACGTTCATCTGAGATGCGTACTGTCTCAACTATCTAGCGCACTTTCACTCTGCGGTTTTGCAATACCATATCCTGGATTTTGTCAATCATTTCTGGTGTAGTGACCTCATTTGAACGTCTTGTACTTTCGACATCAGTTGTGCTTGTACGACCACAACGAAAATCAGTAAACCGCTTGTGAATCATTTGAATCGATGGTGAAGTGTTCTCATAATATTTATCAAGTTTTTTTTTCACACAAAAATAATGTTTAATTAACACATGAAATTCACTTGTTTCTATGTTTGCAAAAATACGAGAAGTTGTCTGCTTTCAATGGCTGTGAAAACTGAACTAAATGACAAATCTGTCTGAAAAATGTAATGTGGCCTAGTGGCAGATGGTATTAACAAAAATGTCATCTGAGATTTGCAATTGTGACGCCCTCTGTTGCTATCACCAAACTTCTCACTTCGCCCTTGTATAATAGTTTCTTGCTGTTACAGTAAATCTATGAATTAGTTGTAAGGTATCTTTATAGTCTGTTATGAGCCCCACATCATCTGTTTAGTACACCATATTGATTTTTTCGGTACGCATCGTATATCGCTCGGTATATTTGTTAACATTTCTGTGATTTTGATCATGTGGAATAAGGTCTTATTTATTGCTTCAGAGGTATTTCTTTCAATAACTTTTGCAAAAGCTGTAAATATCGATTGACTGTTAGTGACCTATCACAATGGCCCAACAGTTTGTTGTACACAAATTCCAACCAACAAGTTTATTTTATGAGGATGCTGTGTATGTGATTGTACTTTATAGAAATGAAGTTTGTTTTCCTTTAAGATATATTCCACCCAGAACGATGACTGATATTGTGGTTGAGGAATGCGGATTTTCTGTAACAGACTGACACCAAGATGCCAAGTTCTTTATTTCCGACGTTCCTACATCTGCGTGATCGGTTTTAGGTAAATCTTTGCCATGTCTACTTACTGTAGACTGTGTAATGAGACTGCGGTTTCAGTCTAGCGCATTAAACAAATCATGTACTTTCTTTTGCGTTCTGTTTCTATCGCATTTACTAACCTTTGTTAATATGTGTGATATTTCTGTGTCAATGAAAAAGAAATGAACACAGTATTCCATTAACAAATAGACAATGTTAATATTATATAGGTATAAGTTTCTGAAGCTTGTAGTTAGTTCATAATTACTTTTTGCATACTTTTACTTTCCTGTAGTTTCAGTATAGGGCAGTATTGATAAATTGCTCATGACCTCATGAGAGAGTCACAACATAATTTGTAGGTGCGGCAATATTTAGAGGAGTTAATTTCCCCCCTCAAAAATCGTAAAGAAATTGCGGTTTCTTATAATCCAATAAGACGAAAACCGGCAGGCCAAACCAGTTATCAGTCAGGTGGTAGTTATAGCTTAGCTCGTTTAGACTGCACGTCATAATTATCTTTTTCGTTGAACGACTGATATCTTATCTACATAGGAAAGGTAAACATTTCTCCAATATAGGAAAGTTCAGACAACGTGCTTCGCTTCTTTTTTCAAATGAATTTAAGGCATGTAAATACTCTGTCTGTTGTTACTGTTAATACGTATTATAACTAGTGTGATAAGCATATTTTATTTCAATATTTGTTACTGGTGTGATGTATCAGGTTTTTGTTATGTATGATAATTACTTTTCTATTCTTTCAGTATACGGATGTATCGATTTCATGAAAATTTCAGTTTTCGAGATTTTAACATGTTTTAGACCTCCACGAATCCAAAAAAGCGGCTATTACAAATTCCTCTTGTGTCGGTGGGATGGGTCGGTTACCTTTTTACTTTCTTATACTTTCAGTACAGGGAGGCATTGGTTTCATGCAAATTTTCTAAATCGAGATTTTGATGAAAATATATGTTTTGGGCGTCCCGGTTTTAAAAAATGTCTGTCTGTAGATGGGTGGGTATGTATGTTAGTATGTGGGTATGTGTGTGGTGCATCATAACCACCGAACGGATAGTCTGTTTTTCATGAGCTTTGGAATCTGGAGGTATATCAGAAACCGACAAACTATTAAGTACAAATTATTTTCGAAATTTAAAAAATTTCCAAAAAAATATTCATCATCATCATCATCATCTGACATGGAGCTGACTCGAGGGTCGATCCTGGATTACGCCAGGCCCACCCCATGCCAGTAGGTGGGTAGGAATTTATGTAATAGGTGGGATCGGGTGGGGTGTTGAACCGCGTTAGCATGTCTGCAATGCATACCGCAAGACACCGCTGCTGCAACACCGGGAAGTTAGTAAGCTACGCATCAATGGGAGTTTTGAGTACGTAACCAAGAATTTTATGCGATTATGCATTTTACCTTAATAAACTTTGGTATCAAAGTTTCACATTGTTCTTATTTTACATATATTTATTGTTCTAAGATTACAGATTGAAAATATCTTAATTTCCTAATAGCTAATAAACTACTTAATACTATTCTTTGATCTAGCATGATCATATTTGGCGTTCCATTCCTGCCTTCTATGGATTCCTTTTCTTCTTTGGCTTCTTATTGCCCTGGGTGGTTGATTGTTGTCTACCGGAGTGTGTGTGTGGAGGTTGGACCTGCTTTGTAGTGTATTTCTATTGAAAAATTCTTCTTTCCCTAGGTCTTCTAAGTAGGCTTCTGCTTGTAGTGCTGGGCCGTAGGTATGTGCTAGATGGTCGTAGCGCGGAGCCAAGTTTCTTACATTTTCCTCCAGTTGCAATTGGAATTTTTGTGGGTTTTCTCTGATGTATGACACGATTTTTTGCTTAAGATGAAAGCTTCTTTTTTGAGCTGTTCTCGCGTTGCTGTGACATTTGTGTTTTGGTCAATTTGTGTCTGTCCGTATATACTGTTCCTGTTCCATGGTAGGTATTGTGTTTCCTGCTTCTGATGATTTCCGTTGGTTTGCTGGTGTGTACACTTCCGTGTATATGTTTACGCACCTGTTAATACTATTAGTTGTTCTGATTGACAACAGACGTTAATGTTAGACACTAGAACCAATCTAATTTGACATACCCGGTTCTGAGCCTTAAATTCAACATTACGCTCCAAACCTTACTTAAATTACATGAACATAAACGTACTCCCCAGATGCTCTGTTCTACAACTTAATATATAAAGTTTCTTAGTGTTAGGTGTATATCACTACCTTAGAGTATATAATAAATAACCATCTATACAAACATAATACTAAAAAAAGTGTATTTTCAATACAAATATCGGTAATTAAATCAATTAATCTAATGGAAAATTATTGTACTTTATTGTAGGTATAGCGGCGCACGTAAAAGAATTCGTTTGCTTGAATTTTCCCGCCTGTTGAATGTGAATTTATTTTGGTTCTAACTTTCCTAAATTGTAACCTATCTCGTTTGTCTTTTTCAGCCGAAGAGACCCTTAGAAATCTACCTGCTTCAAGACCTTTAGCGTCGAGTTCCAGGAATTCGTCTGTTGGCGTTCTCTATTGTCGGGTTTGGACGAAAATAAACTCTATTGCCTAACAGGCTGCCCTAATAGAATAACAATATGTACTTTTTTAAATTATTTGTATTGTTTAATATCTACTTACAGCCACCTATTCTTAACTTATCTCGGGCATTTTATCTATTTATTCTCTATTAGAAATTACTACTTATATTTTTAACTTAGCTTTAACTGTTTGCTGATTATCCATTTTACGGTTTCCTTTCATCTGTTGTGACATGGGCAGGTAATCCAGGTGGTACATTTAATCCCGCAGGTAATTCTCGCTTCTTTGTTTTTGAGAGCTGGCGCATGTCACTAATGCACCTGCTTTGCGCTGATAAAACAAACATTCTCCGGGTGCGCGCGCTACGTTGTTACCTGTGTTACCTGATATGCTAACCCAAAGGTACTATTTTACTAACTTTAATGATCACTCTACACCAAAATTGTCTTTTCAAACGGTCAAAACGCCGTTTTACATTTAAAAGCTGGAGTGCCGTCGTTAACACGTGTGGACTCGACCACTGCTCGAACTCGACTCAAAAAAAAAATACAAAAAATATTGTTTAAAAACTGTTGTACAATTAATTCTCTCAATTTTTAAAATTTTCAGAATTATAGTTTAAAAATTAGTTTTTTAGATTTTTTATTTCATACAATTTGTAGATGAGCTACAATCTACAATGTTCCCAGCCGGCTAATATCTAAGGGTACACAGTGTTACAAACTACGAAAATGTTTGAAACTGCTAAAACTGCAAAGTGAAAAATTTGCAAAATTTAGACATTTTCAAAAAATATTGCATAGATAATGGCTATTCCATATTTTAAAATTCCGTAAGCACAGAGCTAAGATTGACCTATAATTTTGTTGGTGGACCAATCCGCTAATTTCTTCGTGACGCCATCAATGATTTTTTAAATCCGGAAAATTCATTCCTTTTTGTTTAATAAACGGGAGACGATAAAACATTTGTGTTCAAACTAAATTGTTTATGATCGATAGTAGATAAGCGTGTTTGAAATTTTACAATAAAATAGCAAAACCCGTGGACTACGCCACGCGCTCTAACAGAACACATGTATTACGCCACAAGTTTTCCTTTACAAACAGTTCTAACTGCAGCTGGCGTTATTGTTAATATGCTGTTTCTTTGTTAAGCGCGTCTTAAGCTTTACAATAAAATAGCAAAACCTGTGGACTACGCCACAAGCTTTTCTTTACAAACTCGTAAACTACGTCACACGCCTTTCTTTGCGAACAGTTGCTAACTGCAGCTGATGTTATTGCTAATATGATATTTCTCTGTTAAGCGCGTCTTAAACTTTATAATAAAATAGCAAATTCGGTGGATTACGCTACTCGCTTTTTTTTACAAACAAGTGATAACCGAAGTAGCTTTTTTGCTAATATGATATTTCTTTGTTAAGCGCATCGTAAGCTTTACAATAAAGTAGAAAAACTTGTTGGCTACGCCACACGCTTTTGTTTAGAAAGAATTGCTAGTAAATTTATTAGGAGGAATATATTAACGTAATTTACACATTTGCCGGTATCGCAGCTTCATGGCATAGATTACACTGCGTGACTGCTACATAAACATTGAAACCAGTAAACATAATAGACTAAGGTGCGTCGAAAATGTTAGTCAATACCTCGTCACTAAATGTTGAGAGAGAGAGAAGAGATTCGAATGTACTATAAGCCTACTTTATTCGCTTATTTATTGGTAACAAAAAACATGGAAAACATAGCCTACGAGTTCTTATGTTAATCGGGATTACTTACAGCTGATTTAACTTTTAGTGTCGAAAAGCCTTCACTACCGGAAGACATATATAAGACGCAAATTTATTTCTACAGCGAACCGCTGAGGTTTTTAATAAAAACATCTTCTTTATTTGCTTATTTATTGTTATCAAAAATTACGGAGGGCATAGCTTACGAGTGTTTATGTTCAACGAGATTCCGCCTACCTAACTCAACTGTTAGAGACGAGAGGTCCTTATTATTAAAAGCCACATATTTACGCGTCCATTATATAAGGCGCATATTTATTCGTACGGCGGGCTCTACAGTTTTCAATAAAGATAAGCAAAGTTTAATGTTTATGGTTTGTGTGTATGATTGAAACATAATCTGTCAATAGCTGGCAATCCCATATCAGACTCCTCGGAAAACACACATGTTAGGTTACAGATCCCTTCCATCAAAATAGACTTTTACTTACGGTAGGATGAGGGACAGATCAGTACTAAAAACGACTCCAAATAGAAATGCAGGTCAGATCGTGGAAACGATGTCGTGCGCAAAAATAATCATAAATACCTCAAATCAGATATACAAATTGCATTGCAGCTAAAATTTCAAGACTTATCAGTCGATAGGTGGAAATGTTGTTTTACTACCTACAATTATTTTATCACTCTCGGGTACTGAATTATCATTAACAGTTCAAAAACACAAAGCTTTAGATGAGACAAGCCTTACCTAATCGAACCTGTCATACAAAATCACCATTAATGCGAATCAAAGACAGACATTCATTTCTACAGTTAGAAGAGTTTATAATGTGAAAATTTAAATTGAAAACACTGATGAACGGCGCCAATTTGAAGGAAAAGTAGGTATATTTATTTAAATGATTATTTTTATGTCGATCATGCTAGATAGGGATAAATTATAAAATAAAAAAAAAATAAAAAAGATTATTAGATAGGGATATAAATACAATATAATAAATATTCGCATGGTTAGTATTTACGTATTTTCAGTTTAGTGGTCGACTGTCCGTATTTGAGAAAATACAATACTGTGGGTATGCATTTGGTACATGTCGTGCAACTCGACACAGCTTATTTATTACATGTAAAAAATAGTTACCAAAAAAGCGTGGGTCGTAGACCACGGGTTCCGCTAGGTTTACATATTTTGTCAACTGCCTGATGCTTTGGACAACAATAAACAATAAATAAAACGACAATTCTTGCAATAAAGATAAACAGTGACCAATGCGGAAAACATCATTTACCTGCTTTGCGAAATGTGTGTATTAATAACAATAATTACCATTTAAGAAACGATCATTACACTGAAACTGGTCGTTGTAAGTTAATTCGTTATAATTGATAGAATTTATCAAATACTTTCGTTTCAGGTTACCGCACTTCCCACACACAGTCGGACTTGATAATAAGAAAGCTTTTTCTTTTAAGCATCACATTTTACAAACATAAAACTTAGATTGCACATTAATTAATATTCTATTTCCACGACCTGGAGTAGAAGTCGGTTTCTATGGCATCAAAATTGTGACAGAAGTAAAGCATTTACTCTCTAGGGACGGAATAAGACAAAAATTTCCCTAGGAGAGTTTTTATTTCCTTTTATATTTATTTTTGTAAACAAATGTCTGTTGTCATGACATGGAAACATCCCAAAGGCTTCTAAATATTGTAATTTCGCTCCGATTTATTATAATTCTTTATTTATGAAATTAAGTGTTTCTACTCCCGATCGTGGAAAAATAGTATACACACCTCGGGAGAGACCGCCATTTCTCCCTCGATGTGTTTGTAGCCCTCGAGCTTCAAATTACACCTCAGGAAAAATAAGAAGTTTTTCTCCCTTAGTGTATAATGTACTGTTATATAATGATTCATACGTCAATATATGACCTACTGAGATTTCGCCTGAATATGTACTTCAAGTTTAGTTACTGAAGGGTGCACAAAGTGTGGTGTTAATGAACATCAATTAACTACATCGCTTCATTGCCTCTCGATAAATTAGTTTGATTCAGTAATTAGTGAAACCGAGTACTAATAGCATGTACTCTCTTTAGCGAAAATTACTCTATAGTATTATTCTGAAGGTTAATAATCTATAGTTCATAATTAAAACAGCTATTATCTAATTAGCTTCATTTCTGTAAATTTTATACCATAATAACCCACATTATTTTAACTAGAACGTTTTCTAACATATAAAATATGTCTTAGTAAGTGTAATTGAAGCACGTTTACCCTCTCTATTATTATGAAGAACAAGATTAAAGTTTTATATCCGTTTTCTGAAACCAATCTGATCCTTAAAGGAGTTTGCCTAGGAAATCTTTTATAATTTGTTGAATGGGTTATTCGCGAAGATGTTGTTAAGATAATGGAGGGTTGTCAATGCAAAATTATGTTTACAAGCCTATAAAAGAGGATGTAAAAAATGAAAAAATTAGGGATACACTCGATATGTAGTTTATTGCATTTTCGTAATAAAGATAATGGAGGGTTGTCAATGCAAAGTTCTGTTTACGCCCTTGTAAAAGAGCACGAAAAAAATGAAAAAATTAGGGATACACTTGATATGTAGTTTATTGCGTTTTCCTAATAAAGTATTTTCTCTAGCAATTTATACCGATATAACTACCATACAATTGAGAGAAAAGAGAAAAACAATCAACGACAAATATTATTGCAACTTATTAGACCGTTTCAACAACGTTTTTTAAAAAAATCGCCCGCATTTGGCGAAGAAAAAATTCGCTTCCATCAAGACAATGCACGGGTGCACACGTGTGTAGTTGCTACAGGCAAAATCCATGAATTACGCTTCGAATTGCTTCCACATTTACCATATATTCTAGACTTAGCCGCCTGCGACTATTTCCTGTTTCCGAACTTGAAGATATGGCTTGGCGAAAAGATTCGGCTCTAATGAGGAGATCTTTAATGCAACAAACGTCTATTTTAAAGGATTGGAGAAATCGTATTATTCGGAAAGAATCGAAAAGTTAGAAAAACGTTGGACTAAGTGTATCGACCTAAAAGACGAGGACGTTGAAAAATAAATTACTTTTGGTCGAAAAAATTATTCCTTGTTTTATTTTGACCAGACTTCTCACTTCGCTCTTGTATAAGAAGCAATCCAATACGTGTTTGAGGCCACAGTGGAGGAAGCTGCAAAATTACGTTAACGATTTTGAATAAATAAATGGTAATAAAATTGTCATTTGGAGCCGAGTAGTGTGTTTTTTCAAAATAATCTAACCAGAGAAGAAAGAGTATATCATAGATCAATTATAAAGTCAAGGACCACAACAGTAATTGTGAAGAAACTAAGATAAATGTATATTTTAAGAAACATAGAATTTTAAAATTTCTTGAAGCCACATAGTGTAGTATAACTTCAAATTAACATTTAATAAATACCCTTGTAACGTGATATTTGGTTGTGTGTTTCTGTTTTATTCATCTTATCCTATTTTTTCCTAAAGCTTAACAACGATCCTGAAATTTAAAAAATTTTATAAAAATAATTGGTGATTGCGAGATACAAGCTACAAAAATTGTCTTCAGGTAAGTACTGTAAGGGCTGTATTTTGTAGGCTCATATCATAGCAATATATTCACGTTAAAATTTTCAAATTTCTCTATAAAGATTAGAGTTCTTATTTTTTAAATTTCTCTTGTAAATATATTATGATGCATAATTAGCTATCAGGTTCATAGTTATTCGAATCCAGACATTGGGGTGCGGCCGTTAGGGCGCCGCCGCGCCGCAAAGGCGCGAGGACACTGGGGCGCGAGCCATTAGGGCGCGAAAACTGTTTTGCATGTTCAACGTGAATCTTTTTGACAAAATAGAAGTTACTAAATCATTACTCCCAATTAATAAAAATTTATACTGTATAATATGTTTTCCTTAAATTATTTTTTTAATAATAATTTTTTTTTGTAATAGTTTACTTTTCATCTTTACGGTATGTTTTAATGGCCCCGAACGACTGAGGCTTTTGACTATCGCTGACTCGGAATTTAATAAACACTAACATGTAAACATATCGAGTTTAGTACGCCTTGCGTATGTGAAATCTGACAACGGCGTCGCTTTAGAGGGGCACAATTTGAAGGCACCTCTTGTTCCATTTATTTATTTTTATTATTTTGATAAGGAGAGTATAAAATAGAACACACTGTGATATAATTTTTTTAATAACAAAAGTTTAATATAATACTAAAAAAGCAATGAATACAGAACATTTTAAAAGTTTATTAGAAACTGCATTAATACCTAGGGCTGAGATTTGTAGGTACTATAATTATTAAAACTAGGAAGGCAAAATGAGAGAAAACCATTACATTTTAGGAACCAAAACTTATATTTCAGAAAAAGATCACAAAAGTGTGGAGGTAAAGGAAAGAAAACTAAAAGCAACGCAAAAGTATATTAAAAAGAAACAGTTCCTTCATAAATTAATAATATTTGCGGTTGCTGTAGCAAATAATGAGTTTCTCAATATTGTTTTAGGGTAAGCTGTGACTATTGTCAGCTAATATAATCAAGTGAAAAAGATTTTTCCACTTCAAAAGAGGTGATTGATGTATGTAAAATTAAGTAAGCTAATATTAGTAATGTTAACTAAAATATACTTTGTTCCCCTACTTTACTGATCTCGTGAACACGAGTTTATATGCAAACATTTAGTTAGTTCTTATGTAGATGTCGGTGAATTTAATTTTTTAATTTGATGCAAAATTAAAAAAAATAGTGTCAAAATAGGCATTAATCGAAAAAAATTAGGAGTGACAATTTACATTGTAGCACAAAAACCTTGACATAAGCAAAATAATTCAATAATCATTATAATAGGCATTTCAGCCAAAAACATACATTGTGTAGATTAAACAACTTTTTCCAAGACGAATAATAATAATATTCGCCTGCAACTAACGAGGACCCAATGCAACTGCATTAGCTGTATTGGTGTATTATACAGTGTATTATATTGTGCACCCATTCTTCAGTACTTACATCTCTTACATCCGACACAGCTTATATATTATTTTTTTTAAGTTTTTAAAGAAAGCGTGGGGCGTAGCCCACTGGTTCAGCTAGTAAAAGTAAAACGCTTTTATCGTACAGCTAATAAAACCAGAAAATCGAAATATCAAAAAATCTTCCATAAAATATATGAAACGAGCCTTGTTTGCCTTTGTATATAATTCTTTATTTAAGAGAAATTTAACTATATCGTCGTGAAACTTGTCTATTTAAATGAATACGAAAAAATGAAACACCGCAAATTTTTGTAGCTTAGTGCATTTTTATCATACCATTACGATATCTGAATAACTTTGCATTTGAAGCTCTAATTTGCAAAATGAGACGGATTCATGAAGGTTTTCGGATAACTGCCCCCGGTAATGCTTTCAGACTTATTTAGGAAAACCTATTTGTATTCTTGTATACATAATATCAAACCAACACTATTTGCTACCCATAAATTCAAAACTTGTATTTTAATCCTGATATATGTCGTGTGTACCCATGACGTGTAAAATATGGAGGTAGGTTTTTGCAAACATGCTCACTTTATACGAAATATGCGCATTTGTGCAATATTTTACAAGTTTTAAATCAAATACATTCTAACAGTTGCTGATCATGTACGCGTGATTGCCTATTACAAGCAACACTAATAACAGGACTTTGGTAATTATGTTGCATAAGTGAACCGCATCATATGCTAACAACCAAATGGACAAGGAGATGTAGATAATTTCTATCCAACCCCGTGGACTACGCTATATTTAATATAACGGTACGAAGATCGTTCGAAATGAACGTGGCCTAACAAAGAAAACACAACTTTTGTGGGCAAAAAATTATTTTATTTCTCAATATAGTCTCCTGCTCGCCCAACGCACTTATTCCAATGATGCTCCAAAGCAGCAATGCTGTCTTTGTAGGTCGATGAACCCAAGTCCTCAAAATAGCTATTTACAGCAGCGATTACCTCGGAATTGGATGAAAATCTTTTACCGCCAAGCCATTTTTTCAAATTTGGAAATAGATAAAAATTGCTAGGAACCAAATCTGGCGAAAATGGCGAATGAAGCACTAATTCGAATTCCAATTCATGAATTTTGGCCATGGCTATTGCAGACGTGTGTACAGATGCGTTATCTTGATGGAAAAGCACTTTCTTTTTCGCCGTTTCTCTTCGATTTTGTCGCTCAATTGCTGCAACAACTTGGCATAATACTCGCCATTTATTGTTTTTCCTTTTTCCAAGTAGTCGACGAAAGTAATTCCATAAGAATCCCAAAATATAGTTGCTATAACTTTTCCTGCTGACAAAACCGTTTTTGCTTTTTTCAGTGGCGGAGAACCTTTGTGTGTCCATTGTTAGGACTGTTCCTTGGTTTCAGGAGTGTAATGGTGGACCCAGGTTTCATCGACGGTTATGAAACGGCGCAAAAAGTCCTTCGGATTGCGGCGAAAACGTGACAAAAAGTTGCGAGAAACAATCAAACGAATCAGTTTTTGCTCTGGTGTGAACAAACGCGGCACCCAACGCGCGGAGTTTTTTTTCATTTTCAATTCTTCAGTTAAAATTTTGTGCACAGCGTCATTTCAGATGCCCACTATGTTTGCTATGTCGCGTACTTTTACTCGGCGGCCATCCAATACGATACGGAGGACTTTATCAATCATATCCGGAGTAGTAGCCGTTTTTGGGCGTTCACTGCGGAATTCGTCCTTTGTGCTCACACGACCACCTCGGCACCCCAGTTTTTAACCATTGAAAACGAAGGAGCAGACTTCAAAAATGTCGAATCCAACTCTGCTTTGATTTCGGTTGGTGTTAAGCCTTTCAAATGAAAGTACTTTATCACTGCTCGCAACTCAGTTTTTTCTATATTTACGAAATTACTCGAGACGGTCACTGTGGCGCACTGTCAAATACAAACCAATTGACTCTATACTCTATACTTACATATTTAACTTAAGAAAGGATGGTTCTGAAAATGGTAATGCAAATTCCGCCGAATTAGCGCCTTCTCTGTGTTAGGCCACGCACATTTCGAACGATCCTCGCAACTACTATAAACATTTTGAAATTATTTCAGTGTTTTATATGTAAATACTATAATAAATATCAATACGTAGTTTTTTTTATAATATTGTACTTAAATATAACGAATAACTATTTAATACAATAATAATTAAAATAATAAATGTATTGAAATTATGTTTCTATTATTTTATTATATACAATATTCAAATCAAATCAAATCGAATAAAATCCAATCAAATTTATTCAAATTAAAGCCACAAATAGTATATTATAGACCAAGGTAGAGAAGACATTTTTCTCAGCCGAGCAGAATTATTTCCCGAGATGCGAAGCATCGAGGGAAATAAGTTGCGAGGCTGATAAGTATTCTCTACCGTGGTTTATATGTATATTTTTTTTCCACTACTAGCACCTTTATTCCTTTTATAATTAATTGATTTTACATTAATAAAAAATAAAATTACAAATGCAAATGTGCACAAAAATAAAGTAGCCTTGCTTGAAAACAAGAGAATAGTTAATTTCAATTGACATTTATGTAAAATATATATATTTTATAATAGTGGTTATAAAATGTCCAATTTTGATGATTTGAGTGAAAACTGCACTCCTCCTGAAATTAGAGAAGGTGCAGAAAGTGTTGGTGAACAGTTATTACCAGTAAAATCAAAATATTTTTACACGAAAGTTTGTAATTTTAAATAGGCATGTGAGTACTAGATAGCAATTGTTTTCATTATTAACCAGTAGTTAAAAATGAAATATTAATAACCACTAGGAAAGAAATTCATCTTCTTGGCTCTAAAACAAAGTAAATAATGATATCGTTTAATGCTAGTAGTGGAAAAAGTAAAATAAGATATAATACATTAATCCTGCACTTGAGCGAAGCTTGTGCGTGCAGTTAATAAATATAATAATAAAATAAATATTATAAACGGATAAAGAAAAATAAAATTTACTACATTATATTATTAGTAAATGTGCCCTATTTTCTATTAAATTGGCCCTGTCAATTAGTGTTTTTTTGCATTTGAAAGTCCTTTAACTCTAGAAAAATACAGTGTCTTGTAAATAAATTCCTTGTTTATTAAATGTCTGTCTTTGAGCTTTATTTATAGTGATTGCGTATGCTAGTCTTATAGGAAATTGTTTTCTTTTAAGTTAAAACGGCAATCCACTATCTGAGGGTGAAAAAATAATTCTATGTAAGTAACGAAACAATTATAGGCCCTGTTAAAATCTCAGCTTAAATTAAATTTGTAAAAAAGAATTTTACGATTAGTTTAACACCATAAAACAATCTTTTTAATACTTAATTTTCGTAGTAAAATAATAATATGTAATACTGCAATATTGTAAAATAAAAAAAAAATTAATAATTAATAGTACTTAACTGTAAGGACCCGCCTAGCTGTAATATTAGAAACAAACACACAGCCAGACAAACGTTTTTTTGTGAATTTAATTTCTGTTTTGACGTTCTTATTTACTGTTGCTGTGAAGTGTTGTAGTAAAAATAGAGTTATTGGTATTAAATTAAAGCAAATAAAAGGCAATTTAAAAAATGCGATAAAGCTCAAGTAGGGGAATTAAGAAAAAATAAGTTATGACCGTCCAAAAATTGAGATTTTTTAAAATTTTTTTAATATCTTTTTGCCACAATAAAATGTGTAAACAAATTATTAAAAAAAAACATATAAAGTTTATTATTTTTTTGTTTTCAAAGCCAACTTAAAAAAAAATTATGGATATCATTATTAGGCATTTAAATTTTTTTAAGACGCCCTCTGGCGGCTAAAATTAAAAGTTAATGGGTAAGTATTAATCATAGCTCCAAAGGAAATTTAAAGATCTATGCAAATATGCAAAAATGTTCCCTTAAAAATAAAACAAAGTTTCTATCACTTCCGATTAAATCGGCAGTCCAAATTAACACCGTTTTACTTCGTAATATGTATTTTTATGTGTTTTCAGTAGGAAACGAAACATGCAAAACTTTTTTGCTGCTTTATCTGTGCAGTTGAATGCTGCACAACGATGCATTTAAAAAAAAAACGTTAAAAATAACTAAAATTTTGATGAAAATTTGTTTGACATATCAGCTAAACTTAAATTCATAAAGTCTAAAATTTAATAAATCGTATACCCAGCTGACTCCTTAAAAGTTAAAAATCAGTTTGCACCAAAATGGCATTCTATGAGATGACCTTCTACACTACCCTAACCTAACCTATCGAGCGACCTTGTGCAAATCCATAGGTTTGCTTCTTTTTTTTCAAGGTTCATCAATGTGCAACTGACATAGACAGATCTTGTTCTTTTTTGCATGCATTAGTCATTAATAATTATAATATGCTTGCCGTCAGCAAATCTCAAAAGGCAAAACTTATGGTGCTTGATCCATTGCAACAGGGAGTTAAACATAGCGAAATCTTATGTTTTTGTATTTTATGAGTTCATGTTATTTAAAACTTTTCTCAAAAATACTGTATAATAAATAATGTGTATCCGTTCCGTGCATTTGACGCCTATCGGTGAGTCGCAACAATTTTCGTGTTAAAATGGTAACTGCGAGCAGTATCTATCGTTTGTATTGTTATTGTTTTTTATATAATATTTATATTTTTATGCGCGTATCAATATTGTTTATGTTAAACAAAGATTTCTGTATAGTCAGTTGTCACAGCTTTTTACACCGAAAGTGGCGTTAACGATCATTTGCACGAGGCGAATAGTCTATTTTCGTGAAACTATAATATATAAATCCTTGAAATGTTTTTCTATAGTCAAGTGTTATACGAAAGAATTTTTCGTTTTTATTTAAATTTGTACTGCTTTTACTTGCTACAAGAGAGTAGAAAATTTTCATTTTGTACTTTATGACACTAATGAATCAAATATGACAAAGCGTTCCAAACTTCTGTATTCAGAAAGGAGCAGCGAGTTCAAAAGAAACCTACAAAATAAATGACAAAAAAGCATTCGTGAGTAAATTAAATTAATATAAAAATAAAGAGATAATAAAAATATAGAATTAAGGTTGTTTTGTTAATAAAAACAACAGTATCTTGCATTTCTTTTCTTTATGATTAAATCAGAAACGGCAGTATGAAAATATAAGCTATCCTAAAATATTCAGTCCTAAATACGCTCAAAACTTTAAATTTAGATTTTCTACATTAAACTAACAGTAAAATCGATTACTCTATTTTTATTGTACTCTGCAAATAATTGGAATCCTCCAATTTTAATGAGTTCCAATTGAAATTCTTCTAAATCGTTTAAATGGTTTGAATGCCACACCAATCAGATGTCGGAAGTTCCTAATACCGAATGAAAAGCAGACAGTTAACACCTGACTTTCAAACTCAACCCGGTTAAATATTAAACAGATTTATTAAAACCATAGTATTAAGCACCCCGGTCGTTAATGAAATGTTTGTCTACACGGCGGAAAAGCGAGGTGGGAATTTCAGTCTCCACCTTTGTGTTTGTTTTCAGGCGTTTGCAGTCTTGTTATAACATATTCTGTTTGAATTAAATTTGCAATTTTTAAAAGGTCTAAAATAAGACCGTTTGCTTCATTTTCCTAGAAATAAGTCATAATTCGCATTTGAACTATTATACGTTTTAGAATGGGTCTAGGACATTTCGCCGAATGCCCAAAACGCCGACTCTATATTTTGTATGTCCAAAACGCCGACCGGGTCCATAACGCCGACTACTATTCGAGGGCCATTTCGCCGACTTCGCTCCAAACGCTGACTAAAGTACATTGGACATTTCGCGGACATTGCCTTGTGAGGGAGAGCGGCCGGTAAAATCCGCTGCACCGGTACTGGTATTTAAAACCCAGCCCCAAGCATAGCAGTCAAACGCTCTAACCGCTAGCCTACGGCCGTATATACGAGGGCGGTCTGAAATGTTTTGAGCCTAACATAGAAACAAGTATTTTTTCTGTCGAATTTAGTTTTCTTTTTTAAAATAGTCTCCTTCTAATTCGATACACTTTTCCAGCGAAGCTCCAACCTCTTTAACCCGTCCGAATAGTAGTTAGCGTCTTGCTCTGCAAAATAGGCGTCTACGGTTGCGATGACCTCCTCGTTCAATAAAAATCTCTGTCCTCCGAGCCAAACTATGTGATAACGAAACAGGAAATAGTCGCTTGGGGCCAGATCTGATGAATACACTGGGTGGTCAATCAATTCAAACTGCAATTCGTGAATTTTGGCCATGGCGACCGCTGAAGTGTGCACCGGTGCGTTGTCCTGGTGGAAGAGCATCTTTTTGTGCTGCAAATGGGGCCGTTTTTCGGCAATTGCTGCTTTCAACTGGTCCAACAACGATGCGTAGTACTGCCCTGTTATTGCTTTACCTTTTGCAAGATAGTCGATGAACAGAATTACCTGACTATCCCAAAAAGCAGTCGCCATCACTTTTCCGGCCGATAAAACCCTCTTCGTCTTTTTCGGAGCACGTTCACCCTTCAAAGTCCACTGTTTTGACTGTTCCCGTGTCTCGGGAGTGTAGTGGTGGACCCAAGTTTCATCAACAGTGATCAATCGACGCAAAAAATCCGCAACCGCTTAAGCAGGGCCTTGGAAATGTGCATTCGAATGCGTTTTTGGTCGCGGACAGCTTTCTCATGCCCAATTCTTCATTCAATATATGACAAACGCCTTCTTTTGATATGCCCACAGCCTCTGTTATCCCTCTAACGTTGATTCGACGGTCGTCCAGCACCATTTGGTGAACTTTTTCGATGTTTTCGGTGGTGGTCGCAGTTGTTGGCCGTCCAGAACGCTCATCATCAACCAAGCTGGTACGACTACGTTTAAATTTAGCTGCCCATTTTTACACGGTGGCAAATGATGGGGCAGAGTCTCCGTAAACAGCGTCCAACTCGGCTTTTATTTGCGTAGGCGTATTGCCTTTCAAATGCAATAACTTAATCACGGCACGATATTTGATTTTGTCCATGTTTACAAAAACATACACATCGACCGATACAAGCGACTGTCAAAAAACAGCTGAGCGTTCAAAATGGTGATTTTTACAGGTATCTCCTAAAGCATGTACGATTGTAGTACCAAAATGGTTCATGTTGAAGCTCAAAACATTTCAGACCGCCCGCGCCGCCGTCGTAACTTACGGTTGAACTAAAAAATTTCAAAAAAATGTTGATTATGATCCTCTGTCAAAAACCACCATCTCTAAACCTTCCCATACTGCACTCTACAACCTCAAAATATTTTTAACGTCGAAATTAATCTCTTAGTCTTCTAACAAATAAAAATTCTAAAAATATCGAAAACCTTTTTCAAAATATCACCACAAACCAACCTCTATCTGTGCCTGTGCAGTCAAACCCCCAAAAACAATATGAGTGATTACACCCATTCAATTTGTTTTTGATTATTTATTTGTGATTAGTTGGGGAGAGTATTACAATATAACATATGTATTGTTTAAGAAGACTTGGTTGTTGATTAGTATATACCGAGTATTACAATAAAATAATTTATTTGTTTAGTAAGTATAGCAAATAATACAGTTTCCTTTGACTAGACAAACCAAAGCAAATGACAACAATAATTTTTAAATACGCAGCCACACATTTTTAAACTTTTAAAGTTTTGTGCGACACAAGAATAGAACAAATTTTCGCACAGCTTTGGTTAGACCAATTAAATTTAACACCTTATCACACAGCATACTTTACCAGTAAACTGGACTTAAATAATGAACCACAATTAGGATTTATGCTCCCAAAGTTTAAGGGTTAACCTACATCCAGATCCTCGTACAAACGTCGAGCTGTCAGAAAGGACCTTAAATTAAATTTTACAGACAGTATTTTACATTTTCGTTTCAATTCACCCACATTTATGTCAAATACTGAACAAGCTAAATTTAGTTCTAAGACGTTTGAATTTTTGAACAAATGTTTCGTAAATTATTTCAACCACGCAGTACGTTTTTCAATAAGATTTATTTAAATCCATACAAATTACTGTTAGTTTATGACCACGGTTTTACGTTCCTGCTTGTAATTGCAACAAGTTCGATTTGTATTTATTGCAAAACGTGAATTGAGAAATTAAACTACCAGATCATAGTATATGCAAATAACTAAGTGTAATCAAGCATAATTGCTTCTCTAAATCAAATATTATCAATATCGAAGTAAAACCACCAGAGTATTCCGAAAACCACGTCCCAGTCTGTGTTTTGCAAACAAAATTGTGTGCGTTTTGTATTGCGTTAATACCTGTTCAAAGAACTCCGGATTAGGTATATGTGAAATTCTTTTTGTTAGTATTTAATACAATATCGATGTTTGCACGATAGTTTAAATGATTTGGGGCTGCAACGCTCCTCGAGTCCAGTGTTAAAATTTCAATTTGGTTACACATTTTGTAGACTCCTAAAGAGCTTTGCATTACAATGATTGGTAAGAAATTTTTATAATAAATGCAAAATTAAAAATAGTTACAATATTGTTGAAAGGAACAGCAAGACATTAGTACTATTTGTCCTATTTACCGATTTATCACGTGTTTACAGTAGCGGCTCGTGGTGTGGTGTACTGGGAGGCATTTTAAAGAATTTCTTTGGAAAAAATTTGTTCTTACCCAAGTTTTAGGTAGCCTTATATTTCAAACCCATCTTTTACGTTGGCAAAATGATCTATTTTTACCAACATTTTTATTGAAGTCTTTAATAGACTTTCGATAAGCACTCTCTAATAAAATTATTGTAAATTGATACCCACATTGCCAGTGTGTTGAAATGCACAAAATGTTTCATGTGGTTGTGTTTGTATTTTAGATTTCAAATGTTTGCAGTCAATACCACACAATAAATTATCACAAAATAGCAGACAATGGAAACAAGCGAAAGCATTTTCTTACGTGGCATTCACAATCCAAAATTATTTTGCACGGACATCGTACAACACCACTAAATTATGATTACACAATCAGCAACTGTTTTCACACTACTACGCCGTGTACGTGCGAATCCCACATATTAGGCGGCTATTGGCATGCGCATATCACGGACAGCTTACAGCATAATTCTCGGAAGTTGTGGGTTCGTGACCGTGGAGTCTTTAATACGCAGATACTTCTATACTCTTTCAGCTTGTGTAATATGAATTGTACTCCTATGAGCTTTCTATTTCACTCTTATTCATTTAAATGCCTTTTAAGCCGGCGATTTTATTCGGTGGCGTATAGCTGAATTGGGGACTGACAGCCAAATACTCAAACATTCAAACGTTGTTGGATTCTGCGGCATCTCTTTAATAAACGTTCTCGCATAGAAACCTCGCACAAAAGTTATCTATAAAGTATATTTTAAATATTATAGTGTATAATATGTTATGTACTCAAACAAAAAGTAATTATTTATTTTTTCTTATTTCATTGGGAGGGTAATGACCATTTGACCCAATAAAGAAACCGCCACTGCGTGTTCATCATAAATAGGCAAAAGAGTGTTTAATTGAAAAAATATTTTTGAAAAACAATTTTTTAATGATTAAATTAAAGAAAAGAAATGTGAACTTTATCTTACTTAAACACGAATCTTTGGAGACTCCCCTTTGCGTAATTAATCTGTCTGCAAGCATCACCATTGGGACACACGACTTTTAACTTCCTACAGTTTTGTCTAAGATTAATTATAAATGGTCTTGAACAGAATGCTCTGGATTGAATGTGCATTGGTAACACTTGATACTCATTCAAGTTTTAACTGTAATTTGTTAAATAAGAGGGTTTTATTAGGATAAGAAATCTTATCTCGATGTGTAATTGGCGCGTTCGTTTGGTAGGCATTTTTGTTTCTTGGAGTTTCTTAATCTTTATACAGGCTGATTTTTAGTATGCGGGACACACTTTCAGGTTGGATTTACAATCTACGAACAACGAAAGAGCTCCTGTAATTCCCCCCTTCCACTTACCAAACAATAATTAGTAATAATACTAAGCTTTAGTGCAACCAATGCGAAAGTGATAAGCTAAAAAGTTATTAGACATTTTCTGAAAGGCGGTAACTCCGTAAGGAAGCGTTTCCATTCGAATTTTTAACGTTGTGTTCAAATTCTAAATTCATTCAGAAAGTGTGTCTTGCATGTTATGAATCACCTCTATTCGTAGAAATAACTGCTACAACTACTTATAACTTATAACATATAAAGTTTTATATACCACCGACAACTTCCTTCCGTGACAGTTGTGACCTTTATCACCCTTATCATGAAGATGTGAAAAAGAGAAAATAAGAGAATTTCGTAATATTCATTTATGTGTTAAATCATGCCCTCACATTTAGTATTTTGCATAAAAAAACTGTATAAACTAAAACTTTTTAAATTTTAATTAGTCGTATCACCTAAAAATGCTTACAAAAATAATGCTTCTATCATAGAAATTCTTTAAATTTTTAAATAATTTTTTTTTGTGTTTTTTCAATTCTTGCGCTACTCCTAAGTTAATCTGCAGGGTGTTCCAGATATTGTGCTCAACATAGAGATCTCGAAAAATATGAGATGCAAATTTGGTTAAATAAGGCAACATGTATACTGTATACAGTTGAAGCTAATGCATTTCGCGCACTTTCTGCTGCAGAACTGAATTAGGAAAGTTTTCGAGTATCCTTTTTTGCTTGTGACTCATTTGAAATGATCAAAAAAATTATTTTGAATATTATTAAGACACATATTTAGGTAGGCTTTTAAAAAGTGTTTTAATATTAACTCACTCTTATATTTTCCGAGACATAATCATAAAATTTAATTTTTAAAGGCGGCCTTGACGTCAATGGAAATTCTTATATTTTTAATAATGTCACGGTTGTGACCTAATCTTACTTAGAATAGTTAATAGTATTACAACTAATTATTAAAATAATTAAGATTTCAAATGTGTTTGAATAGATGGTGTTGATCTGGTCACCCTCATGTTTATTTAAAGAACATCTAGGGGCTGGAAGCAGGCTTGCCTTGTTGCACTTTTGTGAGACAAATGCATATAGTATTGATTAGTGTATTCATAGTTATATCTGGGTCTCAAATGCAGACATGAGAATTGTCACTTAGGCATGCACCTTATTGATTATCAATTAAACAACGACTAGCCTCACAGAGTATAAAAGCCATAATGGTTGGCTGTACGAAGAAGCAGTCTACATTTGTCTCTACCATCCACCACAGCTACTACTCAAACACCTCTCGCATATTTCATAAGGATGTACATACAAAAAATGTTCGCTATTTAATTCTACATAACATCGTTAAAAAATATACAGGGTATTCGATTTAAAAAAGTTGAGAAGAATAACTTTGAAGTTCTCAAAATTTGAAAATTGAAAATTTTTTTGAAGAAAATATTCTAAGTTCTAAACCGGACATTAGATGACGTTAATATTTTAGATATAAATAAACATCCTAAGAGATGTGTTAAATATGCAAAAATATTTAGGGCATTCCATTTAAATAAAATACCTTAAGCGTGCCACACTTTTTTGTAACACCCTGTATATTTGAAAATAATTTTTATGTATGCGCATTTACCCACAGTTTACATCTGCATTAGAAAGATTTTTTTATTTGTTACGGTGTACGAGCTATCGAACTCTCGCGCACTGTTGCTCCACCAGGTATACTTCTGATATTTTGAGTAAATTTTTTTCTACACTTCTCTCTTTCAACATTTCACATTTGTTGTCTGCTGACCCTATAAAGAAATTTCGATAAATCTAAAACGGGTAGGTCAATTTCCTGTTCAGTAGCGATCACTTTCTCATTTTGTTTGCTATATTACAGATACTGGATCTATTGCGCTTCTCCCCGCCCTGAACCTGCAATGAGATTTATCTAACGAGTCTTCCATACATTTTTAAAACTTTTTTCTAACATATTTTTATACATTTTACCAGGTACGCTCAGCAACGATGTGCCTTTGTAGTTTATGCATGATCTGACATCTCCTCCTTTATATAAAAGCAGCATCAGCGCCATTTCTCAATTTATTTGGTACGCTTCCAGTTTTTCACGCATTTTTTTATCACATCTAAACATTAGTTTTAGATTTTCTCCATCCATATATATTATCATATTTGGTGCTACTTGGTCATATCCTTGAGCTTCTCCTAATACTACTACTTTGGTATTACTTTTAGTATTTCTTCGTTCTTTTTTTCTCTACTAGTAGCTCCCCTACGATTTTGGTTTCATCTCTTTTGTCTTCTTCTCCCTACTCTATTTTATGTCTTCCTCCAATACATCTCTAAAATACTCTTTCATTTACCCCGTAGAATAGTTTTTGTTTCTGAGTATAACTTTTTCTCATTTTTTTGCCAAATTTTTCCCATGCCTTCTTTTTTTCTTTCCGCACTATTCGTTTTACCTTACCTTTTACCTTTTGTATCCCAGTTGTCTGTTTTAACGTTTTGTTTTCTTTTTACTTTTACATCATGCTCTTTCTGCATATCTTATTATGGTTTCTGTAAATCTTGCCCTGCTGTGTTCCAGATTTTTCTGACTATTTTTTCTTGTGTCCTTTCCTCGATTTTGTCGATTAAATAAATTACTACAATTAAATTACCGGCCAAGGGTGGATTCTCAAATACAAATGCTTAGATCAAAGGCTACCACCTTTCTGATGAAGATAATTTGTAGTGTCTGTGGCTCCGGAAAGTGGTTGCTGAGGTGTTTGTGCCTCAGTACCAATATTGTGGAGCAATGGGTTAGAACATAGCGAGAAGATTTCTCTTTTTCTTCGCAAAGCCTACTTTTGGAGTCATTGACTACCCCATGGTGTTAAATTGTTTAAAAAAAGAACATGGCTAGTCGAAAATCATAGCACGATTCCAACGTTTTTCCTACTTAAGCGTAGTAGTTGCTTGGAACGCCACCGCCCCAATGAAAGTTCTCCAATTAAGAAGCTTTCTGAGGGCCTTGACCAGCATAATCTGGTCATGACCGATCCAAGAAAATGGGGCTGCGTTTGCACAATTCTTTACCTGGGAAACTGTTGAAAACCTGCCGTGGGCAAGCGAAAACTTTACTTGGGACTTATTGGCATAAATCGCTGCACCGGAATCTTCTATCGTTTTCAATCCGTCTGTGAACCAGACTAGAACCGCAGGCTTAAGAAGATCCTTAATTTGGATTCAGTTTTCTTAGTTGGGGATGACAATACTGAATAGTTTGGCGAAGAGAATAAAGGTGGCATGCAGGCGTTTTTCATTCCAAGGAGCGCGTGCGTCCGTATCGTAAAAGTAGCACATTTTAATGTTATAAGAACCTTTTCTCGTCTTTCTAATGACCGCCCGTGTGTTGCTTTTAGAGGTGCTACCTCAATCCAAATATGATGAGAGCAAAGGCACAAGATCTATAAGTGCCTCTAGAAACGCAGTAGGTGCGTGCTTATTGCTCCCGTGGTTCATCTTTTAATCTGGGTTAGGCGTATACAGGCAATGCAATAAGACTACGATTACATTCATATAGGTACAAGTATGTTGGTCGTATGAACAAGGGTTGAGGAGTAAAAAGAACGATACTTAGTCGCCCAATGATGTGGTGTTCATATCTAGTGCCATTACCACAAAAGTGTTATTTCTCGTAAAACCGTCAATTTAAAATAATTTTTTTATTAAACTTTATATGTGCAGCATTTATTGCTGTTCAACCTACCTACTATGAAAATTGCAGTGAAAACAGCGGCTACTGAGCAAATGCCAAAAGAACTTAAACTGCGAGCATTTTTTCGGACCTGCTAAAATAACTAATATTTCGATCAAAAACAGTTTATTTTTAATAATAAACTTAATTTTTTTAACTAGCATAATCGAGCTACTATTGACAGAAGTATACTTCTAAACAGGAAATCATCTTGAAAGACAACAAAATTTTCATTATTATTATTTATAAACACTCAATTCATGAAGCAACATTTTAGTCAACATGAATAAAAACTTGTAATTGACGCGTTACGGAAGGTGTTTAAAAAGGCTCTTATTGTCTTAGATTTTTTCAAGACAAACTGGTTGTAATTGTAAATAATTTTTTTTTAAGAATCATGAGGCCGTGCGTGAGCACGACTCTATGATTCCCATCCCACTTGCCTACCCGGGCTCAGCGGACTTGCGCTATACACCGGTCTAACATGCCCCACCCCTGAAAGACATGCAACCCAACATACGCACCACACACACCGTCCATGGACACGCCGGATTTAACTTATTCAGAACAATTTCGAACCTACTGCCGTTGGGAGTCTAGTTCTAGAGGTTGGGACTCTAACCACTAGACCACCCGCTGGCCCTGATATATAATTGTTTTAGAATGAAATATTCTATAACAAGTGTAGAATGTAAGTAATACCGTAATTAAAAATTGTATCAGAATGCTTACATTCTAAAATAGTCGTAGAAAAACATTTTTCTGTCTATGGTTACTTGAATAAATTGTTTAATTGTCTAGTTGCCAAATATAGTTAATCTATTATCAAAAGTTATGATTAACATTTTGATTTATTGTTTTTAATTTGCTATAAATGCGGTCGTATTAGTATACCTAAAAATAAATTATATTTTGTTTGTTTACAGATTACGTGAGTAGTATTGCAAAATAAATAACTTTGTTATAATGTTGCTATTTTTAATCATAAGTGCATAAAATTTGGAATGATTTGAAAAGGAAAATAATATTTTTTAAATAACATCATAGCTGCCTATAATATGTGTGAGCTATATAAGCCTTGGGCGAACGAACTGCTGAGCGGGTGTTTGCAGTAGCAAGCTACCAAAGAATGTTGGGGTAGGTCGACACTTAACCGCTGACCACTAAGCTCCCGAAAAGAGAATCCCGTGATAAAAACGAAAAAAAAAGCCCAAAGAACAGCTTCGGAAAAAACTCTGAAAAGGTCGTAATAACAGCTCTATAAACAAATGTTAAGAAAGAAAACCCCCCGCAAAATCATCGGAATAAACATTCGCAGAAAAAGTTTCTTTAAAAAACAGCGAGAAAGATGCTAGTTAAACTTATCACTTTTCTTCATTTCAGATGTCAAAAAAGTGTTTGGATTTAATAAATACGTCCAAAACATTTGCAAATAATTCCAAAATAAAATTCTCACGTATTCGTCTAAATCGACCAGCAAAGAAAAACCAGGTGACTTTTTCAGGGAAAGCTGTTTCGTAATTACACAGTAATCCACTTGCATAAAAATACACCTGCTTTTGTTTGGGGGACATTCTTTGTTCCCGACGAAAGTGTTACAACTCGTTGCGTTGCATTGAATTTACCTGTATTCGTGCATTTTCATCCTTGTAGATGTTTCTAAAATTAATTATCATAACACAGGAAACTATTTAGGTCTAGCCGAGTTTAGTGAGTATGGGTTCATAAACATTCGCTCATAACAATAACACTGCCTTGAGATGTTAGTGTCCGTTGTATTATATGCATATGGAAGAAGAAAGAAGATACATATGCTTTGATGATAATCATATAATTAATACATAGTGCTTTAAACGTGAATACCGAAACCCGCCAACGCAACATTTAATAGTTAAGCTGCCTGGATGATGTAAGGCGTGTTAAAGTATGCGTCACTACAAACAGAGTTCCTAATAAAGCATTTATAATTTGTAGTAAACAGTTTTGATATCGCAATTTGTAAGACAATGAATAGTCGATATCGTATGGTATGTACTTGTTTGTTGTCAGTGCGATAAATACACATTTCCTTAACGCTAGAATTAAAGCTTTGCCATAAATAACCAATTTATACCAACGTGACAGTAACAGTAAAACAATCAATAAACTGACCCGATATGCATTGAGCCGCCAGCGTATTATTCTAGAGATGCAAAATTTAGTCGTGTTGTTATGGTGGGACTGCTAGGGATTTAATATAACGATGGATCTTTTATTCGTATTTCAGAAAATGTAGAAGCTAGGTAAAATTTGAAAATCTTCTTGAAAAGTAATGTCATTTTTCAACATTTCAAATAACTCTTTTATTTATCCTTACATATATAAAAGCTGAAAGGGTATTTTTCTCCGATTCCTCAAGCGGCTACCGCTTTACCAATTTGGACCATTTTTTTTTCAATGAAAGGTCTCTATCCTCAGATGGAACATGAAACATGTTTATATTTTTATTCTACGTCGGTTTTTCAATAATAATAATTATTTTAATTTATATATGAAAGTCTGCTAAACGCGCTTTACTTGAGGCGACATCTACACCAGCGCCGCGTCTTCTTATGTTACTAATGCATCACGTGACTTATCATTTAGCCGGCTCAGTCAACGCTCAGTCTGTCAGTGCATTGTGCGCTGGTGTAACACTAGTTTATTTAAATTTTTAGTATTGGTTAAATTTTAGTGTAATTTTAGCAATATTTTAAATTGAAATGCATGCAAACAATTAAGCAATTATAGATATGTACTCCTTAAATATCTATTTTATCAAAGAAAAACTTCCAAGTGTGCTGCAACTGCAATGAACATCGCGAAAAATCGATTTTGGTTGTTTTTGTAAACAACCTATACATTTTCAATAAATGCATGGCTGCTCTGATTACATTCGTATTGCACATTTGCTGTCGGAATGCTTGCAAACTGCCATTTTCCCTATTCCAATAGACAAGGAGATGACAGCAGGATAAATTATATTTTCTTTACTGCGCAAGTTGGAGAAATGTAATCAGGACACAACTTACGTGGAAATTCCCGTGGCTGTCCAACTCGATATTTACAATTTAAATGACTGGAACTTCGGACTCGAGTTCTATATTCTCGAATGCGGAGAAGCTGTAAAAATTTCGGATTTGGATTTTACATTTCAATACCGACTATTTCATTGTTACATTTGCGATATTGAAGGCTGAGGCAATTTTGGGGCTTGTAGGCATTTATGAATTAAACGGAATGTCAAACACGCAGAATTCGGTTCATCCCGGTTGGATAACAAACACGCTTTCTCTGAAAATATTGAGTTTATGGAAAGCAAAATACTGTTTTCATATGTAAATTTTCTGAATGTCAAGGTAACAACATTAACAACTGAAATAACGACGAAGAAACTGACAGAATTGATTTTGTAACAATAAAGTCAAACATGTTATACACGCACAACACATTTTGACATGTATTTAGAACAGTTTTGAAATGTATATTAAAACCTTATTGGTGTTAACGCAACCGATAGTAAAGTACTACTAAACTGTGCCAAACGAATGTTTGCATTTTGAACAGTATGACAAAATGTGTAGGAGGGGTAAATACCAATTTACTGTGAAAAAACCGATGCAATTTTAAAATATAACAGTGGCATTACGTAAACACATAAATTATTATTCAAACGCCGAAGTTTCTGCGAGATGAAATGATGCAACTAGATCGCATTCTCAAAAAATTGCGTGCAGGTTTACTCAAGTTATGTATTTTGCGTAAATATGTTGCTCACAAACAGAATAAACATTCAGCATTCAGAATATCACAAGTATTACCATAAAAAACAATACATTACTATATTAGCAAAGCATGATCAAACTATTTTACTTACAGGGGCAGTATTTATCCTGTGTAAATCACACATAGCTTCTAGTAGTTAATTTTTTAACCTTAAAATCTGCAAGACAAGAACAGGATGTTTATCCCGCCGAATGCCGGTTAACCGATTGTCAACTCGATCAATGGTGGTTTAATCCTTGTCATCGTGTTCATTATACGGGACCTCCTGCAGAAAAATGTCCACCGGGAATGCCTGGCCACCCCAACAATGTATTGCTCTTGAAAAAGAACCGTAGATTCGTATTCTACGCATGTGGAATAACTGATCTGGACAAACGCGATTTCCCTATCACCCCCCACTGCCCCCCACTGTTGCTTTTTCGAATTTTGACTTCAAATTCAGCATGAACCTGTTTAGTGTGTAAAACTCGAGTTTTTGTCCTTGCATGCTCCCGGGAAAATTACTAATACTCTTTTTTTCATATTTTTAGTTATAATTAGCCGTGTTACACAAAGACATTAATTTTGATACCAAATAACTGCTCAAGTGTCTTTCCTTGTTTTGTCGTGAAAATTATAATAATTAATAATTTTTAAAATATCGCATTGATTTTTCCGTTTTATAAACTGTGAAAGAGCCAAGAGAAAGAAGAAAAATATATAAAAAAGTACAGGGTAAGTAAAAAGTAAAGCATGATGTCTGTAACTTCGTAAATACTGATTCTATAAGAAATAGCCGTAATAAAATATGTTTGTTAAATTTCAGCCCATACTTTGTCGGTGTTCCATTTATTATACCTTAAGTTATGTGGTTACTATGGTAACCAACATTTGTTTTTTAATCGCCTGTATTTTTATCGCGTTTTTGAATTTAGCAATTACTGGTACAATTTTTTTTCATGGTATTAAATTGTTGTGATAACGTTTTTTGACTGAAATACCTATAAAGTGTAAACATTTTCTAGTTAAAATTGCAATTAAATAACGAAGCTTATAAAAAATTGAATATGAAGAAAGTGTACGCTAACCAGCAGCTAACCAATTTTTATTAAGGTTAATGTTTCATAGAATTAATAATCAATTTAAATAAGACTTAATGAGTTACTGTTTACTCGCCCTATTTAAATTTGAAGTAAAAAATTAAACAAAATTAATTTAATAATATTGCCATTTTACTATTTAACTGTCTTTAGTGTTTAGAGTTTTCCACAAAGTTCAGTTTGTTGTTATGGCGCCAAATTATAATTTGGGATTATTCGGGAATTTTCAATAAGTTCTCGCCGGGAAAAAACCTAATTTGGAAGTTATTCTTTTTGGGAATTTTCCTAGCTACACATCATTACATGAAACCAACTGCTTTAAAAAATAGGGAGTTGGGGGAGAGGTACTTTACTTCAATATAGACGCGCTCGAAAAAGAATCTTAGATTCGCATTTCGCGCATTTTGAATAGCCGATCTACGCAAGCGCGATTTTCCTACCACCCCTCGGCGCTTCTCTCCTAACGAGTTTTCAAAAGTGTATGATTTTCTGCTAAAACATTGGTATAATTATGTTAAATGACAGTAGGCACAATTTTCCATTGAGGAAATACCTCTGGGAAGTTTCCTTCTGGTCGTTTACCTGAACAGTTTAATTGCATAATCGCCCAAAAAGCCAAAGTGTAAAATTGATTTTCGATATGAAGGAATAAATATTGTTTGCTATTAGAAAATACTAACAATCGGAAAGTAACAAAGTTTTCAAAACGTTTTTTTAATTTTCATAATTTTGAAAATTATCAAAATTTATAAAAGATTTCAGATATTCTACAAATTTAGTTTTCAAAAATTTCTAAATATTCTCAAAATTTTAATAAACTATAAAATAGCAAATTTTTAAAGACTTTAAAAAATATCTAATATAAAATATAACATTTTAAAACTTTTTGAAAACATTAATAATTATCTAAAATTCCAAAAATCATTATTATTAGACATTTCAAAATTTTTGAAAAGTTTACATATTTTTTAAAAATTTCAATAAATGCAAAGGAGGTCCCTTATTTAAACCGCAGTGTGACAGCAATTCTGAAATAAATGAATACTGAACTGCATAAAAACTAACTAATTACGTTAATGTTTATGCTCTAATATGTTTAGTAAATGTATAATTGTCTGCATGTCCGACTGTTTTCTCCGCTGAATTATAAATCGGCCGCGCGTCGTTCTGTTTGCTTTGCCGCTGTGTGCATGGTATGAGTTTCTACCACGACCGTGTGTTTTCCGCGAAGTCTGGATTGGCAATCAAAAGGCAGCATCTCCGTTCATCTAATTATACACTGTAAACCCAATTTTCTTATTTGCAGTGAAAACTGCAGTGGAGCGCTGCACCGCTGTACATACGAATATGCGCCTTATACAACTAATGCGTAAAGTTGTGGTTTCTAGTAACGAAGACGGCGGAAGTAAAAGGTGAGACAGGTGGAAGAAATCCGGGTTTAATATACGGATGTATCAAACTGCGTGTTAACTATGGAGATCTCGCTTATTTGAAGAGATACGACGATGGTTAAATTAGAGAAAAGTTGTGGAATTTTATGCCCACTAATAATCTAGAAAGATATCTATCTTACTTAGTTTCTGAAACAACTCAAAAAAACTGAAATTTTGGATTATTTGTTTTCATTTGTCATTTATATTACATATTTCTAGTTAACACATTATTAGGACACTTTTTTATGTTGAATCTAAATTTTTAATCAGATTCGGTATAACTGCTACCATTGCTCATTTTTGACTGTCAACTTTTGTTTTCTTATGGTCGGCATTTTATTTTTTTTAATATTTGAATAGAGTTTTTAATTCCGATTTCAACGATGTGTCACACTTTGCATTTTGTTTAGGTTTTGTAAATTTTTTACAGACAATAATAATTTCATAAGAGTGCCAGGGAAAGACCACGTCATTTACTTTATTTTGAAAAAATCTAGTAGGCCATGAACTGATGGAAGCAAAACAAAACACTACTTTTATTTACTTTGGCCTTTATACATTAGGTATGCAAAAATTTCAGGAAACTTTGTTTTGAGCGTAGGCAGCAGATTAAGTTATTTTTTACAAAAACAAATACATGACACAGTTACTAACACACAGAACAGAGAGCTTATTTTAGACGATCTTCTGAACATGTTTTACAAAGGTGTCAAATGTTTTGAACATTTATTTAATAATTGTTCGTATTAGTGTAGTTCTAGTGTTATCTGTTGTATTTATTTAACCTGTTATTCAAATTTGTTATGTCAGTTACAAACATAAAAACTGCAGGTAAAATTTTCAGTAAATTGTGTATGAAAATTTGTCATTCATTTGTTTTTATAAAAAATAAGATAACCTGCTGCCTACGCTTAAAACAAAGTTTGCTGAAATTTACCTAATGTATCTAAAGTTAAAAATACATAATAACAGTGTTTTATTTTACTTCCATCAGTTCATGGGCTACTAGAATTTTTCAAAATAAATTAAATGACGTGGTCTTTCCATGGCACACTTATGAAATTTTTGTATTCTGTAATAAAATGTTCAAAACCTAAACAAAATGCAAAGTGTGACACATCGTTGAAATCGGAATTTAAAATTCTATTTAAATATAAAAAAAAATTCAATATATATCAAAAAAAGTTGACAGTCGAAAATGAGCAATGGTAGCAGTTATACTGAATCTGATAAAAAATTTAAATGTAATTAAATTCAAAAGTGTCTTAATAATGCGTAACTAGAAATATGTAACATAAATGATAAATGAGTTATATAGCCGAAAACAAAAAATCCAAAATTTCAGTTTCACTATGGAGTAGAGTATAATTATGGAGTATAAAGAGTACAATATAATAACGTAATTTTCCTCTACAATAATACGCATTTCTACTAAAGTAATCCCTTCTAATATTCTCCAAATGCTGTAGAAGTAATTATTTAAATGTTGAACCAACGGTAAATTTTTATTTTAATTTATTTTTCTTAATTTTAAAACAATTATCTACAAAATATAGCTTGTGCATGTCTGGCTGTGCTTTTATCAAATTACCTAGGGTCAATGGTCTTAATAGAAAGCTTACGTCTTACAACATGAATTTATATAAGGTATAGCTAAAGAACAATTTATTTTAGTGCTGTCAGAAAGTTGACTGGCCAGAAAATAGAAATATAAACGGGTTGTCAAATGTATAAGCTTGCTATGACAAATCACTTGTTTGTGGATAAAATGTACAATCACCTTTGGAGTATTTCTCTGTTTATTATTTTAAGATTGCATCATAAACTGTCGTGAGCAAATGAAAGTGGCCACTAAAATTGCGGGTGTGTATGTGATAAATAGGTTTAACAGTCGAGGTAGAGGAGCAGTAATTGGTATTGGATTAATAAAAACCTAGTTCAAAAGATATAAATATGGCCAAAATCCAGTGGCGGTTTCTCCATTGGGTCAAATGGTTATTGACCTTCCAATGCAATAAGAAAAAAAATAATTATTTTTTGTTTGAGTACATAACATATTACACACTATAAAATTTAACAAGTACTGTATAGTTAACATTTGTTTGAGATTTCAACGCGAGAACGTTTATTAAAGAGCTCCCACAGGATCCGAAAACGTTTGAACATCGCGCGCGCGTTAATCGAATCTACGCGAGAGTCATATGGCTGTTTGTCCACAATTCAGTTATACGCCACCGAATAAAGCTGCCGGTTTAAAAAGGCCTTTAAATGAATAAGAGTGAAATAGAAAGCTCATTGCGGTAAAATTCAGATTACACAAGGTAAAAGAGGAAAGAAGCTGGTGCGCATTAGAGACTTCAGGGTCGATGACCCCAGTTTCTGATTAAATGAGTAAGATTAAAAAAGTAAACAGCGCATGCTAATCACGTGTAGTTGGTGTATTTCTTCACACGTTCGTTTTATGTTGGTATGACACAAGGTTAGTAACAAACGTTCTTTGTGTAGAAATAAACGGGGATTTTTTTGTAGAGCGGTTTTGTCTGTGATGTGTTCTTGTGTAGTAAATTACAATTGTGTAGTAAAACTTAATTTATTGCTATAAAATATCTGTGCAAAAAATAATGGAACTTAAAGTTCAACGTGGTTTGAAGTTTGAAGAACGTTTGAAGTTAAAAGAAAACGGTCGCCCACACCCAAATCTAATTATTAAACAAATAATGTATAAAGTTAAATAAAAAATAATAATATTTTAATAAGTCAATGTATGCTTCATCGGATTGAATTTGTGGATGTGATATACCTAAGAAACGCTTTCTTCTGTATCCCATGTCTGTTATTTTGCGATGATGCAATGTGGTGTAAAAACGGCGTGATTGAGCATTTAAAAATTAAAGTACAAAAACATTTTTTATCAGCAAATTATATGAAAAATTCTATAAATTTTGCCGCACTTGGTAACGTGGATATCAGATTGCAACTAAACAGTGCTTATCGAAAATCTATTAAAGATTTTAATGAAAATGCTGATAAAAATAGGTATATTTTAAATAAAATTATAGATTGCATAGAATGTTGCGGAGTAATACAGAAAAAGTTAGGCATACCATTCTTAATAATTTTGTGCCAACTGCTCCATCAACATGCAGAAAAAGAAATAAATTAAATGAAGATTTAAAACTTTGAATTGCAGTAGAAATTTGCGACGTAATTGTGTCGGAGGTTGAACATAGATTTATATTTTCTAATCATTTAATTGTTTCGCAGTTATTTCAAGCAAATAAATTCGAGGATTACAAAAAATGTTTTCCACAAAATGCTTTTAAATTAGTCAAGACTAGTTACCCCGTTATAAACGATTTAAAATTAAAAACCGAACTAGAAGTGCTATACGATCGTGAGGATTTTAATGAAAGTGCTGGTGCTGTTGCAATACTACAATTATTTATAAACAATAATCTTGGCAGACTTTTACCGAGAGTGTAAAACTTATTAAAGTTTTGTGTACTTTCCCGATGACAACGGTGGAAAGCGAGCGTTGCTTCTCTACTTTAAATAGAATAAAAACATTTTTGCGTAACACGATAGGGCAAGAAAAGTTAAGTGCGTTTGCTATGTTAAGCATCGAAAAATCGTTAATTAATAACATTGACAATTGTAATGAACTAGTGATAGATCATTTTTCCAACGCGAAGGAGCGAATGATCGACTTCAATTATAAGTCTACCTAAAATTTGGCTGGGTAAGTACATTTTTATCAAAAAATATTTCAAAATGACCCCCCAGTACGCCACACCACGAGCCGTCACTGCCAAAATCGATGACAAGATTCTTACGACAGTACTTACTTGCTGTACAGTTTTACTGTCTACAACTAAATACAAAAAAAATTAATTGTAAAAACTAAAAGCGCTTTTAATTGAAAAGTAAATTGTACAGCTTTTCCTATGCTTGATCGTGAAAGTTTTTAAAAAGTTATACGAAAGCTACCGAAACAATTTTGCAATTTATAATTTCGCGATTTTTACTTAAATATTTTCCGCTTTTAACTATGTGACGTCAACTGCTCGCTTACGCACGTTGGAAGCCCCTGGCTCATAAATAAATCGTCGAAATGGTATCTATCGGCAAATTCCCATAACGGCAATTGGGAAAAGCGCAGGTCTCAAAACCAAAATTTCTCGAAAGTGCGTAATAAATTATCTCAAAAACGTACTTTGTCAACATATATAAGGTGGGCTTAGTTCTAAACTGTCTTGTGTTTTGCAGAAAAACAACAAAAAATTACTTAACACATTTATAAATGAAGGCTTTCTTTCTGATTCACAAAATACTGTTACACATTAGGTCATTAAAATTGTCGGTGTTTAGAGTGATGTTTTTTTTATCTTCTCAGTTAAATAGTGTATACCTTTAGCACCTGCTGTTTTCACAATGCAGTGTAATAGAGAGAGACGACGATCCATTATTACACAAATACAACAAATAGTGCTTATTTATTGCATTAAAACGGACTAATATTCCCACATAAATGTATGGGCCCGTAATCAATGTGCTTTGCTTTCTCTCAAAAACATTTGTTTAACAATAACTAAAACATTCTGATCAGAACCAGACAAAACTGCAGCATGAGATAGCCCGACGATAAATAAATAGAAAAATACGGGTGGCCGCGCGAACAGGTAACAACCGGTAATTTTCTCAATTTTTTAATTATCAATTTGACTTTTTTTCTGGGTAATATAAACATAAACATGCATATTACAACATAAAATAGTGTTAATTTGGACTTCCGGTTTAAGCGGAAGTGATAGCAATTTTTCTATTTTTAATAGAACACCCTGTATATTTGTGCATATTTGGATAGACCATTTAATTTTCTTTGCAGCTATGTATAATACTTACCTATTAACTTTTAATTTTGGCCACTAGAAGGCGTTTTAAAAAAAATCGTAAATGCCCAATAATGATATTCATAATTTTTTTTTAAGTTGGCTTGAAAACAAAAGAATAATAAACTTTTTTTTAATTTGTTTAAACATTATATTGTGGCAATAACATATTCAAAAATTAAAAGAATTCTCAATTTTGAAACTGTCATAAATTATTTTTTTTAATACCCCTACTTAACTTTTATTGCGTTTTTTAAATTGCCATTTTATTTACTTTAACTTAATACCAATAACATACCTTAGTATTTTCAAAATAGCAAGAAAAAATAAAATTATTGTATTAAAACGGATATTATAAATAGCTACTTTTTTGCAACTAAGTAGGCTTTGAAAAATAAAATATCAACAAGGCATGGTATTGATATTCAATTGAAGCAACTAAAATGACAATTTAAAAAATGTACTAAAACTCAAGTGGGAGAATTAAAAAAAAATAAGTTATGCCCGTTTAAAAATTGAAATTTTTTTACATTTTCTTAATATCTTCTTGCCACAATAAGATGTTTAATATAATTAATAAAAAAACACTTAATGTTCACTATTCTTTTGTTTTCAAGGCCAACTTAAAAAAAAATAATTATGAATATCATTATTTGGCATTTAAGGTTTTTTTAAAAACGCCTTCTGGTGGCCAAAATTAAAAGTTAATGGGTAAGTATTATACATAGCTGCAAAGGAAACTAAAAAAGCTCTTCAAATATGCAAAAATATACAGGGTGTTGCATTAAAAATAAAAAAATTGCTATCACTTCCGGTTAAACCGGAAGTCCAAATTAATACCGATTTATGTTGTAATATGCATATTTATGTGTATATTAGCCAGAACTAATGTGAAATTAATAATTTAAAAATTAAGTAAATGGCCGGCTGTTGCCTGTTCTCGCGGCCACCCGGTATAGTAATTTCCTTTGTTTTTGATTCACGCTGTTATGGCAAAAAAACGTTTGCAATGGCAACGTTTCATGTAATATCTCGTTTGCTTACATAACCGTCGTTTCGTTGCAAAAACTATAGTGTCCATCTGTGACGCGCATAGTCGAACTTTTGCCACCTTGCAATCTTTTAGAAAACGAACGTTCTCTTGCTTCTGGTTATTAAACGGCGTTAAACCTTTTAGAAAAGTAGGGTATGTTACTTGTAATATCGTTTGCTCTGCTTGTTTACCAGAGAGGGCGTCGCCCAAATTCTCTCCTTCACGCGCCGCCACTGAGTATATTTCAGTATAGGGTAGTATTGATTTCAAGGAAATTTTCAAATTCAAAGTTTTGACGAAAATATGTTTTGGAACTCCAGGAACACAAAAACGTGGTTTTTAAAATAAGCCTTTCTGTGAATGAGTGTCTGCGGTTTATAAATGCCGAACGGATGCGATGGTTCGATTTTGTGAGCTTTGGAAAATTTAACGAAAACGTAAGATTTAAAAAAATTATAAAGCGGAAGTATAGACACATTTCGTTGGTAGCAGTTTTTCCCAAACCGAATTTTTACATCTGAAAACGGAAGGGGGGACATTAGGGAAAATGCAATGCTTTTTTCTAAACTTTCTAGCTTCAAAATGGCAGCCGTATAATGTTTTGAAAATTGGGACTTTGATGCCTTACTACTAAAACACCAGTTTGATAGATCAAAATAATATATTGCTCAAAAACTGCGGATACATTTTTAAAAATTTTGTTAGCTACAATTTAGTTTGGGTTCCAGCTCCCCAATTTTTTTTAATATTAGTTTTACATTCTATAGGCTGATAGAGCTGGGAATGAGTTATAATTTGGATGGTGACCTAGTTCGCCGATTTCTCTGCGACGCCTGCTAAGAATTTTTAAAACTCGACAATTCGTGCTTTATTATTTAATAAACAGAGAACATTAAAAATATTGCTTAAGCTAAATTGCTAATGAGTGATAGTAGAATAAGGTTTTAAACTTATTGTTTAGCTGCAGCAATGTTTAGGGGGTTAATTTTCGCCCTCTTACTAAATTTTTGACATTCATCTGTTTTTGGTTTTAATTGATGCCAAGCAATATTTTTCCAAAAAAAAAATCGATTTTGTTTTCTTTTAAATTTCCATTAATACAATTAAACGGCAGCCGAAAATAAAAGGTAAGTATTTTTATTTTTTTATTAAAATAGTTTTGTGTACTAGAACGTCAACTTTCCGTATAGAAAACTGTGACAAATTTATTGCAAAATACTTCAATAATGCATTTTACTCGTTTGTTATACAGAGTGGTTAGGAAAATCCCGGCCACTTTTCTTGCGGCGGTCAAGAGATGGCGCTTTAGTAAAGAAAAATTAAGTTAAAATACTGGCAACAACGCAGAATCCAAGACGTTTTAGTTGTTTTGATTTAATATGGGGCGTATTTGATAACTAAAACGTCTTGGATTCTGCGTTGTTGTCAGTATTTTAATTTAATTTTTCTTTACCTAAGCGCCATCTCTTGACCGCCGCAAGAAAAGTGGCCGGGGTTTTCCTAGCCACTCTGTAGTAGAGTTTGAACATTTAGGAGAAATTATTTCCATTCTTGCATTATTTTTACTAAAGCTATATTCCTTACAGTATTATAAAATTTGAACCAATGCAATGTTCGCTTTTCTTGTAAAAATCGTTTGTTTTATTTTCTTAACTATTTTATAAACAAATTAACGGTGCAACTTTTGTTTTTTTGCATTTGTTATAAGAATGATTTAAATTTTTCATTAGTAGGCACTTAGAAAATCATTTTGTATTTTTAATTTAGCATAGCTAGGTAAAGATTTTGTCTTTTAACCTTTTTCCTTGCTTCCTCTATTCGTATTATTCATGCATCTAAGTAATCATTGTTTCTACATTGCAACGAAGTCGTTTTATTATCAAGTTTCAATTAAAATGAAACCACTCTCATTGGCATTCTTTTTTGCTTGATAGCTTAATATTCATTGACTAAGACATTGTCTTGGATTTCGCTTCAGCAATGCCACGAGTTTAGATAATAATGAGTATGTTCAATCCACCACAGTTCTCTGTATGTCAGCTAAGTAAAGCTTGTTACGTGCAGTTCTTTCTCTCTTAATTATTATAATTATATCAGACGTACGAAATAACTCAATGAAGTTTTGTTATGTTTTCAACGAACCTTCAACTCTAGCGTTATAGTCCGTATGTTTTTATTATCGTTAATATCGATATCGTTGTTTTGGTAATTGTTCAATTACTGTTTAGCTAAACGACCGAAGGGAAATATGCAATATGTCTTTTATTAATGGGAGTTTATTCGTATGGTCATTTAACATGTCCATACCGATTTTGAAGTGAAAATTATTAAACTATCGTAAAAAACGATGGTGAGGGTGACCGGGAGGTGGTAGAACAATCGCACTTGCGCAGATTGGCTATTTGACATGCGTAGAATACCCATCACTGTGCACTTATTTCGATTGCTTGTATATTAAAGTACAACACCTCCCAACCCCTTTTTAGGGCAGATTTATTTCGCTATTTTGCGGTTTCATGCCAGTGAGATTACCAATCTTTTAAACCTAAATTGGGTTTTCTTTGTTCTTTCTTTTTTGCTGTATTAGTGTATCACACACTTACAGACACACACAGACACCATAGCAAAACTTGTTTCGTCGGTATTGTCGGATCCTAAAACGGGGCAACAATACTTTCCTATAGCTATACTCCGAATAGCGAGAAAGGTAAAAATAGGCGAAACAGGTCGCTTGTACTTTCGCATTGTTTTAAGTTTTAAATATCTTCGAGCCAATAAATGAAACGGGAATAAAATAATTAAAAAAGAGGTAATGTACCAGCGGTGATTTGACCTTGCAACAGCCGGAGCAGTTCGATGTTTCATACCGTATAAGAATAGTACGTTACAGCTAGTCGCATAGAATCACGGCAAAACCACAAACCTACAACTAATTGTATGCACTTTGACCTTCGGACCAAAAAACCGCTATAAAAGCTTTATTCGAAGAGTTATCAAAAATATGCAAAGAATGAAAAATATATTTTTTAACTAGAGCTCGTTGATAGGTGTAGTTAAAATCACGTAGCTGCCGAAAAACGCGTGGTTGGTATTATATATTTTTTTTCTTAATTTTTAATACGGTTGAAAAATCATGTTACTCCTAAGACACTATTTCAAATTCAACTGTGTAAAGTTTATAACAACTGACGTTTGCGTTTTTAAAATTAATAATTAATCAATTATAAATTTAAGAAAAATTTTAAAAACGGGGTTAATATTAATAGTACATTTTTGCGACAAACCGTTCTATGCAATCAGTCGCATGCGATAAATTGTCGCTCGCGTTTATTGTCGTGGGATCAAATGTCGTGCGTTGAACTGTCCGCAATGATCTATCGGCGATCAATTGTCGAGTGATTAAATGCAGATTAAAAAAAAGTGAGGGAAAAAAGCCCACTTACTATAATTGATAAGCAATCTTTATATTAAACCGCTAACTGTCTTACCATAACACGACGATGGGCTCTTATATCTGCGCTCAGCTTAGTGATTGTTTTCGACGAATGTTTATGTTGCTATCATTACTGTTGCTATAGTTTGGTTAATTATGGCCCACTTCCATTATGGTGGGTCGGGCATCTTTTTAATAACAGACAATTATTATAATAAAAGCTTTGCATACAGAACATTATTAAAACTTTATTAGAAACAGCATTTGCTTATCGCGAGTTGTGTGAATACAAATGTGAGCATAATTAGAATGATATGACAAGTAAAGACAATAATTAAAAAAATCATTACTTATTTGGAAAAAATAAATAGGCAAATAACAATTAAGCCAACTAATTTTAACATTTACAACGCGAACCAAAAAGTAATTTTCCTATGAAATGATTTGTGTCTGTTTGTTTGTTTCTAATACTAAAACTAAGCGGTTTTTTCCAGTATATAATATCAAGTTTACAAGTTCGACACTTCGGCGACCCAAATATTGGAAACTTTAGTTAAAATGACAAACGCTAAAATTTACGATTACAAAAATTAAAGCCTAATTGTGTATTAATTTTTTTCCCAAATTAATCTTTTGAGTCCCTTACGCTCCAAAACCTTCTCTGGTATCTAGTTGTTCGGATTCGACGTTAAACTGTAGGTCCCCCGTACTCCACCTTAGCGCTAAGGAGAGTACGTGGCAGAGAAGAGTGCCGGTGCCCGGCAGTGGGACGTAAAGGCTAATTGCGATAACGCTCCAAAACTTATTTTTCGTTAAAATCTCGAAATAAAAAATTTTCACGAAAACAATACTTTCGCGTTCGGCATGTTACCTATGAGAAATTAAAACTATGGAAGTCGTTAAGTAGAATGTAGAAAGAATGTAGCGAAGAATTTTTCTTAAAATTTTGCATGTTGTAAGCCATATTCTATTGTTTTTTTAAGAGCCTGTAATATGAACACCTCATGAATGAAAATTTTTTAAATACTTAAATAAATATGTTTTTTCTATTTTTTTTCTTTGATTTACCCAAATAGAAGCAAATAAATATTTAAATGCTAAACATATGTACCGAAATTTTAACAGTAACTCTATAGGAGCTATTCTGGCTTTAGCTTTCAAAGCCGACCGAAAAGGAAATTCAAAAGGTGAATGATTTAATTGGCTAAAACTTACAAAGAAGCTTTCCAGTTTAAAATTCCATCGTACAAAAAGATTAATCAATAAAAACATCGTCCAATAATATTATTCTAGGAAAACCACCCGTGACGGTATATTCTGCTTGCAATATTATATTTTTTGTTAAAGGAATTTCTGTTGCCAGAATTTTGTGCAAAAAAACTTTGTAAAGCATTTTTTTAGCCTCTCGACATCCGATTTTATTTTGCTCTTTTACTGTGTGTCCACAGCTACTATCTATACAGCGTGTATCAACAATAAGTACAAATATAAAAATGCACAGTAGATATAGTATTTACGAACCAGAAAAAGAATTGTTTATAAAATGGGTTTTTAAGGTACGATGGAGAATATGCTCCAAAATTGCATGAGTACTGCAGAATATTAATAAAACTTTGAGTTTAAAACCATGTTATTGGTAGAAAAACCAAAACTGAAAGAAAATTACCTTGTACAGTTTAAATGCATTTTAAATCAATTTTAGTAGTTCTCGAACAAAATTTTATTTTATTTTACGTACTTTATTAATTAAAAAAAAATTTAAATAATTTTTGAAAACTGAATGGGACCACTAAATTTTACTTAAGCTAATCTATTATTGGTTTCAATACATGTAACTATTTTTATACACCCTGTATATTAAATAATTAATAGTTTCAGCCTTTACTTGGTGATACTGCATTTTAAAAATAATAAAAACACTACAAAACTTTGTACAAAATATCACATTTAATAAACACTACAAGTGACCGCGGTTTCGTTCTTCACAGAGACATTGTCAAACTAAATACTAAAAACTAATGTAGGTACAACATTAAATAAAATTTCTGAAGAGTGGGGTGTATATAAGGTCAAGTTGGTCGTTTAAAATTATTTTATCAGGTATGTTTTTGTGCTTGTAAATTTCCAATGATTCCAAAAGGATAAGTCTAAGGCCTTTATTAGCGAGGTGCATCACTGACAAGCTATTATCCCCAAAACAATGGCCACTATCTAACGCGTGATTGGCAAAAGTGGATGTTCTTTTTTTATTTTTAAAGGCACTCAAATGTTCTTTAAATCTAGTGTTAAAATTCCTTCCCGTTTGTCCTATGTACACCCCCTCGCAATCATTACAGGATAATTTGTAGACGCCTGGTTTTTGCAGTTTGTTTGTCTTACTTTTCGCATTATATACTAAATTAGACATTATGAGGTTTGAAAGTTACCTTATTGTTACATTTTTTGACTATATTATATAGATTTTGTTGGATATTGGACCAAAAAATGAGAGTGTATTATAAAAACTTTGTTGGTTCTTAAATACCGGAAAAATTAAACCTTCTCAATGTTTTCTTAATTTTGTGTTCAAGAGTTGGTCAATGACATTTGCTTTAAAACCATTATTTACGGCGATTTGTTTTATCACGGACACTTCTTTATTAAAACTATCACCTGAAAGAGGTAAACACACTGCTCGATGCAACATGGCGTTAAAAGAACTAATCTTCTGATACCACGGGTGTTGCGAAATCTTGTGGATAGTCACTCCAGAAAATGTAGGTTTCCTGTAGCTGTCGAAACTGATTTCATTGTTGTTATGTGATATTGTAAGATCCAAAAAGTTTAATGTTTTGTTTTTCTCTATTTCCAGTGTGAATTTAATTCTCGGATGAACTGAATTAAAAAAAATTAAGTAATTTGTGTAATTGTCTTTCAGTGCCATTAAAACCCACTAAAATGTCGTCAACCTATACCAGAACATTACTTGCTGTTGGAATTAAAAATTTTTTCTTCTAGGTGCGACATGAAGATTTCCGCTAAAAGTGGGCGATAAAAGTGGGCTTGGTGATCCCATAGGTAGTCCGTTGCTCTGCTTGTAAACATTATTGTTAAATTCAAAATAGTTCTGATTTAGTACGAGTTCGAACAGTTCTATTATTTCATTTTTTACGATAATGTTTACGTTCTTTTGGTCTAATAAGTTTTTAACTAACACTCACCCCGGGGGATGTTTGAAAACATATTGCTAACATCAATCGACACTAATTTCGTATTGTTTGTGAGTTTTACGTTTGATAGTTTTTTAGTAAGTTCTAGAGAATTTTTAACACTGAATTTGCTATGAAAGTCTGTAACGTGCAGATTTTTAAGAGTGTTTTTAACTGCTAGTTGAAATTTATTTGTAGGATCTTGATTTAATATTTCTGGGTTTTCTTTTTCTAAAAAGTCATTCATTTTTGGCAGGTATAAATCATGTGGTATAATAACAGTCGTATTGCCTTTATCTGCTTTTGTGAGAATTAGATTATTATCAATTATTTTCTGTTTTATATGTTTTATAGTCACCATCTCCAAATTTTTTGTTGTTAGCTGGTTATCTTTTTCTAAAATTTTATTTATAGTTTCCTTCGTTAAATTATTGTTACTGATTTTATAAACTGCGATTTCTGAATCAATTGCTAGAATTTCTTTATAATTCCTAGGAGTATACATTGGGGCGTATTTAGGTCCTTTATTCAAAATTTTTTGTTCTTTTGGGTTGAACGTAACATCTGATAGATTTTCCGTTTTCTTATAAAAAATGGTGTCATTTATTTTTATGTCCCTGTATATTAAATCCAAATTTCTTCTGCCTGTCTCATTTTTTACTGCCGCCTTCGGGCTTCTGCTACTAGAGGCAGCATTTTTACACTGGCCAACACATTTTTTAACTTTTTATTTTTTCTTTAGTATCTATATACAATTTATTTTTGTTTTCTAGTTATAATTATAATCTTTAAAAAAATTACTTAAAGCAGTTGAGGCGTTAAGATAAAAGATATTACGCATAATAAGTAATAGGTACACTATTGCATTACAATTAGAATATTTTCCTCTTCACTTTCCTTTTGTATGGGGCTGTGGAACTTTCTGATATCAATGTTCAGCCGTAATCAGAAAGCATTTCGCTGTTTCACTTCCCTTGGTAACGTCTTTCGATAGTGGCAATGTCTTGATGAAACCGTTCTCCGTGCTCATCACTAACGTCACCAAGATTCGGAGGAAAAACAACCAAGTGGGAATTTAAGAAGTGTATTTAAAGGCTTCAGTTACAACCCAATGCTTGATAACTCCTAAGAAGTTTACCGACAATTTCTTTGTAGTTTTCAGATTTTGTATTTCCCAAAAAGTTTTGTTTTACCGCTTTAAAAGCATTCCAAGCAGAACGTTCTAAGTCGCTTAGAGCTTCTTCAAATTCTGTAGGTATCTCGCATTAATAGATTAATTTGGGGTCCTGCAAAAGTACCCTCTTTAATTTTTGCAGCAGTGATATTGGGAAATTTTTGTTTGAGATATTGAAATCCATGTTCTTCTTTGTTCATGGCTTTGACAAAGTTTTTCGTAAAACCCAATTTTATATGCAACGGTGGTGAGACACTTTTGTCACGCTCAACTAGTGCCGGATGGATTATGTTCTTTTGCCCAGGAATATGCTGCTCTCTTAGTGGCCATTGTTTAATGAAAACAAATGAAACAACAATGATTTGTGTATTGAAGTTGTAAGCCAAGCAGAATTGCCACAACTTTTAAATCAGTACTGATGTACGCACCATTTATACTTTCTGTAATTAATTTTGTCAAGAAGGCATACCATATATTCATAAGATTCCTTCATATGAACAGCATGTCCAACAGGAACTGAAGGGTAAATATTTCCATAGTGTAGAAGAACATCTTTTAAGCTCAGTTAAATCAACATTATTGCAGAAGGAAAAACCCTCTTCAGTTGAGAAATACTGTGACAATTCTTTCTGACGATTGCGATATACTGAAATACGCGTATCTGAAGCTAACAACTTCCATCTTTGCAATGTTGATCATAGGATCTCTGCTTGAGTTTTTGATAAATTCAAATCTCGAACCAGCTCATTTAGTTCTAATTGAGTTATTAAATGAGGTTTGTCTTCTTGAGTTGCTCCTTCTGTTTCCTGTATGAACTTGTTCTTCTTTCTAAACGTTTGAACATGTTGGTACCAAGAAGGCTGTCAAATGAGGTACCGGACGAGTAGCAGAAGTCAAACTGGGATAAGCAATTGTCTTCTTATTTTTGCCAGAAAACCCGAAGATTTTGGTGCAGCAACAGTAGCAGTTCGTCGTATTGTCCGTTTGCTTATGCCAAATCATAGGAACCGAAAACGGCATAGCAGTGTTCCTACCATTTAACCAGCTGTTTAGAGTAACAGAACAACGCGCACAGCAAGTTTTAGGAGTCCAAGATTTGTTTTGATTTTTAATTATAACACCAAAGTAGATGTAGTACGCTTTTTCTATTGTAAATGTAATATTTCGCTAGAGCTGCTGAATAGTTAATTCTTCGTAAACATAACAGAAACTGTTCGGATCATTTATTCACTTACAAGACAAATCGAGCCAACTCAATTTTAATACTCGTAATAATCCTTCTGTGCCTTCTTATACACCCGCATGTTCGCATGTCTACGACGTTCCAAAATATGATTGGTTTAAAAGCAAAGAGAGGCGTGGCTTACGGTTGTGACGTATAAAACATGTCAAAACTTGTTCAACACAAGATTTCTTTCAGTGTTTAACATTAATGCGGTAAAACAGAAAATGTCAAATCCAGTAAAAATTATTATATTTTAGGAGAAAACTGTTATTGAAAATTTGTCAAAATTCTGACGTGGTAGAAGAAAATTGAAAATGTTTTTATAATCAGCATAAAAATGTACATACGGTACACGTATTAGAGTATAAGAAAAACCCTTTGTTGACCAGTGTTATTTTTAGCACTAAATCAGGTATTAAAAAATTAACATTTATATAGTTTATAATATGTTTTGCATGCTCTAACGAACAGACAAATAATATTTAACAAAATTATATGCTGCAAACAGTAGAACACAGAAATCATATACAAACACGTGGATTAAAGGACAGTGTCCTTTGTAGGTACACCTATATTAAGAGACAAAGGTTAAATTAAGCTTACAATGCAATGTCGTATTCCTGGGATTTCACAAGTTGCGGCCGGCTTATTGTGCTTCATAAACAACCTTTGTCAGATTTTATTTTATTTTTTTTTAAATAATGTTACGAAACTAAATTTATAAACTTTGATATGTAATTCGTTAGGCAATTTGAGAAACCCAGTTGATAAATAAAAATATCTTCTGAATTGGTAAATTTGGCACAGTAGTTTTCAAAAACGAAACAAATTTCAGCGGTCCCACTTAGCAGCTGTAACTGCCTGACGGTGCATTTCAGGAGCTATCTCTACTCTATATGAATCACCTTGATCGTTACGGAAAAACGTTCAGATCTGAACGATTTTCCGTAAAATCCTTAACGTCTGATAGGCGACAGTGGTATATTAGTATAAGAAAATTTACGAATATCTTGCTGTCGTTCAAAAATAATATTAAATTGACACACACTGTTAATTTTTCGTTTGCTATACAGGGTGTGTTGCAACCTGGTCAAGTACACGATACTTTTCTTTAAATATGTACTGGAATACTGTAAGTACTTTCAAAGTACTTTTTTTTGTTAATACTCGTTACTCGTACTCGTGAATTATCGCAAGTACTCGTAATAAGTACTCAATGTATTTACGAGTATTTTTGCGAGTATGTGATTCCCCTAATTCGGACATTAAATACAAAACCAGTTGAAGCTATAATACATGTATTTGATTTCTTATATACATGACTGTGATTCTTCTGTCTCCGTCAAAATTGAACGAGGATTTAATTTATTATTTATTTAATTATTATTTTTACAAAGCAAATTAAAAATTCAAGCCTAATAATTTTAGCTGTCACCTGTCAGGCGGAAGTACCCGTGTGCTGTACTCGAGTACTACTCGTTACTCGTATGTGTTTAACTAATAAGACTCGTAACGTTGTACTCATGAGTACTTTAATAGAGTATTCGCAAAAAAACTCGTGAGTAATCTCATTCAGTACTCGGCACAGCTCTGGTCGTAACATGTGGAATACATTTTCAAAAATCCATACATATATAAAAACTCAAAGCGGTTTTCTCCGGTTCTTCCAGCGGCTACCGCTTCACCAATTTGTACCATTTATTTTTCAATGAAAGGTCTCTATCCCCAGATGGAACATGAAACACTTTATATTTTTATTCTACGTCGATTTTTCAATAATAATTATTTGAATTTATACTATATATGAAGGTCGGCTAGACGCGCGTCACTTGCGGCGTCATCTACAAAACCGCCGCGTCTCATTATTGGAACTAATGCATCACGTGACGCATTTAAACGGATCGGCCAACGCGAGTCTGTCAGTGCATTGTGCGCTGGGGTCTCACTAGTATAATTAAATTGACACACACTATCAAGTTTCGCTTGCTATACAGGGTGTGTCTTAATATGTGGCATACACTTCCAAAAATATAATTCAATTGACACACATTATTAATTTTTTGTTTGCTATACAAAGTGTGTCGTAACATGTGGAATAGAGTTTCAAAAATATAATTAAATTGACACACACTATCAAGTTTCGCTCGCTATACAGGGTGTGTCTTAACATGTGGCATACACTTCCAAAAATATAATTAAATTGGCACACATTATTAATTTTTTGTTTGCTATACAGAATGTGTCGTAACATGCGGAATACACTTTCAAAAATATAATTAAATTGACACACACTATTAATTTTTCGTTTACAATACAGGGTGTGTCGTAACTAGTGTTTCACGAACTTCTTGTTCTTGTCTTGCTTTTTCTTGTTCTTGTCTTGTTCTTTCTGCAAGAACAAGAAGTAGGTGTGCAAAAAAAAGACAAGACAAGACTAGCTGGAGCAAGAACAAGATTTCTTGTCAAGAGGTTTGCAAGAAACAAGATTTCTTGTTTTATGTAGATACATGAAATAAAAGTTTCAAAACGCCAACTTTAGTGCTTCTGGAACTAGGGTGTGTGAAAACAAAATGATACAGTAGTGCAAAATTAGTTATTTATGCATCTAGTGAGCGAAATTATACTTTGGAGCTTGAGAATGAAAGTTTTTTGTCGAGGCGGCAGCCGAGAAAAAAATAATTTGAAAGCACCAAAGAAATTTCGCGCACGAGTTGCATACAACATTGTTTCTACAGACTTACTAAAATAATGAAAAAAATTAAGTAAAATCATAATGAAATACACAAATAAAAATTCATTCTATCGCAATCTAGTCTGTTTTTGTGTTAACGGAAACAAATTTTAACAAACATTGATATTTGTCAGTTATTTTTTCCTAAACAAGTTTGGTCGGCGTCCTTTTTAAAAAGCCTATTTTTAAATGGTGGAAATATTGGAAATGGAAGAAGATATACCTTTTGATATTACGGAAGTGGCTAATAATGCAATAATTGCTAACCTATTACCCAAAAACTCTTTTAAACATGTTACCATATTGTCGTCGTGCACGAAATATTTTTCGCTCTAGTGCGCGAAATACTTCGTGCACGTTGTCAAGATAAACAACTCCAATGTGAGAATTTGAATACTGAGATTAATGTGAAAATGTCATCATTTTTTGACGTCTGTAGAAAAAGTTTTGTTGCAATGTAATATGATCGATAAATGAGCTATTTCCATAAGAGACCCATGATTAGGCAATAGGATAGCCCCTGCCAATTAAAAAAATGAACAACCACATTCTGTAGGTAGGTTCCAATCTGATCAATAAATTCAAAGCCAGTAAATTGTTCTACATTTAATATAGATAACTCTTAATAAGCAGTGCGTTTCAAACAGAATGCAAAAATCAGTAATATCAAAACCAACTTTTTTCGCAAAACCATAGAGAAACCGAAGCAGATGTAAAAGTTCAAAACTGATAATTTAAAAAAATAATAAATAACGTTTTTTTTGCTATTTGTTTAATATGTGCTTCATTTGGAACGCACCGATAAAATACAAAAATTAAATTGTTAATGCAAAGAAACCAAATAAAACATATGCAAGTATATTATGTATGTTTTAAGCAGGGTTTCCACATGCAATGATTAGTGGCGCCACTCGACTGGCGCCAGTTTAGTTGCATATGGAAACACGTAAAATTAACTGGCGCCACTGACTGGCGCCACTAATCAATGCGCCAGTAAAAGTACACGGCAGTTGTACTTTTTGGCGCCAGTCACGTATCAGTGACAAAACATCAAACAGTGAATTAAACAACGTCTTTCTTCATTGCTGGTAAATTAACAAGAAACATGGTAAAACCATCAAAAAAATGGAACACGGAACTTATAATAAAGTTCCTGGAGGCCTATGAGGTGTATCCTTGTTTGTGGGACCATAAAATGAGATGAAGCGTTGAGGAAAATTGTTGAGGTTATGTTGGATGATACGTCCCTCACTGATTTTGATGTAAACTCCGCAAAAGCTAAAATACGGAGTATTAGAAATGCCTATACCCTAGAAAAACATAAAGTCTTAAAATCGCGGAAGAGTGGAACATCTACAGACAATATATACAAACCAACAATAGGTTGGTACGCAATTGCAGACAGGTTTCTGCGGCGTATTGTGGAAACAAGAAACACCAAGACTAGTTTGGTAAGTGTTTATTGTAATATAATATTATGTGGTGTAATAATAATAATTCAGATCATTGCATTCTGCCATGGTATTTTCCCTTCTGTTATGAAATAGTCAGCATATCTATCTCTTGTCAACGCTGCTTCTCTTGTGTGGTTATGGCTACCAATGTTTTCCACGTCGTGTAGTCCATTTGTTGGAATTTCACGCCATCTACCTGGCAGTATCTCTCCGTTTTCCAAGTTTTCGGTATCTATTAATGCTGGGGTAAAATATGTAGCTGGAGAAGTCTTGCGCAACCAGTTATGTAGAGCACAACATGCTAGCACAATTTTATCGACTTTGTCTGGCGATAAAGAGATAGGTTTCTCAAATATTCGAAATATTCGTAGATGCTCCTCAACCGACAATCGACGAATTTGAAACCTTTGGAAAAACAGTTGCTGTTCATTTAAGACAACTTCCAATAAATATTGCTCTAGAGTCCCAATCTGACATATTACATTACTTAGTTCAAAAAAGATTAGGTCGGAGAGCCTCGTTTTCAACTACAATAGCACCAATGCAGTATTCTCAATTTGCTTCGACTCCATATCCTTCACCAACCGCCTCGAATGAAACCTATTTTATGGAAGACACATCTAATAACGTCGATCAACTATCAACACAAGGACAACAGTCGACTACCACTGACCGTGGAACTACCAACATATTACTTCAAGCTTGGGATACTGTGAACTAGGATTTAATTTGGAAAATATCTTTCACTGTAATAATTTTTTGTATCTACTTGAACTTGTCCTTTTTTCAATAAATCTTATTTTCAATTGCATAATTTACCCTCAAATAGTCCTTCAAGGCTTCGTAAATAGCATCCAACACTTCACATATAAACTTTGAAATTGTACATTTTGGGATACGGTAGGTATACTGTAAAGATGCAAAAGAATCTCCAGAAGCCAGAAATCTTAGAGTTACTTGCAATTTTAAACGAGCTGGTATGGCATCTCTCATGTGTGTATCTGATATTTTTGTATTTTATTGGAAATACGGTTCAGCAAATACGCGAACTTATCTTGTGTCATTCTCAAATGATTAAAATATGCCTCCTGGTCTTCCTGTGATAGCTCTTGTATTAGAGTATTCGATGCACCCAGACCACTTCGACGTGAAATCCATTTCCTAACCCACCATCTATGCTTTCGCTTCTTTCGTTTTAATATTTTCTGGAGCTCTAATGAAACAATTTGTACTACGACGCCAAGACTAGCACGGACTATCGCAGTTGACGCCATCTTGATTTCTGCGCCAGTTGATAAATCACGAAATATGTGGAAACGCAAACTGGCGCCACTAATATTGGCGCCATTAAACTGGCATGCTCTTGGCGCCAATAATCATTGCATGTGGAAACCCTGCTTTTAGTGTACTAGCAACCAAACGCGCTAACAAAATATACAAGTTTCTTAGTCAGTACTACGCGGTACAAAGGCGTTTAACGAAAAGGCGCACGCGCCAGGAAGCCGGCTCCGCTTTATCGAGACTCGATAGCTCGGGGAATCCCACAACTAGCAGGAACAAGAAATAAGCAAGAGTTTTGCTAGCAAGACAAGACAAGAAGTTGCCAAGCAAGACAAGAAATTTTGCTTTGTACATCACTAGTCGTAACATGTCGAATGCACTTTCAAAATCATAATAAAATTGACACACACTATCAATTTTTCGTGGAATACACCTTCAGAATAGATTTAGAGTCTTAAAGCAATGAAAATCGTCCGTACCAACATGTGTTCGGAAACGCTTCATTATAATTTTAAAATTCTATATCTAAGCATTGTACATTTAACCAGTATTTTTGTGTAAATAAGACGTGTCTCATATGGGAGACTCACCGCATATTGTCATCTAAATAGTTTAGATTTCTACAATTTTTAAAGTGTTTTAAAATCTTATTTTTTAGGCGACCTTAACAAAAAATTTAATTTTTAGTACTCAAAAGCGGCCAAAAAGTAACCGTTTTTTGGCCGCTTTCATTATTATCCGTTTAAGGGTGGCACCATCTATCGATAATTTTCTACCTTACATCATGATACCGACATTACCGACAATGTCATAATATCTCTGAATAAAACAGAGTAAACAAGCTGTCAATCTTGCTGTAAACTGTAATAAATACGTGTTGGTAGTCGAATTTTCTAATAATTATGTACAATTGTTCAGTTGTTATAAATACTTATATCAATAAATCATAAATAAAAATCAAACAAATTTATAATAAACTATAAACGTTTCTGAAGGAGTCACAAATATGTACAATTGTTCAGTTGTAATAAATAATTATATCAATAAATCATAAATAAAAATCTAACAAATTTGTAAATTTTATAATGAAGGTCGCCTAAAAACATTTGTGTGCACCACTGCCAAAAAGTGTTATTTCGTCCTCGTCTGCTATTTTGTACCTCTAGAGCGCTCCGGCCAATCGCGATGCTTCGCCTTTATAACGGACGTGTGTGGTAGGAAAATAACGCCATACGTATGAAATTGTTGATTTCCGTACCTACTACATTAAATGAATATGGACGCTTCCTAGCGGAGTCGTGGAAAAAAACACTTTTCCGATTAGTACAAAATTTATTTAAATTTCGCTTGGCATAAAGAGGCAACCCAAAATCGGCATTAAAAATGTCATGTTTATCGTACTGACCTATTAAATTGGGCAAAACATTTTGAAGCCCATGGTCACGAGTTTGCAAATCCGCTGCAGCAAGCACTTTCACCACATATCGCCTTTTGGACAATATTATGCCGTTTTTAAATTTATCTAACCATCCTACACTAGCTGAAAAATCTTCATGTCCCAAAGCATCAGCGAATTCTTTAGCTTTTTCTCTAATTATGGTTCCCGACAGGGGTAGATTCTTATTACGTGCCATGGTTGTCCATTTGATCATAGCTTCGTCAATATCATCATAGACACAGGTTGTAAGTTTCTTGCGTTTACTGCTAACACCATAGTCTTTGATTTTTTCTAAAAGTTCATCCTTGTTTTTTAAAATGGTCGATAAAGTGTTAGGGAGAATACCAAATTGTGCAGTAATATCTTTTTTCTTTTTTCCGTCCTTTTCTACCTCGGCAATTAACAAACATTTTTGCTCAAGTGATAAGCACTTTACATTTCGCTTTGTCATTTTAGATATGAATGCACTTCCACAATGCACTAGCAAATTTCACCACTGACACTTATCTTTCCCGTAATTTTCGAAAAAAAAATTGACCGCACGCGAGAAAACTCTGGTTGCCACTGAACATGTCTAAGAAATACCACAGAAATACTCGTCACTGTGCGTAACTAGGGACTTCCCCTAAATATTCAAATTATATGTTTAGCGAATACTTGTAACTAGTGACTTACCGGAAAAAATTCGAGTTACGAGTGAAATATCAGTTCGACTTATAGAAATATTCGAGTTGTAGAAATTCGACTTATGCAGTTAAAAAAACATTAAAAAGACACGGAAACATCAGTGTTCATGACAAAAATTCGACTTGGAGAATAATTCGAGTTACAGAAGTTCGAGTTAGGGCAGTTCTACTATATGTAAGGTGGGGTAATCCTTAATTTTTCTTTGAAAGATTGCTATAGGCCACAACCATGACGGACATATCTCAATCTTAATAGTCATATTGAGAAACACAGATAATTAACAAAAAATCCTCAACTAATCCTAATTTCTTCATAAATATTTTTTTTACGAAAATAACTGTTATGGTTCTGATAATCTTTTGAGCCAGGAAGTAAGTTTCAGACCCGACGGCATTATCTCGACTCCCACGAATTTATTGATTCCCACATAAACGTTATATTAAATCCGTATCAAAAGAACAACTCTTTCTTTAGTTGCATATCAGCCACTAACCCCTTATTAAATGTAAACATAGTTTGTAATGTGCTGTGTGATTATCTCAAATGCTATACCACGTTATTAAACTCCGCAGGCATTAGTGTGGTTTGTTGTGAATTAAATCCAAACATTAATAAATGCCAGGATATTATGAAAAATTTAAGAAAATCAATATTTCATTGTTCTGTTATATTTTCATTGTTGTTTTCAAAAATAAAATCAAACTAAATGATGATACTTTGTTTCACAATTATTGCAGCGACTCAATACTAATAAAACATTTATTTTCTATCTAATTAGTACCTACAGTAGGAAGGTCAATTATTTATCATTCACAGCAATGCAATTCTGTTTTTACTCAATGTACACCTTCTTGTATGCATATTATTTAATATTACTCAAGGGAATGAAGCAGCTGTCATAACAAACGCTATCTGCGAAGGATGTAAGTCAACATTTATTGTATTTATTCCCATCTCACAATCTACAAATATAGAGCTAAAATTTTGGTTTAACGTTATCTACATATCTTAGAAAATTATAAATAAATAAATAAATGTTTTTACGGCAGCGTAAAATCAACGTATATGAAAAATTACTTACAAGATTTTAATAATGTACTTATTTGTATTTGTTTTTGTGGTATTTTTAACCTCGCGTTGCCTCATGGCCAGGACCGGATTAGGCTCATCCGCCGCTGTAAGCAACTTTTTTGCCGTCTGGGTGAATATGGTTGGTTTGATTACCAGCAGTAATTAAGAAATTAGTTAACTGAAATACATCATGTATTTATGTCAAAGAAATTAATTGTAGACTACGTACCGAAATTTATATAACAAGAGAAGTTTTCAGAAAAGTACCCATCTATGTACCCCGACTGCTCTTAAAAAACCGCAGGATGTTAAATTTTTTCTTAAGATAATCCCGCAGTTGCGAACGCAAACTTAACTACCGAGCCCGTCCCCGCTGCTGCGAGTTTAAAAAAATGCGATACAGCTAGGTCCGAACACGGGTCGACCGAATAAGACTGCGAGTTCTTGATTCTTGCGATCACAAATGTTAAATTTAATTTAGTATCATTGCATACCCGGAATCGGAAAAAAATTCGACAAAGTTTAATATGAACGTATTCATTTTTTATTTTCTAATAATTTGTAAAGTGACGCAAAATCTACTGCAAAATTTAGTAACAAGAGTGTTGCACGTGTTACTTGTTACAGAGTGTATGAGCAGGAGTCGTGTGTATCGATTTTATTTATTAAATAAGAACTTTTTTCATCGAAAAAAATATTTAGAAAGAAAACTTGTTAGAAAAGTGTTTTTATTTTCCGAAGAAAATAATTTTCTCAGATAAAATGTGTTTCTTGAAACATAATTTCTCTGGAAAAATATTCCATCAAAAAAATTTCACTCTTGAAAAGTGTGCTCGCAGAAATAATTTCTCTATGAAAAAACTTTTTCTCATAACAATATTTCTCTCAGAATCACGGTTTGTGTATGATACAAAGAGATGGCGCTGTTACGTTCCGACCGGTCGGTGTCTGGATGAATTTAAATGTAAAGCTGGAACGTCCGGCACTTAGACAAAGAAAGACGAAAACAGTAAACGTAAACATGGTTTATACATTAAACAACAAAGTTTATTTGGTAAAAGTGCTTAGTTTTGTCTCATTCTAGGGTATTACTCGACGTAAATCAAAATCAAACTTGTACCGGCTCTAAAGCACTGGATACCCGTTCCAGCTTTACAATTAATTTATTTTATTTATAATTTCTAGCCTTACTTCCTTAAAGTCTATATTAAATGATTATTTGTATATAAAATACTTAATTACTCTAACAATGTTTATTTATTTTAACCTAATTAATTAATTAATTTATTGTTCAGCTGTCTGCTGTTCCAAGCACCCACACCGGTCGGAACATAGGAGCGCCATCTCTTTGTATGATAAGGAAACTGTGAGAAAAAGAGAGAAATTTTTAGTAGTAAGAAAATATTTTAAGGGGAACATTTTTTCAAGAAAATATTTCATTGGCAGAACTTTTTTCAATCAAGAAATATTTTATTAAGGAAACTTATTTTCAAGAAAATAAAAATAAAAATATTAAACAATATCATACCGCTGCAGTAAAGAGGGATTGGATATATTCTTTTATCGGCGTATTCGAAGCATGTCTTAATCTATGTGTGAAAGTTATACAATAATGTTTATTACAAGCACGATGCGCTTGTGCTTAGTACAAATAATCTTTCACATAAAGGGAAGTATAAATATCTTCACTTTCATTTTAAATTCTTCGTTCATGCCGCTCCTGCAAAATTTGCTGCTGTAAGCAGTTGCCGACTCTGCATAATGGCTAATCCGGTCCTGCTCATGGCGAATCGTCCCTACCTGAATTTCCCTTTTAACCACCGCCAACAAGTGGGTTCGGAGTCGGCTGTTACGACTTATCAAGTTATATGCACAATATCTAAAGGACATGAAATGACTGCTGCATAACGAATGCAGAAATGTGGCCTATTTTAGAAAAAAATCTAAAGTAAGGTATTTTTTGCTTTTGCACATTTTATTATTGTAAAACAGCTACAAAAGCGTCAGTTCTTATAAGTAACCTTTTTGAATTTCCATAGCTTAGTTAATAAGGAACAAAATATTCAAGATTTTTGTTATTCTGTGCAACATAGCGCGAAAAGTATGTAAAGCAGATAAACATTCTAGTTAATTAGCGTTCCATCTTCTAGTGCAGTATGCCGAATTTTTAAAATGGAATGAAATCAGTACTGAAATTCTTTATGCTGTTCATTGCAGTTTCTTGACCCATAATGTAAGATCGTTACAGAAAAACTTATTTGTAAGTTATGTGTTTATTTATAATTTATTTTCATCAACATTTTATTTTGCTGTTGTACATTATACATTAGAATGTTTTTGAACACAGTATTGCAAAGTTCAAGTGAATAATAAATTCTACGTTAAAATATACAAGTATAAGTGACAGTTTCTCTGGTTACCACACACTTTTTTAAAATGTTAACGTTTCTAGAAGACTTTCGGGAATTGTTATGACGCTTTGGGTTTCAAACTTACCCACATTGAAAATATAATAAACATCAAAATTAGCTCAAACTGTAAAGAATTTATAATGGGAAGGTCTTAAAGTTTTAGTCAGTTTGTCAACCTTATTTTTTGATAATGCAAAAGTTAAAATTTTTATAGCCGTTGCCACTTATCAGTCAAAATGTTCAGCAATTTTTTTTAAAACTGCGTTGATGCAATTTATTTATTTACAGAATATTAAGAGAAATATGAGAACGTTTACTACTTGTTTAATATTTTATATAGATGTAAATACTAGGGCTCGGATTTACATGCATTTAAAATTTTCAAAATATGTATGCATTTATGCACTGTAAATGTATTAAATATGCTCATATATATATATGCACTTAAAATATACAATTTAGGCATTTATAATATAAAATCTTGCCGAAAATGCTCTTTTACGAGTTGTTGATAATTTTTTTATTATGTTTCTTTTTAATAATTCTTAGTACCGGGTGATCGTAAAAAAATGATTCAGAGCAGGCCATGACCGAAGCGTTAAAGTTGGCCATACTTAATATAAGCCAATTGTCAAATGTTGACAGCTGTAAAAATTTTTAGTTAGATACATTTAACTTAATGTATCTAATCAAAATTTTTTAATCATTTTTTTACGATCACCCGGTATTACAATTTATTAATCTAAAAAATTATTTTATAATTTTATAATTATAATTAACAATAAGTATGTTAACATGATAAATATTAAACATTATTATTTAATATCATTAGTTATGGTTAAAATGTAAATAATTGAAATTTACAATTACGTACATTTTTAGTATTTAAAATATAAATCTATGCCTGTTGTGGGCTAAAATTGCTTCATATTTTGAGACGATTCTCTCAACATTACAAGATGTAAGATGTGCATACTTAAATTTATGTAATTCTTCTAAAAAATAGTAGTTTAATTCATTCATCAAATTACTATGACTATTTAATATATTATTTATGTTTTGAAATTAACATAACAGCTACATTTTTATTTATAATATCTTTAAATTTTGGTTATATGGTTGATCCTTTGGGCAAATTAGTTTTATAAAGTGAAGTACCCACGTCGTCTACTAATTTAATATTTTTATCAATTGAAGTTCCTGCATTTTCCAATGTCGTTATGGGTTTTGAAATGCATAAAAAATATTTAATGTAAATAGCAGTCCCCCACAAACCCCTCTTTCATTAAATGCGTTTTAAGCATTGGCTATACACAATGCACCACCGTTGAGCCAGTCGGGCAGAACGGCGAAGTTCTAGTTGGCTGTCACCGTTGGGCAAAGACGGATCCGGTGGAGCGTGAACGTGAGATCGATGATGCTTATGAGTCCTTAGAGGATAAACTACTGGAGTCCAAGCTTTACTGAGTCTAAAACTATCCTCCCTGTTTATGTTGTTAGGTTGTTTCTCAATTTCAATTGCTTCACGTATGATACGAGGGAACTAAGGTAGAAAAGCTAAGCTTTCCGGAGGTGCCAGTTCCTCCTTAGCATTGGGCTGTTCCGCATTGCGGATTGCTCTATGAATTTCTGTGGCTGTATAACCGTTTAACTGTCACAGAAATTCATAGAGCAATCCGCAATGCGGAACAGTCCAAGGCTAAGGAGGAACTGGCACCTCCGGAAGGCTTAGCTTTTCTACCTTACAGTAAAGGTATTACTGATAAGATTGGGCATGTTCTTAGAAGGTACAGCATAAAGACAGTCTTTAGCACTAATGAAACTTAGGGTAACGGTTTCAGATACGCAAAGGATCAAATATCAAATTTAAAATCAGCCGGGATCTACAACATCCCTTGCTCTTGTGGCTCAAACTACATCGCACAAACTGGTCGTTCCATTGAGTTAAGATTGCGAGAGCACAAAGGTGATTTCAAACACAAACGCATCACAAAATCTGCGGTGGCTGAACATACTGGTTTAACTGGGCATAAGATGGACTTTGACAATGCTTGGGTACTCGCCAGAGTACCTCATTACTTCGCTCGTATCATACGTGAAGCAATTGAAATTGAGAAACAATCTAACAACATAAACAGGGAGGATGGTTTTAGACTCAGTAAAGCTTGGACTACGGTAGTTTATCCTCTGAGGACTACTAAGCATCATCGATTTCACGATCACGCTCTACCGGATCCGTCTTTGCCCAACGGTGACAGCCAACCAGAACTGCGCCGTTCTGCCCGACTGTCTCAACGAGGTTTAAATACCTCCGCTTCACGGATTTGAATTCAGTTGAATTCAGTGTTTTATTCACTCTAAAGATGCAAGCTGCAATGTCTTGCGAAACGTTAGTTTGTATGGGTTCACAAACAGCTAACAGGCATAAGCCGATTAAGTATTATTGTCCTGGCAAACAAAATACATTAAGGTCAAATCCTTGTCCGCCCCAAGGTTTAAATAATCTGAGCACACGGCCTTGTTTAGGCAGGCAGGGCCTACGAACAAATATTGCTCAGACTTCTAGAGCAAATGCTTGTAAAGGCAGACAAGCTACAGGTCGGTCCTTAAATGATTATGCTGGGTGTAGTTCCCAAATGACGACGCGGTCTAAGCCGAAAGTAAATTGTAATATTGACATTTTACTATATAAAATTTAAAGCTCACATCTGGCTTTCAACATGTATGATGCACCGTTAGTGGCAAAAAGAAGTACTTTCTCATACTGTATTCCATTTGGCTACAACAGAGCCATTGAATTATTAAGTAATTTGGCAACATTGGTATTTTCAAAAACGTCCATGTTCAAAAAGCAAGATTTCGTGGTTTCTTCAGAATTTAGGATTCTAATTATAACATTGGCAACATATCTGAAAATATTACTAAATACTAAATTGCTGAACAAACGCGCAAAGTTGTAGATAAATAGATGTTGGCTAATGTTTTAATAAAAGAAAAATTTGAAATTAGATTTATTTAAAAACCTTTCTAATATACATTCTTGCACTATCGCTAAATTCATCAATTAAAACTAAAACTTGATTTTCACCTTTGTCTTAGAGTTGATTCATCCGGCAGAGGCAACGTTAAAATATAAAAAAAATACGGAATGCAGGATGAGAAAATTTGTATAACTGAATGTCAGCAGCCACTAGAGCAGCACATAGTTTTTTTTATTGTCAAATTCAAATGATTTACTACCACTACCACTACAAGCATTGTTAACGATGGTGTTTAACCACGTTTGCTTATTTTTAGTTGCTTAGTATGTTTATTTCTGCTAAGATGTTGGGTAACTTGAAAACGTTTATTCGCGTCTTCACACACTGTACAAAATAAAATTTGACCATCTGTAGCGCAAACGCGGAATTCGCGTACATCACAGCGAAGCACTACTGAAGTCGATTTCTTTCTTTGCCATGGTTTCACCACAAGATTTGCTAACTAACTGAGTAATAAATAGGTTTACATAAAAACAGTGGCAATTTTCCAACCCTTTTTAAGATAAAAGAGTGAATAACCCAACTCTTAATCTTTTAATAATTTCCTTATTTAGAAAATATACAAAAAGCATGCAAATAATTGAAAGAATTTACCTGAAAAAATTATACTGAAACCATTTAACCACAAGAAAATAGAAACCCAACCCTTAGAAGCCTTGGATTATATTTTTATAAGTTTACGACTTCCTGCTCTTCAGCATGCTGCAAGTTGTAGAATAATCATAAAAGTGTATAAAATAGAAACAATTCTGAGAAAAACACAATTTAGCAAATTAAAAAAAAAATACAAAGTAATGCTTGTAAATGCATTTTTAAATTAAAAAACTATGTCTGAAATGTAAGTAAATATATACAGGGTGTTAATGAATTGTAGGGACACACTACTAGGGCTTGCAAAACACAACAAAGCAAACAACTTTTGTTAATAAATGTGTGGTCAAAAGTGTTTCCTTTAGAAAATAGAGCCTCTTAAAAATGCTTTAAGAAGTACCTGAAAATAGGCAACCCAAATTGCATTTTTAATTATTTTGCACAGGTCACACGGAATTTTGAAAAAAAAAAACGATCTAGACATACATGCATTCAAATAACGTCAATTTTGACACAATTCGATATTTTTTTACTTTTCTTGCATTCGTTTCTTTCTGTGGCTTTTACAATTCGTTTTTTTCGTTTTGTGATTTTTTTCATAATTATTTTCTTCGTTATTTTTGTTCCGGGTTTCGTATTTTTGTGTTATGGCGAATTATACTTTTGCCGAACAGCATGACATGATGTTCATGTATGGAGATGCTTGAGGTAACGCAAGCGAAGTTGCTCGCCTGTACCAAGAACATTTTCCGAATAGGAATCATCCATCGCAGAAGGCCTATTTGGAGCGGTGTGCAGGAATTTATTTCGTAGATGTGCTTCGTGTGTAGAAGCGACATTTTGAACATTTACTATAATTTTGTTAATTTTTGTATTAGTTATTGTAAATTTTTCAAATAGTTGAGTTTTGTTTTGTAATTTTGGTTTTTTCTATTGCTTAGTTTTGAAACATTTTGTTAATTAATTTATTTTAAATTTAATTTGAATTTGAAAAATGGGAAAGAGGGCTTTATTTATCCTGTATTAATTTCCGTCGTTATGGAAACAAATAGTAGGTAGTAAATTAAGATGCCTACATTTAAGCGCTTTTTAAAGAATCTTGAAGAACCTCTGAAACCCTGAAAGGAAACTCTTGTGACTACACATTTATTAACAAAAGTTGTGTGCTTTATTGTGTTTTGCAAGCTTTAGAAGTTGTCCCTACAATGCAATAACACCCTGTATATTAGAGATTGTAACCGGAAATTAATTTAAAAATATGCAAATTTGCTCGGATAATCAAAAATATGCATGTATTTTCAAAAACCTTAAAAATATGCATTGTAAAATTTACATATGTCGTTCACATGTGAAAGAAACATGTACAAATTTAACATAGCATATGTTTACTACAAAAAAAACATGCAAATGCATATAAATCTTAGCCCTAGTAATTACGAGATGAATATGTACTTGCTTAAGGAATGTTCTGAACACATGGGTGGCGAAAACAGGGCGAAAACGAGTACAATGATAGCACTGCAATGTACATAGTTAATTATGCGTAAAAGCTTATTATGTTTGAATTAATTACTCGTTAGGATTATTTAACTTAACTAATGGTACAGATGTCAGAACACAGGATATTCAATGGCGGTAAAGCTATGATAGAAATTCTGAATCCTGAGCTTGCACATCAATCAAAGTTGCGTATAAATAGAGGACAGGGAGCAATTGTCAACAGGTGACAGCAGGACAGTGGTGGGAAATATCCAGATAAGGAAAGTGGGGGAAACCACCACAGTCCTGACTGTAGCGCAAGGATTCTGCTTGTGCAGAAGCGCAAAAGCCCTCTAAGGGTTGCATATTCCAGTCTACGCATTCCGGTCGCCTCTAAAAGATCGCGGAAACTTTTGAACTTCTAAAAAGTTTGTTCTTCATTAATGTTGTTTGGTTACTTCCTCGTAACATAAACGCTTATTTAATTTTCCAACCGAAAATTATTTTACTTTGATATAATTTTTGTTTTGCTTAGCAAAACTTTTAATTTAAAATTTATAAGCCCTAAAAGTTTTCGAGACCATAGCAACTGGTAATAATTTCAGAAAATAAGTGCTAGTTAAAAATATAAGCCAAAACGAAATACAAATCTCTGCAGTAATTACCCATTTGAGTGTAATTACAAAATTGTTCTGAGAATTTCAATTTCCGCAATAATTATACTTTTGAATGTCTTTCCGATCTTAGTTTCTTAATTTGCAATTTAAATTCGAAATTCGGTGAGCGGAAAGAGGGTTTTAATTTTCCTTAAACAGACGTATTATTTTAAAATTTCTTTTTACATTTCCCATAAATCATTTACGAGACAAATCCATTATAATTTGGTTTCCAAATTTTAATTAGCAAAGAAAATAATGCAGAGATTAGTCGGTAAATAGAAATTTTGATTGAACGATTATTAAATCTACACAGTAATAACTTTTTCGATCTTCAAAATGAATTCACAGATAATTCCAATTTAATTAAGTTTTTTTTTTATTTTAGGCGAAAAGATTTAAGGTTGCAAAAACCGAATCGACGGGCTTTTCTTTCCACAGGTAACTAACTACAAGAATGTTATCAATTTAATAATTTTATTTTAGTTCTAATAAAGTAATAAATGTGAAATTTACATTGAAATGTGCCTGAAGTAGTTAACAGTGAACTGAAAAATTTGAAATGTCAATGATAAACAGCAACCACATATCGGTAAATTCCGGTTACGAAAGCCACAGTCCAGGAATTCATAACTCGCCCGGAGCGTACAAGAAACCCATACGTCTGAAAAATGTATCAACGAAAGCTGAGGCCTTCGACACCCTTAATTTTAAAACTAAAGAAGTAAGTTTTTCCACACATAAGCATGTATTTGAAGTTTTTTTTAATACATAATTATTATATTAGCAACAATTTAAAAAGTGTGATAACTCGATTCGACCTTCCGGTTGAGTTGACTTGTAAAACTTTTCAAAGAGAAACTACAAAATTTATTGCAAAATTAGTATCTGAGCACCAGATTACTTCTACGTTCAACTTCTAATGAGCTCTACAAATCTGTTCGTTTATATGCAGTGTAACGACTCAAACCACCGAGTAAATGAACCGCTCGCAAGATTGGTATTTGTACTAGGATCATTTATTCGGTTAATCTACCATTAGAGCTGTATTTAAAGATATAAGACTACCTATTTCGTATTAAAATCTGTATTTTCATTTTAAACTAAATCATTACTGCAAAAACTGTAAAATAATTTTTTTCAAAAATTTCTCATTGGATAGAAAATGAAAATTAGATTATCATAAATGTTTTTTGTGTTTTATGCAATTATACACAACACTGAATTGTGGACGTAACAAATATTTACGTATAATCTGACTGAAAACCGTATCTAAAGTAGAATTTAGATTCGGATTTTATTATGAAAAGAGTATCATCAGAGGAATCGTTTTCAAATCCTAAATATGTATTGATGTTGGTATTAGGTAGAGGATCCCGGTGATCATAAACGGATATTAAAAAACTCTGTAATACTACGGAAATTATACAGGGATATACGTACAAGCTCAAGTGAAAAACATTTTAAAAACGTTTTTCAGACCGTGCAGTAAGTTGTACTAACCTAATTTTTACGTACTTTGAACGACCTACTTGAGATCTTGGCACACTGTCCTAAATTACATAGACTCTTTCACCTAGTTATTTTAGTATTGTTGGTAAAAATTGGAAATATACAACATGTTGGAGGTTATCAAACTTGAGATACACGTGCACTCCATTTAAGTTTGATGCTGGAACATGTTCTGTTCTCTCTGCTTCTTATATTACGTTCAACAAATAAAACACACATGTAATTTATTGTGCTGCATCAGGGCTTGAGTTGTTCTATATTTATATCAATCCATGATATATGAAAGTAAGCGATACAATATTACATGTGTAACATAAAAAGTATGGAAACACCCCTACTCAATAGGATCAAACACGGGCCCTGAATATAGGTTTAGTTGTGGCATAATTTTAAATAATAGCTCCGCCCATTTCACTAGCACCAAACGCTTATTCTACACGTGAATTTACAAACAAAGATAAACATCAGCTGAAGGAAGTACATACTATAAGTAATTATTAAAAAAAAATCATTTTAATAGGAGCAATCCAACAATAAGTCACAAAATGAAAATAAACCACAAGTAATAAACAGAAACTAACTAATAATAGTATATTATAGACCAAGGTAGAGAAGACATTTTTCTCAGCCGAGCAGAATTAATACCCGAGATGCGAAGCATCGAGGGAAATAAGTTGCGAGGCTGATAAGTCTTCTCTACCGTGGTTTATATATTATTTTTTCCACTACTAGCACCCTTATTCCTCTTATAATTAATTGATTTTACATTAATAAAAAATAAAATTACAAATGCAAATATGCACAAAAATAAAGTAGCCTTGCTTGAAAACAAGAGAATAGTTAATTTCAATTGACATTTATGTAAAATATATATTTTATAATAGTGGTTATAAAATGTCCAATTTTGATGATTTGAGTGAAAACTGCACTGCACTCCTGAAATTAGGGAAGGTGCAGAAAGTGTTGGTGAACAGTTATTACCAGTAAAATCAAAAGATTTTTACATGAAAGTTTATGGTGAATTTAAAGATTGGTAGCAATTGTTTTCATTATTAACCAGTAGTTAATAATGAAATATTAGTAACCACTAGGAAAGAAATTCATCTTCTTGGCTCTAAAACAAAGTAAATAATGATATCGTTTAATGCTAGTAGTGGAAAAAAAATTATATATATTTTCTTCTTACAATATTATAATTTTTCGTGGGGGATTGGATCTTTTTTAATAAATAATTAACGGTTTAAATGTTATTTACAGCTGTTTCGGCTTTTGGCCTTCTTCAGAACTTTATTTAAGATTATAATTTTTAGAAATAGGCTGAATTGCCCCTGTCATTTAAAATTAATTTACTTAAGGAACATATTAAAATAATTATAAAATAGATAAAAGCACATATAGAAAATTTTTTGACATATTACAATGAACAATATTGTTCATTGTAATATGTTCGTTAAGTAAATTAATTTTAAATGACAGGGGCAATTCAGCCTATTTCTACAAATTTTAATCTTAAATAAAGTTTTGAAGAAGGCCAAAAGCCGAAACAGCTGTAAACAACATTTCAACCGTTAATTATTTATTAAAAAAGACGCAATCCCCCACGAATAATTATAATGTTGTAAGTATTACAGGGTCACGAAAAAATAAACAAACTATATTTTTTTCTTGCTTTTAATCCAGCGAAATCGTCTATTATTTCGTCATAATTCAAAGACTGCATTACTTCTGCTTCTATTTGAAGTATAGACGACGCTGATAATTTGCTCTACCCATTACAGTTTCCTAGATAATTTTTAACGCGTTTTAAAACTGAGAAAGATATTTCTCCAGAAGCGTTACTAATCCGCATAGTAAGATATATTCTTAGAAGGATTTCTACATTGGGAAATGTAGAAATAATATTATTTTTTATTATAAAATTTAACATTTCATAAAGCAAGTTTAAAGAATTCCTAGTAAGTATGGATTTAAACTGAATTAACTCATCAGAAAAGTTTCTACTTTCTCATACCTTCGGCATAGGGAAGCATTGATTTCATGAAAATTTTTGAAATCTACATTTTAACGTAAATACACGTTTTGGGGCTCAAGGAACCCAAAAAAGTGGTTTTAGAAAAATGTGTGTCTGTGGGTGGGTGGATGGGTGACGCTTCTGCAGGCGAAAGTACTAAACCGATTTTAATGAAATTTTAGATAAAGAGGTATATCAAAAATTGTAGTTCTATTTAGGCTTTTCAAAAAAATCCGAAACCAGAAACGAAAGTTAGACATATTTTTTTGGTAGCGTTTTTTTCCAAAACAAAATTTTGGAAATTTCACGGAATCTGAAAGAAAAACTTAAGGCAAATCGAAAAATGTTTAACGAATTTTCTAGCTTCAAAATGGCGGCCGCTACACCTTTTAGGAAATCGGGACTTTAACGCTCATTTACTCGAGAAGTAGTTGTCCGATCGGAATCAGCTACAACTGGTTTAAGAGACCCTTGTGGGTAGTGTACGATAAAGTAAAAAAATTAAAAAAAATTTACAAAACGATCGCAATGGCGGTGCTCCAAAATTTTAAAAATTTTGAAAAAAATATATTTCAAAACTGCCTATTCGATTTTTTAAACCTTTTGAGCCGATAGAACTTGTAATGAACTACAAATTTGTTTTTTATTAATCTCCCAAAATTTACTATGGCGCCCTCCAGGAGTTTATGAAAAATTTTGAATTGATTAATTATATTTTCAAAAACGCAAACGACGATCGTTATAAACTTTTATTAGTTTGATAGACTATTTGAAATAGTTTATTAGATTAGCAAGAATTTTCAACTAATTTCAAAATTAAGAAAAAAAAAACGATACCTTTTAATACCAATACGTTTTCTGAAAGTTGCGTGATTTTAACTACGCCATTCAATTGGCTCTAGTTAAAATATATTTTTTTACATATTTTTAATAACTCTTGAAATGAATCTTCATATCGATTTTCAGTCCGATAGTCAAAGCGCATCTAATCAGCTACAGGGCAGGCGGTTCTGTTCTTACTATTATTATACGGTATGCGACATCGTAAGGTTGCCTACATAAATTCTTAGAAATCTAACATACGGTTAAATAAAAGAAGAACTTAAGGCAAATCGAAAATGTTTTTATCGAACTCTCTAGCTCCAAAATGGCGGCCGCTACAACTTTTTGAAAATATCCAATTTAACACCTATTTACTCAAAAAGGAGTCGTCTGACCGGCATCAGCTACAATCTGTTTGAGAGCCCTTTGTAGATGGTATACAATGAAACAAAATTAATTTTGAAAATCTGGAAACGATCGCAATGGCGATTCTTCAAAATTTAGAAAATTAAAAAAAATATTATTTTTAAAACTTTGTAGGCTGTTAGAACCGAAGATTGGCTACACTTTTTTTTTGTGGAAGCTATAATTTCACTTTGGCGATTTCTATGAATTTGGATGGATGGATGGAATGGAGGGTTGTCTGTATAGCTTGCTTTCTTAGAATTCTAACAGACGGTTAAATCTACAACGTTATAATTATAAAATTTACACTTTTGCAAATACGGTAAGTTTTAATATCTAGTATGGGAAAGTCCCCTCGAAGTTCACACTTTAGCTTTTTTATATCGATGTCGCTATTATATGGGAATTCCAAATTCCAGCAAAATATTACTATACTTTTAACTTTTTTTTATATGTACACAAATAATATAGATATGACAGGTTTTAAGTTGTGCATGAGAATTTAAAAAATGCGGGCCCGGCTTGGTCTAGTCCTCGTCCGGGCCCTTTCAAACTACGGGCCCTAGACAATTGTCTTATTTGTCTAGGCCTACGTTCGGCCCTGCCTTTAGAAGCTTTATTATTGTTAAAAACAGAAAGTTAGATACAAGGTTTATTTTCACTATGTCGAAAGTTCCTCTTCCAGTTTAACCGGAAGTGATATGAACTTGTAAATTTGAAATAACATACGTCGTATATTCACATATTTTTGCATTGCTAATTGCATACCCTTTCCAAAAGTTTAAAGTACTATGTATCCAGAATCAATCGTTTTCGAGATATTCCAAGTAGAAGATATAAATATGTCACTTTAATTTATTTTTTTGGCTTCTAACTATTATAATCTGTATAAAAATGAAAAAAAAATATTTTTCTATTAGATTCAAAAGTATAGTAGTGCCGAACATTTCTTCAATGTCGTCGAATAACTTCACGGCTATATTTAAAATTTCTACATTTGTTGTATTTCTAAACCATGAAGACCCTTGCAGGTGACAGGATATACCACACTTTGGAAGGAATGTTTCGAAACAACCAAATTTTTACGAATATTAGATGGATAGGAAAAAGAAATGCGGTTGAATGGCCACCCAGATCCCCGGACCTGACACATTTTTTATTATGGGGTTATTTTAAAAGAAGAGCGTATTTCAATAATAATTTAAAATTGAATACAAATTATTTACAAATCAGTTTGAGAATTTTATAATAGAATCGGCCACTGCCAGATCAAGAGTGGGGTTCATTTTCAGCATGTACTAAAGTAAATTACTTTTGCAACTAACAGAAAAATATATTTTTTTCTTACTTTTTATACTTTTAGTATAGAGAAGTATTGATTTCATGAAAATGTTGAAAATAAAAAAAAATTACCGACAAAAAAAGGCTTTTTTGGTAGAATCTTTTTCCGACACAAAATTTTATAAATTTAAGAATTAACTCCGATAAGAAGACTTTAAGGCAAATCCAACGCTTTTTTTGCTAACTTTTTAGCTTTAAAATGGAGGCCGCTATAATTTTTTGTAAATTTTGACTTTGGCTCCCTATTACCCAAAAACAAGTTGACAAATCGGGTTATAATATTTTATCATAATAGCTCTGTAGAGAAGAGACACTGTTACTGTGCATACAACTTTTTGAAAGTGAAAGCTATGAAGTAAAAAAAATTTTCAAAGCAGTATTGCTCAAAACCTGGAAACAAGATTTTTTTAAATATTGTAAGCTCATAGAGCTTAGTATGAGTTACAATTTGGTTTGTGTCCCATCACATAAATTTCTTTCTGACGCCTTCTATGAATTTTTGAAAATTGGAGTTTTAACGCATATTTATTTAAAAACGAGTAATCAGTTGAAATTTGATATTGGAAACGTTCTAAGGGTACAAAATGTTACAAGCTATAAAGAACTTTTGGAACTTCTAAAACTTCTTCTTATAGTGCCATACCCTATTCAGCCCGTTGGCTACTTCTCTCCTATGTCTGTATTTGGTGCGCGGCGATAGATAATTTGCACAGACATCCATAGGGAACCTACAGTTTACGTGGGCTCCGAACCACAGGAAGTGCATGCACTTTTTCTCCAGAGAGGAAAATCCAACTCGCTGGTTTCCCGTTGCCTTGCGAGGGAGAACGACCGGGCCGGGAATCGAACCCTGATTCGCTGGATTGGCAGCCCCCGCGCTTACCACTGAGCTACGGCCGCTCTACTGCGAAATGAAAAACATATCAAAATTTTGACGTTTTCAACAACATACTGCTCAAAATCTGGTCTCAAGATTTTTTAAAATTTTATAGTCTGTTAGAGCTCGAAATAAGCTATAATTTGGTTTGATTCACGTGCCAGTCTACTAATTTCCCTATGACGCCTTTTATGAATTTTTGAAAGTCTAAAATTCATGCCTTTCTCTTTAATAAACGGTAGACAATAAAAAAATGTTGTTTGAGCTAAGTTGCACATGACTACTAGTAGAATCAGATTTAGAAATTAATTTTTAAATGCAACAATATTTAAGGGGTTTAATTTTCCCCTGCTTCCCTAATTTTAGAAAACAAATTTTTCTTTGCGTTTTTCGTTGTTGTTTAATCCTGAATCAAAAACATTAAAAAATCAATTAAAAAAAAAAAATTCGCCGTAACATGGTCAGCATAGCAGAGCATCAACGATAACTTCAGAATAAGCGAGTTACATTACGCAACACGTAGTGCATCAAAGATCAACTCAGAATAATCCCGTGATAATAGTCAAAAGCTGACCTTGCAGCTTTGTACCGCAGGAGCCTAAAATTTCTACTCTGCAAGTCGTTTAGTTGTCCTTCTTCCAAGGAGGGATTAGCACGGTTTTGTATTAAAATACCCTACAACTAAAAAAAGTTCTCGAGTTGGCGCGGCTCAGAATACCCATTCGGGTGCGATCAGCAAAGATAAGCATAGCTCTACCCGGTCGGTACTTGGATGGGTGTCCGAAAACCGAGTCCACGCGGCGCCTGGTGATTTTGAAATGGCACGCTAATAGGTGGTCTTGGGTGTCGCATTAACAACGCGGCAGTCGTTAGAGGGGTTGGAAGTCTCCTCAAAGTGTAGATAGATGAGCACATGGACGAGTGAATGTAATGCCAAGGCTTTACCAAATACATGCAGCTTATTAAGCCATTGAAAGGCAGACAAAACAATGAAACATACAACTTCACGATTCAGAGTTTCAAGGAAGAAGATAAAGCCACTTTTTTCGATAATGCAGCGTGCAAAAGTGATTTATCTTCTACTTCGTGCTAAATCTTGCAAAGTGAACCTTCAGGAAAAAGAATTCCTTTTAGATCAAAGAGCGACAAAGAAGATAGTAATGAGCAACATCAATGTGACACGACCTAAAAAACTCAGACACAAAGAACAATGACAAACAAAAGAAGCTGCTCGAAAACACCAGAAGATACTTCTAAAATAATTTATATAAGTAAAGTGAGAAGGGAAAGGCAAAGAAACCGTTCTAATCTTCAGCTGCAAGAACTTTCCGCGCTAAACTTGCATGGCCTGTACTTAAATTGGCATCAAAACAAAACCCTAGTTTAGGTAAAGAAGCAAGACAAATGTTATCGTCAAACAGTTGCTGAAGCGCATATAACTCCGGTGCATGAGCTAGAATGTAACCACATCGAACACCAGCCTTTGGTACATCCATGGAGCATCAAAGCAAGTATCGTAGAGTGAGTGCGGACGAGAAATACATATTTGAAATGTGCGAAGCTATTGCAAATAGCGAGTGTAGTACAAGTCTGTCAAATCCACATCCAGGAAAGTTAACACACACTCGGTGGGCCACAACAGCCAACCGTCTTCTTTGTTTGTACATTTCCAGCTGAAATCCATTGCCAAAATTGAAGGTACTGACGGAATATGTAATAAATGTTCATGCTCCAATGTGGTTCGACATAAAACGCCATTCCTCATTAAAGATGGTGCAAAACACCTGTTGCGCAAAATTCAGTTGTTTTGCTACCTGGACAAGAGACGTGTTGTAGACGATGCAATTCAGCGAAATGGGTTCTTCGGCCAATCAGATAATATTCTTTTCGGTATAATATCAGATAACAGGACGCATATTCGAAAGCTTGGACTTCGCAGTATTCTGATAGCAAGAAGTTCATCTGCACCTAGCCACCTACACCTGCATCATCCAGGAAGATTAGACAGTTTAAAGTATCCCCTCTGAATTTTGGTACCAGAACTACCTATCTTCTCTTGAACTTCCAACGAAGACTTACGAGGATTCATTAACAGTTGTGACGTGCCTAAGGTAAAATTTAAGAAGTATCTCTGTCATATACAATGTGTTGAACGGTGTGTAAAGCTTGTCACAGAAGCTTCAGCAACAGTTTGCGGCGCCGATGCAAGGAATGGTTTCATGAGTGCGATCTGATTCAGGTAAGCCATGCCTTACTTTAACACGAAAGCAGAGTACATTCTGAAGAAGTAACAAATTTCAAGGAATTCTTTAAGTATAGTACTCTATAAAGTAAATTAAACGTACTTATTTGTGTAATGTGTTGTGTAGTATACCAGTACCTTTTATTTAAAATATACATACCTTAACCCAACCAAAATTTTTTGGTTAGTTTTTCTTTGACCTAACTTCAAAGCAAAGCGTAGAAGACGTTGTAGAGAAAAAATTGTATATGGTATGTATTGTGTACTGTGTAGACTATATAATGTAAATAAAGTTCCATTTTACGCGCTATACAATGAATCTAACCCTACCAGGAGTACACTACGAAATCTTTCTATTGCTTGCTAATATCGACAAAAAACGTAAAAATAGTGAATATTTAAGGCCGTTGGGGAGACAAAAGATGTTGACCGAATTAAACCAAATGTTACCACAATACTAAGTAGTGCATAAGACAACTTTTCCGCGGTAATACAATTTAAAAAAAAATGAAAAATATTGAGAGAATATATACAATACTGCGAGACGCATTCGATACATATCTTGCATTTCGACACAGCTTATTTATTACATTTTTAAAATAGGTTACCAAAAACAGCGTGGGGCGTAGCCACAGGTTTCGTTAGTGATTTAATAAATTGGCAAAATAACAACTACAAAATTGCTGTTTTTAAACATAACAGTTATTTCCGTCTTGATAATTTTGTTAATTTAAACGGTTCTTCTCATTTTTATGGAAAATGATTGTAGTGTTTGACAAAATAAATTAAGTAACGCAAAAATTCATTTACTCAGCTATTGGCAATTTTTGAGAAAAATGCTGGGACAGGTCAATTTTTATTTTCATTTTACACATTTTTGAGTAAAACTATTTAATGTAAACTTCAAAATGGAGGCCGTGCGCCATCTTGGAAAACAATTTTAAAGAGAAAGGGGTCTTGAGACGGCTCATTTTAAAGCTATTACTGAGGAGAGTACAGCTGCAAATTTTCAAATATTTTTATCCACCCAAAACAAAATGGTGGCCTGTCAAAAGTTTACTTGCAGAATTAACAAAATTAGAATTAGAACTAATTCAATTTAATAATAAATAACATTAATAACAATTGTATAACTTATTTATTACTGCATTTAGAGATGTTCAAATTGGTACCCGTGAGCTACTTGATATTATTCCAAGTCGGTTGTAAAATTCTTCATGCACTCTGTTTAAAGTATCTTCATTAATAATTCGAATTTCGTTTCGTATTCGCTCTCTTAAATCTTCTTAATTTCGCGGCCGAGTAGCGTATGCTTTAGTTTTCAAATGCCCCCATAAGAAAAAGTCTAGGGGTGTCAAATCAGGTGAACGAGCTGGCCATTCTATTGGTCCCCGTCTGCCTATCCACCTCCCTGGAAATAATTCATTTAAATAATTTCTAACTTCTAATGCAAAATGCTGTGGAGCACCATCTTGCTGGAACCAAATTCTATTGCTTGGTACGTCTGGATCCTCTTCATTTGGGAATAAAACGACTAAAGCTGGTATTAAATCTTCTTGCAGGAACTGCAGGTAACGTTGTCCTGTCAACGTACCTTCAAAAAAATAGGGACCTACAATTTTGTTGCCGATAATTCCAGCCCATACGTTAATTTTTTATGGATACTGGGTGTGGCTTTCTCTCATCCAATGGGGGTTCTGGTCTGCCCAATACCGACAATTTTGTCTATTAACGTTTCCATTTAAACAGAAATTTGCCTCATCGGAAAATAAAATTGTATGATAAAATTCTTGATTTTCATCACATAATCTCTGCAGTTTTTCACAAAATTTCAAACGATGGTCGTAATCATCCTCTACCAGTTCTTTAATTAGCTGAATTTTATATGGGTGAAACGTTCTTGATTTTAATAACTTGAAAACCGAAATATTAGAAATATCGTGTTCCATTGCAACCTGTCTTGTTGATAAATGAGGGTTTTGTTGAATTTCTAGTGAAATGTCTAATTGGGAGTTTTCATTAATTTCTATTGGTCTTCCTGCTTTAGGACGATCTTTTACATGTCCTGTTTCTCGAAATTTTTGTTCTAGTCTGCTCACTGTCGACTGATTTATCGGTGGATGGTTTGGATATTTAGTATTAAATAAATCGCACACTTCTTGTTGCGTTCTAGTTCTATCGCCATATCCAATCATCATCAATATTTCTATTCTTTCAGTTTCTGTAAGCTTCATACCTACTTGTAGTTATTAAAGCACTTTCATAAACTGTCAAAATGTAACTGTGTACAAAATAGGATATTTTTTGTTTTTTACAAAAACTTTCGTTTCCAGGTATCTAGATTTAGTACCAGTCTTACCAGTTTTATTTAAATGAAACATTCCAGGTAGGTGGATAGGCAGACGGGGACCAAAAAAACAATAATAAATAGGTTAAATTGTTATTCATTATTACATTAAACTTCTAATTTTGTTCCAAGTAAACAAGTAAAGGTTTGACAAGCCGCCATTTTGTGTTGGGTGGATAAAAATATTTGAAAATTTGCACCTGTACTCTCCTCAGTAATAGCTTTAAAATGAGCCGCTCAAGATCCCCCTTTCTATTTAAAATTGTTTTCCAAGACCCGCACGGCCGCCATTTTGAAGTTTACAAAAAAATAGTTTTACTCAAAAATGTGCCAAAATGAAAATAAAAATTGACCTGTCCCAGCATTTTTCTCAAAAATTGCCAATAGCCGAGTAAATGAATTTATGCGTTACTTAATTTACACGCTGTATGCATTAGAATCAGTTTTTAATGTAGAACAAATTATCTATGTACTATTTTGCTCTAAATTAATTAGGGAACCTGTTAGTTGCAATAATTTAATACTACATGGTAAAATCCCACGTCTCGAATCTAAATCAACACCTCAGGTGTGTTGTAATTTAACCTGAGTCTTAATCTTATTATTTATGAATACTCTGCATAGACATACATACATTGTAATTAATAAGTTTTTTACGTAGTCGTAATCCTGCAGTAGAATAATTTAGAAATCTGCTTCGCTGTTGCACAAATAGCATTCTATTTTTGGTTGTTAGAACAACTTTACTCGGCTAACTTTACCAGGTTTAAACCTTCGTAATAAATTCTCCTAAAGGGATATCCGTGACTTCTTAAAATTTCATGATATTGAAACAAACAGTTGACCTTTTCATGTTTTGGGAGTATTTATAGTGATTATTGAACAACGTTTTTAGAAAGTTTGATGCTAATTTGTACCAATTTTAATTTGATACTGAAAATAATAAGACTACAATATTGTTATTTCTTCTGCGTTTACGCCCAACTAATGCTAGAAGCGACGTTTTATGTTTCCGTGTTTTAGTCGGGGAAATAAATAATTTTAAATTGAAAGTTGAGCGCGTTGCCTAACAAGGTTCTAAATTGATGAAATCCAAAGCAGAATTCAACTCGGGTGGGTCACAAAAAGGATTTATAATAATTCGCAATTTGTCTAGTGAAAATTAAGCAAATAGATCTTGAATTAGATCACGATGTAACAGAGTGTCTTCAGCAAAATGGAATGCTTGTAATCAGATTTGTTCGATTTACGAGCACCCCTGTCCTCTTCGTATATTTGAAAAGATAACTGTGAAATATCGCAAGGGCAATTGTACGCAAAGGATAGGTAAAATTCGCAAAAAATGTTGTATAAAATCCGATTACACAGACAGCTTGAAACATTTTCATGTCATACCTCAAGGCTTTTTATTAATTTATGAGGTAGATATGCTGAACGAGATTCACAGCATATCAAAAGGTTTGAATATGAAAAGAATTTTTAAATACATTGGTCGATCTAATTATAACAAATCCTACATCCCTTTTTACTGTTCTTGTTTAATTTAATTAAGTAGGTGTACTATCTTAAAATGCAGGACGCAAAAACTGGGTCAATTATTAAACAAATTATTACCAAAATATTACTTAATAATGTAATTTAATTATTGGAAATCGCACTGCAGATAGAACTCAAACAAAGTTGATACAGTTGATAATGTCTTGCACTATAATAGACAGTTTAGATTAATTTCAAGTTAAATTCGAACAGACGTAGCGAACTTCAACTCAATCTGATCCGATCTACTGGAGGATTTCAAACAAACTCTTCAAAACAATATAAGATCCCTGAAACGAAATAAAGAAACTTCAATATTTATGTGCAGAAATAAAAACGTGTGTGGAAACCGAATGGAAATAATTACGTTAGCACGGTTTCGTATATATCTACCAAAAAGGAAATGAAAATGAACCGGTATTTATTGTGTCTTTATCGAGTTATCTATACGCTATCGGTATTAACTGATCCGCCCAGCATTCAGAGAATGTTTCAAATTGTAATGGTGCTTGCAGCGATGACGTATTTGCTTAAATTTGAATATTGTAGCTTTTTGCATTTTGCATGGAGCAGATTAAGCGTTCATTTTGAAATGCATGTATGCACATAAATGTATGTTGCGGTGTGCCAAAAAAACCAAACACCGACGTTTGAGAACCAAGTAAATTAAATAATGTCAAAGTCAATTTTAAAAATCTATAAAGACATTTCATACTACAGGGTTGGGCAAAAGAAAGGAACAATGCAAATATCTATAATATAGCAACCGCGATTTTTACAAAATTTTCTACATTAAGGTATACGGCGGATACAATGAAAATATCGGCGGTTTAAAAGGACTTCCGGTTTAGCCGGAAATGATATCATTTTTTTTATTTTAAATGGAACTCCCTGTATTTTTTTGATATATTGATAGAACTCTTTTTTGCGAGTTCAGTGATATAAAATGTCATGTTTTTATTTTTTATAATTCTAGAGATATGGAACAATAATATTTCGTAATTGTTATCTGGCAGCTTATGAAAACAAAACAATGTGAGAAGCTTAAACGGTTATGTAATGTTGTCAAATATGCTTAGTTCGTGTTGTGTTGTTTTGATGTTTTATAGATTGAGCAGTGTGGTTGCAGTAATCAATTAATTAACCAAAATTAATTAAACTGCTGAATTTAACATCAGAAATGGTACCATTAACAGAATGACAGCGAATTCAAATTTTAATTATGGTTGGTTTTGGTAAGCGTCGTAGAACTCGGCAAGAAGTTTGTACTTTATTTAACAGTCTGCAATCTTTCTGTTAATTGAACTATTTCTGATGTTACATTCAGCAGTTTTAAATAATTTGGTTAATTAATTGATTACTGCAACCACACTGCTCACATCAAAACATCAAAACAACACATATTTGACAACATTACATAACCGTTTAAGCTTCTCACATTCTTTTGTTTTCATGAGCTGCTAGATAACAATTACGAAACATTATTGTTCAATATCTTTAGAATTATTGAAAATAAAGGCATGCAACCTTATAATACTGAACTCGCAGAAAAGAGTTCTATCGATATATCAAAAACTATACAGGATACTCCATTTAAAATTAAAAAGTTGATATAATTTCCGGCTAAACCGGAAGTTCTTTTAAACCGCCAATACATTCACTGTATCCGCCGTATATCGGAACGTTCATGTAGAAAATTTTGTTAAAATCGCGGTTGCTGTATTAGAGATATTTGCATTGTTCTGTACTTTTGCCCAACCCTGTATATTGAACGGTACAAAATTTTTAGTACCCGGAAAGTCTTTTTTGCGTGAATCTGAATGTACTTTTACTTGCAAATATGTACGATGCAGCAAACATGAATTCTGTTGATCCTGATTTGTAAACCAAATTATCAAATATGTACCCAGCTATGCACCAACTGCTTACGAGATGCAGAGCTTAGCACAATAAGAACAAAACAATTTAAGCAGTCTCCGAAGAATGTATTTTGTATAAAATGTGATAAATATAAATAATATATTTTTGCACCTTTGAAAGTAAGTTGAATTTTATTTATAAATTCTAGCTTTACTTCGTTAAAGTCCATATTTAATGATTATCTGTATATAAAATACTTAATTACTTTAACAATATTTGTTTATTTTAACCTTATACGTATTTCGACATGTTTACATGCCATTGTCAGAGGTTATATTAGGAAGTAAACAGTTAGTGTTGTTATAGCAATAGAACGTGGTGACTTGATCTCGGTAACTGTCTGCAGATGACTTGCTTTCTCATTCCATTTTCCCATGGGAAGTCCAATTTCACCTCTTTTAGCTAATATATTTATGGAAAATCTAGAATTTTTAATTTTTATTAACAGCTTGCATCCAAACATAGAATTTACACTAGAAACTGAACAAAATAAGTCCATTAACTTTTTAGATTTAAACATTAAAATTAATTCAACTAATAAATTTAAGTACTCAGTTTATAGAAAACCTACACAAACAGACATTACAAAACCACACGATTCTTGTCATCATAAAACACATAAATTAGCAGCATACACTTCCATGATACATAGAACTTTGACGCTTCCTTTAGATGAAATTAAACATAATAAAGAAATTTTAATTATTAAACAAATTGCATACAATAATGGTTATAACACTAAACTTATTGATACATTAATTAAAGAAAAAGATTATAAATTAGCCATTCAAAAAATTTATCCGAATACCTTAACTTCATTCGATACAATTAAATATGTCTCAATCCCATATTTTGGTGACAAATCAGAAAAAAATTGCTAAAATTATAAACAAAACAAATAAATATAAAGTAAGTTTTAAAGCTAGGGAATTAACAAAATATGGGGTCAGCATAGCTGCACTACAAGAGATAAGATGGGGCGGGCGAGGAGAAATAAACAAGAAAGACTTCAAAATGTTATACTCAGGGGAAAAAAAAGCAAGGTCATAAAGGTACAGCATTTATAATACATAAAAAACTAAATATTATGGCATTCAAACCAATTAGTGGCAGGCTATGCTATGTGAGAATAGAAGGAAAACCACTAAATCTATCTATAATATGCGCATATGCCCCCACAGAAGTAGACGACCAGGAAGTGAAAGATAAATTCTACGATGAATTAGAAACAGAATACGAAAAAACACCGAAGCAAGATATATTGATAATACTGGGGGACATGAACGCACAAATTGGAAAAGAAAATTATATAAAGGAAGTGGCAGGAGTACAGACAATACACGACAAGACAAACGAGAACGGAAGCAGATTGTGCAACTTCGCGGCCAAAACAAACATGGTTATCAGCAGCACCAAGCATAAACACAGAAGAATACACAAGGAAACATGGATGCCCCCGGGTGCAACGAGAGGGACTCAGATAGACCACGTGTTAATAAAGAAGAAACATAGTAGGATAATAACAGACGTCAGATCGTACAGAGGAGCGAATGCAGATTCCGACCACATACTAGTGATTGCGAAAGTAAAACAGGAATATGGAAGCAAGCAAAGACGCAGGGAATCCAAGAGAAGGAACATAGAGAAATTATATACAGAAAGCGGAAGGAAGGAATACTTAAAGGAAATTAACAAAGAAATGGAAAGATATGAAAAGAAAACAGACATAGAGTGTGAATGGAAAGAGCTCAAGGACCTAGTTGAGAGGGCATGTGACAAAACCATCGGATGCAAAGAAAGAACGATGTGGAAACAGTGGTTTGATGACGAATGTCAAGAAAAGATTAACAAAAAGAATAAAGCTAGAATAATGTGGATATCAACCAAGAAAGAAGAAGACCTAAAACAATATAAGGAAAATAAAGCTGAATCACAGAGGACATGCAGACAAAAGAGAAATGAATGGATCGAGAAAATGATGGAAGAAATCGAAGATAACTATAAAAATAACAACACAAAGAAATTTTATAAGCAAATTAAAAACCAAAAGAGGGGGAACACAATAAGAAAGAGAGGACTAAAAGACGAAAGGGGTATTATTGAACACGATGAAAATAAGAAAAAAGAAATATGGAGGAAATACTTCCACAAACTACTATATGAAGCAAATGAAGAAAACAATAAGTATGAGCAAGAAAGGGAAAGTGAAGATGCAGCGGAGGAAGAAGAAGAAATGGAAGAACCAACCCTCGAAGAAACGAAAGAAGCGATAAAAAAGATAAAAAATGGAAAAGCACCAGGGTATGATGAATTGAACGGCGAGCTGATGAAATATGGAGGAGAGAAGCTGCAAGTAGCTATATATAACCTGATAAAAGAAATATGGAGAAAAGAACAGATGCCGACAGAGTGGGGAATGGGAGTAATTGTAACAATAGCTAAAAAAGGAGATCTCCAACAATGCAGCAACCACAGGGGAATAACGCTGCTGAACTCCACATATAAAGTACTTACATCCATATTACAGAGAAAACTTATGAGATATGCGGAGAAAGAATTAGGAGATTACCAAATGGGATTCCGGCCAGGAAGGTCTACAGTGGATGCTTTGCACGTAATGCGACAAATACTGGAGAAGAGCTGCGAACATGACGTAGAATTACATATGATATTTGTGGACTACAGGCAGGCCTTCGACAATGTAAATAGGAAAAAACGAATACAAACTCTAAAGGATTTGGGGATCCCGGGTAAATTGAGGAACTGCATACAAATGACGCTGAACAACTCGAAAGCCATAGTGAAAACAGAAGAAGGATATTCGGAATCATTTAGTATAAACAAGGGAGTGAGACAGGGAGATGCGCTGTCGGCGACACTGTTCAACCTAGCGATAGAAGGAACAATCAGAAGATTAAAAGTACACGGAAACATAAAGACCAGAGAGGCACAAATATTGGCGTATGCCGATGACATAGTTATTATTTCAAGATCTTTAAAAAAAATGACAGAAATCTTTAAGAAGCTAATCAAAGAATCAAAGAAGATAGGGCTAGAAATAAACGAGAGCAAAACGAAATACATGAAGTGCAAAAGAGGAAAAGATGATACAAGGAAAACAGTCAAAATAGAGAACTATGAATTTGAAAAGGTAAAGGACTTCAATTACCTAGGAATACAAATATCACACAACAATGAAAGAAAGGAAGAAATACACGAAAGAATACAAAAAGGATACAAAGCCTATTATGCGAATCGAGAAACGTTGAAATCCAAAAAACTAAAAGTACAGACTAGGATAAGAATATACAAGACGCTTATAAGACCAGTGGTGCTGTATGCTGCTGAAATAATGTGTCCCACGCAAGCTGAAAAAGAACAACTAAGAATTTTCGAGAGAAAGGTGCTAAGAGCGATAATGGGGCTCAAAAGTATTGATAACGACGTAAAACGACAATATATGAATCATGAGATCACAGAAATAATGAAAGGAGAGGATATAGTAAAAGTAATGGCAGCACAAAGGATCAGATGGCTAGGACACATAACGAGAAAAAGTGATCAAAGCATACTAAAAGAAATAATGACGTGGAAGCCAGAGAAAAACAGACCAAGAGGAAGGCCAAAGATGAGATGGTACGACGAAGTGACAGAGGACCTAAGAAAGATGGAAATAGAGGACTGGAAGAAGAAAGCAAGTAACAGAGCTGAATGGAGAGGAATAGTTGAAAAAACTAAAACACACCGTAAAATATAGGAAACGAACTACATAAGGAAAATGGGGACCAATCCACCCCATGAAATGGATTAACTTACTTCGGAAAGAAGAGGCTATAATCTTATTGATTGGAAAGCCTTTATTTATTTATTTATTTAAGTTTTAAAACAACTAGAAACATCTTAAACACTTTGTTTAATGCAAAATTAAAAACAGACGATTTGCTAAAATCAGGCATTTACAAATTAAACTGTTCGCATTGTAATTCGGTTTATATAGGCCAGACAATTAGAAATTTTGATATAAGGCATAAAGAACACGTACGTTGTTACAAATACAAACACCCACATAAATCCAATTACGCTAAACACTTACTAGAACACAATCATTCAATGACATCTAATAACACTAAAAATGTTTACACTTTTGTGATGATGAACGTAAATTAGATATACTAGAAGTTTTTGAAATTGATAAACATTAAAAAACCGTACCGTTAATGAATGAGCAGCTTGATCTTTTAAATTCTCCTCTATTGGACATTTTGGAATAAGAAATCAAGTCATCTGCAGACGATTACCGAGATCCAGTCACCAAGTTCTATTGCTATAACAACACTAACTGTTTACTTTCTAATATAACCTTCGAGAATGGCATGTAAACTTGACAAAATACGTATAAGGTTAAAATAAATAAATATTGTTAAAGTAATTAAGTATTTTATATACAAATAATCATTAAATTGAACTTACTAAACTATATTTATTAAAATATTCAAGTTAGTTGATTGATCGTACAAGTATGATACTTGTACTCGTGTAGTGCAATTACTTAAAAAAAAGAAAAGTTCTTCATGCGTACGAAGAATCAATTTCACATTGTTAATTTATGATACTTAGAAACTTCCCTAATTTTATATTTAGTTTAAGGAAAATTTAAATTGACTAGCAAAACCCGTGGGCTACGCCCACAGTTTTTTGTTAACTTTTTTTTAAAGAATAAATAAATAATAAGTAAGTTGCAAGATGTGAGACATGTACCTAATGTTTCCAGCAGTCTTCATGTTTATTCTTTTGGAATAAAATTCTAACCCAACAAAAGTGACATCAAATAATTTATAAAATAAGATTTACTCATGTTTCCTTTAAGTTAGTCACGTGCATTGGTGTTTTGCTAGTTTTGTTTAGGTTGCGTTAGTCTTATCATCTGAAATTGTTTTCTTTTAATTAAAAATGGTAATCCAATACCTAAGGGCGGTAAAATATTGGTAAGTGGTAAAACAACATTATACCATACTGGATAGAATCGGCAATTCGACAAATTTGTTCCAGTTACTGCCAAAGCCAACTTGACGTGGTTTTTTTAATCGCATGTTATGTGGTGCCGCTAAGAGCTCGGGATTTTAGACGCGAAAGGGGCCACTAAACTGACACAGCTGACGGAGAAAGCATTGACCGTTCTTCTGCGTTACGCAATATTGTTTAATACAGTAAATCTTATTCTTAATAAAGTTGATGTTTTTGCATAAGCCTCACTTATTGCTTTTATTAGTTAAATATGTTATTAAAAACTCGGCGCTCTCGGGTTTATATTTTTAACAACAACTCTACGCAAACTCTTGAAATCAAGTGATGGGCCAGTCTTTTACATAAGCAACATTAGTCTGAATGCTCGGCCTGCATGCTTCCTTTTTCTGATTTGGTTTTCGAAATCAGGGTTAGCAACCAATTATATTCCAATAATACAAACAAACAAATAAACCCAAATTTGCTTCTCTGTATCGACAACTGTAGCGGTCCTCTGTATAAAGAAGAATGCGCCCTATATAATAAACGCGTTATTATGCTTGTTCTAGTAGCGGGGACTTTCACTACTAAAAACTTGAGACAAGTGGAAGGTAGTAAAGTGCTCAAGCCAGCAAAAAACGCTCAGAAAACGATTTCGTAGACACTTTAATTTGAAAATGTTTAATCTAGCCCAAGTTGTTCCTTATTCCCTAAAAAGCCAAAATCCGAAGTCGTCCAAAGGTCGTCCTGTAAACTCAACGCTAGTAATTGCTAAGGGGTGTAAACCGTATGTCCCAATAATAAAAAATGCGTCTAGGTTTTAATAGTGTTTGCTGGACCAGTTTATGGGAGCGCCGGTCGATCTGCTGGCATACTTCAAGTCGCTTTGCGTTATAGCAGCTATCAGCTGATTATGTTACAATAATACAAATAGGTATTCTTTTAAGAAAGTGTCTAAACTTGAATTATTTTTTTTATTTGTCCTACGCGGTCTCGTTTCTAGCAACAAAGAATGTATTACCAAAACACGGCCGATAAACACAATTTAATGCCAAAACACGACCGATACACTGTGTTGAGACGTAAAAACTCGTCGTCTTGTTATGTTGAGACAGTTAGGAATTTCCAATACAGAAGATAGATGGGAAGATAGCGAAACCGTTGCGTTCAAGAACAAACAGTGTTTGCATCTCTCGTATGCGATTTCAATTTCCTGTTGCTTAAAAAAATTTCCGTGAAACAGATTTGATTTCAGTTAATTTAAGTGCGGAAATTAAGATTCTAACTTAACATCTCATCTATTTATTTTAATGTATTTGATAATATCGGGGGTGAAAGTGCTTTTGTAATTTATAGTATATTTGTGCAACGGTATCATAAATATTAATCTATATTAAGCACTACCAGAGAATGAGCAAGCAGCTAACAGTGCGAACAACCGAACATACTCACCCATAGACAGACTTGAGTCCCAAACATGGTTTTTATTCCATCAAAATTTGAAATTACAATTTTTGTGTGGGAAGTCAAAACCTTTTTATGCTGACAGCATAGAAAATGTATTTTAGAAGTTTTCTTCGTGTTGTTTGTAGGTGACTTTACTTAGTAACAATAAGCAAAATATTTTCTTTACAGCTTTCCATAGTTCCGTGTATTAATTACTAATCATGAGTGTTAAACGGTTATACGCGGTATATTCTCATAGAGGTGGCAAATAGTCATCGCAGATATACACCGATAATCTAATCTGACTGATTAACTGGAATTATAATGACATCATTATTGATTTGCGATTTGCACTATTATTAACGTATCTAGCATGAAGTTACTGTAACAATTTAAACTAAGCTTTAGCCGACTAGGTATCACTTTCAGTTTTCGCTATACTTTTGGCGTCTATGTCAAAAATGCTGCAAATAAAATTTTTCATCTACGTCTGCTTGGATATTGACTTATTATGTCATTCATTTGCGTTAGGTAATGAAGTTCATTATCTCACTAGTAAGATAATGGATTCATTACCCAACTCATTTTATTTACACAAACAAAACTGAAGCTTTGTTTATAGGAAAACTGGCTGGTTGCCATAGTATTGAACAAATCTAATTTATCTCGTTGCTTTGATTGTAAAACAAAAGGATTTTAAAAGTTGACATTTGCAAATAAATTAATGCAAAATGTCAAATATCATTTCAAGCAAAAAACTGGATTTTTAACAAATTTTGAGCAGTCTTAGATAAAATAACATTAAAGGGGAATTACACTAGTAACGCCCTCTATTATGTGCGGCGAGGAAAAGTTGCAAAGCAACAAACCGGCAAATCTCTTCTTTCTTATTTCTTGCCACACGGGCGTTTCTGTGTTTTGTGCTTAGAGGCCGGTGCGATCGCAGATACCTGCTTAGCAGGTTCCGATCGCAACTTTGCCGGTTTGTTGCTTTGCAACTTTTTCTCGCCGCACATAATAGAGGGCGTTACTAGTGTAATTCCCCTTTAATGTTATACTTTCTGGCATATATCTGCTTGTTTGCTTTGAAAATTTTCCGAACACTTTATGTTACATAACCTCACAATAAACTGCCATTTGCTCAAATGCGTTCATATTAATTCACTAGTAACTACTGAATATTTAAACGCCATAATATAACAACATTTTTATTATTACATAAGACGCTGAAAATGCCATCTGCAAATTTAGAAACAATTTAAAATTTAGGTGTTACGACCATTCACAACATTTTGTAAAATAAGTAGAGGGTTGTTACTTTCTACTTACGTTTTCAGCTTCCTTGCCTTTATAGCTCAGACGAATTAAGCAGAAAACTCAATATAGGCTTAATAGATTGGTAGTAACACTGTAACAAAACGAGATTGGTACGCCCAAAAGAAGGTGGGTAGGGATGCAGTGAGCAGTACTTTTTCAAAATGCCGGATAACGGATATTCGGTATTCGGTTGCTCAGCCGGATAGCCGAATACCGGATTATCCGGCATAGTTTTTACTTTCGAAGTTGTTTCAGCTTAAATGCAGTAAAATTTAGGTTTTAAGACGACGATATCCAAAAATTCTTTTAGAAAATTCAAGGTTCGAGGGGCCAAAGGCTCTAATTTTACTGTGAAGTCCTCTACGCATTTTTGAAACTTGTAAATTAATGGTAACAGGGCGTTAAGTGACTAAAATTCATGTTTGAGTACAATTGCTCATCTGAATAGTAGAATCAAATATTGTAAACATGTTTTTGTCTGTAATAATTTTTAGGGGGGAGTGGGGAAGAGGTTAGTACTTATAGTCCTTACATGTTTTGGCTAACAGATTTTATTTTCTAGTTCACGGCTTTATTATTTCTGAAAAACGTGGAAAAATTATTATTGGTTTTATTTTATGGCACATTACATATCATACTTGTATTCTTAAAGCAGGCGTGGGTTTAAGAAGTGGCTGAGATGGCTGTAGCCTTCCATCCTAAATTAAAAATTTTAAAACGTGTAAACAATGTCGGAGATATAACGCAAAAAAGGCTATAAGAAGAACAAACCGAAGAAATAAACGAAAACATAAAAAATAGGGAAGCACAGAAACAAGAAGTATTAGAAATTAAAAACCGATTAAATGAATTGCATAAAAGCAAAAAAGGTAGACCTTACTGTAACAAGAAGTTTACTAGTATATGCTAAAAAAATTATTATCATTAAAAACCAACCATGCCGATGTGGTTGTTGCAAAGGCATTGCCAGAGTCTAAGAGTTTAAAAACACAAAAAAAGGAGCAGAAGAATGATAAAACTAGGTAGTTGAGCAACTACAAAAAACAAGCTTTCGAAAAAAAGAAAAGCAGTTGAGATGATTTTGTAATTATGACTCCCAAATTAAAACTGACCAAATATTAATTACTAAATAAATTTAATACTTTGGTTTTTAGTAAAGTTAAATTTTTTATTATAATTGCGTATAATTACGTCCGTGATTCCTTACTGAAAATTTGTTTTTAGTTGATTTATTGTTCAGTTTTTTCTTTTTACCAAAAGACATATTTTAATCTAGTAAATTTCATAATATCCAGTATTACTTGTGTTCTTTCGTGTGAATATTGTATTTTTATATTTTATACGAATGTTGTTTATTTCTTGTTCGCATTTTTACATTTTTTTATAATACATTTTATATAAATTTTTTTTTGCAAATTAAATAAAATCTTTGTAAATAAACGTTTTATATGCAATTTATTTTCTTAAAAAGATGTACCGATTTATACGTTTTTGTTTATTACTTCGATTATAATGCTGAACATTATGCAGTACAATTAATTTGTAGGCCTAAGCAAAGTCACTTTTTTGCCAAGCGAAATAGCGTCCAAGTCACTATTTTTTTTGTTAAAATTAGTTATAAGTTTCTGTAACTAAAAGGGTAATTCTAAACCAAGAACTCCACCAAAATATAACATGTATGCACCCCCGGCAAAAAAAGTGGAAAAACTCGAGTGGTTAGCTAATAACACGATCGTAAAGTTTCTTTGCACTTGCATTTTGCGATAAGCAGACCGATATCGGCCGCTTTGCGGTTGCAGGTTTTATGCACTCAACTTGAAATTTTACAATCATTAGTGTCAAAATAACACTTAACACCTAATAAATTTCGTTGGTTTACAGGTAGAAACTTTGCAGGTGTTCTAGAGGGTTTTATAGAAATGAAGACGTTAAGGTTAAGATCAATAAGGGACAAATTTGTAAACTGTGGTTTTAGGGGTTATATTTCTAAATAGTTTTTCAGCTTCTGCATTTTTAAATATTGGACGGTTAGTGTCAAAACAACACTTATCACCTTATTAAGTGTTCGGCTTGAGTGAAGGGAAGAATAATATTATATAGCGCAAGTTTTAAAAATATAATAGTAAATTTAGTTTTTAAAAATAAACCGTCGAAAGAAGAGGAAAAATTGCTACTTTTATTAAAAAAAATTAAATTTTGTTATACAATAATTAATGCCGTCTCATATATAAAAATTTATTAATTCTAAATTTGCCACAAATATATTAGGTAGAAGACGTGAAATTCGACTTATACAATAACAAGACAAAAATGTGTATTTTTTGTTAGGTAGATTCTCGAAAACAGTTTTTATAGACACAGTTTTAGCTTTAAGGGTTATCCTACTCAGCTAACTGCTAACACACCTTGTAATTCTGCTTGAATTAGACATATAGTGACGTTTTTTCATGTCACATTTCGTATGATTCTGCCTCAACAACGAAAACATCTTTAATTGTCGGCTTCTTTTTTCCCAATTTTCAATACGTCGTGCTCATAACAGATAAGACCGATGCGCTTGAGGATAGCAGTTTTATTAATTTTTGTCAGTTTCCTGTGAAAAGCCGATTGTGCTTGGTTCTTGATTTTACTTGTCGGTGCGGTTGAGTGCGGATTATTATTTACAACATAAATTGTAATATTTTAAGATTTTTTTGTTTGACCCTAACATTGTCAGATGTTCTTAAAACGCATTTAAATTGATCGCGCCCAGTTTGAGAAAATTTTCGTTGCGGCGCTATTTCCTATAGCTTTCCTTCGCGTCGTTATCAAAATCGGAAACCGCCCCTGCTCAAAGGTATCATAAATCTAAGCGATGATGAGTCACTACCTGCATACCATAACTTAAAGAGTATTCACGAACCCTATGGCCTTATTCTGTAGTGTTTTACAGAGAGAGCACCGAGACAAGGAAACTACTAAATGTACTATTTCAAGGATGTGCTAATTAGCTCTAATATTGTTTTTTGTTCACAATTAATATTGGAAATCTGTCAAGGAATTTGATTGTTACAAGAATTTATAATTATTAACAATTGTTAAAACTAAAACATATTCTGTACTGATAAATCCAACACCATCAAGAAATCAACTGACATAACCTAACATTACATGGTTTTTATCGATATTTAAATAAAATACTGACGATTGACGATCAAGTGCATTTTATAGGTTCCTTGTCTTGGATCTCTGTCACATGTCACATGTACTGCAAAATTGAGACCTGCATATCGTAGCAACAAGCGGTTCATGCATCCTCTTTATGTTATACATACGTATAACAAATATGAAAAAATATACAGGGTGTTCCATTAAAAATAAAAAAACTGCTATCACTTCTGGTTAAACCGGAAGTCAAAATTAACACCGTTTTATGTCGTAATATGCATTTTTATGTGTGTGTTACCTAGAAAAAATTTGAAATTAATAATTTAAAAATTGAAAATGGCCGATTATTATCTGTTCTCGCGGCCACACGGTATATTACTTCGTGGTTTTAATAAATAATACTTATTTATGTTGTTTGAAATCATTTCAAATTTTTAACTCGCATAAATGCTGATCTCAATAATATAAATTTAGTAATTGTACCCGATACTGTATTGTACTCTTACTTCTAATTGTTTTAGTCTATACTTTTAAATCAAATTGCGTTCATAATTTCTATTAGGTACTTAAAGAAAAATCTCCGGCCGGATATTTCATATTATCCGGCCGAACCGAATATTCGGTGAAATGGCCGGATAGGCCGGATAACGGATAAAAACCGAATATCCGTTGCATCCCTAGTGGTGGGGAGGGGTGGTACATTTCAGACGCGCTTGAAAAAAAACTTTAATTTGTATGCTACACATGTCGAATAGTCGATCTCCGCAAGCGCAGTTGTCTACCACCCCCGGTCACCTCAACCATTTATTTTTTGCTTTTTTTTAACTAATCATAGAAGCGATCTTGCATTAAGAAAGGATCTATACGGTGTGTTTTTTTGGTTGTTTACCTAAACAATTTAATTAAATAATTTCCAAAAGCCGTCTATCATTTATTGAAAAATTGATTTTCTGCTTTCGGAGGATAAACATCGTTTGCAATAACAAAACACCAGACATCATAAGACCAGATAACTCCGGCAAAAGATAAGAGGAGTGGGGAGGGGTGCTCTACTGCAATGTGGACGCACTCGAAAAACAAGCTCAGATTTGTATTCTACACACGTCAAACAGCCGAACTGCGCAAGTACGATCTTTCTACCACTTCCGGCTACACGCTGTTTGTTTGTTAAAAAATTACGAATGTTGCTTCAAAATCGGTACGAACATGTTAAATGACCATATAAACGACTTTCCATTGAGAAAAGACCTATAGAGTGCTCTACTGCAGTGTGGCCCCGTCGAAAACTAAGCTTAGATTTGTATGCTACGCATGTCGAATAGTCAATCTGCGCAAGCGCGATTATTCCACCACCCCTGGTCATCATCGATTTGATGTTTGTCCTAACATTTACGAATTTTAACTTCAAAATTGGTAGGGACATGTTAAACTTTTATCTAAACAGTTTAATTAAATAATTGAGAAAAAAGGGGATCATCTTTTGAAAAACCGATTTTCGGCTTCGAATTTAATTCGATATTTTTTCAAAATTTAATACACTTTCTAAATTTTCATAAAACTGCCAACAATCAAAATATTTATAAAAAAATTTGAATTGTCGAAATACGTAAAATTTTTTAAGTAGTTTTAATAAATGCGAGAAAAGTCCCGTGGAGGTTGCGCGACAGTTTTTTTTGTGTTATATGCTGCCAAAGTTCCTGCAAATTATTAATTGGCGTTGCAAGTTTACAGTTTGTTAGTTAATGCCATAAAAAAGCTACATGGGTTAAAATCACATAACCTCGCAGACCACCCGATCGCACCAATTCGAGTAATTGTTCGGTCATCAAAAAATTCATGAAGCATAACCTGGCTAGTGTTTTCGATGTACAGTAAGGTGCTGCCCAGTCTTGCTGAAATTAACTCTGATATAGTTATATTTGGCTGCGTTGATGTTACCTAAAAATCTAAATTATTTACCTAAAAGTTAGGTTTCATAACCTCAAAAACAACAGACGCTAAATCTCCTTCCACTAAAGCTACTCGAACACCAACCTCTTCTTGGTGCAAAGACGTCTCAACAAACTGACGAAGATTTTCAGCATTCCAAGTTTGCGAGTTGACATAGTCCGACGGAAAAAAACACGCCTCATCCATAAAAAAAGTTTTCTTTAGTGAGTCAACATTATTAGGTATATTTAAACTGTTTATAGTAACAGTAACTTCTGTAAGTTTGGCTTAAAATTTTTTCATGCAGTTATATATGGAATAACCTCGCCCACCTTAGGCCGGTTAGGAAAAAAAAGATTCAATCAGAAATGCTTTCTGCTTCAAAGTATGAACCGTTTTGTAACAATTAATGCAGGTTAACTGTGAAAATAGTCTTATATTAGTTTTAAGAAAAAAGTTATTACGTAAATACGTAATTGAAGGAATGACTGCTAAAAACACAGAAAGATCCACGAAACAACAAATTTCACAACTTAACCAAGGTTTTACACTAGTTCAGGTTGAAAAGTTTTTGGGGCGCTCTAATACTTTTTTAAATACCTTCTTTGGTGCAATAATATTTAAAATTTTGTTTACAAGTTCTATTCCGTAAACAAAATCACAATAAAGTTTTCGTGATAATTTAATTATTGTGAAAAATCGAGTTGGTTTGAAGGGCTGAGTGTTTCTACAAAATGCGCAAATACCTTGTACAAATTTTTCTGCACATCTAGCCAATATAAAACATACAAACATGAGTACGGAAACGTTTCTTTGGGTCTTAGTGATACACTCAGCCCTTCGTGCAAACTCGACTTCTCACAGAAATTAAATTACCTAGAAAATGGTTGGATCTAGTTTTAACAAGTGTGCAAATTAGTTCAAAGAATAAGTTTCATTACAATAAGTTTTAAAATCAAAACAAAAAAAATATTGTCAATAACGCCTCCTACTTGTGCTGCCCCTGGAGAAACATTTCACTCGAAAACTTGTGTGAAACACAAACCTTTAATAAGTACGTAGGATCGCATGCAAAATTTGTTTATTTTATGCAAGGTCGTTTTAAATGAAGTATTTTAAGAACCCAGTTTATTAAGTATTTTTATCTTATTTGTAGATCATGAATTCACAGAATCAATTATGCCAGACTGTTTTGGAATACCCTGTACGTAACACCGTATATATGTATAGGGTGTTTCCTAGGTACGCACATAAACTTCACTAAAATTTTATATGTGAACACTGACACACTGATTCAGCTTGGAATTTCTACCAATTAAAAAAAATAGCACCAATAGTGTCTTATAGGAAGGGGGGGGGGGGGTCACGTAATATTTGCTTTAAAATATATTATATTTTTACAATTCTTGGAAATTTTGTCTAAAAATCTTATTCATACATATATAAAAGCTCAAAGGGTTTTCTTCTCCGGTTCCTCCAGCGGCTACCGCTTCACCAATTTGGACCAGTTTTTTTTCAATGAAAGGTCTCTATCCTCAGATGGAACATGAAACATTTTTATATTTTTATTCTACGGCGATTTTTTAATAATAATTATTTTAATTTATAATATATATGAAAGTCTGCTAGACGCGCTTCGCTTGAGGCGACATCTACATTAACCCCGCGTCTCATTATTGCAACTAATGCATCAAGTGACTTAGCATTTCGCCGGTTCTGTCAACGCTCAGTCTGTCAGTGCATTGTGCGCTGGGGTAACACTGGTTTTTTTATTTAAAAACACACAAAAGGTACACTTGTTAAAAAGCGCAAAGATAATTCAAGTTTTTTGAAAAATCTAGTTACCATAAAGGTCCGAGTGTTTCCCTACGATCAGAAAATAGTTGACTAACAAACAAAACAAACTTTGAGGTTAAGTCACAGTATACTTATTCATACAGTAGCGAAAGCAAAGGTCATTTATGCTAATTATAGCACCAAGCGGCGAACAAGTTACACTAAAGTTTGACAGCTAACGGTAGTAGTGTTTTTCTGCTTTCTGAACGTTATACGAACAATTTACAAGTTGTTTGCCAGTGTTTTTATAAAAATTTGATTAGTGATATACCAATCTATTATGAGAGTCTCAAAAGGGAGCGCATGTTCCGCCGTAAACTGCGAAAACAACGAAGGAAAGAATCCTAACCTTAGTTTTTTTACATTTCCCAAAGATCCAAAAAGGTAATAAATTTGATAAATATTAATACATTAAAGTTTGACTTTCTCGTCGTTTTAGATCAAAACAGGGGGTTGTAAACTGTAGACGTGAAGATTAACGTGAAAAGGAGGTTGGATATTTGAATAAAAACTGCACTTTGTGCACGCTGCATTTTGAAGATTCGCACTTTATAAATGTTAATAAATCATATTACTGGCATTATCTTTGTATTATTTAAAAACCATTATATAATGTAGCTCGTAATTTTTCTGTTTTGCTTATTAAAAATATGGTAACAACAACGAACTGGATTGGAATTTAAAACCCGCCATAATTTAAACGATAGTTTAACTTGTCGACCGCTTGGAGCGCCACTAGTTACAGCTTACCAGGCGTTATATGTGCGCTTTCGCTACTGTGTAAATAAGTATACTGTGGTTAAGTTTCACCCATCAAAACAATAAAATAAGTTTCCTGGAGATGCGATAGTTTAAATTGTTAAAATTTACCACTTCGGGAAACGGTACCTCTGCAACGCAGCGTTTTCGGACAAATGTTTATAAAAACTTTTTCATCGTTTTCATGTCTAACACCCACTCTCAAAATTTGTAAAAACTATTTGGTGATGTTGAGAAAACAGTTAAAACTTCATGGTAACTCGATTTTACAAAAACGTTGATTTATGTTGAAAACTGTTAGATATGCCGACTTTCATCAAGAGTACTTTTTTGTGTATTTTGTACGGAGACTAAGATTTTCTAGGCAAAAATTTAAATATTGTAATGATCTAAAATATTTAGAAAAAAATATTACCTACGTGACTTTCCATATGGTGCATTTATTCAAACAAAAATCATTAGAAATACTAAGCTAAATTGTAGTACTCACATATAAAATTTCATTATTTTAGTGCAACTACTGAAAGTTATCGACAAAAAAGTGATTAGACTGGTCTTTTCTCACAGAGCTGTAACTCCGTAAGGAAGCATTTTCAGACATATGTTTATATGAACTTGTTTTCATGAAATAACACAAGAAATCACCTCCTGAAGCTTCTGTACGTACTTAGGAGACATTCTGTATACTGCAAAACACGTTTAACCTTCCTCTCCAATTGTTTTCTTTTATTTTCTAAATAGGTTACCTCCGGTAAATATTCGTTATATCTGCATATTTTAAATTTCATGAAAATGTAAGCGGATTCGTCAACATACATTATTTTAAAAATCGCTTTTTTGGATTCCTGAAGTTTCAACGCGTAATTGAAATGCGTGGACGCATTCCTGTATAATTAACTACGCACACAAGCGTTTTAAGTAGGTGCGTTGTCAGTACGTGATCTTAACAACCCTTTTATTATTCCGAACGGTTGCAAATAATAATTCATTTGAAAGGTGGAAAATGAAATTCAATACTTAATAGGAGCTCAAAACAATGCTCATAATTTCAAAGACATCTATCCAATTATTTATTTACAAGATCAGGAAAAACAAATATCTTAATTACGTAATATCGAACAGGGGATTTTGCAGAATAAACTAATAGAAGACAATAAGCTGAAGTGTTAACTTCGAGTGGACTTTCCGATACTAGGTATTAATTCTTGCCGTATTTGCAAAAGTGTAAGTAATTTTTTATAAATTTAAAGTTGTACAGTTCACCGATTGTGAGATGTCTAAAAAACAAGCTATGTAGGGAATCCTTCATTCCAGTCTCTACTTCTACCTTTAATAAGATCAGTCAGTCGTTTATCGACACGTGAACAAAGATGATGGACAATTTATATAGGTAAGCTTAAGATGTCTCATACCGTATAAAAATAGTAAGAACGGAACCCCTCGCCTTACGGCATATACACACATATAAATGGTTTATTTAAAGAGTTATCAAAAATATACAAAGAATGAAACATATATGGTTTTAACTAGAGCTAATTGATAGCTGATAGTTAAAGCCACGTAACTGCCGGAAAACGCGTTGTTGACATTAAAAAGTATCGTTTTTTTAATTTTTCAAATAGTTGAAAATTCTTGCTAATCCTAATAAAGTATTTCGAATAGCCTATCAAACTGATAAAAGCTTACAACGATTGGCGTTTGCGTTTATGAATAATGGTTACAATACTCATCTTATTTTATTTATTAAAATTAAAATAAAAAAATTAGCTATTCAGAAAATCTATCCAACTACTTCATCAGATAAAATGAAATACGCGTCATTTTCATATTTAGCCAATAAATCAGAAACAATTGCCAAAATTATAAACAAAACAAATAAATACAAAATAACTTTTAAAACAACAATTTAAACAAATTAAAAACAAACAGTTTAAACATTTTGTTTAATGCTGACGAAAAAAAAGTCAATTTACTAAAATCAGGCATTAACAAATTAAATTGCTCGCACTGTAATTCGGTTTATATAAAACAAATAATTAGAAATTTTGATATTAGGTACAAGGAACACGTACCTAGTTACAAATGTAAATACCCACATAAATCCAACTACGCTTAACACTTATTAGAACACAATCATTCAATGACATCTAATAACACTATAAGATGTTTACACTTTTGTGATAATAAACGTAGGTTAGATATGTTAGAAGCATTTGAAATTCACAAACATTTAAAATGAGCAAAATGATCTCTTAAATTCACTGTTATTAGACGTTTTGGAATGAGAAATCAAGTCATCTGAACGCAGATATAAATAGAGAACCAAGATCAAGTTATGAAGATTTATTGTTCCTATAGCAACACCAACTGTTTACTTTTAAGATTGGCTTTGAAAATGACATGTCAACACGTTGAAATACGTATAAAGCTAAAATAACAAAAAACCTGCTGAAATTAAGAATTGTTTTATTTACAATAAATTATGAATAAGCAATTAATCAATTTCAAATTATTCAAACCTTCCTGAAATTGAAAATATCGTAAATTTAAACACTTTCAAAAATTTTGAAAATTTTAAGATATTTAGAATTCATTTGAAAATGTTTAATGTTTTGGGATTTGGTCGCAATCTTTTATGATACTTTGTGTTTTCTATTTGCAACCGATTGTTCATGTCCTATCTATACACATTCGGCTGATGGCAACCACTCAAATAAACTGTTCAGGTAAAAGACTAAAAGAAAACATTTCAGTGATTTCTTCTCAGTGTAAAGTTGTTTTTATTGTCATTTAGCATGCTTGCAAACTGGATTCCATACTACCAATTTGGGTTTCGTAGATCACACTCAACAATCCAACAGTGTCATCGAATCACTCATATAATAAACACTGTCTTAGAGGAAAAAGCCTACTGCACAGCCATTATGCTCGACGTTAGCCAGGCCTTCGATAAGGTTTGGCACAATGGACTCATACAAAAAATACAACAAACCCTACCACTCCAATTTCATAAATTATTAGAATCCTACCTGACCTACCGATAATATAGAACGAGAGTCCAAGAAGAAGCTTCAGCACTATCCCATTCCACTGAGGAGTACCTCAGGGAAGCGTCATGGGACCTTTCTTATACCTAGTACACACTTCTGATCTCCCAACCACACCTACCACGTCTAAAGGCACTTTTGCCGACGACACAATCATACTAGGGAATCACAACGACGCAAACATCGCATCACTCCAAGTACAAAACCACCTAAATAAGCTTGAAGACTGGCTCAAGAAGTGGAAAACAAAGGTTAATGAATCGAAATCAAGACATGTGACATTCACCTTGCGAAAAGGGCAGTGCTCTCCAATTTACCTAAATAACATTGAGATACCACAGTCCACCACTATGAAATACTTGAGGCTACACTTAGACAACAAACTCACCTGGCAGTATCAACAAAAAAAAGAAACAAATAGAACTAAGGTATAAAACCTGTATTGGTTAATTGGACGAACATCACCCCTTTCATGGGACATCAAGTTACTGATATATAAAACCATCATCAAGCCCGTATGGACCTATGGAATGGAACTTTGCGGCTGTGCCAACAAATTAAACATTGTTACTATACAAAGAAGCCAATCAAAAATTCTAAGAACAATAACCAATGCGCCGTGGTACATAACAAACCAAATGCTGCACGAAGATCTTAGCAGAAGATTAACAGAAGTTATACAAGATAGGACACTAAAACATGTCATTTTAAAGCCGAAGTTCGTAAATTTTGAAAAAACAAAAAATCGATGGTGCGGGCCAATGGGGGTGATAGGGAGATTGCGTTTGCGAGATCGGCTATTCGATATGCGTAAAATGCGAATCAAAGTTCTTTTTCGAGCGCGACTATTTTGAAATAAAGCTTTCCTTTTCTCTTTTCTTTTTTTTGGCGGACCAACTTCATTTTCTTGCGGTGTCATACTATAGCAATATTTCAGCTAAATTTCGTTTTTCTGCGTTATATCGTCTGGACTGTAAAGTGTACACAGACACACAAATAGACACACAGGCAGACAAACACACAGACAATCCCACAGACACTTATGCAGGATCCGCTTTTACGGTCTCCGAAGGCCCTGAATCCTACGTATTGGTGAAAATGGTTAGGTTAAAAATGTTTGATATAAAATTACTTTTCTTCTAAGCATAAGTCGTATGTATATCGGCTATTAAACCTAGCAAGCCACCCCACCCGAACGTCATAGCTACGCGACTAGCAAATACTTCCAAATCCAACATAACGAAGCTCAAGACAAGGGAAGTAAATAATGCACTCTCTGATATTAGAAAATCGCACCAACAAGACTCCGAATATGTCCAACCATTTACAAACAAAGAGTTAGAAAAAGCTATAGACGCTACCAAAAACGGTAAGGCCGCAGGGCCCGATGGAATACTGCCAGAATTCATTAAACATTTCGGACCAAATACAAGGAACTGGCTCAGAAATCTTTATAATAATATTATCAATAACTTACAGCTCCCGACAACGCTTCGGAAAAGCATCATAGCCATACTGAAACCAGGAAAACCAGGGGATTTACCAGATAGCTATCGCCCAATTGCGCTGCTGTGTACAACATATAAAATATTAGAAAAGCTAATTTACGAGCGCATCTTCCCCGAAATTAATAAATCCATCCCGCCGGAACAAGCTGGCTTTAGACCTAACAGAAGTTGCTGCGACCAGGTTCTTGCTCTCACTACTCATATAGAGGCAGGTTACCAAAAACGACTAAAAACGGCAACGGCCTTTATAGACCTCACATCAGCATATGACACTGTATGGAAACATGGCCTCTTAATAAAATTGTACAACATAATTCCATGTAAACGTCTCATGCGGTTCATCAACATGCTTCTCAGTCACCGACTGATCAAAGTAACATTAGCAGGAGTCACTAGTAAAACCAAGAAACTGCACAATGGGCTACCTCAAGGTTCCGCCCTCGCCCCACTCGTGTTTAATATCTACACTATGGATTACCCCACTACCATTTCTAAGAAATACATATACGCAGATGATATTGCTCTATTATGTCAGAACAAAGATTTAGAAAGTGCTCAGGATACCCTACGCAGAGATTTGGAGGTCATGGACTCCTACTTTAACAAACGGGGTCTCCGCCCAAACCCGTCGAAGACAGAGGTCAGCGCCTTCCATCTCAACAACAAACAATCAAATCAGAGACTACACGTCACGTTCAGAAACACAACCCTAACTCATAGCAACACACCAAAGTATCTAGGGGTAACACTTGATAGAGCGCTGACATACAAACCCCATATCGAAAACTTACGCTTGAAATTGCAAACAAGAACGAGCCTCATACGAAAGCTAGTGGGAACGTCCTGGGGCTCAGATGCCGAAACAGTTAGAACTGCTACACTAGCCCTAGTCTACTCCACAGCGGAATACTGCGCACCGGTGTGGATGAAAAGCTCACATGCAAGGAAAGTTGACGTCCAATTAAACCAAGCCATGCGCATCGTCTCTGGGAGTGTGAAAAGTACTCCCCTTCCGTGGCTGCCCGTACTAACTATCATCGCACCCCCAGAACATAGAAGATCAGCTGCGGCACACAAGCTATCCCTGAAATTTTACATAGACCAACAACTACCCATACACTTGCTTATAAACAGAAATCGCCTGAAATCAAGAAAGCCCTTCTGGATGACCCGGAATGAGCTACAACAACGAAATTTTACAATAGATGAAGAGTGGCGAAACAGCTGGGAAACATTTACTGCCCCTCAGAAGCATCTGATCCTCGATCCTACCCAGAAAGTCCCCGGTTTCAACTTAAATTGAAAATCCTGGTGCACACTGAACCGCATCCGCACCGAACATGGAAGGTGAGCTGCCTTAATGCATAAATGGGGCATCAGAGATTCAACCGAATGTAGCTGCGGACATCCGATTCAAACAATCCACCACATTGTAAGCAAGTGTCCTGAAACCGCTTACGACGGACCTATTGAGGATATCCACCAACTTAGCTCTCCTGGATTGGAATGGCTGCTAGGAAGGGCACCAGCGCTGTGATGTGTGCACATGAGGATATATTTGCACACTTATTTTGAACTGTTTTGTGACGCATATGCTTTGTATCTGTCGGTGCTCTGTGTTGTCTTGTTGCATATGTTGTGGGTTTTGTCCTTTTGTGATTATGTGTTGATGTCGTGCGCTGTATGTTGTCTACATTGTGGGGGTCTGGCCTCCATACGAAATATATATATTAAACCCAAAGCGAAAAACACTTCGCTGAATGAACGCATTTGCTCCACTTCCAACCTGACGACTACAGTACTTTCCTCTATAGCTATACTTCGTATAACGAGGAAGGTAAAAAAGTGCTTTTGGCAGCATTACTGATAGATGCAGTAGGCGTCTAACTCCAATGTACAGTGCATTAGAATTATCAAATAAAAATCACAGATTCAAAATTATACTTCTGCGCATCTCCCAGAATGTGCCATAACGTTCTGAATTTTAAAGAAAGTCAAGTACTATTACATCAAAATCCTATATCTGCCTGTGGCGACAGAGTTAAAATACAGCCGACAGAGTGCCGAAAGCTTGATCTGGGCCTAATTACTTTGAAACCAAAGGAGATTGGGTTTCAACGTAAATGTGTTGCCTGAAAACTTCCTGAATAATTGCATCAAGTTCTTGATAAAAATCATACGGTGCTAAATATAAATAGAATAGAAGCCATGAGTAGAGTTGGGCAAATGCATATTTGCATCTTTTTTCCTATTGATCATAAAATGTTAATTTTTCGTATGTACACGTTTCGTGGTGTTTAGAGTCATAAAAAGTAAATTTTATTTTGCATATTTGGCATATATTACAACTTTACGGCATACGGCATATATTAGTGCATATTTTAGCTTTTAATGACATGAAAATGCATATTCTAGCAAAAAAAATAAAATTAAAATAAATTATCACATAAAATATTCGTAGTTCTTAAAAGAAATTGCACAATTTCTTCTAGTGAAACCACATGAACCCTAGACTTGCACTTTCTAAATTTCCAAGTAGGGGTAGAGGAAATAAAGGATTAACTGACAAAGGTTGTATTATTTGGGTAGGTCTTATTCCTTAGGTCAAATTTCTTTGAAAATAATATTTGGAAATTTTTCTTATACTTATTCTTAGAAATAGTTATTTATAATGTTAGTGCTTGACTAGTCCATTTGTTGCCTTGACATAGAGCTGTAAAGTGTAATTGTCCAGTCTATACCCCGAAAATGCCTAAAGTTGCTAGTTCAAAAAACGATTTAATTAAGAAGTGGTTTTGATTTTTTGAATGTTGAGTGTTTGTAGCTAAAAATAATGAAAATCATTAATTGTATTTATCTTTTTCTTTCAACGAAAAATTGCATTTGATGAAAAACGTGCTTTAACTCATATAATAATTACTAGTATTAAACTGCAGATTCAAATAAACATCAGATTTTCATATTAGGCACTAAATAAACAAACTAATTTTTTTTAGTGCATATCGCAAAAGGTTACTGCATATTCTTGCATATATTGAACATTTTATGCGGCATATTTTAGTGCATATATTGACGGTTTTATGCGACATATGTTGGTGCATATATGCACTATCTTTACAGCATATTTGCCCAACTCTAACCATGAGTGGTAGCATATTTGCTTAGCGTAAAATTGGCAGTCAAAACAGTTTATCTAATTACTCGAGCATATGCTTGTCGACTCAATTATTATTTACAGCACTAAACAGCACTAACAAAGCACAAGCGATCCGCAATTATTTTGTCGTTAGTGCCTTAAGCGTGACTGCAGGGCCTGCAAATGCCCAATGCAAATGCATGATACAATGACACCACCAGTCGTGGTTACGGCTGGGCGATATTGAAAATTTAATATCGATTATCGATGATGAAATTATATTAATAATATCGATACATCGATAATACCGATAATATCGAAGACACCACCATAATAATTGTTACTTTTGTTGAAATTAGTACGTGTTAGATTCGCTGTTTTAAATTATTAGTTCACCCTGTATTAAATACAAGTTTCTACGATCACATCTCTACTAAACAATTATTTGATGTCCAATCTCTAACAGCACTTGATAAGAATTGTTTACGGCAATTGAAAAAGCGAAACAGGTGTGCATTCAATTACTGCATTCGACTATTTTCGGGACAAATAAAAATTAGCGTAAAGTTCCGATTTCTTATTAATGAATGCTATAAAGCTACGTGTGTTTGCTTAATGTCGGGGTGTTTTCTAACTTTAAATAATGCAGTTCCGAGTAATTCGTGGTGATTTAAAAAATGAACCAGTGTGATTGTTGTTGGTGCAATTATTGCTGAGATCTTTCGAAATTCTTGGATTCGTTGGGACCTTTTTGGTAAGCAAAAATAATAATTCGTTCACTACCAATAGAATGTGTACACAGGGATAAACGACCATTTAACCTTGACCTTTTTTGATCAGCAGTAAACGTTTTATGATTATTTGAAAATGTTAGAAGTTGTTTGGATGTAATAAAAGCAAAAGATGTGTTGTGTTTAGGTCTGGGCGATCTTGAAAATTTAATATCGAATATCGATAATGAAATTATATCGATATATCGATAATTGTTTTAAAATTATCGTTATTCGATATTAGCGATATATCGATAAATATTCCCAGCCCTAGTCGTGGTAATATCATGCAAATACACAAAAGGAAGCAGGATTTCCGGAATGCGATTGCATGAAGGTGGCTTCTGCAGCGTTTTCCCGCGCAAGTACAACAAGATGAGAATGTTTTGACTTAAACATTCGAATACTACTGATATTAGGAAGAGCACACAAAGCACTTGTCACTGCAGTGTTTTGTTTCTCGTGAACATTCAACGCAGTGTCGTATTTGAAATTTCAATACTGCTTTAAAAAGTAATAATAAAAAATAAGAAATTGTAAAGCAATTTGATAATATTTAGAATAATACTGTATAACTGTTGATAAAAGCAAAAGTTACATTACACGAAAACAATAAACATTAATTGTTTATATGATAATTAATAATTGAATATTGCTTTTGCCCCTGGTCTCATTTTATGAAAATAACTGATTAATAAAACAGAAAAATGCATCCATTTGCACGGTTTACAGCAATATTACTCATATATAATACCACAAGAGCTCAAAATTATGTCGTCAATTTTTGCGTCAGTGTCACGAATGTCCATTTTGCTTGGAAGTAGTACGAGTGCGCATAGGCGCCGGGTTTTGAAAATGCTCAGGGGTGCTCACTCAAATCACAAATGCTAACATTTGACAAGTTGAGCTGATGCAGACTCCAAAAATCGAAATATTTGTTTATGTAAAGCTTAATAATTAATAAAATCAAATTATAAAATATTATATTAAGAAATTTTTGAAACATACAAAAAACTGAACAAAACTGATTTATTTACGTAAAATAAATTAAATAAGAGAAACATTTTCAGCTCATAAATATGATAATATTGCTAATGCTAATTATTTAATTATAAGAAAAGTATTCCTGCGAGCTGTAGTTATATTTATAAATATGTCAGCCACAGTGACAAGATTTATCTCGTCCGCCAGTTCCCTATGTACGTTTACAATTGCATGGTCGTTCAATCTTCTTTGGGTCATATTATTTCTGAGGTACGTTTTTTAAGCGCCTTAAAGCAGAAAAGGAACGCTCTGCTGTACATGTTGAAACAGGAATGGTCAAAACGATTTTAACCAATATTACAATTTACTTTCGGCTTAGACCGCGTCGTCATTTGGGAACTACATACAGCATAATAAGGTAAGGACCAACCTGTAGCTTGTCTGCCTTTACAAGCATATGCTCTAGAAGTCTGAGCAATATTTGTTCGTAGGCCCTGGCCGCCTAAACAGGACCGTGTGCTTAGATTATTTAAACCTTGGGGCGGACAAGGATTTGATCTTAATGTGTTTTGTTTGCCAGGACAATAATACTTTATCAGCTTATGCCTGTTAGCTGTTTGTGAACCCATACAAACTAACGTTTCGCAAGACATTGAAGCTTGCATCTTCAAAGTGAATAAAACACTGAATTCAAATCCGGGAAGCGAAGGTATTTAAACCTTTTTGAGCTAGTCGGGCAGAACGGCGGAGTTCTGGTTGGCTGTTACCGTTGGGCAAAGACGGATCCGGTGGAGCGTGATCGTGAGATCGATGATGCTTAGGAGTCCTTAGAGGATAAACTACTGGAGTCCAAGCTCTACTGAGTCTAAAACCATCCTCCCTGTTTATGTCATTTTATTCTTCGTTTCACTTTTATTCTTAGTGTTGCACATAGCGCCCCCCTGTGGGCTGGGGGCATCCCCCAGCTGATGACGATGATACATACATATGTTAATGTTTGCATTCGATGAATGTATGTGTTAGTAATAATCAAAGGACACTCGTCGCTCTTTCCCGTCCGCTTTCACTGTACGAATGCCGCTGCGGCGACGCGCACACATGCATTTTGTTCTGCGCAATCGAGTTCTGATTTCTCACAAACACTTAATTGCAATACTGCTTAAACGCTACTATATGTCACAATACTTCGCAATGTTTGTCGCTGTTGATTCGCACTCTTATCACTTTTAGGAGTATTTTTTTCTATTTAATTTTTATTTAAACATTATAGTTTCAATTATTTAAATTTTTTAGATCTGGCTCAGGGGTGCGGAGCACCCCTGAGAAATTTCTCAGGGGTGTTTGAGCCCCGGAGCACCAACATAGTCGGCGCCTATGCGAGTGCGTAGCGCGGCAAAGCACGAGTGCTATGTGCAATCAAAATGGACATGAGCGACACGTACGCAAAAACGGTCTACAACAAAATTTGAGCTCGAATGGTATTCGTGGGAGGGGCCTCGGTAGGCGAGTGTAGTAGGCGCTTGCAGCCAAGGTCACAGAGGCTTTCGGGAGTCTGTGGCTCTATTTGGCTCGGTGTTCGAATCCGGGCTGGGGTAGTTGTCAGTTGCTCCTGGAAACCTCTTAACATAGAATAGTTTAAGTAGTTTTTAAGGACTTAGTATGTAAGGTAGTACGCACAATGGGCCCGACAACGTGGCCTAAGTGCTGTAAGACCTGAAATACATACATGGTATTCGGGGGACAATTTATTGCATAAACATAATTTTTACAAAATATTACCGTAAATATACCGAGTTACATGCGACTTAACTTCCATGGCGACGACAACAAAATAAATGTTGCTATTAGCAACTAAATATTTTGAAGTTTTTTTCCAAAAAGTTTTGTGATTAGCAGTGTTAAGTACGCAGAAACTTATTTAAAATATATTTGGCAATACTGGCAACGCTGCCGAAGTGGTACAGCATTATCACCTGATCTGCAGTTACCGGAATGTTCGCGGCAGCTACCGATACGTCTCGAACTTTCTAAAAAAAATAATTCTGTCTTGTTCATTTAGTCGACGCCCCTCCCCTGTACAGCTTTGGCGCCCCCCCAGGGGGGCGCGCCCCATAGTTTGAGAAGCGCTGGCTATAGTTCACAAATCGTAAAAAATTTTTAACACGTGGGTTTTCCGGTACTTTGCGGTTTTTAGTCAAACAAAATGTTTTAAGATGTTATATTGTTCTACTGTATGCAATTCTGCATACGTGATTAAACGCACACATTCTCCTCTCGAGGATTTAGTAAATACCCACATTCGAATTTGGTAAACCTTATCTCTACAGATTTCTTTCTAAAATCTATGATTAACCAAATTAGGATGTTAGTCAGTTCCTAAAAATTTATTTTGTGCATAAACATTATTTTATATATCAAAAAAAAATATTAAACCTGTGTACATCCCACGGTTGTGAAATTTCAGGATAAAAGTAGCACAAATTTAAATTGCTTGTTTTAACACCTTCAGCAGATTTTTTAACGAACCGTATAAAAACGTTCAGTAAACAAATTAGTTACAGTTGAATTCAATTTTAAAAATAAAGTAGGAAGTACGTTGATTTTATTGAAAACGCTTTCCAATATAGAAATCTTTATGCTGATTTTTCTAATTATCTCGTGTAGAAAATACATGCCACAATATTCACATCGCGGTTTAGATGTAGAAAATAAGAAATTTTTATTTGCAATACAGAGGTTATTGCTAAAAAATAATGAATGTAACGTTTTTTTAATCTCTGTCGAAAGCCTTTCCTAACTTTTGTTATTAGGATTTTTATTATTTTGTAAACCAGTATCTTCGTGAAAGACGTGGTTTGATTCTGCTGTATTGTCATACGGACAAAAATGTTGGTATTTAATTTTAGTTTTACCTTTGATCTTTGTTGACTTCTTTATTATTATTGGCATGCCTTGGAAGAATACCGAGATTGCTGTTTTACCTTTATAAATTAACACTTTGATTTTTGTAGACGTTATCATTTGGTTATTTCGATTTTTTGTTTTGAACTATTATTTGCTCTAACTTTGTTTTACCAGAGACTGTAGATGCAAATGTAAATTTTCTGGTTTGGTTAGTGGTAATGGCGAATTATAAGGGTCTGTTTCATTTTTACCGATGTCACAAATTTCGCGCGTTGCCAATGTTATGAAATGATGTAAAGTATTTTGTGAGCTATAAAAGCCTTTTAAAATTAAAACTTTAGGGATTAAATCATTTTTCAAAAATTGACCACACGTATCGTTAAGTTCCTTCTTAATTCTCTAATTTGTCTCTAAAGCCGTTTATAAATTTTTGAAATTTGCAAATTATTGAAATTTTTACTTATAAAAGGGAGGCATGATTTCGCTTCACATCTGCATTTTTTTATTAGTGACGGTGAGACAAGCTGCAGTAATATCTAAAAGCGCTACACTTTTTCTCTAATTTCATTTGTTTGGCGATAAAAAAACTTTTAACTACAGTTGTATTCTCATATGCGTTTTACGACTAAGCGAGACCATCAGCCACAACGTACGTAGCATACACCAGTATCTCTAAAATAATATTTTATTTTAATTAATATCGAGACCTATTTAACAGCAGAACCCGTAAGCTACGCCTAACGTTTAAATAAGATAATAAATAAGCTACTTAAGTTGATAGTGTAGCGAGCCGTGGATCTAGGTCCTGGTTTACCTTCTTAGCTATCAATCAATTATTAAGCAATTTTGCCATTATTTCTTTAAATGTATAGTTGGCGCAAATACACTGTGTCTACAAAGTAATCCCCCCCCCCTCCCAACTAACTTTTGAACGATTTGATATTTTACCACAAATTTTGGTGTGATTTAATGAGAAATTAAATACTATTTTTTAGCCTATAATTATATTTTGTATCATTATAATGGCGGCTGGGCGCCTTTTTAATTTTTTTTTCTAAATAGAAAAAGGAGGCCAAGTGACCTCATTTGAAAGGCATTTTAGTACTGCGCCTGATTCTAGAGTTTAAAAGAAAAATATTCAACCATAACAAAATGACAAATGTTTGAAGGTAAAGAAGTCTATTTTAAAAAACTAAGAATTAAAGCAAAAAGAAATTAAATTAAGTATCCGAAATGTTCACCATTCACTTCTTGGCACATAAAACGTCGGTTATGAAATTCCTGCCTTACATTTTCATAAGTTTCTGGAGTGACATGTCTGCAAACTTCTGTAATGCGTTGCTCCAGTTCTTCAATTGTTTCTGGACGGGTTCTGTACACTTTCGATTTCAGATATTCCCATAGAATAAAATCTAGGGGGGTTAAATCTGGGGAGCAAGCCGGCTATTCTACAGGCCCCCGTCCACCAATCCATCTTCCAGGAAAATGTCCGTTGAGAAAGTAAGAAACAGGTATAATAATGAAGCGGCGCACCGTCTTGTTGGAACATAACGTTTTCAATATTATTTCCAGCCACCTGAAATATTTCTGGAAAAATTTTGTCCTGCAAATGATAAATTGAACTACTAAATAAAACAATCAAAACAATTTTGAATTGAGTGAGCCCATTTTTTTAAAAATCATATTTTTTTTGAAACTCTAGGATCAGACACAGAACTAAAAGACCTTTTAAATGAGGCGTTACTCGACCCCCCGTTAAAAGGAAATTTAAAATGGCGCCCAGCCGCCATTTTGAATAATACAAAAAGTAAAAGTTAGTTGGGGGAGGAGCACTTTATAGACAGACGGTATAAACTTTTAAACAAATTTTTAACGAGCTTAAAATGGTAACACATCCATACGTTTGACCTTAATTTAGCTTGTGCAGGTAGTTATTATTTATTTGGTCAACTGGATTTACAGCTTATGTAATAGTTTAATAAAATAAAACAGGGTTCATAAGCGTACAATATAAATAGTCATGAGTTTTAAAAATACTTCACAAAACAATTCTGTAAAACTGCAAAAACATGTTTTTGATTGAAATGGAAAATAGCAACCACGATGAAAATTGAACGTGTAAATTAATTAATACAACGAGAAAGTTCTACGAAAGAAACTTTTGGATTATCAACATTCATAAGGGACAGAAAACCACCGTTGAATAAAAAACTTAAGAATTGCAGTACATAACAACAACGTTTTCTAATTTTCATCCGAAAAACTAGCTTTCGCGTTCAATATGTTTCACGTATAACTTAATGAATTTGAGTACGCCTATGGTTTTTGTTTACTTATTGAATTTTAACTAAATTTTTTGCTCTTCTGCGACTAAAAGTCATCTTTAGCGATCATTCAGCGAAGTTTTTTTTTGCTTACGATATACGAGTTATGCCTGAAAAGGGGAAGTTTTCTGGCAAACTTTTTCAACCTAAATATTTTGACTAATAAGCAGGTATTAGGGCATTGGGAGACCGATAAAGCGAACGCTACAGGGGTGTCTACGTGTCTGTCTGTATACACTTTACAGTCTACACGCCTTAACGCAGCAAACCCAAATTTGTCCTAAAGATTAGTAACTCCACAGAGACAAAACCGCAATAAAATAAGGTTGGCTTGTCAAAAAAAGAAAGGCAAGAGGGGTGCTTTACTTTAAAGTAGACACGCTCGAAAAATAACGTTAGATTCGTATTCTCTGCATGTCGAATAGCAGATCTGCGCCAACGTGATTTCCCTATCACCTTCTACTGCGCCCCCCTCCAGTAGATTTTTTGCTTTATACAAAATTTTCGATTTTCTGCTTCAAAATCGAACAATGGGAGTAATTTTCCGATCATCACTTCCCCCAGTGTCTTCCCAACGATTTTTTGATATTACAGAAATGTACGAATGTTGGCTTCAAAATTGGTATGAACGCGTTAAAATACAATAGAAACAACCTTCGTTAATGAACGAAAGGTCGGTCGCGTACGTAGGCAGCCGAAAGCTAAGTCAACCTGAAGATCAGTCTTTAATATATAGGTATCTTGAAGCTGGGTTGTGTGGACTGGAGTATTGTAATTCCCTAATGGCAATGGAATGCTTGTTGCATTTTATTTTACAAACAGATTTTATTGGTATTCACGGTTTTAAACTCAGGGATGCGTATTTTTGATGTATTTTCTTATTAAAATTCAAATAACGTGGTTATTTTATATTATATCATTTATATTCTTTAACATCTGTAGAGTTTGTTTTCACTGAAAGGTAGAGGAACACAATCAGATTATGGTTTATGCTGATTTTCGTTATGAATTAGTCAGAAATGTTTAAAAGGTTTAAAATATAAGAAGTTTTGAACCCACTGGTTTTGTGCATCGTTCAATGTAATTTTTTAAGGTTATAGATGTAAATGTAATTTTGATACTTTGACAAGTGCAAAATGGAAAACACTCGTTGATCATAAAAATTATTTATCAAACAATTAAGAGATTAGGGCAGGAGATAAAATAAAGAAGAATAACGTTAGTTACGGCTAGTTCGAAAAACAAGGAGAGGATGTTTCATTTTCTGAAAGCAAAAGAGAAGGAAAATTAGTATTATGGAATAAAATACTGTTTTTCTTTAATGAAAGCTATAACAAAATGAATAAACTATTTTCAACCATTTTGGAAATACTCGAAAGTACGGTTGTACAAAAGTTGTCCAATATGTGTTTGCAGATATAGTGGAGGAAGATGCGAATTATAAGATAGCATAAAAGCAGTCTAGTACCTGTTTGAGGCTACAGTGGAGGAAGATACGAATTAGATTAACGATCTTGAATTAATAAATGGTAATCAGATTGCTATTGAAGCCGAGTAGTGTGTTTTTGAAATTAATCTAACCAGAGAAGAGAGAGTATATATTTCAACAGTTATCGAGTTAAGGATACAAACAGTAATTGTAATGAAACAGAGATAAGTGTCTGTTTAAGAATAGAATTTTAAAATTTTTTGATCCCCTATAATATAATTTGAAATTGGCATTTATAAAATACCCTTCGTAACGTGATATTTAGTTGTGTGTTTCTGTTTTTATTTGTTTTATCTAATTTTTCCTAAAGCTTTATAACGACCCTAAAACTGAAAGATATCATTAAAAGTAAATTTCGACATTTTAGATCATATTATAAATAAAGCTAATTGTGAGATACAAGCATTTTAAAATTGTCTTCAGGTAAGTGCTTTGGTGACTCATATCATAGCAATAAATAAATACATTATAAAACTAGCAAACCCTCAAACTACCACCTAGTGCATTTCAACCTTTTGCACATAAATATTTCTGTTACTGTCGAAAAAATAATATTATCTTTGTAAGACCCTCACCCCCGGTGCCCATAAAAATTTAGATTTTCTTAAAAAATTACCGGTCTACGAGTTTGGTCAAAATGCTACTCCCAGACTTCTCCTGGGCTCTTAATTATATAATTATATATTTCTAAACATGCCGAGAAATTTTTCCTTTTAAAAGTGTCACACCAAACCTGTAAGCGAAAAAAATCCGCGGAAAATAGCTTTAAGAAAAAAGGCGGGTAATAATGCACAGAAGAAAAGCTAAAGCCGCTCAATGATTATTATTTTATATTTAAATTAAAAGTACTAAAAATTTAAAGCCTTGCTTTTTTCCTCTGCTTTTTTGCCGGATTCTTTTCCCGGCTTTTTTGCAGGTTTCTGTACGGCGGCTTATTTTCCCTAGATTTCACCAAACCACTCGCTAGTACATTCCCCCTCCTAAAAAATTTAAAATTTCTAGAAATATTAACTTTCATCTCTTTTTTGCAATACAACGCACAAATTATCTGCTAGTGCAGAGCAACCCTTAAACAAGAATCCATCTATATACATATATAAAAGCTCAAAGGGTTTTCTTCTCCGGTTCCTCCAGCGGCTACCGCTTCACCAATTTGGATCATTTTTTTTGCAAGGAAAGGTCTCTATTCTCAGATGGAACATGAAACATTTTTATTTTTTTATTCTACGTCAATTGTTCTATAATAATTATTTTAATTTATAATATATATGAAGGTAGGCTAGACGCGCGTCACTTGGGGCGCCATCTACAAAACAGCCGCGTCTCATTACTGGAACTACTGCATCACGTGACGCATTTAGACGGGTCGCTCAACGCCAGTCTGTCAGTGCATTGTGCGCCGGGGTCTCACTAGTACATATATATAAAAGCTCAAAGGGTTTTTTTCTCCGGTTCCTCCAGCGGCTACCGCTTCACCAATTTGGACCATTTTTTTTCAATGAAAGGTCTCTATTCTCAGATGGAACATGAAACATTTTTATATTTTTATTCTACGTCGATTGTTCTATAAATATTATTTTAATTTATAATATATATGAAACGTGCTCCACTTGAGGCGCATCTATACTAACGCCGCGTCTAATTATTGGAACTAATGCATCACGTGACTTAGCATTTCGCCGGTTCTGCAACGCTCAGTCTGTCAGTGCATTGTGCGCTGGGGTAACACTAGTAATTTATAAAATCATCCAAGAATCATTTCGTTTTTAAATATACTATTCCCCAATTACGTTCTTTAACGTTCTCTAACGTTTTAATTTTAAATTAGATATTTCAACCAATGTTGATTTATTTAGACTTGCACTTTATAAAATATAGAATATCAAAACTTTAATTTTAAATTAGATATTTCAACCAATGTTGATTTATTTAGACTTGCACTTTATAAAATATAGAATATCAAAACTTTAATTTTAAATTAGATATTTCAACCAATGTTGATTTATTTAGACTTGCACTTTATAAAATATAGAATATCAAAACTTTAATTTTAAATTAGATATTTCAACCAATGTTGATTTATTTAGACTTGCACTTTATAAAATAAAGAATATCAAAACTTTCATTACCCGATTTCTTTTTCTATAAAACAACGCATAATATAATTTTATGGTGGGCTATCCAAGCGGTATCTAAAGCAAAAGTATATTAAAGTGCTCTTTTGGGCAATTTTAAGTGTATGCTTTGTTCATACATTCCTACATTTGTATATTAATGTCAGGAACTCAGAGCAAGAGCTTTATGAAAATTGTTAAAATTCTTTCTGTCGGCTTAAGAAAATGTATGTTTAATAAAGTACCTGACATTGTATAAACTTATATAAAAGCAGCAAAGTTATAACCATGTCGACGAAGGTTGCCTCTTAATATGTTATTCGAAACTATCTAAAAGTGCCGATCTTTGTTTAGTACATTTATGCGTCATCATATGGTTACATAAGGTGTTGTAAATCCATTATTACAGTAACAAGCAACTTTCTGTCGTAACATTTATTAGAGTCTAATTAATTTTGTCATAGTTTACCTAACTAACTTTAAACTCACAATTTAAATATGTTTACAGAATATTTTATTTTGCATTAAATATACATACACGGTTGGGATTGTACATTGGCTTATACGTACAACCTCGTTGAAATGCTCTATGATCAAATTTTACCGGGTTAGAGGCTTTTCTCCTAGTATAAGGGTAACATAAAAAACCTGTTGAAGTTAAGAAATGTTTTCTTTATAATAAAAATAAAATAATTTAATTCTTACTTTAGTCAATGGGCGCGTTAATAGTGAAAGGGTGGGCACGCGACCCGCTTCTCGGCGGCTTCTCCCACAGTCACGCGTAAAATTAAATTAGGTGCTTAAATAAAGTACATTTAAATAATAAATAATACATCATTACAAAACAGGGTAATTCAACTTTAGTTCACACTAATGGAATCTCGCTTACGATAAGGATGGAGTTGCCAAATTTTATGATTTATAAAAATTGAAGAATTTTAAGCTATCTTTCTTCGTTTCTGAAAGAGGTAAAAAACTGAAATTTTGAATTTTTTGTTTTTACCTACGCCATATGCGTTATGCTATTTACTTTATAAACATGTTTACACGGTTGGGTTTCAACAGAGCTTTATTTTTAATTTCTCAGAAAATTGCACTGTTTAAAACGTGTTTTGCTTAATTTCAAACTTTCAAATGTGCAAAAAATATCTTTGGTTAGTTGCTAAATAAAGTTTTAATTGTTTATATTTAAATTTTGAATTTAAATGTAACTGCAGATGTTGAAATAATAAGCTATTATGATTAAAGCATTTTAACATATTTTTATTTTTTTACCTCAGTGTTTACAAAATTAATTAACTATGGCTGTATTTACTTGCAATAGAATATTTTCTTGCTTTAACTTAAAATAATTAATTCTGAAATTAACAAGTTAACACGTTATTATATTATGAATTCTGGGCGAGTCCTTTATCGTTTACATCGTCCATTCACTTTCCAAATTGCATTAGAATACCTGTGAATTGCCTTATATTTTCTACGTGTAAGTGTAACCGCAGGGATGATTAACCTAGCAATTTAACTGACTCTTTGTCGTAAAGAAAATTCTAATGTACGTATCTGTCTAAATTGTATAAATGATATTGTAATTAATAAGAAACATTTAATTATTTATAGATCACAGTATAAATAAGATTCTTTTTAGCTGGTCTTTATTAATAAAAGTAATTACAAAACTAAATAAGTTTTAACTTACTAACAATTCTGTTGCATGAACTGAATTTCTTGCTTAGAATCTCGTAAAATTATACGACCTTCTTGGAATGGTTATCAGTGCGTTTTTTTAATGTTTTCTAAATTGCTGCTGACGGATTTGTACTTAACAACATCGTGTGCCTCTGAATTATTATAAATGAATTTTATGAAAATCTGTCAGAATCAAGTAAGATATTCTAGCTCTTTTAATCAATTAAGCTCATTAGTGTAATTAAGGGAAAATAGAATCAAAATGGATTGAAACCCTTTAGCTCGGCAGTTAGAAAAAGGGACCAAAACGAGTTTACACCTTTAAACGCAGATGTTAACCTTCTATTTAGAAGTAAAAACAACTAAAACCTTTTACAGCAGACTTCAGGTATTTAGGTTAGCGAATACGGTTAGCATTTAGCATAGTATTTATCGATACCTGATTCTGAATTAGATTTACTTTTAAATTCAAATTGGTACTGATGCCAGTTGAATTATTCTTCTCTGTGGACTCAACTAGGTGCCTAGAGCTGATTCTAGCTCTTGGTTGACAGGTCTAGGTGCTGGTATCTGGAGCTGTTATGGTATTTTTTTGATCTGGTCTAGTTGGTTGGGTCGTGGAAACACAAATTAAACCCGTTGGCCTGGCAGTTGTCGACCCACAAATTGGCTGGCTTCGCAAACAACTCGTAAAGTGCCACTGGCTCTAAACTGGTGCCGGTTGTTGTCGACTCCACGAAATCCTCTTTGCGTGGATTTAGATTTCACAATATTATTGATTTATAATATGTACATTTCATACTTAACTAATCCTTATCTATACAAACTACAAACCAAGAGCCGCTATAGAAAATTTCTATTTTGCCGCCTATTGTTAAATATGATTACATTGTTAAAAATATGTCAAAAAAGTAAACGAAATTGAAGTTAGTATAGATGTATATAAAACAGTTTACCTACTTATAGATACAACATATACAATTACTATAATATTATTACTTGCTGTTCGTGTCTTCTCGTCGATTTTCTTGAAAGTGACGTGGATCTTGTTGTCGGCGTAGAAAATCATCGGGCGTTTAAAAAAAAGCAGAAATTGTTTGCGGTAGTATTTTGGTAGTGAATTCTCGCTGTTGGAGGAAAAGGTTTAATAGTGTAGCAATGAAGAACCTCAACCAGTTAGCTCCTTTTCTTCTGTAAATCTTTTGTCTCGGGGGCGGCAGCTTCCTTCTTTGCAGTTTTCACACTTGGCGTCCGTTCCGGGTTTGCACGAGGCGATGATGCGGCTTCGCTTTCGCATGTCGGCTTCTTTTCCAGGCAGTTGGCGGCTGCGGTCGTTCTTGAGGCAGCGGGGACATTGGAATGGTTGTGGTTTGGTTTGGTAGGCAGGTTCAACGAAGTAAGTATGGAAGAACATTCACAATTCGTAATCTAGGAAAGCGTCCAGCGAGGCTGGAGAAGTGGTAATCACTCGCAGTATCCTTGTGACGCGATCCGTAGCTTTGAAGCGAATTCTCCACATGTTGGTAAATGATATGGGGTGGAGGGCGAGTACTGTTTTTACGTTTTATGCTTTGCTGTCTATTTTGACATCCCGAATAACGCAAAAGAAAGGCAGTGTCTTGACGGCAGCTGCATTGCGTAGCGTGGTTCGTGTGGTAGAAATCCTTAGTGGAGCTCCATTAGGCGTCTCAGGGCGATGAGGTTCTCTTGAGGTTCAGAATGTGTCGCAGAGATTGTGAAGTTGCCGTTAGGGAAAACAGCTACTTTGGAAGGGATCAGTCTTGAGATCCACTTTATGGCTTAGTTCAAGGCCTTGGCAGTGGCTTAAACATAGAATAATTTAATGGACGAGCTGCTGGAGCGCCTGGAAGCGGCGGAGTGGATGGAGGCGGTGGGGTGGTTGGAGGCGATGGAGTTTGTTCTGGAACGGTGTTGATATCAATAGAGTATTTGTGGAGATACTCCACGGCGGCAAGGCTTTCTCCGGTGAAGACGGAGGCTCCGGGTCGTGGCATGTCGGTGGCGGCGTCGGTGTACTTGCCTTTTGTTCTTCTTGGGTCGCGTCTAAGCCGGAGAGGTTTGTTCGGATGGAGGTTGCTTCTGTTTCTTGTGGTTGGTCGACATGATGGACGTTTTAGTATTCTTTTTTAGATCGTCGGAAAATCTATAATTTTCCGAACGACCTGAAGGTTGTTGATTCTAGTAGTGTTAGTTGGCAGGTAATGTTTTCGGTGCGAAACCTCGAACGAGAATGCTTTTTTCCATCCCAGGATAATTATTTTATACCTTTAATTTGCACCCTCTGGGTCGTGTGACGTAGTTGTGGTAGGAACGGTTTTCAAAGTAAGGATGCCTGCGCGCGGCTTGGTCTTGCGTGTCGTGTCACGGCGTCAACTTGCGAATAAATATTCAAGTTTTTAAATATCGTGCTTGTTCATTTTTATTAATGTTTGGTGCCATTACAGTACTAAAAACCATAAAAAAGTTCAGCTTTCAGCGTTTTATTGAATAAATAAAATTCTTTTGTAAAAGTGCCATGGAAAGCTCAAGTCATTTAATTTATACCGGCAGAACTCGTGGACTACGCCGTTTAGTAGTATTTTAAATTCTCGAATATGCAAGGCAAGTCAACATGCTTTCTGTAAAATCGTTTTGTCCAACATAATAAGCACGTGTATATCTCGCCGTTGTTTTCTTTATACGAGGCATTTTAGTTCAGTTCTTGGAAGTATTAACCCGGCGCCGACCTTGCCCTTCCAGTCTACCTTCTTGCATTCGTGCGACTTATCAGTTTGATAAACATAATAAAATATACCACAAGCAGTTTTTCTGGTAACTTCATACCCGGCGCCTGCAAAAAAATTTATAAACGAAACTTGGAAAGCAATGCCTCTGAAAAAATGTAACAAAAAAACTCCGTAACAAAGTTTCATAAAAACAACCACAAAAGAAAAATTTAAAAAAATGCGATTAGTTGAACTTATTTTCAGTGCTGTAACGGTGATTAGAGATCGATCAGCAAAAACACGTATCGTTGGGGGGACAGCTTTGTTTTTAATTGTACAGTTTTCTGTGGTTGTATTCCCCAGAAATTATTTTACAGGTGTTAATTTTTCCGAGGAATCTTTTATTAGATGTTTTTACCGGAGATTTTTTTTAGACGATATTTGTCGGCGGCTGTTTTGTTTCATCAATGTTTTTCCCAGTAAATTGGTTTTTGGACTTCTTACAAAGACGTTGTCGTTATAAGCAAAAGCAAAGTTAGGCGTTACTGAGCCGCGCATAATTTATCGGTATGTTTTATACTTTCTAATACTTATGTAAAATCGTCCGTCGCGACGGACGGCGATCAACAAACGTACTTTCTTATCATTTCTTTTCGCGTTATGCGTTACCCATTTTAGTAGGATGGTACTGTAATATTAGGTAAATATTAGTAAGTATACAATTATTTGTAATCCATAAACCGGTGCCGTGGTATTGAGCAAGCGAACCGCGCGAATACAAGCGTCAATCGCCCAAGTCTAATCTGTAAATATATGCGAGTTATGAGTGACCAGAATTCCAATAACTTGAACATCTACTGCAAACCCAAACGAACCTACCTGTACCGAAAACTGTATCAGTCCACTGTACAATAGAATCTGCACCTTAGCTAATAAACGCGTAGATATGTGGGTTTACAAACAGAAGAAATTTATATTTATTATATGTATAAATTAAAAAAAATTAGAGTAGGTCGTGAACAAAACGTTACTATGGAAATATTATCAACTGTTTTTAATTAATTTGACGTATAGAACTATAAAATTGTAACATAAACATGGGGTTTCCAAGCGCTCTCCCAATCGCAAGAAGCCGGTTTTAAATAACCCTGCGTAGGTAATAGAAAGGCGTTCAGTTTTTTAATGATTATTTAATGGGGTTCTTTTATCTGTCTACAAATCTTATTTCATTCTTTTAAATTACTTAACAGCTCTTCATTAATCATTTATACCCTGGCAGCTTTCTTGTCAAATTGCATTTTTGTAAGTTGGGACGGATTTTTAAAAGATTTTGTTGGGATATTTATAAATCTCCATTTAATGCAAAATTATTAACGGTTACATTTTTCGGGAAAAATTGTCAATTAGAGCTGCGTGAGTAAAATTGCGTATTCGACAAAACGTACTCTGATTTAATAAAACGTTCTTTTTATACGGTTTAGCTGAATTATTTAATAAAATGTCTTTCCTATCGATATTTGTTCGTACACTATATATTAATATTTTTAATTTAAATTGCAAATTGTTCTTCATAAAGTTACATTATTTTTCAGTTATCAACGTTTTATTTTTGTAAGAAAACCAATTTATTTACCAACAAAATATAACATTTATAAAGGAAACTTTTTTAAATAACAAGTCCTTTCAGCTAAGAAAACAAGATTTTTTAAATATTTTTTTAATGAAAAGCACATAATTTTATTTCGTGATTTATTTTTCTTAAATTATTTTACAGTATTTTTATAAGTATGCTTTTGTATACAGAGCGTGTCAAAAATATAGAGACACCAATATTTGGCCGTTAATATTTATTAACGACATGCGTCCAAACAGAAATCTCAATTTACGATTCGATGTTGGAAAAACTTTAGACCCAAATCAGCAAGAATATTAAGATAATGTATTTACAGTTTTATTGTTTATATACGTTTTTGCAAACAAACCAGTTAACGTTATTGTCCATCAAATATTTATAAACATTTTTAGTCGTTTAAGCTTGAAATGCAAAATTACTAGCAAAACCATGGTTATTGCAGATTCTTTTCTTATTCTTCTTTTCATTCAGCCTCTATTCGTCCACCATTGGACATAGGCCTCCCCTCCGTTTTGCAATTCTTTCCTGTTCTGGGCAGTTTGTAGCCGTCTTGTTCCACCCACCTTTTTACATCATCTATCCACTTTTGTTGTGGACATCCTCTTAGTCTTTTTTCCAGACCAAGGTGTCCACTGTATTGTTTTTTTTGTCCATCTGCCCATCGCCATTTTGTTGCTATGGCTTGTCTTATATCTTTTACCTTGGTACTTTCCCCTATCCACTTATTCCTCTTCTTATCTCCTAGCTTAAATTTCCAGTATCGATCTTTCCATGCTTCGTTAGGTCACCAGCATTTTTATCATTATTTTCTTTGCCAGTGTCCATGTTTTTGTTCCGTATATGAGCACGGAAAAACGCATTGATCCAACACCTGAGCTTTTTGATAGAACAAGACCACATCGTCGAAATACCTTAGGTTTATTAAGTCTTTTTCCTTTTATATTGATGCCTTTCTCTTCCCATTTAAGTTTTTAAAAGACATCCTCCATGGTAGCTGTCAAGAATTTAGGCGGGATATGTTATTCGCTTTCGAACCCCTTTTTCCGCCTTTGTCGAGTTAGTTTGCAGCTCTTAGGTAATTACTAATAATGTTGCATGCACATATATCTTTTTTATTAGTTCACTGTAGTATGAATCGAGTCTACAATTCTTTGGTGCATTCATCATTGCCCAATGTTCTAAGCTGTCAAATGCATTTTCATAGTCCACGAAGGTAAAATAAATGAGCATGTTATATTCAGTCGTTTTTTCACATAATGTGTTTGTAGGTGATTCATCGTACTAAAATTTTTTTGAAAGCTTGCTTGATTTGCTCTTTGTTAATGATCTTATTGGTGGATCTTCTAGTTATTATTTTGAGGGCAACTCAGATAAAAGGCTTATAGGTCTATAATTAGTTAATTTACTTTCTCCATCCTTCAGGTATTTTCCATTCTTCAAGACATTTTTGTTTTTTGTACTTTTTCGTATCCATCTTTTTCTTCACTTTTATTTCTTTACTAGTGAGACCCCAGCGCACAATGCACTGACAGACTCGCGTTGGCCGACCCGTCTACATGCGTCACGTGATGCATTAGTTCCAATAATGAGACGCGGCGGTTTTGTAGATGGCGCCCCAAGTGACGCGCGTCTAGTCAACCTTCATATATATTATAAATTAAAATAATTATTATTAAAAAATCGACGTAGAATAAAAATATAAAAATGTTTTATGTTCCATCTGAGAATAGAGACCTTTTATTGAAAAAAAGATGGTTCAAATTGGTGAAGCGGTAGCCGCTGGAGGAACCGGAGAAAAACCCTTTGAGCTTTTATATATGTATGGATTTATACTTCTATGTTTCTTTTTATTATTATTATTTGAAACTGGCTGTTTTCTCGTCTCCATAAGTCTGTTAGCGTTTGAACTTACTTTTACCTCTCGGTCTTACCCTTTTTGTTTGCTATTTTATTTTCAGCTTTTATTAAGCTTTTCGTTATTATTATGTTTACTTTATTTACCGTTTTCTCTTCCAGGTTATTGGGGAAGATATCTTCCGGTTTTATCCTGATATACTTTTCTCCTTTTTTGAATTTGCATGTGTCTATTTTATTAGTTGTATTTCTTGTTAATTATTATCGTTCTTTTTTGCATCTGATACTATTCTTTCCTTGACTAACCTATGGTTACTGTTTGTGATAAATTAATTTGGTACCGTTATATCTTTCTCAAGGTATTTATGCATGGAGATAATATAATCGATTTCCTTTTTGGTTTTTTATCGAGGCTTAACCACTTCCATCGACTGTTAAGGTGCTTATCAAAAAATGTATTTATGGCGTATAGCTTATGTTTTTCTAGAAAATTTAGAAGTGTGTGTTTTCTGTTGTTCCTGGCCTAGTTCATAAGATACAATCCATATTTCTTGTTTTTCTTGCTTCTTGTCCACCTTGGCATTAAAACCTCCTATAATCAACTAGAATCTGCTATTCCCTTCTTCTAAACATTCACTTCGTCATAGAACTGATTTATTTCATCATCTGAATGGTCTGTTGTTGGTGCATATACTTGTATTATTCTTAGTAAGTATCGTATTGATAATTGTATCGCTAAATAACATGTTCTTTCTGATACACTTCCACATTTCACAATTCTGCTTTTGATTTTTCTGTTTACTATAAATTTCGTGCCACCTCTGCGTTTTTCATCATTATCTTTATAATACAACAAGTGTCCTGAGGTAAAGTCAAGCGTTTCCTCTTCTTTTCTTTTAGTTTCACATAATCCGACTACATCTTATTTGATCTATTCTAGCTCTTTCTGTAGTTCTACTAATTTGTTATCTGTCGCGAGTGATCTAACGTTATACGTTGCTATATTCAGAACCATTCGACAGCCTGCCTTCATCCGGGCATTCTTAGCACCCTCTGCTGGGCTCTTGTTCTTTCCGCTGCCTTGAAAAAGAATCACCGAGTGACCGTGGACTGAAAGCCATTTATTATTTTGATTATTCATGTAATTCATTTGGGGGGAGGGAGAAGGTTGGCCATTAAAATCGCCACGCTGGCCTTTGCTAGGTTAGGTTAGGTTAGGTTAGGTTAGGTTAGGCTAAGCTAGGCTAGGTTAGGTTAGGTTAGGTTAGGTTAGGTAGTCTTCCTCAATGAGACTGTTCCCGCTGCTGTTATTAAATAGAAATCTTCCACCATCGAGGTAGATTGGATACCACCTTAATCTATACCATTCTGGATTAACCAATTCTGGCATCATTTGTAAACTGACCATTTATTTTTCTTACAAAAACGGGACGTGTTTAAAAAAATCGATAAAAACACAACATATTGTACGAAACACACTGCATTGGTTTTATTGTCAATAAAATATTAAAGAACACATTAAGTTTATTGGTTTATTAATGTTATACTTATACATACTAATGAACAGGAAAAGAAAAACAAATATAAAATAACTATCAATATTTTAAACTCATTTATATTTCTCCGAAGAACAAATTTGTTTTAATAGTGCAGGTGACGACTTCAAATAAGTATAAAACTCTTGACAAGACTGATTTATATTGCCTTTAGTTATTAACATTGCTTTTAGATGAGTTGTGCCACTGCAAAATGCCAAATGCAATCTTAGCAGATTCCAGCGTCGACTTATATGGGGCGGCAAGTGTAAAGTGAAAATTTGCTGTGCATTTCACGGTATTTAAGGCAATTTGTCCCAATATTTATTATACACACACATTTAGCTAAATGCTTTTTATTTTAATAAATCGTTGTAGATTTAAATAAATCCTTAAACATTTGGTTTAAATATTCAACTATTTAGTAAATCTTTATGTATGTAGATAAATCTGCACATATTTGTTTTAAATCTTTCAATATTTAGTAAATATTTGCATATTTAAATAAATCTTTACCGATATAAATAAATCCTTACAGATTTAAATAAATATTTCAACATTTAATTTTAAGCTGTCATATTTAATGTTAACTTGTCATATTTATTTGACCTTGGTAGACCCAGCCTACATAGTAGACCAAGACCGTTTACACTGGTGGTAACGTTCAACAATTATGAACACGTTTTCCGTATTTCAAAAATTTGTACAATTAATGTTAGGTCAATCATCAATAACAATATATTGAACAACATAAACATTGCATAATTTATTATTCATACAATGAAAGTTTCCTCAACATTCCCTTGAGAATGTAATTTTCAGTCTGTTTTGTTGAAGCGTCGAACGCTCCCACCAAGGGCTCACCAAGGTCAAATAAATATGACAGGTTAACATTAAATGTGACAGCTTAAACTTAAATGTTGAAACATTTATTTAAATCTGTACGGATTTATTTATATCGGTAAAAATTTAATTCAATCTGCGAGTATTTATTAAATATTGAAAGATTTAAAACAAATATGTGCAGATTTATCTAAATACATAAAGGTTTACTAAATATTTGAAAATTTACAGTAAATGTTTTAAGATTTGATTAAATCTCTAATGCTTTATTAAATATTAGAATATTTAAACCAAATGGTTAAGAATTTATTTAAATCTACAACGATTTATTAAAATAAAAAGCATTTAGCTAAATGTGTGTATATACACTGTGTCCATAAAGTAACCCCCCCCCCCCCAACTAACTTTTGAAGGACTTCATATTTTTCTACAAAATTTGGTGTGCTGTAATTTGAAATTAAATACTATTTTTCAGACCATATTAAAATTTTGTATCATCCAAAATGGCGACTGGGCGCCTTTTTGAAATTTTTTTTTAAATAAAAAGGGGAGTCGAGTGACACCTCATGGGGTCAGGTCTTTTAATTCTGCGTCTGATCCTAGAGTTTCAAAGAAAAATATTCAGCCATAACAAAATGGCGGATTTTAAGCAAATGGACTCACTCAATTCAAAATTGTTTTGATTTTTTATCCGGGGTCGAGTGACACCTTTCCAACGAGGTGTCACTCAACCCCCCTTTCTAGTTAAAAAAAATTCAAAATGGCGTCCAGTCGCCATTTTGGATGATACAAAAATTTAATATGGTCTGAAAAATAGTATTTAATTTCCCATTACAGCACACCAAATTTTGTAGAAAAATATCAAGTCGTTCAAAAGTTAGTTGGGGGGGGGGGGGGTTACTTTATGGACACAGTGTATAATAAATATTGGGACAAATTGCCTTAAATACCGTGAAATGCACAGCAAATTTTCACTTTACTCTTGGCGCCCCATAGACTTACGCTTACTACCGAACTGGCGATCATATAGTTTGGTTATCTGTATGAAAACATTATTGGCCTTCATTTCAATTTGCAAAGAAATGAATACGGACAGTATTGTTTTAATTTTGCATAACGGGACATTTTTGCGTCCCGAGTGATTTCTCGGGGACAACGGGACGATGGCTTAAAAACGGTACTGTCCCGTTGAAAACGGGACGTATGGTCACTTTAATCATTTGCCAAATGCTCCATTCAGTCTCTTTGCTAGTTTTCGTTGGCCCCGGGTTGTTTGTTTCTCCGGTACCCAACATATCCGATGGGCGTTGCCCTACCCACCAACCAGGGAGGCGCCCGATGAGAGACAACTCCTCACTGGTTATTTTGTAGCAATCTAAAGTCTTGCTATCTAAGTTTTGGATTTATTTTGTTTTCTAGTTGTTAGTGGTTGGTTGGTTACTATAATTAAATAAGTTTTTGTAGTTAGTTATTTTTACTATAACAAGAGTAGGATCGTCAAACTTTTAAAACAAGTTCGATCGGGATTTGTTGTAGGTAAACTAGTTTTGCGACAGGCGCCAAGATTTTTGATATCTTCGTTTTCCACATTTGAGAGCACTTGCTATCTTTCTACCAAACAATAAGGTTGCACAAATTGGGGATGAAGAATTCTGTAATAGTTTATTTACCTACGAATGAAAACCTATTTACCAAATTAGAAGTTTCGTTAATTGGTTATTTAAATAATTAAGTTATTGTGTTGTGCAGTCACCTATCCACTGAAAGTCAATTTCCGAGTGAAGGGTTGCTTCTAATGTCTTTGAGGCTCTTTTTGAAGCGTTCTTATCGGGACTTTCTAAACCAGCCGCTTTATCCAGAAGATTCAACAATAACCGATAATTCGACTTCTTGATACAACTATTAAGTAATTACAGACGAAATAGTTTTTAACTATTCTGGTAAACTATAGTCCAGCATTTGTTTTAGACAGTCATACGCCCGATACGAAGCGAGGTATTGGTAAGTCCAGCTTACTAATTTTTTTCGTAACAACATGTTTACCTGCAATACAGAATACAGAAAATTGTGTTTAAAAATAAAACTTCGTAAGTATAAAATATATTTTTATCATTATTAAAATTATCTACAGACTGATCTTACTATGTAACCATTATTTATAGTACCGTAACTTATTTTTCCTAAGACCCCCAAGAAATATTCCTAACACACACGAGTGTTAGAAAAATAAAAGGCGAAGCATCGCGATTGGCCGGAGCGCTCTAGAGGTATCTGGCAATTTGCTCGCGATTGGCCGCGCCAACGTCTGCCACAAAAATTCAAATGTCAAGCTAAATGTCAAATTAATATAATATTATTATTACAACATTATTATTATTATTATTATTATTACATAGTTACCCTACACATTACACATTATTAAAAATATTTCTGACCATAGTTTGAACGGTTTCTATTTAAAAATATGGATATTGACTCAAGTGGCGATGATTTTATGGAATCCACTCTACCGAGTGTCGTCGAAGCAGCAAAAAAATAGTTCGCTAAATCTCTTACCCAAAAAGTCGCAACAAAGGTACAAATTTTTTATTTTTTTGGGTCGTGAGAAAAATATTGTACATAACTCGCTGGAAAGAGACAAACACACTCGTGTAATTTCTACACTCGGCCTGCGGCTTCGTGTGTCAACATTCCCACTTGTGTGTTAAGTGTCACTTTCCATGCTCGTTATGTAATGTACCATAATTTGCGTTGTAAAGAATGTACATGAAAAGGGGAGTTTACTGGCAGCTTTCGGCCAACTTACCAAATGCGTGCTGCGAGAGTTCAATAAATTGTTTGCTTTATATACGGTATATGCGCCCTGTTGGACCCTTTTTAGGGATTTAAACAGATTGTAAATTTTTTTCTCGTGGTATTAAATCAAACAAATACATACTGGGTTATATTGTATCTTTGTGTTGTTTTGTTTAATTAAATCTGTTATTTTATTGTTTTGTTGTTGCTTCACGACAACTGGCGCTCTATTGTTATATGATTAACCAAAACAATTTACTCTTGCCTACTACCATATTTGCCGATACCTTAAGCTGGTTATTTGGGTCGTATCTCGCTCTATTACTTATTTTAAGCGAAGAACGGTACAATTTTTATTATTTAACTTTATAGTGAATTTTATTAATTTACAAATAACAACTTTACACGAAATTTTCCAAAAAAGATTCTTAGATGACACCATAATATTTTAATATGCGTTAAAGAGAAGAAAATACTCTTATAATATAGTGAACAATGTGATACGTTTATGTTTAACAAAATTTTGTATGGCGTCATAAAACAAAAATAGTTACATCAAAAAAATTTAAGCGTCAGTGTATAGACAAAAAATTTCCCGTGTAACTGTTATTTAAATTTTTTTTTCGAAAATCAATAATAACGGTAGAAAATTGGTGTCTTTATACTTTTGACGCGCTCTGTAATGTGCAGTGAAAACACATATTTCTGACAAACTATCTAACATTACATTTTCCCTTTCTTCTAAAATTTACTCGGCTATAGAATGAAAACGATGTGTTAAATTTACCCGGAGAGTTCTCTGTTATTAGTGGTAATAACTGCTAATTGTTTTAAAACAGTAAATTGGCTTTAAGCTGTAAAGAAAATCGTGTTTTATTCAAAAAAAGTTTAATGATCTTTTACAGGCCTAATATTAAAATAATTATTCAAGGGGTTGCTTTTAATTAGCATTATGTAGCTACAATAACACATCGTATTTTTATTTAAAAATACCACAAAAATTAGTAGACCTCAGTTTTGACCCAGTAGAACTTTTTTAAATCTCTAATAAATTAATGCACAGTTCTGTCAGATTACTCAGTTTTTACTTTAATTGAAATGGTTTAAATTAAACTTTTCGTATTAGTTGTAATTTCTTTCGTTTGCTAATTATCAAATTTAATTAATAAGTCTGGCTGTATAAGATAAGCCTGTAAAGCAATAAGTTCTCACGTTCTTTTACTTTTTTCGTCAAATGAATGAATGTTTTAAATTACATTCTTTAAATTCTGAAACGCAGATTTATAGTATCTGTTTTTGGCAGAATTCGGATCACGTCTGTTCAATTTATTATGATTATTGACAGCAGAAGGAACGATTACTTGTAATCGTAGTATGTTTGCGAACTTTAAGCATACTAAAGAATATTTTTATCGTTTTTAAAATTTAAAATGGTATTTAAATGAAACAGTATTGACCCTATCGATTTTAGTCGCTTGGAAGTCTTGAGCTCACTATAATTAAAAGTACGAGATCCTTTTATTCATTGAATGATGCAACAACGTTAAACTAAGTTCTAGTAATTTAACGACTAACAAATCGCAACGAATTTTTTAGTTAAATGAAATTCAACGAGACAACAACGCGAACCCTTTTAGATGTACAAAACGAAAGGCGGAAATGAATTTTACCTCGCAACTCTAACAATTTGGCAAACAGGTCAATTTTTCTTCAGAAAGAAGAACAGCGTTTCAGGGTTCCATTTCAACTTGAATTGTGTAAGTCGTTTTCTAGGTCTTTAGGTTACTATTCCCTTGTATTTGCGTTTAAGAACGGATATAACTAAACAAACATTGCACGAACTCGTTAATAAAAGCAATTCCTTTGCAGTATTGATCTATAATTTGCCATTTCTGTTGTATAATCAAGATAATTAATATTGATTTAAAAGAAAAAACTTTAAAAGTTCATGTATAAGCAGGGATTGTACAGTTTTGCAGTATTCTTATTATGTATATTACACAGGGTGTTCAAGGCAACCCTGAAAAAAGTGATGCTCATTATTCTATGACAAATTGTAATGCATTAATGATGAACCTTAAATCCTCTTAGTTTTACAATAAAAACCATAAAATTAAAAACACATCTAATGTGTTTTTATTGTAATTAGACAAAAATGTTAATGTAATCCTCAAGACCATAAAGGCATGTACAATTGTACATGTACACCCGCAGAAATGTTTAGTATCTTACCGCCTCACTAATATTTATAATTATTTCTTGATTGCAATATATTTGTAATTTTTTCATGCGATAACACTGTTTATTGGTTTCTATTCTATTTTGATTTACGACAATAAATATTAGTTGGGACAAAAAATACCTTAATAAGATGCTCCTGAATAAATAGTGATGTATAACAGTGCTGCCAAAACAACACTTTTTTAAAGATCATTTTCTCAGAAGATAAACCTCGTTAGACAAAACAATGTTGCTTTCATTCATCAAGACATTCAATACTATAAAGTGGTAAGATTCTTTATATTCTCTATAATACGAAGGCAGGGCTTTACATCTCCGCTCTGTTGGTTTCGGCTATTGTTTATGTGGTAGTCACTACTGTTGTTATAATTTGAATATTTATGACTTACTTCTATTTTGGCGGGTCGGAAATCTTCACAGCATATTTGACATAATTTCTTTCAATAACAGACAATTAATATAATAAAAGCACTTCACACAGAACTTAAATACAATTTTATTTAAAACATCATTTGTTTATCGCGAGTTGCGTGAATACAAGTATGAGCAATTGATTAAAATAATGTATGGAAAAAATTATTGGTCAAATTAATTGCTTATGCATTTTTGCTATGAAAATGTCGCCTGTCTGTTTCTAATACTAAAACTAAGCGGGTTCTTATAGTATACAAAAACACTTGAAACATATTTTGCATAGAACGTAACATGAAGTCAATAGCTTGTTTTACATCTCGGCACAAGTTAATTTATCTTTTGCAGAGTTCGTCTATTTTAATCGGGCATTATAGGAATCTCGGAAACTACAAGAGGTACTATCAGGACTGATACAAAATTTATACCATAAAAATCATGGCCATATGGCTTTATAATGTTTTAAGAAATTTATTCTTAATTTTTTCGTTGCATGTATATGTTAAAATCTACAAATAAAATAGTTTGTCGCTTAGTAAAATTGTTACTATATCCAAATCAAAAAGTCATAATGGTAATTTCTTTTTCACGCTACCGGTAATGTAAGTAGGCCTTACATCCATAGCTACAGGGATCGTAAATGGCTGATAACATTCGTGTACTAGTTACCCTTGACGACGGAACTTAATAGTGTCACTTACGTTCCTAGGAAAATAATGTTGATTTTAACTGTTCGTTGATATGGTAACAAACACAGACAACTTAGAATAATGGAGCTTTTAAAAAATAATTCCGATGACAGCTGTCAAAACGAACTTTTAAAAATTGATTAAATTTCTACCTGTAGGCCTACTTACATTGCCGGTAGCGTGAAAAATTTAATAAGTAACACGAAATGTATCGACTAATAACATCCTCGGCAGGCGACAAGCTTCGGCTCCGCCTCAGCTCGTATTCGCCTACCTCGGATGTTAATACGTCCTTACATTCCTTGATACTTAAATAACTATACACAAAAAAATAAATTTTTGTCGCACATTAAAATGAGGTCATAGAAAGCGCAGATGCATCTGCTGTTAAATAAAAAAAATCAAGTCGACATTCCAAGTACTTCACCTTACGTTATTTGAAAATAAGCGATTTGGACATTTGTTATTACTAAAGAAGTTTGGTACCGGCCAAAAAAATCGTAGATGGCATTTTTATAAAAAATAACCTACTCAGCAAAAATATGTCGGTATGATCTAGTTGTACGCAGAAAAAAAAAACGTTATGGAGAAACCGACTTTACTGTTTAACGAATATACATGGAAATTTTTAATTTATTTTCATATACCATAATGTTAATAATGTTTCAAAAGACAATACTTACACTGAAAATAAAAATTAATCTTTTTTTGTTTTTGAATAAAAAAATACAATTTGAAAGTAATTCAATCTTGGACGGATATTATTATTAAATCATATATCTACTTTGATATACTTTTTACCTGCTTCCTATACAGGGTTGAGTAAAAGTACGGAACAATGCAAATATCTTTCATAACGGTTTAAAAAGACTTCCGGTTTAGCCGGAAATGATATCAAGTTTTTTATTTTGAATGGAACACCTTGTATATTTTTTGATATATCGATAGAACTCTTTTTTTGCGAGTTCAGTGATATAAGGTTTCATGCTTTTATTTTTACTAATTCCAGAGATATTAAACAATAATGTTTAATGTTTAATTGTTATCTAGCAGGTCATGAAAACAAAAGAATGTGAGAAGCCTAAACATTTTTGTAAAGTTGTCAAATATGCTTGGTTCCTGGTGTGCTGTTTTGATATTCGATAGATTGAGCAGTGTGGTTGCAGTAATCAATTAATTAACCAAAATAATTAAAACTGCTGAATTTAACCTCAGAAATGGTTCAATTAACAGAAAGAGAACGAATTCCATTGTTAATTACGGTTGGTTTTGGTGAGCGTCGTAGAACTCGGCAAGAAGTTTGTACTTTATTTAACAATTTGCAATCTTTCTGTCAATTGAACCATTTCTGACGTTAAATTCGGCAGTTTTAATTAATTTTGGTTAATTAATTGATTACTGCAACCACACTGCTCAATCTATCGAACATCAGAACAACACAACACGCACCAAGCATATTTGACAACTTTACAAAACTGTTTAGGCTTCTCACATTCTTTTGTTGTCATGAGCTGCTAGATACCATTTACGAAACATTATTGTTCAATATCGCTAAAATTATTAAAAACAAAGGCATGAAACGTTATATCACTGAACTCGCGAAAAAGAGTTCTATCGATATATCACAAAATATACAGGGTGTTCCATTCAAAATAAAAAGATTGATATAATTTCCGACTAAACCGGAAGTCTTTTTAAACCGCCTATACTTTCATTGTATCCGACGTATATCGGAACCTTCATGTAAAAAATTTTGTGAAAATTGCTTTTGCCGTATTAAAGATATTTGCATTGTTCCGTACTTTTGCCCAACCCTGTATAAGCAAAGCCGCATAACACACTCGTTTGGAGGTGTGTCTGTGATGGCACAACTGAACATCGATCGCTTCAATTTGCATCTAGGCGACCTTACTTCCGTTCCAGAATTCGAGTGGTTATTCCTGCCGGCAAAGAAGTTTTACTTCAACAATACATCATTTTGTTATAAGAATTAATGTATGCCAGTTCTGGCCAAATGATAATTGTACTAAAATATGTGCTACGTAAGTACTATTAAATTTTATGAGAAACTTCTATTTAAAACAGTATTTCCTAAAACAAATAATAAGTTTGTTATTACGTGGAACATGTTGACTCAGACACCTGGTATATTGGTGTTTTTGATAAATAATATTTATTCCAAACATACAATTACAATTACAAATAAGCAAATATGTTTTGTTTGACTGTCACATCCATTTATTAAGGGCACATGACATCATGCGTATGTGTACTTTTATCATTTAATATCAAACCTATATTCAAACAAAGCCTCAAGTCACCATAATACAAAATTCGGAGTTACTATATTTCAGTGTGATTTACATTTAGCTCTGTTTATCATCGTTATGTATTGTTTGAAATTTTAACAAGTGGAGAAAGGAATTTTATCATGATTGTAGATTGCTACATTTATGAATTATGATAGTATGATACAACTATAAGGTAAATTATTAATTCACTGGCCATTTTTGAATTTAAAATTATTTTGTGACATAAAAGGTATTGTTTTTATCCAACATATTAGTTGCAGCGGGCAACTAGAAGGACGTTGATATTTTTAAACGCAACATTAGCTCTTCTTACTTGAATTTGTACTTGTTAGTTGTTATCGGTAAGATTATTATTTATTAATATTTGAAATTATTTAATATTTTTTAGAACACATGAAACAAGTTTTTACGCCAAACATGTTTTAAAAAAAATATTTTATCAATTTGTGTTTGTCCGACAAAGTGTCATTATCATTACAAACGTTGATTGGGAACTTCCAGTTGTGGCCATGAATTGTGTCTGCTTTTAATGGGCAGTATTGAATTGCACCTCAAACATTTACAGACTGATTTTCCCAAAATAGATCCACTCCAAGAATAACGCTCTCTGTCAGCGATAAAGACAGCGATGACAATATCATAATAATAAATTTAAAGTTAATTTATTTGGTATATTTGTTTCCTGTTTCCTGATTACATTAGTATTGAGGCGAATGACAAATTGCCTCAATTTAATCAAACTCAATTAACATTTTGGCATCTCAGGAAATACGGACGCTCCCTTTCCATCACGAATGTGTGGTTGAATCTATAATGTGCGTCCCTATCAAAGGATCAATAACTTCCTCCTAAGTAACAAAATTATTAAATAAAAATATAATAAAAGATGTTGGTGGTATTGTAGGTATATAAAGATATGTACAAATATGATGTCAAAATTATATTATTAATTCTGACATAATCCGCAAATAGTTAAAAATGGTTATTACATGTACGTCACACACCATTCTACAATTTATCAAATTTAGTTCTTGTTTCTCATAATAGAAATGTATCTGCTAGTTATAAATATTATATCCGGATCTTTTCCACCTGTCTCACCTTCTACGACAACCTAGTACAAACCGCATTTAAGCGCGTCAATTATATAAGGTGCATATTCTGTATACTGCTGGGCTGCAGACCAGTACAGTTTTCGTGGCAAATAAGAAAATAGGGTTTACACTGTTTAGTTGAATCATTGGATCGCGAAGCGCTGAAAGCAAGCCGAACTCCACGACAGACGCATATTGAGACGGTTAGCGGAATTCAATACGCAGTTATAAAAATGTGTTACAAAATGGCATACAGTATGACTGAAATATAAGACAGTTCTTAATATGTTACTGTATATTTTATCTCGAAATAATGTTTGCTAATTAAAATTTCAATTATGACTATTTAAGACTTATGAAAAAGGATATAGATTTTTCTTAGTTGGTTGGGGCTATTGTTATGTCAATTTATTTCTCTTAAATTTTGAAGTTGAAGACCATATATCGTTGATAAGCTGGAGTGGTGTTGTTTTTCATTTTAAACATGCTTTATTTGATGGAAAGGCATCGGTTTTCCAATAGGTATACGAATTCTGAAACTATATTATGTAATGTTATTGAAATGTTTGTGACAAGTACACATTTAAATTTTTATATTTAGATATAACTAGATATGGGTTTTATTATTATTAAAATACGAAAAGATGGGAAAAATTTAATTCTAAGTGTAAGTACGTTTAAATACAAAATTTTATTTAAATATTAATTCATATTTAGAAATATAAGTCAAATTCAGTTTCTTAGTTAACAATTTATACAGATTAAAATTCTTATTTTATAAATGTATCTAATTTAATTCTATTTTTCAGTAATGTATTCCTTAATAATATGGTAGTAATTACGATAAGTATTAATTTTAATTTTATATGAGTTTAAAAATATTTTAGCTAGCAAGTATTTTGATATCTGAGTCATTTTTTTTATTATCATGTATAAATGCAAAATTGTCATTGGCCCATTTTAATTTGGAACAGTCTATTATTTAATGTGGGTAAGTTTTATTGAAAAATTTCAGTCTCACTTTGATTGCAGTCAAGAGCACATGCAAATTATTAGTGGCTCTCGATAAAATTTAATAATTTTGTGAATAATTTCGAATATAAGTCTATAATAATATAAAGAAAAAGTCTTATTTAGTGAGAAATGTTAAATACAGTTTTACACGAATATTTAAAGAAAATAAACATAATTTTTATTATAAAATTATCAGTGGACATTACTTTGAAGTTAGCGTAATTTCGCTAGTAATTTATTTTGTCAATTCAATAGACAGATTCAACTTTGTTGGCAAAAATTTGATGTCTGACAAGTTGGAGTTATTCTGGAATCTTTCTTCGTGGTGATGAAATGACAATCTTCGATTAAATAAAATAAAATAGTTTGGATGGAAATATTGGATAACTCACTGTAAAAGTCTGTAAACAGAATAGTAAAATTTGTGAGGTTTTAAAAATTGAATTTCTTCGTTATAATAAGTGGAATTTACATAAAGTGTAAATTAGATGACGACTATAAATACAACAACAAATTAAAAAATGGGTTTAAATGCAATTTAAAACTTACCTTCGTAACGCAATGGATAAGAACTACACAGTTTCATCATTCAGAACATAATCTCAGCTGTTGCGATTCGAATGTTAACCTTGAAATGGAAACTGCATCGAGATACAACAGGACCGGATTAAGATCAATTTAGAAGTGAAATAACAGGAGAGGACTACTTAACTTTAGTAAATTTAAAATTAAATTACAAGTAAACGTGTTAATTTAAGATTTGTTGATTTAAGGTTGTGTACTGGATATCCCATATTTTTATTGTATTTGTAGTTACGATTCTTGCTTAGAAAACTTTGTAATATGTGCACAAGTATAGCATTATTTGTGTATTGGAAAAATTTCACTAGATACCACTTTGAAAGGGAAGCCACGAAAGTTTTTTTTTTATTAAACCCCGAGATTTTGAAATTTATGTTTGCGTTCACTAAATATAAAATTTTGTTGTTGTTTAAAGAGAAATTAAGAGTCTCATGTTCGTTTTAAAAATGTATATGCTTGTCTTATGAAAATTTTAGAAAACGATTTGAATTATTATGAACATAATATTAATATTATTTACAATTTAAAATATCATAGCATATATATACAAGTAAAAGCAGTAATTGGACACATAGATATTGAAAAATTACATTACAGGCGATCTTTGCTTGTAGGTTTGTAAAATAAATATGGCCATCTCAGGTTTACGAGCACATATTAGATGGAATGAACAGATCTTATTTTGTATATGGTGCGCCAACGATGTTACGCTAATGTTTAAAATTAAATAAGCTAAAAATTAATAATTAAAAAAACAGTATTCTACTTTCTACAGAAGTAGTCAGAGAGCAAACTTGACCCAAATGTTGGGAGTTCGAGTTGCAATAACAAACGTGCTGTCGACAAACAATTAGTGGTTGCGTTCATACTACCAGCAATCGTTAAATAATTCATAAAATTAGAACAATCCGCTGTCCCAAAACACTATGTAGCTTATTTATTATATATAAAATAAACAAAAAGCGTAAGGCGTAGCCAACGTCATAAATCACAATAAAAACATTAATTTCCGTTGACGAAAATTCAATTTCCGACACCGGAAATGCATTTTCTGTGTTAAATGTAGGGTATATTCCGTTAAATAAAATTGAATTTTTTTTCGATTTGGTTAACAAACATATTAAAAAAGTGCTTTTTCGATAACGAGAACTCAATTTCAATCACCGAAAATTAAGGAGTTATGCAATTGTTAAACAATAACAAAACATTGTTAGACATAAATAGACCATCAAAATGAGTAAACCATAAAATTGCGTATATCATAAAAATCTGTACACCATAGAAAAGGAAATATCCTAAATAATGGATTTTACATAAATTAGAATAACATAAAAATTCGTATACCATGAAAAAGCGTAAACCATAAAAGTAGTAAACGATTGAAATTCGTAATACAATGCAATTTATAAGCAAATGACATTCGTATATATTAAATAAATCAGTATAGCAAATAAATTGTTAAATCTCTAAGCTGCGTATACCATAAAAATATGTATGTCATAAAATTTGTTAGTCATGAAAATTCCGAATTTCTATTATACGAGGTGGCGCACTCCATTATAAATATTAAGTATTATTCTCAACCATCTGCTTCTCCTAGAATCATTTCTGCGATATTAGTAAGTTTAAATTACAAACTTATTTGCTTACAAAGTACAGTACTTTTGATAACAATTGGGAATTGTGGAAGTGATAAAAAGATAACATGTCGTCGCAGGTACATCTTGTCTTATTAAGAATTTAAAGCAATATTTGCAAAATGAAACGTTTAATAAACAGTGGAATGTATTCTACTGCATGAAATATCCTTTTACAATGGTAAAATAACCCAACAAACTTAACAGAATCTCTGCCCTGATTTGTAGTAGGCAATAATCTAGCTACCTTACATGAAATTTAAATGACATTATAAATCAAGGTAAACAGAAGAATACATATCATAAAACCGAAAAAATACTTTTTTTTTAAATTTTTTTTTATTTTATTTTTTGTAAATTTATCATCAATGTATATTTACAATCTGTCATACAAAATAACATTCAGTAAATGATTTGTTTAAGGTAACCATAACATGCGAGAATGCACTCCATTGAGAGCACTCCATCTGTTGAACTTAACTGTTTAGACTATGTCACTGTACTAACCAACCTGATGTTCATTTAATTAAATCTGTCAGGCAGATCAAGTGGATCGTGTCTTTTAAGTCTTTTGACGTATTGTCTGTCTAATAGATTTGCTGCAAGTTCATTAGTATGTACACGTAGTTTTTCACTGTATTTAACACTGTATGCCACTATTTCTTCTTTTATTGAAGGTATAGGAATGTCTTGTTGTATAACCCAGTTTGGTACATATCTAGGTGCATCGACAATATGTCTGATTACTTTATTTTGAAACCTTTGGAGTATCTCTAGATTTGAGTTGCTGGCCGATCCCCACAACTGTATCCCGTACATCCATACCGGTTTAAGGACAGCTTTATACAGCAGTAATTTGTTGTCAACAGAGAGTTGAGAGGTTCTACCTAAGAGCCAGTACATTCGTCTGTATTTCAGCCCTAGCTGTGTTCGCTTCTTCCATATATGTGTACGCCAATTTAATCTTCTATCAAGGTACATGCCCAGATATCTAGCACTGTCTTCCTGAGGAAGTTGCTTATTGTTTAGCCTAACTGGAGGGCAGGTCTCTTTACGCAGTGTGTATGTCACATGTACAGACTTGGTTTCGTTGGCCTTAATTCGCCAGGTATTTAACCAGGTTTCTATTTTATTTAAGTTTAGTTGAAGAAGTTGTGATGCTATTCTCGGATCGTTGTGGGAGGTGGCTGTCATTGTTTGTCTAGTGGTTGGAATGTCTGATGTGTAGATTAGATAAAGTGTGGGACCCAGAATACTGCCTTGTGGAACGCCCGAGTGGATAGGATACAGTGCTGATAGCTCTTCTTGGAATTTCACTTGAAAATACCTGTTGCTTAGGTAAGAGTTGAATATATTGAAGTAACAAAGTAGTAAAGTTTTTTTGATCTTGTACAGCAGTCCAGTAAGCCAGACCTTGTCGAAAGCCTGGCTAATGTCCAAAAAGGCCGCAGAGCAGTATCTTTTTAGATGTAAATCATGATTAATTTTAGTCACTACTCTGTGTATTTGCTCTATGGTACCATGACCTTCTCTAAAGCCAAACTGATGTTTCGGTAAAATATTTCTTTCATCAATGATTGGTTTTAATCTTTGTAAAATGAGCTTTTCAAATACTTTAGATGGTATGGGGAGAAAAAATACTTCAGTTGTATTTTGTACGGCGTAGTTAAAAATAAAATATTTTATTCATTTAAAACGGTTTTCGGTGGAATGCTTTTAAAATTAAATTAAGTGTCAAAAAACTTAACTTCGATTTTAGGGCCATCTGCTGCCAAGCGTAAGTAGCAACATAAAATACCCAACACCGATTGCAACTTCCCCAACGTGCAACCCTGCCATTGTGATCAAAAATTATTGTAAACAAATAAGTTTGAATTTAAACATAGGAAAGCTACAAAAATGAACCTGTCTTATAATAAAGCGTCCCACTTCCGATAATAGTAGAAATTCGTAATTTTCATGGTATACGAATTTATGCGACATGCAAATTTTCATGGTAAACTTATTCCCAACGTCCAAATTTTAATGGTCTACATGTTTTAACGGCTAAACATTTTTTGCTATAGTTATTTCTTTGGCATACGAATACAATTTGCTTAAACAAGCAATTTTTATGATTTAAACGTTTTCACGCTACGCTTTTTCATGGTATACACGTTATTATGTTACACCAAGGACTATGATTCGTGGTTATGCTAATTAAGATGTCATACATTTTTTAAGTTATATTCTTTTTGGTAGGTAGCCAATGCATTTCCATGATACGGAAATTGTGATGATTTACTACTTTTCATGAATTACCAATGTATCATATGAGTGAAAATTTTATATGTATTGGCATTAATTTAATTTTTTTTTTAATTTTCTTTAACGGAAACTAATTAATTTTTATTATTAGGTAATCAATTTTAATTCGTTTAAATTTAAATGACTTACGAGATAACATATATATTCAATGGTAAAACAGAGTATAATTGTGTATTTTTCCACAGATTTAACGTAATAAAAACTGTTGCAGTTTTTAATTAACTCTGTAGGAAAAGACACAGCTGTTTATATTTTTTACAGTTTAGTGAAACTTACGTTTACAACCAAACATCTGCAAAGAGCAATGCAGACCGTGTCGTTTCAATCAATATTTTTTACAATCGTAACTTACAATAATAAATTGTTGTAGAACCTTTGTTCAATAAATACCGTTTTAAAATATTGATGCGTATTATTGAATGTACGTACTGGCATTGATGTAATAAAGTAATGGATACCAAAACCGTAATTTTTATTTTTTAAGTCTGATATGTGTGAGGTCACGATTTACGTAGCTGCTAGCCTATCAAGTCTGTCATTTTTGCCAATATTTGGAAATGTTGAGTATGAAATTGCTTTCACCTCTCGCTCCATGTTATAATCAGTACATAAAATGTGACACTAATAACTAGCATTTGAAAATTAGGGTTTTGGGTATACATACGTGGGGAGATATGTACAGCAAAACTCTTCCGATTAGGGATCGGAATACATACCTACTTACTTATAGTTATCCGTAAGACTAGGACCTAATAGATTACTAGTAGGCACCTGGTGGCTTTGCATATTTTATCATATTAAGCAACAAATTAATTTTTCGTAAGTACGTGTTTCTCAATGTTTTGACTCGTAAACAGTGAATTTTATTTCATCACATCGTTACGGCATATTTAGTGCATATTTTAGGTTGTAGGCGTATGTATGATACTACTGGTCTAATGGGCAATAAACCATGTAATTGTTGTGTTTGTGGATTTCGATGTACTATTTGTCTTTCTTGATAATCTGTTAAACAAACCTGACAATTTTCCAATGTTTGTTTCAATTCCTTCTGATAATTTTTGGTAGGATTACTATTTAAAGTTTTTAAATGGTTATGTAATTTTTTGGAAGTAAATGTCATTAGGTAATATAACTAACGTGTTTATTTTATCTGCCTTAACAGATATCACGTTAGTTACTGAAAATTTTTCTTTAATTGATTTAAGTAACAAATTATTGTGATTATGTATTTAATTTTTTGATTTATTGCTGTTTAATGGACATCTTTTGTAATAAATTGGCAATTTGAAATTTTGCATAATTGAAATGTTTTCTTTAAGAATCATGTCAGAATTAACTTCTAAAATTTCTTTAATATTATTAGTAAACTTTGGAAAAGGGGAAAATTCAAATCCCCTATTTAGGAATTTTATTTTTTTAATTTATTGTAAACAGTTGGTGTTGCTATAGCAACTTTATTTACTAATTTACTAATATTATTAGTAAACTTTGGAAAAGGGGAAAGTTCAAATCCCCTATTTAGGAATTTTATTTTTTAAATTTATTGTAAACAGTTGGTGTTGCTATAGGAACAATAAATCTTCATAACTTGATCTTGGTTTTCTATATCTGCGCCCAGATAACTTGATTTATCATTCCAAAACGTCCAATAACGGTGAATTAAAGAGATCAATTTGTTCATTCATTAAAGGTACAGATTTTAAATTTTTGTGAATTTCAAATGCTTCCATTATATCTAATTTACGTTTATTTTAACTCTTGTTTATTGAAGTCTGTGTTAGATAAATTTAGAAAACGAGGATGAAATTTTATTATTGTGTCAGATTTTTTTGTGTGGTTAAAGTTCACGTGTGTGTTGTTCTAATCTTGTAACTTTATTCTTCTGTAGGTATTGTGTATTTTTTAAATTTTATTCTACTAATTTTCTAATGTCATTGTCAAATACCTCAAACTCAATTTGATGTGATTTGTGACCGAGTTCTGTGTAAAGTACCTAGAAATAAATGTGCTAATTGTCTCTAATTCTAAACCATCTTTTTGATTCTTTTTCAACCATCTTTGTTCAACGTTTCTGATTATCTTATTCGGTTAGCTGTTCTTGGTGTTTGTAGAAATATTGATGAAGTTCGAAATGAGCTTCTTTTTCTGACATTGTTGACGGTTATAGCTTAAAAAATTGCAATTCCTCAAGCAATTAATAAATTAAAAGCATTCATTTTAAAGCAATAACAAGAAGTAGCGTGAACAAACCACGTTTATTTGAATATATAAACATTTATAATAAAGCAAATACTCCCAAATGTTTTTACCAGCTAGACATGTGAAAAATACTAAAAGAAACGCAAATGCTACGCCTACTTTATTCTCCTGGAAACTCGTATGTACATAAACGAACATTGCACAAGACGTGTATGATATCGCGAAACGTTGATCTACGGCTACAGCCTATGTGAGCTATTCTTTCAAAACATAGGTATAGTTGTAGCAGTTAACTTCATGAAATAAGACCACATCACGTATTGTTGGGACTTTTTTTGGGGTAGAAATCACCAATGGGAAAATCCTAGGTTAATTTATCATAAAATTATTTTTTTTAAATTATACAAAGTTTATTTTTCACGATGTACAGTAGGGTGGGGCGAAAAAATGAAATTCGAAAAGTCAAATTGCATTACCTGCCGAAACTTGTCTTTGCAGGTGGTGGTTAACTACAATTTTTTTCAGATGTTTAGAACACCATTTGCTGCCTCCAACTTGACCTTGAATTATACATTACTCCGTTCCAAATGTTTAGCGTTCCAAGTTATAGCATTAGATTCAAATATCGATTTCTTGCACAAAACGTAAGCGGATTGATACTGGTGAATCCTTCAATCAGCCTGGAACTTCTACCAAAGAGAGTACTTCTACATCTACATCTAAACTACATCAACCTCAAATGAGAGTCAAATTACCTACGTTGGCCAAAACGTGTAACAGATTTGGAGTTTCCAATAGAGCAGCTGCTGCCATTGCCTCTGCTGTTTTACAAGATATTGGTGTTATTACCAAAGAAGACACATCAAAAGTAATTGATAAACGTAAAATACAAAGGGAGAGAGTAAAACTTCGTAATGACTTGAGAAAAACAGATGAGTCGAGGCTAATTTGTGCGCTATTTTTTGACGGTAGAACAGACAAGACGCTCGGAATGGAAGTGAATGAAGGCAAGCACCATCGTCGTATTATAATTGAAGAACATCTGTCGTTGATAGAAGAACCAGGATCACAATATTTAGGTCATGTTATACCGTCTTCCGGTTCCGCAGAAAATATTAAGGAGGCCATTCTAAACTTTTTCACAACAAATGATGTGAGTCTTGAGCATCTTATTTGTATTGGTTGTGACGGTACCAATGTGAACACTGGTATCAAAGGAGGTGTTATAAGACTCCTAGAACTAGAACTGAAACGTCCCCTTCAGTGGTTTATCTGCCAACTGCATGGGAATGAACTTACTTTACGTCACCTTTTTCATACCTTGATGGCGGTACGACTGGACCACGAAACTTTTCTGGATGCATCGGCAAATCGCTAGAAAATTGTCTGCAGTTGCCTTTAGTGGAGTTTGAGAGCATTGAGTGCGAATTACCAGCGATTGACAGGGACAGCGCAGATATTAGTACAGATCAGAAGTACCTCTGGGACATGTGTCATGCTATTTCAAATGGCTGTTGTTCTGTTGGTTTTTCTAAAAGAGAACCCGGCAAGTTGTCTCATGCAAGATGGCTAACGACGGCCAATCGCATTCTTAGAGTGTACGTTGGAACAGAAGAGCCGTCAAACAATTTGAAAATTTTAGTAGTATTTATACTAAAAGTTTACGCTCCTCTATGGTTTCAAATAAAGTCCCATCCATCTTGTAAAGACGGGGCTCGTCATACCTGGATGAGTATTAATTTGACCAGATACTTGAGTAAAGATTTGAAGAAAATAGTAAAGCCCGTAATTCAAAGGAATGCTTATTTTGCTCATCCAGAGAATATTTTGTTGAGTATGGTAACTGATGATAGACGATAGTACGAGAGCTAGAACTGAGGCGTATCCTTAAATCTAGAGCCACTCGAAGAATGCTACTAGAGAATTCAAAATTCCACTGCTGAACTTCAAAGCCACGGACTACATTGACATGATTAACTGGCAGACTACAAAAATAACTGAGCCTCCTATTTTAAGAGACAAATCTGACGAAGAGTTGCAGTTGCTTATTGGGCAAGAGCAAACGCCAGTGCTCAATTTTTTAAGATATCCTTGTCACACTCAATCAGTGGAACGTTGTGTGAAACTGGTGACATAGGCTAGCATGTCTGTCGTTGGATCCGAGTCAAGAGATGGCTACATCCGAGCTAGAATTAAGTCACGACAGGATCTACCAAGTTTTGAGACCAAATCACACTTCCAATTGGTCTAGAAGTTCTGCCAACTGCTGGGCGTTTTGATATAATTTAATATTTGTTGGTTTATTTTGTTTAAAACTAATAAAATATACTAGAAAACCTCAACTATATTCAATTAAATAAGAATTTACTGGTATGTAACATTAGTATCGTTTGTGGAATCAAATCAAATTTTTGGGGCTGGGTTGGAGGCAGAAGACATTTTTTAAATTCGATGAGATTTCACAGGAAAATTACTAATATTAATATGCAACTTTTAATCGGTAATGCGTTTAAAAATTTACGAAAAAATTTTTTTTCTGTATTTCGCCCCACCCTAAATTGTACAGCCTCAGTTCTTAGAAACCATAAGAACTACAAATTTAGTTAAAATGGGGAAAAGGGACTAGAAGTAGGATACATTTATATATTAGACTTCCGTCACATTAACAACTTTTGTATTATTGACTACTATTTAACTAGAATTTTTAATTTTGAATTAAAAGTTTAGTTGCAGTAGTAAACCAAAGTTAAAATAAAAAAAGTTATTAGGGTGACGGAAGTCTAATATGAAAATGCTACTACTGACAACTATATAATACTCTTGAACAATATTCAATTTTACCCTAATACGTATTTAAAACATGTTCGCACGACCTGAGATATTTCGTATGTTAAAGAAAACATTAAAAATTATTGTGTAGTTGTGCCTTCCTATAATGCGTGTTAATTTACCTGTGCCGCCAAAACTATTAGCCTAAACAAGACCCAAAAAGTTCAGCTACTTTGGTATAGATGGCTAGAATGAAAGCACATTCCTTTGGTTATCACCGTTGCTTATCAGAGATCTCGCCAAATTGTGAATTGTTATGTAAACAATTTCCTTGGGACGTTCAGAATAGTGTGCAAATATAAAAGCGTTATGATAAATGAATCAAATCTAGGTTTATGTAAAGAAAGGTCAAAAATTCAAAATAAAGCGAAATTACGCAATAACTTACTAAATAAAATAAAACGAGTCTTCTCCAATAATGTGAAATGTAGATGAAAAGTTTGCTACACGTGTTTTGGCCTCATACATAAAGTTAAAAAACAAATAACTAAGCCATCCTCAGGCTAATAAAAACAAGTAACCCAACCCTAAAATTTAAACAATTCGTAATTAAAACATTATGAAAAAGTGCAAACCAAAGGTTTGAATTTACACCTGATTCCAAACTCCAACAATCCAAACTCAAACATTGGGTGCTGGGAATTAGGATAATTGAAGAATAATTACGCAACTACATTTGATATAAAAGCTGAAATCAAACGAAAAATGTCTAGTTGAATTTTGCTGTTTGTTGTTTAGTTACGTATTATTTGTTTGGTCAACTGGGTTACTATTTGCAGTAATTTGATAAGGAGTTTATAAGCGTAGAATATGAATGGTTACAGGTTTTAAAAATACTATACGAAACAATTTCATGAATATGTCATTTTAATTTGTCTACTTTCTTCATCTAATATAATTTCTTTCCCATTTCACGATGCTTCATTTCTTCCTCAATTACAAGATACGAAGTGCAGAATCTCCGGCCTAGCTCAATAATAAAGTACCCTGAAATATACGATGTATCTCAAATATTGCAGTTGCAACAAACCTTGCAAAAAGTGCAACATGCTTTAGGTATAACTTAATGGATTTAAGTACGCCCATGGTTTTTGATTACATAGTGAATTTTAACGAAATATTTGCTGTTCTGAGACCAAAAGTCCGGTATTTGATTATCAGAATTATTTTGTCGTAACCATTGTGTTTCAAACTTTCAAAACATTTCCTCGGCAATTTGTTCCACAACAAAATATTTATATAAATAAATTTCCGACACATGCATTTAAGCAGGTTGGACAAAACCCTGGAAAATTTTAGTAAACTGGGTAGAGGGAAGTCTAAAGCTCACATTCAAACATATTTTCCTTTAATGAGTATCTGTATATAAAATACTTAATCACTTTAACAGTATCTATTTATTTTAACCTTATACGTATTTCGGCATGTTTACATGCCATTGTCAAAGGTTATGTGAAAGTAAACAGTTAGTGTTGTTATAGCAATAGAACTTTTTTACTTATCTTGGTAATCGTCTGCAGATGACTTGATTTCTTATTCCAAAATGTCCAGTAGAGGAGAATTTAACAGATCAATTTGCTCATTCATTAACGGTACAGTTTTTAAATGTTTGTGAATTTCAAAAGCTTCTAGTATATCTAATTTACGTTTATCATCACAGAAGTGTAAACATTTTATGGTGTTATTAGATGTCATTGAATGATTTTGTTCTAGTAAGTGTTTAGCGTAATTGGATTTATGTGGGTGTTTGTATTTGTAACAACGTACGTGTTCTTTATACCTAATATCAAAATTTCTAATTGTCTGGCCTATATAAACCGAATTACAATGCGAACAATTTAATTTGTAAATGCCTGATATTTTCCTTTTCTTGCATACAAATACAGTGGACCATTTTCGATAGCATTGCAGTGTTTGTTTCGTTAGCTAGTCATCAACGAAAAAAAAAAAAGAATAAAGCGTTTTAGATATTGACACAAATCTTATACAGGGCTGGGCAACAGTATGGAACAATGCAAATATCTCTAATATGGCAACCGCGATTTCGATAAAAAATTTTACCTGGAGGTTCCGATATACGGCGGATACAATGAAAGTATCGGCGGCCTTAAAAGACTTCCGGTTTAGCCGGAAATTATAACAATTTTTTAGTTTTAATTAGAACATCCTGTATATTTTTTGATATATCGATAGAACTCTTTTTTGCGAGTTCAGTAATATAAAGTTTTATGCTTTTATTTTCAATAATTCTGAAGATATTAAACAATAATGTTTCGTTATCTAGCAGCTCATGAAAACAAAAGAATGTGAGTAGCCTTAATAGTTCGTTCGCTCGTTCTCCAGACCTAAATCCATTGGATTTCTTTCTCTGGGAAAACTTAAAATCTAGAGTTTATACTGAACGACCAAATAATTTGGAAGAATTGAGAGCAACACTTGATTATTGCCAAGAAGTAAATAGTGGTCATTTTGAGCATCTCCTCAAGTGGACGGCGTTCTGCAGAAAGCTACCAAGCCAAATCTTGTTAAATTGAGATATTGGCGTCTAAAGTTTTGGATCAATAAAAAAATATGTACATTGTACAGTAAATATTTATTTGTTTTAAATTAATTGTAAGTTTTTTATATGACGATTACAACTATTTTACAATTCAATAAAGATTCAAACTCTTCAGATTCTTTTGCTGTATTAAAATCCACTCTTCTTAATCTTTGTGCTTCTTCAGCAATTTCAAGATGTTTCTTATGTTTTTGCCTAAATTGCTCTTTTTTCTCTTCATCGTTTTCATTATCTGTTTTCATGTATCACAAGTATTACAGGTGTCCTTTTTGAGTGGCTTGATTTTCAAGTTAAATTGAGTGTAAAAGATATTTTTATACGATGTTAGACTAACTGGATTCACTTCTTCTTTCTTATACATATCATACATTTTCTGTATAGTTATTCCAGGGGGTAAGTATTGAGCGGTGGTTTGTTCTCGACGATAGTGCGAGATGTATTTGGGTATTTTGTTAATCTGATTCATGACAGCTTGAACCTTTTCTTCGAGCAATTTGTTCTTGCCACCCTGTTTAATGCCTCTTTGATCAGGAAGAGGTAATAGTCCTCGAAATTTTTTTAACGCAGTATTTACTCGAAACGTAGTTATGCCTAGTGTTTTAGTAAACACTTCTCTGCACACACGTGAATTCTTTATCTTATAAATTCTAGAGAAATTTCTTCTTTCTGTATTCCTTCCATATACTCTTCTCTTTTTAATTTCTGACACACAAGCAGCAATAAAAGTTGTTTGGCTATCATATGATTTTAGCGACCAAAACCTTTCAAATTCATATTGTCGGGTTTCAATAGAAACAATGTCAGCACACTTTGCAGTACAAGAGCAATCAAAATTTTTAAACTCTTTTGGTTTTATGTTAATACCTTTGTAGTTGTAGTAAGCTTGGTTACTGTTTTTCTTATCTTCTTTTCTTTTCGACTTTGATCCGGAAACTTCCTTTTTCTTCCCTTTTTCGGTCTTCCTTCGTATTTTGGTAGCGATTCTGTTGTAGGTTCAGTATCAGCCACAACGTGTAAGGGGGAGTTTTGATTATTTTCTTCTGTTGTATTGCTTGCGGTTTCTTCATTTTCGTCCGTTTCAGAATATTTTCTTTCTTTAGTAATTTCAAAAGTAGGATCCTTAACAGAATCGTCACTGTCTTCTGATAGATAATCTGGTTCGTTACGGGATTCAGAATTTTCTAAAACTACTTTGTTTGTTTGGGATCCAGTTGCTCTGACAATTTCTTCTTCTGGGACTACCGATGTAAGAGTAGTTAACACAATTTCATTATCGCCTACATCTGATTCTAAACAAACATCAGTGTTATGTTGTGATACAAAGTAGTACCTCAAGTCTTTTGGTACTGGTTCCAGATTTTCTTCATAATAGTTTTCACGCGACATGTACATTTGTGATCTAAGTGCTTTGGCAGCCTCTTCTTCGGGTACTGCCGGTGTAAGAGTTGTTAACACAATTTCATTGTCGCCGATATCTCGTGGACGAGTATCTGAATATAACAGAATATTTTTAATATTAATTTGTCCAAAAGTCAATAAATATTATTTTATACATATACCTATAAACAATATAAGTGAATTTGGTGATCTGCTTAAAGCTCTTGAAAAAGAAACACGTTAAAATTAAATAGTTACAAGTTAATACAGTAGGTAATAAAGAACGTGTTGTGTATATTTTAATGCTGTACTTATGAGTTTTATATGTATTCTTTGTGCATTATAATTTTATTATTACTACTTACTACTAATCAACAGCGTTGCGTTTCCGTGTCTACTATTTATTTACCCAATCCAACAAAAATAATAGGTACTTACCCTGTTTTTGTTTTTTTAGCAGAGCCGCCTCTAAAATCTTGACCGTACGGGAATTACGATACATATTTCTAAACACTAAGTTATTTTTTAAACTTACCATAATCAAACAAACACTCAAACAGTCTTTATTTTTTAATAATATTACGATTCAAACTAATAACAACAACAACCTTACTGTCACTCTGCATCACTAAACTAAACTTGTATTGACACAACACTGTAAACAAAAACAGCTGTTCAACAATGAAGAAACCAGAATTGCAGAATGCTACCAACCCACTTGGATGTTTATGGCGCGATAAGCAAAATACAACCAAGCGGGTTGGTAGCTTTCTGTATAAAAGAAATATTAATAAAATATATATGTTGGTTAGACGTTCTGAAAATATTCGTTGCAAGCAAAGGTTGATTGAGGGTTAGTAGGTTTTTGTATAATGTAAAGTAAGCTGTTTACTATCAAAATATGTCTCTAACCCAATATCTCACATTTTGTGGGTTGGTAGCCTTCTGCAGAACGCCGGCCAAGTGATGTTATTTGTGCTTTTATGTGTTTGTTTTTCATTGTTTTGTTGTCATGCGTTGCTAGGTAATAAAACAAATTAAGAATCGTTATTGTTGAGTGTTTTGTTCAATATCTCTAAAATTATTAAAAATAAAGGCATCAAACTCGCAAGAAAGAGTTTTATCCATATATCAAAATATATACAGGGTGTTCTATCTAAATTAAAAAAGTTGTAATCATTTCCGGCTAAACCGGAAGTTATTTTGAACCGCTAACATCAAATCCTTCACGTAGAAAATTTTGTCAAAATCGCGGTTGCTATAATAAAGATATTTGCATTGTTCCGTACTTTTGCCTAACCCTGTATAATTATTTTTCTGTTAGAATTTTAAAACTCAAAAAATAGATTTTGATAGAAGGCGCTAAGACAAATCGAAATCTTTCTTTAAACATTACCGGCTACAAAAGAGCAGCCGCAACGGTTTTCTGAAAATTATTAGTTATAAGGGTAGTTATCAAAAAATAAATCGGCAAATATTTGGCATTGTAATAATCCTAGGGAGGAGAAAATGTTATTATATACAATACGTTACCAAATTTCATGCCGATCTGAAAACTGATTTTGAATAAACAAGCGTTAAAGTCAAAATTATTAAAAAATCGTGTTGATTGCCATTTGGAGAGTTACGAGTTCAGAAAATTAGCATTCTTAAAACTAAAAACTTTGCAAACGTGTATAACCTCCGCTTTCAGTTTTTTGTTAACCAAATATTCCCGATGAATTTGTAATGTACTCTTACGTTTTAATTTTATTAAAATCGTTTTTTTACACTATTAATGTTTAGTGTGGCTGTATATACCTATGTTTTAAACATACGTCTGAAAATTGGTTTTCAGCGTTATTTGGGAGAATTAAACAAAAGATATTAAACATTTATTTCAGACTTTTTTAAAAATAATGTTTTTTATTGTTTAAATTAATTTAAAAAATGTAAATGTCGATAATAAATATTTTTTTTAACGACTTTTATTATGTGGTTTATAATCATATAGAGTATATTGTGTTTTTAAAATTAAATAAAATTGTTAATAAATAATATATTAAAACACAAGTTGCATAAGGCATTGTCTTAACGTACGAGTCCAAGATTGAATGGACGAGTGCGTCAAGACGCCTTATGAAACGAGTTTTTTATACTATTTTTTCTATTGAGGAGAATTAATGAAAAAACGTTATAAAAAATTGCTGCGATCCAATTTGGTAAATTTAGTATGTATATGTTGGCATACATACTAAATTTACCAAATTTGATCATGAATATATCATAAATACCAATCTTTGTTGGTGAAATTTTACTAAAAACAATGCTTTAAAAGACTCTCTTAAAACACTGTTTTTTTAGCTAAAATTTAAGAATAACCTTAAAAAACCGAAATAGAAAAAAATTGTTTATGACAAAATGTGAAAAAAATTTTTATATTGTTTTATTATTTCTTTTGCTGCAATGATTTGAGGTGACATAATTATCATGTTTTAACCAAAAAGATTTCAACTTGGAAATGGAATTTTGTGTGGTTTTTAAATATTTTGTAATAGTTAGTAGCACTTAAAAAAAAGTTCTTGATTTTTAGAGCTTCCGAAAACACTTTTGATGAATTTTGATAATTTGAATTGATAATTGAAAATTTTACAAATTTATATAGAATGTACTACTCTACTACTTTCCTATGATCAGCAATGTTCCGCTCTACAGCAAAAGCAGAACAAAATTTTTATATATCTATCTTCGTTTTGATAGGCAGATGATTAAAGCTCGAGCTACAATTTAAAATCTTTTTTACTGATATTAATTAACTAACAAATATGTCTGTCATAATTTTTACCACAAACGATATTCATATAGTATAGAAGCTAATAAACAACGATTAGAATTATTTTTTCTTCAACTTTATTTCTTTTTAAAGCATTACAGCTATTATTACTATACTAGACTACAACAGCAGTATGTAACATTGCGTAAGCAGGATAGGCCAGCGTACACCGTACAGCAGCTGACCAATTAAATATAACAATTTGAAAATTTAAAATAACAGTCACATTTACAAATAACATTTTGTTAATACTAATTTTTGAAAAAGAATTTTAGAGTACCTAAAAAACCTAGAGTGAGAGAAAATTAAAAATAATTTGATATATTGTTTATACATCTACACTGTAACATAATTCTTCAAGAGAAAATTAATTATTAAATAAATAAATAAAAACCATTAGTAATTGTAATATAATACTGCATATAAAACAAAAATAGAATGATGTAAAAATTGCCACTTACCCCTTAATAAATAAATACTTAGTTATTTTTTTCTACATCTTTGAATATAAATAAATAATTGGCAACTGTAACTGCAGCTACAGTCCCCCCATTTAGGACGACACACTTGAATCAAGATTACATTTTAAATACAGAGTGCCTATTTTAAAACTCCGAGCCTATTTTTTTTTTAAATAGGCAACACATAATGCAACCCCCAGATCACTATGCATTTCTACAATTTTTTTTAAAATTGAGATCAGAGTTGTTTTACAGTACATGTATCTACTAATGATTAAGTACAAATTTAAGGTTACTTTAATAACTCAAATTTAATATTTGACAACAATAACTACAGCAATTTGATAGGAACATAGTACAAAAACTAACGAAGCTAACTCTAACTCTAACACGAGCTAACATTTCCGGTTTGATAGAGCGACAACATTGAATTATCCTTTCGCGTAGATGTTCTTCACTTCGAATGGACACTTCATAGACATCATTTTTTACTTTGCCCCACAAACAGAAGTCTAGCGGAGTCAAATCGGGACTACGGGCAGGCCAAGAATGCAAAACACCTCGTCCAATTACGCGTCCCTCGAAACGTTGGTTAAGATAATATCTCACATCCCTATGAAAATGCGGAGGTGCACCATCATTTAAAAACCACATGCTATTCCGTAAGTTTTGAGGAACTGTTTGGAGGAGAGCCGGTAGTTCATTAATTAAAAAATTTAAATACATTTCACCATCTAAATTTCCATTAAAGAAATGTGGACCTATTACAAAATCGCCAATAATACCGCACCACACATTAAGAGAAAAAATTCTATGAAAATGAGTTATCCTGATCCAGTGGGGATTGTCTTGGGCGTAATAGTGGCAGTTATGTCGATTAACCATGCCGTTGTTTGAAAACCTCGTTTCATCACAGAATAATACCATACTTAAAAATTCCGCATTGCCGTTTAATTGCCGTCTAAGAAATTGACAATACTGAACAGATGCTCATAGTCCATATCTTCAAGATGGTGTATGGTATAAACATGGTAGGGGTAAAATTTGTTCGCCTTAAGAATATTAAAAACAGAATCTTTGCTAATGTTTAAGGCATTTGCAATCGCTCTTTGACTTGTATGGGGATTATCCGTAACCATTTCAATTACAGCTACTTCGTTATATTCAACCGTAACTTGCCGTGCCCTTACTTTTGGTTTTGAAAATTGCCCATACTCTTGTAAATTCAGAAGAAGCATTCTAAATGTTTTGTCTGTTAGAATTCGTCTACCTGGAAAGCGTTGCGCATACAAAGTACTGGCAGCACTCGCATTTTTTCGACATTCACCCAGAATTAGAAGCATGTCCACATTGTCAGCGTTGGAATACATTTTGCACCAAAGATTAGTGATCGATAATCTTTGTTTTGCACCGTTCAAGTAATGTGGCTTAACGAATTTGATTAGTAAACTGTCAAGCTAATGCAAACATGATTGCCCTGATCTTAATTATAGAAATATTTTGTTTTAAAATAATAGTCGGCAGTGACTTGTATTGTGTGTTGCCTATTTAAAAAAATTAAGCTCGGAGTTTTAAAATGGGCACTCTGTACAATGGAACTTGATCTTAACTAACTGTGCAACTGTACAACTGCGCAACAGTTCTCCAATTCCTAATGGTTGACTATTTAAAGTCAGTAGCGAAAAGTTTTGATTGTAATAATTGAAAAAAACAATAATTGACTTGCATTGGGAGTTGGAGTGCGTTATCTAAACTTATTTTTATTTCTAAAATTATTACCAAGTTAATAACAGAACAATGCAATACACAAACGCAATATTGCAAGAATTTGTATTACATTTTATGAAATCTTATTGATTGTGCAGAGTTTGATATTTTCTTATGAAACATGTCCTGTATTAATATTACAAACATTTAAAATAAATTTACCTTTTAAATAATAATTTTTTAATTTGGAAAATTATTGCTTTGATTACATTAAAATATCAAAGTACAGGTTTGTAATACTAAAAATCTAACGTATTTTACTTGTTGGATATCTGAATGCCAATCATGAAAAGTTTATTATCACATGATCTGCTCAGAATAAATAGGGCCGCTTTATCACAAACTATTCCCCCCCCCCCCGAAGCCAAAAATAAAAATATAATAATTTTATTAGAACGGCGAAATTTTTATTAATTTTACGATCAATAAGCGGAAACTATTTGAAAAACTGAAATTTTTGTTTCTCCAAACAGTAATTAATAACTGTTAATTGTACTTGATTCCGAATGTAATAGTATGGTTATGTCTGATTGATTTTACTGATCTGTTATCTTCTGCCATGGTAAGACAACATTTAAACTCTTGCGAAATGCTTCGAGCTATTAGGGATGTTAGAGGGAGTTATATCTCAACGTGTTGTTGCAATTATAAATGGGACCATCCGAAAGCGTAATCAACCGTTTGTATGCACGATATCAGGAAATAGGAGAGGTATCTGAACGGAATACAAGTCGAAATCGGTGTATAACTCCAGATCAAGATCGGTATATCCAGCTTACAGCAAGGAGGCAACCAACAATTACAACAGATTAACTCGTTGGCACGTTACGGCAGTTTACGGCGTTGCTGTTATAGCGAACAAGCAGTGAAAAGCCGTATACGTGACAGTGGTCTGCGGTCCAGACGATCACTGTGATAGTATTCCGATGTCTCAAGAAAATCAAGGAACATAATTCATTTTGCAAGAGAGCATGTTCAGTGGAACGAAAATCAATAGATCTGTATTTTGTTGAATGACGTATCTGGTTTTGGAATACGTCCATATTTAAGGACTTTATTCGGAGACGGAGGAGGCAGGACGTCCACAATTACCGAGACAGCACTGTCATGGTATTTACAGATGTAATTATTAATAAGAAACTAATCTCGTTTTATTGGAAAATTTTGTCACGAAAATTTAATATCGTGATTTAATTCTCCAACCTGCAGTGATTTCTAATGCAAATAATTTTGGAACCAGCTTTATTTTTGTGCACGACATTGTAGGCCCGCACACTGCTCTAGATGTTCAAAATAGACCTGATAAGGCAGAAATTTATGTTATGTAATGGTCAGCAAATTCACCCTACGTTACCCATCAAGCGTTTTTGAGAGATGTTGCAACAACGACTGTTGAAACATGCGGGATACGTCTACAGCAAGCACGGATTCTTCGAGCAGTTGAGAGAGCAGTAGAGCTTAATTCTACAAGAAACATTTGACAACATTATACGGAGTGGTTGCAGAGCAGTTCTCATCGACAGAGGAAGTCATACAATATGTTAACCCTCTTTTGATTACATTGTTACAATCCTTGTCGGTTTTCGAACTTATCAAATTTAAATAGACATTGTTCCTCCATTGAGCTAAGATTTCTTAGTTTTTGTTCGTGTTTTGTAAAGATTATGTTAATTTTGCTTTATTTGCATAATAGTGTATCTATATATTAAATTCATAACTGCCTCAACTTAAAAACACGGCGACCCCTTGCAATTCCACTCAGTCCATTGATTATTTTTGGCAATTATTTATGTTGCTGTCACCACTGTTGCTATAATTTGCTTATTTATAGTTTACTGACAAAGAACTCCAAGTTGTAATAAAATTTGCCTGCACAGATAAGACAGAAATGCACTGTAGTTGTTGGGACTGGACGTTTAATATAACAATCGCGGCGACGACAATGAGATCACCGCCAGCACAAAATACTCTATTATCTACTACTCCGCAATTTTGCTCTAATTTAATAAAAAATTTTATATCTTACAAAAACCCCAACGCTAACTCTCTCTAACATTTTCAATAATAAGCAATATATGACCTAAAAACAAACGCAACCAGAATTTTAAAGAGCTACATGCAATTGTATGACGTTTCAAAAAAAGGGCATGATAATTTAAGACAAGTTAATTCATGTGTAAAATATCAAAATAAATAAATTTCATTCAAGTTATGTTTTATTTTAACTATTAATATTAAAATATTCTCAAGTTTTCTTTGTTTGGTTCTTCAATTTTCGATTATGAAAATAAATAATAAACACAAACTGTTTTTACTTTCTCATACCTTAGTATGGGAAGTATTGATTTCATGAAAATTTTCGGAATCGAGATTTTAACGGAAATACATTTTTTGGAACTCAAAGTGCGATTGCGTGTTTGTGTGAAAAACTTTCTGTCACAAAAATTTTTGAACATAGACAAAGTTATGATCTGAGTATGGTGACTGTAATGAAGATTGAAATATAGCAAAGATAGATCTTTGGAAATAGAGCTAGAATGACAGGTTGCTTATACAATTTGTTTTCTTACAAATCTAACGGACGGTACAACGTTATAATTATAAAATTTACATTTTTGCAAGTACGGTTTGTATTAATATCTTGTATGGAAAAGTCCACTCGAAATTAACATTAACATTGCAGCTTTTCTTAATTCTCATTACGGAACTTTTTTTAATTTGTGCAGTCACGGTATTTTAGAAGAGCACAATTTTAGGGCCCTTTCCTCCCTTTTCTCATTTATTATTTTTATAAGTTAGACATGTTTTCTGATAGCACTTTTTTCAATAGAATTTCATAGATCTAAAAACAGAATATGATAGAGAGCGTAAGACAAATCGAAAGTATTTGTCGAAGCACTGCTACCATTTATTTAAGTTTTAGACTTGAATGCCTGTTTCCTCAAAAAATTGACAGGTTTGGGCTACATTTGGTTTTACAATACGTATAAGAACATAATTTTACTATGTGAGAGCATTTTCTTACAAATGAAAACTACAAAGACAAAATATTTTCAAAATGTTGGAAATTGTCAAAAATATATTCCTCAAAAACTGGACATACAATTTTTTTAAAACTTTGTAAGCTTATAGAGCTAAGGGTGGGCTACAATTTGTTTCGTGTCTCGGTTCACTGATTTCTCTGAGACCTCGATTATGAATTTTTGGAAAATGTAAATTTATGCCCTTTCTTCAATAAATGCAACACGATAAAAAATTTCCGTTTAAGCTAAAGTGCTCTTGACGAATAGTAAAATAAGATTTGGAACGTAATTTTTAGGTACAGCAATATTTAGGAGGGAGGTGAACGTTTCCCCTCTTTCCCTAATTTTAGCAACCAAATTTATCAAAATCAATTTACATAAAATTAAAGCAATCTTTATCTAAAATTCATAAAACTAGGACGTAAATGCACGGCCCGCTACGCTGCCAACTTAAAGAGCTTGTTTACTATTTATAAAAAGAGTGGGGCATAGTCCATGGGTTCCGCTAGTAATATATACGTCTACTTAATACAAGCATAATAAATGTCGGAAAAGATGTGTTTGTTGTGCAGTATGAAAATTGCTGGTTCAGTAACCACTAACGTGGGCGTATTAATACGATAAGAATGAAAACGCTCTAGTTAATACGAAATACCTGCTGATGTACCTATACCACTACATAGCTGAGAACAAATGAGGATTTATTGCCAATATGAATACAGTCTCCACGCCAAAATAGTACCCACGCTGTATACGTCGTCATTGTTTTAATTAAAACAGTTTTTAAACCACTTAATATAAATGTTGAAGAAAAATTGTCTAAGGCAGTTTCATTAGCTCAATACTGTAAATTACTAAAAACCTGTCTGCGCTCAGTTTGCTCCTCCGTTTTCAATGGTTAAAAACTGGGTTGCCAAATTTAAGCGTGGTCGTGTGAGCACAAAGGACAAACCCCGCAGTGGACGCTCAAAAACGGCTACTACCCCAGATGATTGAAAAAGTCTTCCGTATCGTATTGGATGACCGTCAAGTAAAAGTGCGCGAGATAGCAGACATAGTGGGCATCTCAAATGACAGTGTGCACAGAATTTTAATTGAAAAATTAGAAATGAAAAATACTCCGCGCGTTGGGTGTCGCGTTTGCTCACACCGGAGCAAAAACTGAATCGTTTGATTGTTTCTCGCGATCTTTTGGCACGTTCTCGCCGCAATCTGAAGGACTTTTTGCGCCGTTTCATAACCGTGGATGAAACCTGGGTCCACTAATACACTCCCGAAACCAAAGAACAGTCCAAGCAATTGACACACAAAGGTTCTCCGCCACCAAAAAAGGCAAAAACGGTTTTGTCAGCAGCAACTGTATTTTGGGATTCTCATGGAACTATCTTCGTCGACTACTTGGAAAAAAGAAAAACAATAAATGGCGAGTAGTATGCCAATTTGTTGCAGCAATTAGGCGACAAAATCAAAGAGAAACGGCCTTATTTGGCGAAAAAGAAAGTGCTTTTCCATCAAGATAACGCACCTGTCCACACGTCTGCAATCGCCATGGCCAAAATTCATGAATTGGAATTCGAATTAGTGCTTCATTCGCCCTATTCGCCAGATTTGGCTCCCAGCGATTTTTATCTATATCCAAACCTGAAAAAATGGCTATGCGGTAAAAGATTTTCATCCAATTCCGAGGTAATCGCTGCTGTAAATAGCTATTTTGAGGACTTGGGTTCATCGACCTACAAATACGGCATTGCTGCATTGGAGCATCGTTGGAATAAGTGCGTTGAGCGAACAGGAGATTATATTGAAAAATAAAATAATTTTTTGCCCCAAAAACTTGCGTTTTCCTTGTTAGGCCACATACATTTCGAACGATCCTCGTATTTCAGTTAACCCATCAGATCAGAAAATTTCATGATTGCGCTGTTTCTCCATATCTGAATGCAATTAGCTTCACCATGCATCAAGCACCAACGCAGAGAAAAGTTGTTTGCTTGTATTACAACCAATTCTTGAAACCAATCTCAAGCTCGTCGTTAATAACAACAGTTAACTTCCACTGTTTAGTTTTTTAATTATCACTGAAAACTGATTAAATACCTTAATACAAATTAGAAGAAAAAACTGTTTTGATTATGTACTATGCAAAGATTTTCTGCAACATCTATACATCGTTCGCGTTTGTGTGACATTTTCCACCGTCGTTAATTTCTAATTTATAGCCCAGGTCCAGGCATGCTAATAACATTAAACCCTTGAATATGAATAACTAAGGGCTATATAGCCATCAAGGGTTACATATAACGTTTAAATCGCGTGTAATAATAAAATGGTTTGAACTTTAATAATGCAGTATGTCAACCTCAAAGGAGCCGAATATTAGGTTTTGTTATGGTCGAAATTCGTATTATCACATTAGCCAATAATAATTTATATTATTATTTGGTGCATCAAAATTTGTATACATAAATAAATATACGCCTCAATTCCATATTTTGGCAATACATCAGAAAAAATTGCCAAAATTACAAACAAAACAAATAAATGTAAATTAACTTTTAAAACAACAAAAAACATTTTAAACACTTTGTTTAATGCTAAAGAAAAAAACAGACAATTTACTAAAATCAGGCATCTACAAATTAAATTGCTCGCACTGTAATTCAGTTTACACAGGACAAACAATTAGAAATTTTGATATTAGGTGCAAGGAACACGTACGTTGTTATAAGTATAAACACCTTCATAAATCCAATTACGCTAAACACTTGTTAGAACACAATCATTCATTGACATCCAATAACACTATAAAATGTTTACACTTTGTGATAACAAACGTAAGTTGGATAGACTAGAAGCAATTAAAATTCATAAACATTTAAAATCTGTACCTTTAATGAATGAACAAATTGATCTCTTAAATTCACCGTTATTAGACGTTTTGGAATGAGAAATCAAGTGATCTAGACGCAGATATAGAAAATCAAGATCAAGTTATGAAGATTTTTTGTTCCTATAGCAACACCAACTGTTTACTTTTAATATTGCTTTTGATAATGAAGTGTAAACACGTAGAAATACGTGTAAAGCTAAAATAAAAAACTTGTTAAAGTTTAGAATTGTTTTATTTACAATAAAATAAATAGTGGTTTTATGCAAAGTGATGTATCACCCGTAATATTACTAGAAACAAAACAGGTAATAAACATGAAAACTAAACTTGTATATAGAATTGTAAAAAAAGAAATTCATGTATCGTATCTTTTTAGTATTGTTGTACAGTTTGTATATTTAACACAAAAGGAAACAAAAACGTGTGCCGAGCACGCAAGTTTTAAGTAAAACGTCTTAACGTGTTCTCACAGAAAGTGTTTTTTGAATTTCATTATTTAACAGGAAACGAAAACGGTTGCAGTTACAAATCTAATATGCAAGTCATTTTTCATATTAATTTAGACAGTCCAAATAAACATGGACTAACCTTTGCAGAAAATAGGACCGAAATGCTGCAGTGAATGCCATTGTAAAGATTATAATAATAGTTTAGTAAGACTACTCCGAAGATCCTGATTCAGAAACAGGAAAAACTTGTTAAGAAAATTTTAATCATTAGTTCCACGGCAGTATTATTTTTATATTACGGCACATATACAATGTATTATTCCTTACCGTGTTTTATTAATAATTAAAGAAAATATACAACTAACTAAAATTATTTCTATAGCTTTAAGCACTATCAAGGTTTACGTCTGTATGTGGCACAGAAAGTGCTCAGCGGTTTATAAAAAATTCATACAATCAAAAGTTCACTAGATCGAAAGTAAAAACTCATATTCACACTTACTTTGAATAAAATAAATTTTTTTCAGTTCATAGACAGCGCTGATGCATCTGCTCTCAAACAAAAAAAAATCAAACACTGTACCATGTACTTCTACTAACAGATATTACGTAATATTTGTTAAAAAACGCTTAATTTAAAAATTGACGATTTGCAATTTTTTTAGTGATGGGATATTTCGAATGAAAATAATGAAACTATTCGATTATCAAAATATCTCGAGATATCTCAAAGGTTACCGAGAACTGTTCGAATAATTTTACGATTTTTGAATTTTCCAGCTAGTCAATTTCGGAAACGGGCGTTGAAGCAATACTCCCTTACAGCAGGCAACTGCAAATGCCCAATGCAAATATATGATACGATGATTACCACTAGTCGTGGTATTATAATGCGATTATTTACACATATATAGACTGAATTTCTGCAATGCGATTGCAAAAAGACAACCTTGCAGAGCCTCTCCGCGCAATTACAACAAGATAAAAATGTTTTGTCTTAAACATTACTACTTATTAGGAATAGCAAACACGGCAGTTACCACCGCAAAGTTTTGTTTCTCGTGGTCATTTCAACGCCGCGCCGAGTCGTATTTGAAAATTTTAATATTGCTAAGTATAAAGTATAAATAAAAAAATATATAAAAATATGAAGAAATTTATTTTTATTTAGAATAACACTGTTGATAGCAGCAAGTGGTACACTTTACAAATAATTATAGTTGATGATTTTTACAGGGTGATTCTAAATATATGCGACAAACATTAAGGGCTGATGCCTGGGGTTATTTTGATCATAAAAGTTCATACGAATAACTGTCCAAAACGGCTTAGTTTTAAAGTTATAGGATGTTTAATAATAAATTAAGAATACAATAAAGGGTAGGTAATGAACAAAATGAACTTACAGAAATTGTTGAAAATGATCGCCGCTAACTGCAATACAGGCTTCTGTCCTCCGTCGTACTGAATGGCGAACACTTCAAAAATACCGGGGGTGTTCTGAATTGTCTCAAATGATGCAATTATGCGATTTCTCAGTTCATGAACATTTTCAATGGGAGTCGCATCAACTAGTGATTTAAGGTGACCCCAGAGAAAAAAATCTAGAGAATTTAAGTCTGGAGACCAAGGAGGCCACGGTTGTGGACCTCCTCGCCCTATCCACCGATTTGGATATGCACAAACATATGTCCAAAAACTCACGAGCAACTAAACTGAAATGTGCTGGAACACCATCGTGCATAAAATACATTTGGAATCTTAATTCATATGGGACTTCTTCCAACAGTAGTGGCAGATCCTCTTCAAGGAAATGGCGGTATACTTCTCCATTTAACCTCAGCGGCAAAAAATGTGGAATTGTCAAGTGATCTCCAACAATTCCGGCCCACACATTAACAAAGAATTGGTGTTGATGACGGCCATCCATTGATTCGTGCGGGTTTTCTTCGGCCCACATGTGATTATTATGGAAATTAATAATAGCGTTTCTAGAGAAAGTAGCATCGTCGGTGTAGAATACTTGGGCCAAAAACTGAGGATTTTGTTCGATTTTATGTTGCATCCATTGACACAAAGCCACTCTTTGCGGGAAATCGGTTGGCAAAAGTGCCTGTACTCGTTGGATGTGATATAGATACAACTGTTGACTCTTCAATATCCTCCAAACTGTGGGCTGATCCAATCTAGCGGTTTATTAAAGTATTATTCAAAAAGCAGGCCGAAATTAGCGATGAAATGTGATGAACTTAATAAAAATGTGATATTCAAAGCTCAAGGTTTACGCTGTTTTGCCGAGCGGCCTGAGAAAAGACAATTAGAACAAAAAAATTCCGTCATAAGAGCATGTGAAAAGCAAACGGAGAGTGTGTTTTTACAACTTTTCACCGCATTTAAACATCCGAATGATTTTATCTCAATAACTCATTCGATTATTAAATGCTTTCGATTACGCCCATCACTACTTTTTTTATTAATAAAAAAGTTTGGTACAGGCGAAAGAGGTCGTAAATGACAATTTTGTACAGCAAGTTACTAACTTTACAAGAACGTGTCGGTATGATCTAAAAAAATTGGCTGCACCTAAGCTTTCCCATACTTTACAAATAACTAACTTTTGTTTTTAAAAGAAAATGCAGATACGAGCTTTGTTATGACGTGGCATTGTTAAAAACAAAGAATTGCTGAAAAAGAAACTGCTTGCGCGTGTTCACGCAAGCAGCGTTCAAATCTATGCTTCGGTTGGCGAAATATCTTTCACAAGCTCCAGAGAGACAGTTGTAAAATAAAGTGGATGTGCTGGGTATTATAATGCACTGAGAATTTTGCATGGGAAATGCTATAGTTAGTAATTAACCTCACTCAATATTGCCAAACCTAAAAATTACGTTAAAATACAAAATGTCCAAAAGGTTGAAAATATGAAAGATAATAGTCTCGTAGATAGTATAACATTGCATACCGCTAAGGCTACCTCAATAACAAATTCAGTTTTAACCCGTCAACTTATATTTGAGTGAATATTCATTCAAACCAAATTTTTTTTTAAATTGTAGAGGACGCCATTTTAAAGCTAGATGGTTTGTAAACAACCTTCAATTTTTTAACAGCGTTTATCATCTTAAATTCTTCAAATTCTATTTTTCGGAAAAAATTGTATTAATTTAAAAAGCGCATCTGACCTCTGTTTCCGGTTCCAAAACGCAAACAAAATTTTAGACTCGAAAAATTTTCCTTGTAGCGATTTCATCAAAATCGCTCTAGTAGTTTCTGGGATTTTGCGTAACAGACACAGACACACACACGCAGACTGACAGACATTTTTAAAAACCACTTGTTTGGGTTCGTAGAGATTGTGAACATATGTTTCCGCCAAAATCTCGGAATCGAACATTTTCATGATCACAATACCGTTTCATCCTTAAAAATTAGCGAAGCACTTCCTATACCTTAGAAATTATTACTTATCATATTCTCAAAAGTACTTTTGTATAAACGCGCATTGGGGGCATCAAATTCACGGACACGGTCAGCTACGTGCCTATAACTATAGGTATAAGAATAAAACCTTTTTTGTGAGGAAAGAAGTTTTTTTTTTAAATTTTAGAAAAAGGTTTTCTTGGAACTGAAGAAAACTATAGACTAAAGCAAACATTTATCAACAAAAATTGGGTGGTAGGGAGCATTGCTGCGCCCAAAAATTAAATTTTAGAATCTTACTTTACCATCACCTATGAGTAATGCAGCCTAAACTAAATTTTCAAAAATTTTATAATTTAGAGAAATTACCAGGTTTTAAATTACCTTTGCCAAAGTGTAGCTTATCTCTAGCTATATGAGTTTAAAAAATTTTAACATTTGAAATTGTCGGCTCAATTTTGTGCAACAGTTTTTGAAAATTTTCAAAATTTTGAATTTATTTCTCACTTTGCAATTTCATTTTTTTAGAAATTTTCTTACATAGTTAACTTTGCGTTTTCTTAGGGTTATTACAATAATTTTAGAGTATGCTGATTTTTCTTGAGTAATAAGGTGCCAAAGTCAAAATTAACAAAAATTGTAGCAGACGCCATTTGCAAAAGTAGAAAGTTCAGGAACGAATTGTGGTGGTATAAAACGTACCTAAATTCCGCTTCGGGTTTTGGATTTTTTAAGCTTATTTTTAGATTTATTTTTGATATAGGCCTACATCCATTCGGGGGATATGCGCCGCACACACTCACATACTGCAACTTTGCGTACGCGTTGTTTTTTGATGTTTTGGTTTTTATCCTTAATTATTTTAAGAACTGTTTATCAAACACGTTTAATATCTTACTACGTTCTAAAGTGATATTACTATTTACGAAACATGTTTACAAAATTATGAGCAAGTATTAAACAACTGACTAAAATTCAAGTAAGCGAGCAAACTTAAATACAGTAGTCCAAATAACAAGAACTTGTTACTGAAGTACTGGAAGGAAACAAGAAAATTATATTACTGTATGTATTTGTGACTTCTGAACTAAAATTAATTTGATAGCTTTAATGTAATAATAATAGGCTCAACAATAAGACGCCTAAAGCAAACCGTGCGGAATAAAAGCATCCTACATATGGTCGGCAATTTCAAAGATAATGGTGCGAAACAACACTATAATTGGATTAATTAGCCCATCTCTACTACGCTGTAATAATTGTTTCATTAAGTAAATAAATTAGCTTCGACTGTCACGCGCATTTGCATATCAATTCGTTATAACCGTGCAATCACGTTAGAATCGTAGAAATTTAATGTAAATAGAATGCATCTGACGTTTATCAACGTGTTTGTGACGTTAAGTTGTTCGTACTTACAAGCTATTCATATTTTGGAAAAAGCACTCGTTTGCGGAAATCAGTAGGATTGAAACTGGCACTCGAACGTCACTAAGGCTTAGATATGCTTTATTGAACCCCTGAATAAATTGTCGCGTTCCATTTGTGAAACGTTTCATTCTTGATTTTACGTATTGCATACACCATTACTGAAGTGAAAATCAACCTTTTCTTAATGCAGTGAATTATAATAACTAAAAGGTATAAAACATTATTGGCAAAAGAAGTTTATATTATTTTCAAAATATTTTCTCGTTATTAAATTATGTTTAGGATCCCTTGGAAATGCCATTAGAAGGCAAAGCAAGGACGCCTGAAAATGGGGATAGAATAAAACAGAAAGATAAAGGCTTTATACAAAAAGACGGTAGCAATAAAGAAAACAGTAAGGGTTGAAATATGTTCGTAGAGATAACGGTTGTAAATAAAAGAGATATAAAGAGGCAAAGAATATTTAGGACAATACCTGAACCCACATCAAAGGCTGAATGTTGTAGATATTTGATAAAGAGCTTAAATTTTTACTCTTTCGGATACATATATATTGTAGAGGAGATAGTAATGCTGTTTGAAGCTAATCGTTCTATATCAGTTAATATTACTACTTTGCAAATTGGAAAACAACACTGTTGTAGGCAAGAGGGCAAACTATGTTTTATTACACCATTTTACTGGAGCCATGGGTACGTAATGAGTGCGACGAAACAGAGATAGGCAACTAATGGGTGAGGCAAGAACATGTGATAACGAAGGGCCAAGTGGGGATTCATGTATTATTTTTTCTTTTTTATTTAAAAGGAATGCGTGAATATTTAAAAATGTGATAACGAAGAGCCAAGTGGGGATTCATGTATTATTGTTTTTTTTTCTTATTCAAAAGGAATGCGTGCATATTTAAAAATTGTAAAAGTATCCATGGATACGTGTATATTTACTTGATCCGCCCATTATTTCCCTTCCTTGTTGCATTCGTCAGCCTATTTTTCAGTAAAATAGTGACAATCTTTATGTGACAATATTGTGCCCTAACCGATTCAAAGACGGTTGAATTTTGTAGGTTTGCGTGTACGACTTTCCATTTGTATACTGAAACTATACAGAAACTGTAACTTATCATATAATATTCAAAGGTGTTTTTGTATCAACGTCTACATTGTCTACAATGAAATCCCACCATTATTGCCAGTGTACCGAAACTATAGCTACGTTATAAGAACAGACTACCTGATACTAAATGAGTGTAAATACTATAGCAAGCTTTTGCAAAAAAAATAATATAAAATTTTTCTGCTGGTTATAAACAAAGAGTGCCGACGAAAACTAAGCCATTTTGGTTATCTGGAAAAACTTATCGTTGCGAAAAAATCCCTTTAGCAAGGCTTATGTTTTCGTTGCTAAGAAGATTTGTATACAACAGTTATATTGTTTTCATTAATAAAATTTAAAAAATTGTGTTTGAATTATTCAAGAATTTGTCTTGCCAAATATAACTAGACCTCGCAATTTTCTCTTGCTAAATTTTGGTTGTATATCACTCAACATTATTGTTTATTGGCAAACGCACTCGAACAACAAAGCATGCAAATTTTAATATGCATGCTTTGTGTTCTCATGCGTTGCCAAGCAAAACTGTTTCGTGTATACAACTAAATGTTTCAGATAACAATGTGAGGTCTTGTTAGAATAAGAAAGACTTATTAGATATTTCTGCCTGTGTGCAATACTGTTAACGCATCTACACACAAACGTGCTAGCTTACAGGCACGGTATATGGACATCAATTGTTAACTTTAATTTATTATTCTCCGTTTATGAAAAGTGATGCAATGCTTTGGAAAAGCTCACTTCTCGTCAAAATTGCATAAAACGATTAATTCGTCATTATTAAAAAAAAACGAGTGTTTCAACAAATTATTGAAGTTTTTCCGTGAAACGATTAGGTGTATCAAACCTTATTATACCTCTCAAGAATTTTGGAAATACTAAACTTATAGCTGAATGTTACCGGGATTTTTATGTTTCGTAAAATTTATTTTTAAGGGTTTCGATTTGGTCCTATTGAACGAATTCAACTTCCAGAGAGGTCTCTTAGGAATTTGTCTTAACGATTTTTTTTATAGAGCAGTGATTTCTCCAAAGCTTAATTTAAAGACAAATTTAGATTTTTAAATTCTTAATATTATTACAAACGAACTTTGATTTCTCCAATATTCGGGGAAGTTCAAAATTTCGGTGTGAAAAAATTCAAAGTGTTTGACAGATTTAGTGGAAACTATTACAAACGAATTATTGGTGTCTCCATTATTCAGGTGTGCCATAAGATCAGATCAGGACCACTAGTTTGCTCTTTGAATTTTCATATTTTGGAAAACGTAATACATTTTAAAGGAAACGCGACCTGGAGAGGGAACTACTCTAACTTTTGTTGAGCGCGCGCAAGCTCGGAACATTTTAGAGGGAGAAAAACAAAATCGTCCGCCAAAATTTGAATAGGAAGAGGAAACAGAAACGTTTTATCGTCTTCAGTGTATTAAATAATGCGGTATAAATTTTCAAAGACTCATAGAAGGCGTCTCAAGGAAATTGAGTATACACATCCAATAGTAACTGATCCGTTGCTGTATAAACCCACAACATTTAAAAAATCGTGTTTCCGTCTTTTAAGCAATTGGTTTTTGATTGTCTAAATTTTGAGAATTGTTTTAATTAGCAGCTTTAGTAGTTCCAAAAATGTCTGTAACATTGTGTTCTACCCTTGGCGCATTTACAATATCAAATTTCATTCGGATCTGATTACTGGTTTTTGAGTAAATAGACGCTAATCAAAATTTTCAAAAATTTATAGAAGGCGGTATAGAGAAATTAGTGGATTGGGACAGAACCAACTTTTAGATTATCCCCAGCTCTGCGAATAATAAAATTAGTAAAAAATCGCGTAAACAGTTTTTGACTAGTATTTCTTTCTAATAATTCCAAAACTTTGAAATAATTTTTACTTCACAATTTTCTTACGTTTAAAAATTCTTGTATATAGCAATAGTGTGTTTCCCTACAGCAATTATAATACCAATATTATCCTGATCTGCCAAACTCGTTTTTCTTTAAAAAAAAAGCATAGCGGCCGCCACCAAAAAGCTATGAAGTTTAGAAAAAAATAATTCGCTTTAGCCTATGATCTTTTATCAGGTTTCGTTTTCAATTTAAAAATTTTGTTTTCTTGGACATAATGCTACCAAAAGAACCTTAGTTTTGCTTCCGGTTTCGAATTCTTATTATTATACATTCCGAAACTCATTGAATTGAGCCTATTCAATCTGGATATATGAAGCGATCAAACACACATATACAACCCCACGTAAAAAATCGACCAAATCTTATTCCATGACCCCTAACAAGCAAATCACGGAAGTGAAAAAATAAGCGAAACTATTCACCTGGACTTTTCTATACTAGAGAAATTGACTTATTATATTTCAAGAGCGTATTTTAAATTTTGTGTCAATGTTTTGCACCCTAACAGTAATTTGTAAGATCACCCAGCAAGTTTTTAAAATTAAATTTTTTTTTGCAAATTGTGGCAGCTTTTGGAAAATTTAACAATTTTGACTATTTTAAATGTTGAAAATTTGTAATTTTTTTTTAAATTATTGAAGATTCAAGTTGTATAAAATTTTGAATAGTTAAAACAGTGTGAAATTTGAAATTTTAAAAATTATGTAAAAATTACAAATTTTGAAAATTAATTCAAATATTGAAATATTGAAAATTCTGAAAAATGTTGATAAGTTTGAAAATTTATAACATTTTTAAATTCCGTCCTATTTTAATGCAGTCGATCGCTTTAATGATAATTTGTGTTTTCTAGTTGCAACCAATATTTATGTATCTATTAAAATCTCAAAATCGAATTTTCACGTCTTATAGACCTTTGGCTGATAGCCGTATTTTTGCAATCACTCAAATAAACTGTTCAGGCAAACGACCAAATGGAAACCTCTCAGTGGTGTTTTCTCAATGGAAAGTCATTCTCATACCAATTTTAAAGCTTAAATAAATTTTTAAAAACATAAAAAATTAATGGGGGAGCGCAATGGGGCGATATGGAGATCGCGTTTGCGCAGATCGGCTATTCGACATGTGTAGTATACGAATTTATGGTTATTTTTTCGAGTGTGTCTATTTTGACATAGAGCCCCCTCCCTCTTTTAGCAATCTTTCAGCCAAATTTGGGTTTTCTACGTTGAGGCGTCTGGACTGTAAAGTGTATACAGACACACAGGCACCTTTGCAGCGTTCGCTTTATTGATCTCTCAAGGCCGTAAAATCTGTTTCGTAGACAAAATGTTTAGGTTATGAATGTTTGGCATAATAGTTATTTATGTACCAAGTCGACTGTGTAGAGTATTTATAATACTGGTCCCAGCACACTGCCCTGAGGTACTCCAGAGGCGATAGGGTACAAATCTACACAGCCGACATACCCACAACCAACCTAACAACTACAGCTACATTTGCAGATGATACAGCCATACTAGCATCAGATACCAACCCGGATATTGCATCTGCGAATCTGCAGAATAACCTAAATTTGATTGAGGACTGGCTGAGGAAATGGAAAATCCAAGTTAACAATTCCAAGTCTTCACACATCACGTTTACCATGAAAAGAGGTACATGTCTAGCAGTAACACTTAATAACACCCTAATCCCACAAACCGAAGAAGTAAAATATCTGGGTATGCATCTAGATCGACGACTCACATGGCGTAAACATATATTCGCCAAAAGGAAGCAACTCGGAATCAAATTCAGTCAAATGTACTGGCTACTTGGCAGAAACTTGCAGATGAAAATGGAAAACAAGCTCCTACTTTATAAGACCATCATCAAACCCATATGGACGTACGGGATACAATTGTGGGGTACTGCCAGTACCTCCAACATCGAAATCTTACAAAGATTCCAGAATGAAGTGCTTAGATGCATCGTCAACGCACCGTGGTATGTGCCCAATTACGTAATACAAAGTGATCTCAACATTGAATCAGTGCGGGAAGTTATAAAAAGTCATTGTGTGAAATACCAAGACAGACTCTCTGTGCATCCTAAAAACTTAGCCACTCAGCTTTTAGATAATCTAAATGAAATTAGAAGGCTAAAACGTTTCAAACCCTCGGACCTGACAAACTGGTTTGATTAATTAGGTACTGTATACTTTGATCATAAATGTGAATGTTGAAACATATTGTAACCAAAGAGCTAGTTAGTTAATTTTAAGTAAAAGAACTTTCAGTGGAATTCTCTCGGCATGTCATAGTTAGTTTAGTTTATTATTTATCACAACATTTACTTATTGTTCGTTTGGAACAGATTGTAAATATGCAATGATATAAAAAAAGTACTTTTCGTTTGCGCATAACTCGTATATCGGCGGTAAACTAAAAATGAAAAAAACTTCGCTGAATGAACGCATTTGCTCCAAATCCAACCTGACGATCACAATACTTTTCTCTATAGCTATACTTCGTATAGCGAGGAAGGTAAAAATTTTACTACATATCTGTAACAAATAATAGGGCATATACGAGGAAGGTCTCTCTCGCCATTTGAGTTTTATTGTTATTTAAAATATGAACAAATCAACATGAATTTAACATCGTTCTACATTATCCTGTATTACGTAGTTTTAAATTATTTGAAACTTGGTTTTTATTTGAAATAAAAGCTAATTAATTAAAAGTTACAAGCACTTCTTCAATTTCCTAAACATTATAGCTCTGTTTTCCTCTTTAAGTAGTCGGTTTCATTTTTAACAGTCCTTAGTGGTTACTTCGGTTAGTATTTGAGTAATCAGTAAAAGTTTTCCTCGGTGTAAATGTAAATGTGCTTTTCCAAACTGTGACAAGAACAAGCGAAAACGTTGGAAATATTACGGACGTTTATTCTTGAAATATTTTAAAGTTAATTTGAACATTTGGAATTTTCTGCAAAAGTTCTTCCTGATGAATACGACATTACAGCGATAAAATAATAAAAGTATGCAAGTAGCCTTTGTTAGTTGAACTTTTATCTTGACCGAGATTTTATGTGGTACATGTAAGAGTTCACACACCGAATCCCAAGCTTAGGGGTTGATGATATGTGACGTTGGAAATCAGTTTCGCTCACCAAATTTATTTAACTATTTACAAATCCAACGTTCATAACTTGGAATAAAGCTTTGACTCTGAGAAAAACTTGTGGATTTTAATTATAACTATGCGTTTTGATACAGTACGTAAGCTGAGATATTTTAAAATGACAGCGAATACTACCCGGACATTCGGGATACTAACCGCCTTTTTGTTAAAGCTACGCAAGTCACGTGAATATGTTAAGTTATATGTAAGTTTTAAAACAAATAAAAACATTTTAAACACTTTGTTTAATGCAAAATCAAAAACAGATAATTTGCTAAAATCAGGCATTTACAATTGTTCGTATTGTAATTCGGTTTATATAACCAGGCAATTAGAAATTTTGATCTTGGGTATAAAGAATACAAAAACTCACATAAATTGAATTGCGCTAAATACTTACTAGTAACACAATCATTTAATGACATCTAAGAACACTATAAAATGTTTACACTTTTGTGATGATAAACGTAAATTAGATATACTAGAAGCTTTTGAAATTCACAAACATTTAAAAACGGCACCTTTAATGAATGAGCAAATTGATCTCTTAAATTCATCTCTATTGGACATTTTTAATAAGAAATTAAGTCATCTGCAGACGATTATCGTGATCAAGTCACTAAGTTCTATTGTTATAACAACACTAACTGTTTACTTTCTAATATAACCTTTGACAATGGCATGTAAACATGTTGAAATACGTATAAGGTTAAAATAAGTATTTTATGTACCTATAATCAATTAACATGTTGTTTAAAATTGGTGGCATTTTCCGGTGGTTTGGGATTGTGATTTTCTGTGAAGGAAGTACCCTAGTTCTAAACCTCGACTATTTCATGCATTTGTTTGTTCTTATTTAATGCTATGTTTTCCTTAAGTAACACGGAAACCATTCTTTTTCCGTAAACAGAATTTTCCATATTTGAGCTCCAATTGTACTTTTAGTAGCTTCCTGTTTAGTATATAAAATTTACAAAACATCTTTATATGAATTTCATTGGAAATTACTCTGATTAATTGTATTTTACAAAATTAGCAGCCCCATATTTCGCTTATTCTTAAATAATATATTACAACACTGAATATTACATCCGAATTGAAATTCCTATAGCGCAATAACGTAGCAAGATATAAACTTATAAATACACACATGCAACATAAAAAAAAATTGGTGACATTCTTTACCATAAAAGTGTATAATGCATATGTAATGTGTACATTGGAATGCAAATAATACACTCCTGCTATAAGCTTATAACAAATTTAATTTTTTTCTTCCTATTTCCTCGTGAATATGGGTGAGAACTTCCAAGAAAAAAATTGCTCGTCATAACTTATATCTCTGTTTAATGTACATATTATTGTATCGTAATGATACGGGAATATTTACAGTTTTACTGATATGTAAGTACATGGTGACAGTATATGTTTATTTAAAACCCCATTTGTGGTTTATGAAACATAGGAACTTGTTATTTTTATTAACGTAGGGTTAAATCACAAGGAAAAACATTTTTTATGTTTAAAAATGTGGAATAATAAAAATGAAAATTATAAAATATTGCACACTTCAAACAGTACTAGTGTTGTAATTCATTGGGAAAGGGAAGAAAGAAATGTTTACAGATAAGTCAAGCCATACGCCTTCTTTTACTGTGAGTGTATCATTAGGATGTTTGGACGTTATTAACTATTTTTAGTAAATACAATGTTTTTGGATGTTCTTTGCGATTAGTTCTGCCAGATTCTCAACTTGAAGTCAATTGTCGTAACGGCGATTTTCAATTGTCGATACAGTGATGTAAGGAAGAGTATGGTGTTGCAAGTCCTACCATTTGTCTATATAAAAATTCATCCTAAAAGTTTGACAATCTCGGGACTCTTAATAAGATTTGCGCATAGATAGCTTCTTAAAACTTCAAATTTAAGGTATATTTCAAATTTGGCTCTGTTTGGTAACTATTTGATCACTACTTGACCATTTTTGACACCTATCCTGTTTACAACACTTATTTAATAAGGTTAGGTTAACAACTTACTTTCGTTTTTACTTTAATTAATGAAATATGCAAGTAAGTGAAACATGTATTTAGCATTTATAAGTAATGTTTATAGTCCATGGCCGCCAGTTTTGTATTTCCTTGTTCCACCTTCCATCTGTTCTGTCTCTTCAAATATAGTGGTATCTTCTGGTTCTTTAGAATCTGATGTTGTCTACCGAATGCTGACCAGCCCAATCTTATACGTCTATCTATTACTGCGGTTAAATTTTGCTTATCAGGTTTTATTAATTGACCTAAGTATATATATTCTTCAGTTTTTTCTATTACTATACCATTCAGTATGATGTTGCGATTGTCTTCTTGATTCGACATGATTTTAGTTTTCTGTATGTTCATTCTTAACCCTACTTTCTCTGACTGTATCTTAAGTTCTTCTATCATGGTCTGAAGTTCGTCGAAATTATCTGTTGTGAGTACAACATCGTCTGCGTTTCTTAAGTTATTAAGCCTGCTTCCGTTGATGTTCACTCCTTTCTGGTTCCAGTTTAGTGCTTTAAAAACATCTTCCAGGGCCGTGATAAACAATTTAGGGCTTATTGTATCTCCCTGTCTTACCCCTCTTTTAATTGGTATTGGCTCTGTATTTTCATGCATTCGAATTGTCATATTTGCTTGTTCATAGATTGAATGGATTAATTGTGTGTACCTGTGATCTACTCTACTATTTCTAAGTGCGTTTTCTACCGCCCATAGTTCCACGCTGTCGAAAGCCTTTTCGTAATCTATAAAGGCTAAGTATAAAGGGAGATTATATTCGGTAGATTTCTCTATTAAAGTTCTTAAGGTAAGAAGATGATCACACGTACTATATCCCTTCCGGAATCCTGCTTGCTCGATAGATTGATAAAATTCTAATTTATTATTGATTCTACTTACGATGATCTTACTTAGTATTTTGTACATTTGTGATATCACAAATGTACAAAAAGCTATAATGATACTAAAATCCAAATAATACCAACAACCAACAACATTGGACAAACAGTCGCCACAATAAGCTGGTTTTATAATGCAAAAGCAAACTGTATTCATAATTCAGAAGTAGTCAGTAGAATAATAGAACTCATTATTTACTACTACGAAATGTAAGCGTTTTTCCAGTCACTGCATGAACTTAACTTGGTACAATGCATAATTTTAATACAAACAATTTATTTACTGATTATCTAATTAGCCGTTATAGGTAAGCAATGTAGGTAAATTTACCTTGGGAACAGCAAATAATGATAAATCTTTGTTTTTGCCTTTTGATAAGCCGCGCAAACAACGGTATTTTGGCATTTTTGCCTAGAATATTACCGTGGTAACACATAAATAAAAACACTTCCTACTTCTTAAATTTATTTTAATTGTAAAAATCATACGAAAATCGGAGACCACCTTAGAGGTAGCCAGACAAACCTACGAAAAATCATAGGGTCTAAGGCCAAGCATGTGCATTGGTTGTACACCAGGGTGGTCAGACCAGCCATAAAATACGCGGCCCTGGTGCGGTGGCCCAAATTCAAACAGTAAACCACAAAATTAAAACTAAGCAAGATCCAAACCCTTGCCTGTCTTGGTATTACGGGGGCAATGAGAACAACGCCTACCGCGGCTATGAAGATTCTTCTAAACCTCACCTCATTTCATATTCTCATAAGAGAAGAGAGCAGATTAGAATTATACATGTTGCAAAAATCAACGTACTAACTAAGTGCATGGACAAAGCATACAAGATTGATTGGTACACGACGGGTACTAAAGCAGGCATATACGGCGAAAAACCAAAAGAGAGCCTTAGCTATTATCTGGGCAAGTGCGTCTCCGTATTTTAAACAGGAGATTAACGTGGGAAAACAAAAGAAAGGTTGGTATAGGAATGCTGTGTGTGTGACAAAAATCAGGGTGAGCACAATAAGCCCTTTAGGCTGCAGTGCCTCCGGAACCATGCGGACGGACTATGAAGAGAGAAAAAAAAAGGCACGATAAATTATATTCTATAATTTTAAAATCAGAAAAGTGAAACGCTAAACTCTCTACTACAATACAGTTTTATTATTAAAACAGTTTAAAGTGTTAAAGTTTCTTAGTTATTGGTCAAGTTTATTTATGTAAGCAAAAACATGGAGATGCATTCCAAAGTTTTCGGCCTACTAAAATAAAACTCATAATTGTATTTTTTGACAAAAATAAAAATGCGGCGTAATATGCAAGTACTGTGATTATATTACAAACTTGTGACAGCCTTGTTTAAGTTCAAAAAAATTGCATCGTTGAATTAACAAAAAAAAACAGCAATCGAAAATCGCTATTTTGGCATTTAACGCCCAATTGGAAATATGACTGGGCAGGTTATAGAAGACCCTCCAAAAATAGATGTATCTACCAAAAATAGTTAATAACATTTTAATGATACACTTGTAATTAAAAAAAGCGTAAGGCTTGACTCACTCTGTATAATGTAGTATAAGTATAACAAAAAACATTTGTTCTTATTCTATGTTATTTCTGCTGAAATATGATTTAATTTCAAACGCGGATTGCAAAAACCACAAAAGACAAAAGGGCGGTTAAGTTAGAAGAACTTTGTATTTTTTTAGGTAATTCACAATAAAAATAAAAAAGTTACGGGTAATTAATCAGCTTTAGAATGGTTTTCCTTAATCAAGTCTTTTTAATTGAAACGAGGAAAAAGGTACTTCACTTGCAAAACCGTGTTTTAATGTTTTTCGTAACTTTATTTCAGTTATTCTATCTAATTAAATAGCTTTACGTGTTTTCATTTAACTCAGGGAATTTATCTAACACCACATGCTTTCTACAAGACAAATGAGTGTCAGGTCATTAATGAGTAAATTAGTTTTCATTTGAAAAGGCGTTCAGACCTTTAAATCTTATCGTTTTTGTTTTTCGTAGTTCTGTACATTTCGCAGCGACATTAATTAGTATAATTAGTTTATTTTACAGTAAGTGTACTTTGTGTCCCTACTGGGGAACTCGATGATACATTAGCATACGCAAATTGGTTTCGCACATCGTTAAAGCATATTCTACAAAAAAAAAAGTTGAACCCTATATAAAGCAGAAGATTTTTAGACAATCTAAATAATATTTTACTAGCAGAACCAGTACGCCTCACGTATTTTTTAATAAATTTTTTTTAATACGCAAGCTGTTGAAATAACTGCCGTGTCACTTTACGTGGCTGTTACATAAATATCGGAATATCGAAAGGGTCCGGATTTAATGTACGAGTACGAATATTGATTGGTTCCCTGAGGCGCAACTGTTTATTGAAGTGACTTAAATGTTGCAAAGACCTTGTGTGTTTAGAAATGTAGAAAAACGAGCAAAAGCTTTCTGGAAAGAAAATCCCGTAAAACCCCGAAAACGCCCCCAGAAAAAAGTTTAGAAAAGAGAGATCTCTGTACAAAAAGCGCCAGAAAAAAATTCCTAAAAAATCATATAAAACTCGCCGAAAAAAAAATTTCTCAGAAAAAAATAGCGTAAATGTTAGTTAAACTTAGGATTTTTCCTATTTTTAGGGAAGTGCCTTAGCGGAGATTTTCAAAATGTTTTAGAAACCAATGAATACGCACTATAATATGTTGTTAGATATATGCATATAATTCCAAAATGAAAGCGACCCTTGCTCATACAAATCGATCAGCCAAAATTAAAATACATATCTTTTTCAGTATAAGCTCTTTTATATTGATCCACCAGCAAGCACATACACGTGCTTTGCTGACTGTTTTTCCGGTGATTTTTTTTTTCACAGAGGTTTGTTTTATCGAAAAATATTTTACTGAAAGATGTTTTTACATGAGTTTTTTTCAGAAAATGTATGCTTGCGGATGTTTTTCCCATCACTGTTTTTCTAAGCAAATTTTTTCCTGGACTTTTTTCCTGACGTTTTTTCCGTAAACCGAAATTGGTATCCATAAGCTAAAGCAAAGTTGCAATCTATGATGAAATGTATAAAGTTTCCGCAAATAACTTCTTCAGGTGTTTATACGTCCCAATATTTCTGTATGCAAGTATTTGCTTGTTTCCGTTAAGTGTATTAGAGCAATTACGATATTGTTTATAGTACTCATTTTAGTGGGGTGGTACTTAAAGATACCTAAGTTAAATTTTAACGTTGTTATTATTTTGAATATTAGTCATAGAGACTACAAAACTTAATGAAAAATAACGCAAATTGTAATGCAGAAGCCGTAATCAGCGCACCTTGTCAGCTTGTTTGCATCTGCGAGGTATAAACGGACAGGCTCCCAATAACCCTAACATGTACTGTGAATCTGAGTTTGCTTATCTGCGTTAAAAACTAAAGCGGCCCGCTGTACAAACGAGTCTACGCTTTATAAAATGAACCCGTTAACATGTAACTAGTAGCGCGGGTTTCTCACTCTTATTAATAAAATAATAAAAATGCGTTTGAGTTATTGAGGCAGAAATATCAATTAGCAATTACAAGTTCGAATTTAATCTAATCTAATTTTCGGGATCTAGTACGTATTCTGGGTGCCAGACTTCAGCAATGAAATCTCACAAAATAACTTTCTAAGTATTGTTTCAACTGGCAGTGATCTACTCGAAAACTCAATTTGAAACAATCCTACAATTCTAAATTTTCTGGATATCATTATCAGTGAGCTTTGTTTTCACAATATTTAGCCTGGAAACACAGTCGGAGAATTAGATTTTTGGTTTCAATCAGTTTTTACACTATTTCACGGTTTTTTACAAACGTATAAAAGTTTGTAATATGACTAGATAATAAGGGCAAGTAAATTCGGCGGAGTTCAAATGTGCAATTTCTGTAGAATATCTCGAGAACTCTAAATTCAAAGTACTTGATGGATTCTCAGGGAAATATTACAATTGTATCAAAGTTTGGTGGGGCGGCCAAGGACCCTCACCTAGGTGAAAGGCGTGAACAAGGACACCTTGTGCGGGGTCAGCGTTGTAACGGTCACTTCGGTGATTTCAACTTGGTACGTTCACCTCTCTTCGGAGAGGTTCAAGGTTTCCTTAATTGGGACCACGTAGACTGGGTGAGTGATTTCGCCAGGTCAAGTGTAGCCCTCAAAATGGGTTCTAACATCTCGGCAGTAGCTCGCTCTCTGGAATGGAACCCTGCTATCCTACCTACCCCTATCCCGGGGTACCGGGAACGTACCAGCCCGTCTTCTCCCCCGACGTGAGCTGGATGGCAAATGGTCCGGCAGGTAGAAGGGGGTCCCCGCTTCCTGACCGGGTAGCCTCGCATTGAATGGGTGAAGGTGTACCCCAGGATGGAGAAGTGCAGTTGCTATGAGAATCTTTGGGTTCTAGGGGTGTAAACAAGCTAGCCCCCCGTATAACACCTGAGCGGTAGCGCTCTCAAGAATAGAAACGCCGCTCCCTAACCGGATAATAGTCGTTCCGGCAGGTGATGGTGCCTTCCAGGATGGAGTGGCTGCTGCTGCCTAGGCCCTAGGGGTGTCGCTTGCAGCCAGCCCTCAGTATAGGTCCTAACGCCTCAGGTACGATCGTTGAAGTTGAAACCCCACTCCTTGACCAGTAAACTCTTACGTAGAGGTAGGGGTTCCGGCAAGTGATAGTGTTTTGCAAAGATGGAGTGGTGTGCAGCTGGTAGTACTATCGCAGAAGTTTGGAAACCCCGCTCCTTGACCGGATAATAGTCGTCTCGGCAAGTGATGGTGCTTTCCAACGATGGAGCGGTGTGCAGCTGGTACTGGGGACTGGGATCCTAGGGGTGAGGCGCACTTGTACTGCTCACCAGTGCTGGAACCGGCGAGGTCCTAACTGGGAGGGGCAGCGCTGCATGGCATGCGCTTGCTCCGACAAGTCCAACCAGTGACTTTCTTTGACTGGTATCACGGGGACCAAATCCGAGCCGCGGGGGATTCATCCCCCCGTTTTTGATCACGGAGTAGGACTCGTAGTGGCAGTGGTACAGCCTAAGTGCAGGCTAGGGCCGTCTTAGTGCGGTTCGACAGGTGAGCTGCGTTTCAGCTCAGGCACTGATCTGCAGAATCAGCAGATTTAGGTAGTCTCTCTCCACCAGTCGGGGCTTAGGGCTCACAGCCTGATGTCAGGACTGGTAGCCTGTTCTCTTTCTTGTATTGAGGACAGGCGCGTTGATCGAGCGTACCTCGATCATGGCGTCCCGAAGGGTTTCACCGCCTGGAGGGGGGACGGATATGCTTCATTGCTGGGTGCTGTCCTAGTCTTTCAAATCAAATGGTGTATCATAGTTTGCAATTCGCGTGCAAGCGGTTAAGTCTTTGACTTTCGATTTAAATAGAAATTTAAGGGGGTTGACGCGCTGTCGGAAAAATATTACAATCGTATAAAATTTTTAACTCACAGGCGGACAGTAAAGTTCAACTTTTGGATTGAATTAAAAATTCACAGTCTTTGACAAATCCTCTGGAATAATTACAAACGAACTTCGTTTTGTAATAAAACTGAAGTGAGAGCTAATAGGCTCCGTGTAGTAAAAATGAAGAATAGTTTTTTTTCTGAAAACGGACCGCGTTTTATAAGGAAAAGGGCCAAGAAAGGGAACTACTTCTACTCCAACTGAATTTCAGAGTATGCGATCATGCTCAAAATAATATGGATATATGGAATATTATGGAAGAGTAAGTAAGAGTAACAAGTCAACGGACTAGTTTGCGTTAAAATCTAAAGGCTACTGAACTAAACTACAATAATTTTAAGAGCACAAAATATGTTCGTTGAAAGGTGATAAGTAATCGGTTAACAAATCGAATTAAAATAAAATACATTGAAAAATGTCTATACTAATCTTTGGTTGCCAACCATTTTTTACTTTTTTAAGAAATGATCTGGTCATACCTAGGCAGAAACTATTTGACTAAAATAACCATTTGGCTGGTCGGTTACAGTATTGTAACTCGTGCAGAATAAAAATTGTGTGATAAATATCTTTTATACATGTTAATGTATTAATTTTTGAAGTACAGTAATTTCTTGAAAAAGTATTCCCCTTATCTTGTTCTACACTGTGTCTATATAGTAACCCCCCCCCCCCTCAACTAACTTTTGAACGACTTGATGTTTTACCACAAAATTTGGTGTGTCGTAATGAGAAATTAAATACTATTTTCTAGCCCATAATTAAATTTTGTATCAGGCAAAATGGCGGCTGGACGCCATTTAAATTTTTTTTTTAAATAAAAAGGGGGGTTGAGTGACACCTCATTTGAAAGGTATTTTAGTTCTGCTCTTGACCCTATAGTTTCAAAGAAAACAATTCAGCTATAACACAATGACAAATGTTTGAAGATAAAAAAGTTTATTAAAAAAAACTGAATGAACTGAATAGAAGCAAAAAGAAATTAAATTAAGTGTTCGAAATGTTCACCATTCACTTCTTGGCACATAAAAAGTCGGTTATAAAATTTCTGTCTTACATTTTCATAAGTTTCTGGAGCGATATTTCTGCAAACTTCTGTAATGCGTTGCTCTTCAATTGTTTCTGGACGGGTTCTGTACACTTTAGGTTTCAGATATCCTTATAGAAAACAACTTAAGGGAGTTAAATCTAGTGAGCGAGCCGGCTATTCTACAGGCCCCCGCCTACCAATCCATGTTCCAGGAAAATGTTCGTTGAGAAAGTCAGAAACAGGCCTAAAATAATGAGGCGGTGCACCGTCTTGTATAACGTTTTCAAAATTAGTTCCAGCCACCTGAGATATATCTGGGAAAATTTTGTCCTGTAGATAAAAAAGTGGACTACTGGATAAAAAAATCAACACAATTTTGAATTGAGTGAGTCCGTTTAAAATCCGCCATTTTGTTATGGCTGAATATTTTTCTTTGAAACTCTAGGATCAGACGCAGAACTAAAAGACCTTTCAAATAAGATGTCATTTGGCCCCCCTTTCTATTAAAAAAAATTAAAAATAGCGCTCAGCCGCCATTTTAAATTATACAAAATTTTAATTATTGGCTAAAAATAGTATTTAATTTCCCATTACCGCACACTAAATGTTGAAATGTTGTGGTAAAATATCAAGTCGTTCAAAAGTTAGTTGGGGGGGAGGGTACTTTATAGACAGGCTATATAATATTCCTTTCCAGTCACACTTTTTATCTTATACAAAAGCGTCTGTAACATAACAATATCAACAATAAAACGGTAAAAGTTGCCTAAGTGAAACTAATAACCAAATAAAGTAACGTAGACATTAACCCAAGCTTACTAGCAACATAACTACAACAATTTAAAATGTTTTCTCCGTGAAATTATACTTATTTTGTGTAGATATTATTGTTATTTTTGGTGATCTTGCAAGCATATAATATTATGTCCCGGCCGTAAAAGTGGTACTTTGTTTATTGCCGTGTTTTTCAAGTTATTATATTGCAGCAACCAACAAACTTAACGATTTTATTTTAATTTCGGCTTGTTTTGCTTTTTGCTAAATTGCAAAAATTGCTAAAATTTTCAAATTATTAATTATATTACTAAATTAATATAAAGGCAATAGTATAAATTTTTATTGTCACTCTTTACCGCATTGTCTGTTGATCACACTGCGGAGAAATATTTGACTATCAGTGAGCAAACTTTTCTTTGCAAGATTCAAGAAAACGACTTAAGAACTCCACCTGACAGTTAATATAAAAAATAAATGGTTTCGTAATTATGTATGAAATCGAAATCTTCTTAACTTAAGATAAATCAAACGTTATTTGTTTTCGGGGTATTATGTAAACGCTTGATCATTTATCAAGCTTAGTGCCGTAGAATTGGTGGCAGCAGCGGAAACTACTACCATCTTGACTAGGATAACTCCAAAATTAACTGGCAAGTCGACTTAATTCTTCTAGAAAACTCAAGACATAATTTGTGATAATTTAAGTAAGCAATTATGTTATAAAACTTTGTAAATGCATTATTTGAATTGTAAAACCATTTTAGTATAACGCTAAACCGAAATATTTCTCTGCCTCTAATTCGCCGAAGATTATTCTTTAATGAAGTCTTTATCCACTTATCCACAAGACGGTTGATAGAACAGTTATCAGCTGGTATTTACAGGTTTAAGAATACTTACATAGAATTGCCAGATTAATGAATATCCATCTCTAAACGAAATAAACAAGAAAGAGGAGTAATTAACAACATGTCTAAGAAAATGGAAAATGCGTTAACCAAGAGGCAATATTAATTTACGGATAATAATTTACAGCGTAATCCTCTAGAACGTATAAAGAGAAATCTAATCAAAAGGGATCAATGAAGAGGTGAGAACAAGAACATATTTTCTTTCGGTATTAGCTGCCACTTTTGTATTGCTTTCAAAGTTGGTTTTAGTGTTGATCATTGCTGTTGTTATATTTCAAACAAGTTCTTTGTCTTTCACAAGCATGTGAGGGTTTCCCAAGACCATTAATTTTGTTTCCAATTTACTTTTACTTTTAGGCGCATGTTATTGTATAAGGGCATAGACTAAATTAAAAGACTGTTAAAAAAATAATAGTGAAGCCTTGAGCAAATTCAATATGTTTAGGCACTGCAGATTTATAAAAATTCTAAATATTGAGCATATATTGACACACTTGAAATTATTGAATTCTTGAAAATTTCATATCTTCTAGCAAGAGATTTTACTTGGATATAATAATTGTGCATTCCGGTTAATACTTGGAGCAGATTTTTCGTTGCTTGCCTTGTTTAAATCTGTAATGTTAAAGAAAGATAAAAATATTACTGAATTCCGGGTTAGATCAACACAATTATATTCAAGAATGGAGCTTTCTGAAGGTATATTATTAAGGCCCGGACGAATATCAGCCATTGTGATAGAAATTTTACATTCTGAAAGAAACGTTGTTAAACATCCTCATACCTTTTACCATGTAAATATGCAAACTGTTTGTCTTACATAACTTATTGTAGCAAAGAAAATTAACTGATGACACTGATTTTTTCACAAATTTTCCAAGGAGACGTCAATTTTCAACGTTTGAAATTTTTATATTTCTTAATATTGTATGCCCTAAATTTTTACGTCAGAATTGTGTAAAATATAAAAGGTACACTTGAACAACTAAACGGCAAAAAGTAAAATACTTAAAATAGTAGCTGTCTTTGTAAAACACTGAAAGATATTTTTAAATATTTTTTGAAATAAACAAAAGTCAGCGAAGGAACATATTTTAACATTTACATTTGTTTAATTTTTTTTATAAACCCACAAATCTACTAAAAAGATAAGCAAATGACTTTCCTTCGACGTTTCCTTATTTCAAAAGTATTTTTTTTATATTTTAACAATGTATTATGCTATAAAGTTTTGCAGATGTAAAGAATTCAGAGTACACCTAACATATTTAGCTGGGTAACACCGTAGGTTGTGACTCATCGTCCTTATACAGAGTGCCCATTTTAAAACTCCGAGCCTAAATTCTTTTAAATAGGCAACACACAATACAAGTCACTGCCGACTATTATTTTAAAACAAAATACTTCTATAATTAAGATCAGGGCAATCATGTTTACATTAACTTGACAGTTTACTAATCAAATTCGTTAAGCTACATTACTTGAACGGTGCAAAACAAAGATTATCTTTGGTGCAAAATGTATTCCAACGCTGACAAAGTGGACATGCTTCTAATTCTGGGTGAATGTCGAAAAAATGCGAGTGCTGCCAGTACTTTGTATGCGCAACGCTTTCCAGGTAGACGAATTCCAACAGACAAAACATTTAGAATGCATCTTCTGAATTTACAAGAGTATGGGCAATTTTCGAAACAAAAAGTAAAGCCACGGCAAGTTACGGTTGAACATAACGAAGTAGCTGTAATTGAAATGGTTACAGATAATCCCCATACAAGTCAAAAAGCGATTGCAAATGCCTTAAACATTAACAAAGGTTCTGTTTTCAATATTCTTAAGGTGAACAAATTTCACCCCTACCATGTTTATACCATACACCATCTTGAAGATAGGGATTATGAGCATCGTGTTCAGTATTGTCAATTTCTTAGACGGCAATTACACGGCAATGTGGAATTTTTAAGTATGGTATTCTGTGATGAAGCGAGGTATTCAAACAACGGCATGGTTAATCGACATAACTGCCACTATTACGCCCAAGACAATCCCCGCTGGATCAGGGTAACTCATTTCATCAGAGAATTTTTTCTCTTAATGTGTGGTGCGGTATTATTGGCGATTTTGTAATAGGTCCACATTTCTTTAATGGAAATTTAGATGGTGAAATGTATTTAAATTTCTTAATTAATGAACTACCGGCTCTCCTCCAAACAGTTCCTCAAAACGTACGGAATAGCATGTGGTTTTTAAATGATGGTGCACCTCCGCATTTTCATAGGGATGTGAGAAATTGTCTTAACCAACGTTTTGAGGGACGCGTAATTGTACGAGGTGCATTGCATCCTTGGCCTGACCGTAGTCCCGATTTGACTCCGATAGACTTCTTTTTGTGGGGCATAGTAAAAAATGATGTCTATGAAGTTCCCATTCGAAATAAAGAACATCTACGCGAAAGGATAATTCAATGTTGTCGCTCTACCACACCGGAAATGTTAGCTCCTGTTAGAGGTTCGATGCGTAGAAGAATTATACTCTGCGAAAACGAAGGGGGAAGGCAATTTGAACACCTGTTTCATTAGTTTTTGTACTATTTTCTTATTAAATTATTGTAGTTATTGTTGTCAAATATTAAATTTGAGTTATTAAAGTAACCCTAAATTTGTACTTAATCATTAGTAGATACATGTACTGTAAAACAACTCTGATCTCGATTTAAAAAAAATGGTAGAAATGCATAGTGATCTGGGGGTTGCATTGTGTGTTGCCTATTTAAAAAAAATTAGGCTCGGAGTTTTAAAATGGGCACTCTGTATGCACTTAACACGCCTATACGATTAGTTAGAGATTCTCCTCAGGAACACGTTAAGTAAAAGCAAAAAACATGGTATTAAATCTTCAGATGCGGATATCAATTATTTTCCAGAAAACAGTTATTTTTGGATACGAAAATAGTACCTATCAATTACCAAGTTCCTTAAAATTTATTTTTATTTCAATTTTCTTATTAAGAATCGATTCAGCAATTAAAACCAAGCATATGATCAATGAGCTCGTTTAGTAAGCTATAGTTACCCTACTCCTCCTGGACTCTCTCATATTAAATTACCAAATATTTACAAAAAGGCGCGATCAATGCACCTTCTAAGAACACGTTTGATAGTTTGACACTAAATGTTTTGACAGCCACAATGCAAAACCTCTCGCGTACGAGGAGACAAAAACTTTACTCGGCATGGGGGGGGGGGGGGGGGGGGGTTCTAAACCTTAGAACTATGGTGTAATTTACTTAAGGTTAGGTAAAGTAGAGTTCATTATACAAAATTCCCACTATTGTTGCATAAATATGTTTCGTTTATTTACTGCTTAAATTTTGAAGTGACCTACGCCGACCCGGTTAATAGAGGAGTAATCCTCACCATTATTACTAAACGACCCCACTTTAATATTGATCAACTTGCATCTCTGGCAGATCCTAGTCATGTATGAAACCAAATGGTGGATAGTGTTTAATAGTAGGCAACTACTTTACCATTAGACACTTTTTATGATGTAGGAATGACATTCTAGGAATGTGTTACTCTAACATGTTTACAAAAATTGGCAAAGTACTTTGCCTGGATTCTCTCATACCTTAGATATTGTAACTTACCGTATTTGCAAAAGTATATGTGTATAACATTGCACCGTACAACGGCGGTTAAGGTAGTACTGCATTGTACGACAAAAAACGCTTAACGATTGCATAAAAGAAAATGTTTTACAGAACCGCTGTTCTATACTAGCTGGTACAAAAAACGAATCTGAGCCACAAAACACAGAAGAAACAACAGAGAAACCAAAACCTGTCCCTTCAGAATTCCGGACGTAGACAGTATATTGTACAACGAGCATGGAATGGCACGAGTTGTACAATATAGTTTTTCTACGACTATGGCGTTATAGCCCTTTTGGATTATATTTTAAAAGTAATCCAAAACGCGTTGACTTTTCTTATAAACAAAACTATATAATGTTTGTTGCGTTGCTATGATACCGCTTCCTGAAACTCATATCTCACGTTTTGAACTCATATCGCACGAGTTGCTACGGCAACCCATGCTTTATGACAGACAGTCGTAGAATAAACATGTATCTGCTTATCAACGATCGTGATTCAGTAGCCGAAGATGGCTAGAATTTAAAACTAATTGAGAAAAAACAGATTAAAATTAACCTAACAACATTGTTTATTATCAAAACATCCAAGCACTTTTAAAAGTAAATAAAATTTTAAAACATACATAGTTTTAAAACATATGCATTCATCATGTCAATGAGATAAAAAAAATTAAAGGTCTCAGCCTTAAAGTTATAAGAACTGCCAACATAAAGAAAAACAAGAAAGAACCGTTTCCTTTGTTCTATCTATATTTGCAGCCAGCTGATAGCAACAAAAATGATTTAAAAGTATAATATTTATAGTTTATTTATAAATTCTAGCTTTACTTCGTTGAAGTCCATATTTATTGATTATAGGTATATAATATACTTAATTACTTCAACAATATTTATTTATTTTAACCTTATACGTATTTCGGCATGTTTACTTGCCATTGTCAAAAGTTATATTAGAAAGTAAACAGTTAGTGTTGTTATAGCAATAGAACTTGGTGACTTGATCTCGGTAATCGTCTGCAGATGACTTGATTTCTTATTCCAAAATGTCCAATAAAAGTGAATTTAAGAGATCAATTTGCTCATTCATTAACGGTACAGTTTTTAAATGTTTGTGAATTTCAACAGCTTCTGGTATATCTAATTTACGTTTATTATCACAAAAGTGTAAATATTTTATAGTGTTATTAGATGTCATTGAATGATTGTGTTCTAGTAAGTGTTTAGCATAATTGGATTTATGTGGGTGTATGTATTTGTAACAACGTACGTGTTCTTTTTACCTAATATCAAAATTTCTAATTGTCTGGCCTATATAAACCGAATTACAATGCGAACAATTTAATTTGTAAATGCCTGATTTTAGCAAATCATCCGTTGTTGATTTTGCATTAAACAAAGCGTTTAAGATGTTTCTTGTTGTTTTAAAACTTACTTTATATTTATTTGTTTGGTTTATAAGTTTAGCAATTTTTGTTTCTGATTTGTCACCAAAACACGGGATCGAGGCATATTTAATTGTATCCGATGAAGTTGGCGTATTCGGATAAATTTTTTGAATGGCTAATTTATTTCTTTTTCTTTAATTAATATCAATAAGTTTAGTATTATAACCGTTACTATATGCAATTTGTTTAATAATTGAAATATCTCTATTATAAGTATTTTATCTAAAGGGACCGTCAAAGCTCTATGTATCAGGGACCTGTATGTTGCTAATTTATGTGTTTTATGATGACAAGAATTGTGTGGTATTGTAATGTCCGTTTGTGTAGGTTTTCTATAAATTGAGTATTCAAATTTATTAGTTGAATTGATTTTTATGTATAAATCTAAAAAATTAATTGTTGAAAAAGCTGGATTGTCATTTTGACGGAATATTTTAAAATTTTGATTATTTTGATTTTAAATTATTTGAAAGTGCAAAAAATAGCGTATATACCACAGGAGTGAGGTGCTTCATTCAATCCCTCGTGTGCCTATTGCCCTCGCTCCGCTACGCTACGCCCAGGAAATAAACTTTCACATTCGGGATTAAATGAAGCACTTCAGTCCCTTGGTATATTAGAGCGAGGCTTATACAAATCTAGCAATAAGAAATTGAAAACAATTGCAAATCGTTTGCGTTTGACAAGTAACTAAATATCACACATTTCAATCCCTGTAGTTTGTTTTATAAGTCGCCTGCGTTGATGTGTGAAAACTAAGTCAGTACTGTCCCCACTCACGATGTTTTGTTTTTTACATCTACAAGTTTTTGCTCCAAAAATGGTATCAGCTTCTTAAATGACAATAGGAGCATTTTTTCATTGGGAAAATACCACTGGGAGGTTGTTCTATTTTGGTCGTTTACCTGAACAGTTTAATTGTATAATCGCCAAAATAAAGACTATAACTAAATAATGAAATTGATTTTGGATTTCAACTACTAAATATTGTGACAATTAACAAATACTACAAAGAAGAAAAAGGTTTCCTACTAACATATTTTTTTTCATGAATTTTCAAAATTTTCATAATTTTGCTCTTTGTCTTATCATTTTTCTTATTTCTTGGAAAGAGCCTTAACAGATTTTCAAAATGTTTTTGAAGTAAGAAACACGCCAAAACAAATTTTTTAGACATTTGCGTATAATTCCAAAATTAAATTGGACCTTATTCATATAAATCGATCAGCAAGGAAAAACACGTATCTTTTTCTTTCTTTACTATACCGTAATCTACCAGCAAGAAAATGCACGTGGTTTTGTTAACGCGATGTTTTATTGGCGGTGATTTTCTCCAGGAAATGATTTTACCAGAGTTGTTTTTTTTCACGAAAGTGTGCAATGTTTTAACTGGAGCCTTTTTTCAGACGGCGTTTTCTCCAGCAATCGTTTTCACAGTGTTTTTTTGTTGTGGGCCTTTGTTTTCAGGAACCTTTTTACCGTAAACCGAAAACGACCATCACAAACAGAAGCAATTTTTTTTATTACATGGTATTAGTGTAATGTGTTGGTTATTTCATGCCGCTGTCGCGGCGAGGCTGGGATGAAGACCAACAGTGCAGACGTATACAGAGCATTTATACCGTTCTTCTGTATTACGTAATGTTACGTAATAAATTATATCTTTGCTAATAAGGTCGATATTTTGTATTACATCTTTTGTAAGTAAAATACGACGCGATCAAGTGTTTACATGAATTGATCAATGCCGAATGTGAACATGTCCGAATGTTATCATAACCACTAAAACAGGGTCGTTCGATTCATTGCTGCAGAAATTAGACATGTTCTATTAAACCCTAGCTAATCATAAAGGAAACAAGCATATTCGTAGCACAGAAATCTGAAAAATAACATTTAATAAAATAAAATTTAATCTACATGCGGTGTGCTGGAATCTTGTGGAAATCAAACTGTACCGTGTAACACTATAAAGAATATCTGTGAAGATGAACTAAAAGCTGCGTGCATTTATTAAATTCAATAACATTAACATAGCAGATTTTAAAAATCACTTAATGTCGGAATTAAAAAGCATAGGAAATAATAGAAACTCTCGTCATTGAATTGAATTGAAGCTCGCAGCATTTTAGTTTGAATGTTATGATTCCGGATCAGTAAAGTGTGGTTATTTGTAAACATGATCCCAAATATGTTTGTTATAGTAAACTAGCCTAGAGCGACCTCTTACTAAAACAGTGTCGATCACTTAGACAAATAAAGCGTTACGGAAAACGAGATCTTCATCTTCTTATTTGCGTGGAAAAATGAAATGGCGGAATGTGTATACGATTACAGCACTTACATACAGCTTCCCAAGATTCATTTTATAGTCCAAAGTTTGACACTCTTTTAATTAACAAAAAAAATAGATAGAAAACGAGTGGATAGATTAGCATCACGGCAAGACAATCTGACAGCACTAACGCTCAAACACTGTGTTGGAACTTAAACTACCACGATGATGGTTGAAAATAATAACTTAAAGTGAGACAACTGCGTAGCAAGTGGGCTGCTGTGAGTCACCTAGGCGACGATCTATATTACAGATAATTTTCATCACTTATGAAGAAGACTGATTACCAAGAAAATTAAATTGGCAATATATCTCACTGAAAAACAAATACATCACTCCGGACTGAAAAACGTAGAAGCTACTTTCTTGTCATAAAAAAGATGAAATATTAAAGAAACTCGTAAAATGTTTGGTTGCTTTATCAGATTAAAAAGAATCTGTTATATAAATTAGGTCTTGCTAAAATTATAACTTGCATAGCTAAAATTTGTATTTACGTTTTTTCCTGTTTTATCTTTTTAAAGCCCGGTAATTTTTCTTAAAACACTAGGGTACTGTAGTTTGGAAATACAAAGCCACATTTACCGCAAGAATGATGTAACTTAACATTTGCTTGTCGAAGTATACCTAAAAACACATTTAGAATACACAGAAACCAAATTCGTGGTTAGCTTCTTCTAAATAAACTCGCTACCTACTAATAAACATAGTTTAGAATTTCCGTATTTGGGTTTACTGATTGTCTATTGAAATGTTTTAATTTTTTGTTTAGATGTGCATATTCTTTGCAAACTAACAATGTTTCCTTTTATTTTTTATCTTTATATAAAAATATGGAGTAGTTAAATATTAATTTTTACTTTCCCATACTTCTACTAAAGTAAGGAAAGTTATGAATTCATGCAATTTATGAATTTCAAATTTTTAACGGAAATACGCGTTTTGGGGCCCAAGGAACTAAAAACAGCGGTTTAAAAAAAATGTTTGTCTGTGGGTAAGTGGGTGGGTGGTTGCGTTCCCTATATTTCCGGAACCCCTCGACTGATTTTTATAAGACTTGCTGCAGGTAGTTCCTTGAATGGTCGTTAATTGGAACCGAAAACGGAAACGGAAATTGGACCTGTTTTTTTGGTATAGATCTTTTCTAAACACTTTTTTGAAATTTTATATACATAGCGTTGTAGAACATCTAAAGACAAATCAAACGATTTTTTCCCAAATGCTGAATCTTCATAATGAAGACCGCTACGAATTTTTGAAAATTTTAATTTTAATACTCGATTACTCAAAAACAAAATATCCAATCAATACAAATTATTATATTATTTGATAGCCCTTAATAAGTATAATCAAGTGAGTTAACCATATTTTTGGAAATATGAAAATTGTAGATATAATAGCGGCTTAAATGCCTAAACATTTTCAAAAAATTATTTCTCAAAAACTGCCAACACAATTTTTGTTTAAAGTTCTGAGCCGATAGAACTTGCAATGAACTACAAACACATTTTTTACTTATCTGCTAAATTTTACTCTGACGCTCTCCAGGAGTTTTTGAAGATTTTCAAATTGATTAATTATTTATTCATAAACGCAAACGCCGATCGTTACAAACTCTTATCAGTTCGATAGACTATTTGAAGTACTTTATTAGGATCATCAAGAGTTTTCAGATATTTTGAAAATTAAGAAAAAAGGGAGTTTTTAATATCAACAACGTGTTTTTCGGCAGTTAAGTGATTTTAAATACGCCTATTAATTAGCCCTAATAATAAAATAGTATATTATGCAACGAATCTATAATAATAGCTAGTAATACACGAGTGAGATTACGACACGAGCGACAGCGACTGTAAAAATAGTGTATGCACACTATTTTTTCTACGACTAGTTTATTAAAAAAATATTCCATAAAAAATGTATTTGAACATTATACTTAAAAATCCTCGAACTGTTTTGCGATGTTAACTGAGAAATGTCAACAACTCTTGTAACCATGGTTACCAAAAACAATGCTTTGCTGCTATTGGTCAGTTTGGGTTGGTTTATCAGTAAATTAAAATATGAGAGTACAAAAAATATTTTAATAATAATTATTAGCTTGCAATAGGATAACGCCAAAAAAGAGGACGGGAGGGTTGCACTATGTCAAAGTAGAGGCGTTTTTTTGTTTTTGCAATAATTTACGAATTTCGGTTTTAAAATCAGTATGAGCGAGCATGTTAAATGACAATAGGAACAACTTTTCATTAAGAAAACATTACTGAAAAGTTTCCTTTTGGTTGTTTACCTAAACGGATTAATTGAGTGATTAGAAAAATACGGCATCAGCTAAAGGTTTCTAGGACGTAAAAAATAAATTTTAAGATTTAAAGAGATAAACATCAGTTGCAACTAGAAAACACAACATATCATAAAAGCAGTCGACTGCATTAAAAAATGGGAGTGAAAGGAAGGGTGCTCTAAGTCAATATAAACGCGATCAGAAATGATTTTTAGATTAGTTTTCTACACATGTCGAATGGTTGATCTGCGCAAACGCGATTTCTTTACACCCCCCCCCCCCCACTGCCCCTTGCCCACAATTTTTTCTTTTTTCAAAAAATTTGTGAATTTTTGGCTTTAAAATCGGCATAAGCATGTTTAATGACAATAGGAACGATTTTCTAATAGGAAAACACCACTGGGAGGTTTCCTTTTGATTGTTTACCTGAACAGATTAGTTAAGTAATCATCAAAAAAAGACCAATCGTTAAATTATGAAGAGATAGGTTTCAAGAGATAAACATTAGCTGCAACTAGAAAACAGAAAATATCATAAACCCACTCGACTGCTTCAAAACGTGGGAGGGCAAGGGTTGCCTACTTCAAAATGGATGCGCTCGGTAAAGAACCTGAGATTCGTATTGTACACATGTCGAATAGCCGATCTGCGTAAGACCGATTTTCCTACCACCCCACAGTATCCCCCCAACAAGTTTTCGATACAAAAAAATTAAAAATTTTGGCTTTAAACATGTTAAACGACAATAGCAACAATTTTCCATCGAGATAACACCGCTGTGAGGGTTTTTTGATCCTTTACCTGATCAGTTAAATTGGATAATCGCCAAAATACAGACTACAACAACTTAATGAACTTAAATTTAGATTTCAACGAATAATTATTGTCTATAATTAACAAATACTAAAAACCAAAAATTTCCACAGTTTCTAAAAGTTTTCTTATACTCAATATTTTCCAAAATTTTAAAAATTTTAAACTGTTTCGAACTTTTCAAAAACTAGATTTTCTAGTATTTTAAGAATTCAACTCAAAATTTTTTTAAATTTGGAAATTTTCTGAATTTTTCTAAAGTATTCAAAATTTTCAAAACTGTTCTAAATTTTTAACTCTTTTTTTTAATTTTCAAAGTTTCATGAAACTTCGATTTTCATTAATTAAAAAAAAAATATTTTCCAACATTATTTTAAAACTTTCAAAATTATTAAAATTTGTTTCAAGTTTTGAATTCGATTTTCAACTAAAATTTTTAAAAAGTTTGCAATTTTTTCGACTTTAAATTTTAAAAATATTTAAATATTTAAACTTTTAAAGCTCCCCAATTTTCAAAAATTCAAATTTTTAGAATTCCAAAATTATTCAACATAGAAAAAATTTAAAAATTTAAAAATTTTCAAAATTTAAAAAACTTTTCCATTTTTTAACACTACAGTATGTCTGAAAATTTTCAAATTTTTCAAAATTTTTCATAAAATATTTTACATTTTCAAAAATTTTTCTAATTTCTAAAATTCTTCAAAATTGCATTATTTTGTAAATTATTAAACAATTTTAGTTTCAATTTTATATATATATTTTTTTTTTCATAGTATTTACTTTGAACAACCACGTCAAATAGTAATTAATTCTTCTTCTTCTTCTTCTAAGTGCCTTGACCGTTATCGATCGTTGGCGATCATGTTGGCTATCATATTTACAATTTTTACTTTGTCAACTGCAGCTCTGAAAAGCTGTACTGTGGATTGTCCGTGCCACTGGATCAAGTTTTTTAACCATGAGGTTCTTTGTCTACCAGGTCCTCTTCTGCTATCTATTTTCCCTTGTGTTATATGATGTAATATATCATATTTTTCTTGATGTCTCATAATGTGACCGAAGTATTCCAACTTCCTTCTCTTTACAGTCATAACGACCTCCATTTCTATATTAATTCTTTTTAATACCTCTTCATTCGTGATTCTGTCTGCCCAAGAAATTCTGAGCAGTCTCCGATAAACCCACATCTCAAAAGCTTTTAGCCGCTTGAGTAATACTTCTGTTAATGTCCAGCTTTCTGCTCCGTAGTACAACACTGAGAAGACGTATGCTCTAACCATCCGGATTCTCAAGGGGCAGATTTATATTATGACTGCAAAGGGTTTTCTTCATACGTATAAATACAGTTCAATGCGTCTTTTTATTTCTATGGAGGGGTCCCAGTCTTCGTTTATGCTACATCCCAGATATGTTGCTTTTTCTACTTTTTCCAGCTGTTCCCCTTTTATTTGGATGCCGTTATTCTGTAGTAATTTGTTCTTACTTATTATCATATGTTTAGTTTTTGATGTATTAAGTTTTAGACGGTATTCTGTGCATGTTCTAGCGATTCTTTCCATAAGTGCTTGCAGATCTTCATTGCTATTGGCGAGAATCAGAGTATCATCGGCATATCTAATATTGTTTATTGTCTTCCCATTCACTATGATTCCCTCTCTTACATCCTGTAAAGCTTCCTTAAATGATTCTTTGGAATACAAATTGAAGAGTAGAGGCGACAATAGGGATGCAACGGATATTCGGTTTTTATCCGTTATCCGGCCTATCCGGCCATTTCACCGAATATTTGGTTTGGCCGGATAATATGAAATATCCGGCCGGAGATTTTTCTTTAAGTAAAAGAGATTATGAATGCAATTTGATTTGAAAGTATAGACTAAAACAATTAAAACTAAGAGTACAATACAGTATCGGGTACAATTATTAAATTTATATTATTGAGATCAGCATTTATGCGAGTTAAAAATTTGAAATGATTTCAAACAACATAAATAAGTATTATTTATTAAAACCACGAAGTACTATACCGTGTGGCCGCGAGAACAGGTAACAATCGGCCATTTTCAATTTTTAAATTATTAATTTCAAATTTTTTCTAGGTAACACACACATAAAAATGCATATTACGACATAAAAGGTGTTAATTTAGATTTCCGGTTTAACCGGAAGTGATAGCAGTTTTTTTATTTTTAATGGAACACCCTGCATATTTTTTCATATTTGTTATATGTATAACATAAAGAGGATGCATGAACCGCTTGTTGCTATGATATGCAGGTCAATTTTTGCAGTACATGTGACATGTGACAGAGATCCAAGACAAGGAACATATAAAATGCACTTGATCGTCAATCGTCAGTATTTTATTTAAATATCGATAAAAACCATATAATATTAGGTTATGTCAGTTGATTTCTTGATGGTGTTGGATTTATCAGTACAGAACACGTTTCAGTTTTAACAATTGTTAAAAATTATAAATTCTTGTAACAATCAAATTCCTTGACAGGTTTCCAATATTAATTGTAAACAAAACACAATATTAGAGCTAATTAGCACATCCTTGAAATAATACATTTAATAGTTTCCTTGTCTCGGTGCTCTCTCTCTCTCTAAAACACTACAGAATAAGGCCATAGGGTTCGTGCATACTCTTTAAGTCATGGTATGCAGGTAGTGACTCATCATCGCTTAGATTTATGATACTTTTAAGCAGGGTCGATTTTTTCCGATTTTGATAACGACGCGGAGGGAGGCTATACGAAATAGCGCCGCAACGAAAGTTTCTCAAACTGGGCGCGATCAATTTAAATGCGTTTTAAGAACATCTGACAATGTTAGGGACAAATCTTAAAATATTACAATTTATGTTGTAAATAATAATTCGCACTCAACCGCACCGACAAGTAAAATCAATAACCAAGCACAATCGGCTTTTCACAGGAAACTGACAAAAATTAATAAAACTGCTATCCTCAACCGCATCGGTCTTATCTGTTATTAGCACGACGTATTGAAAATTGTGAAAAAAGAAGCCGACAATTTAAGATGTTTTCGTTGTTGAGTTAGAATCGTATGAAATGTGACATGAAAAAACGTCACTATATTTCTAATTCAAGCAGAATTACAAGGTGTGTTAGCAGTTAGCTGAGTAGGATAACCCTTAAAGCTAAAACTGTGTCTATAAAAACTGTTTTCGAGAATCTACCTAACAAAAAAAAAACACATTTTTGTCTTGTCATTGTCTAAGTCAAATTTCACGTCTTTTACCTAAATATATTTATGGAAAACTTAGAATTAATAAATTTTGCTATAATGAGACGGCATTAATTTTTGGATAACAAAATTAAAATTTTTTTAATAAAAGTAGCAATTTTCCCCTTCTTTCGAGGGTTTATTTTTAAAAACTAAATTTACTATTTTATTTTTAAAACTTGCGCTATATAATATTATTCTTCCCTTCACTCAAGCCGAACACTTAATAAGGTGATAAGTGTTGTTTTGACACTAACCGTCTAATATTTAAAAATTCAGAAGCTGAAAAACTATTTAGAAATATAACCCCTAAAACCACAGTTTACAAATTTGTCTCTTATTGATCTTAACCTTAACGTCTGCATTTATATAAAACCCTCTAGAACACGTGCAAAGTTTCTACCTGAAAAGCAACGAAATTTATTAGGTGTTAAGTGTTAGTTTGACACTAATGATTAAAATTTCAAGTTTGAGTGTATAAAAACTGCAACCGCAAAGAGGCCGGTATCGGTCTGCTTATCGCCAAATGCAGGTACAAAGAAACGTTTAACTTTACGATCGTGTTATTAGCTAACCACTCGAGTTTTTGCACCTTTTTGCCTGTGATGCATGCTAGTTATAATTTTGGTGGAGTTCATGGTTTAGAATTACCCTTTTAGTTACAGAAACTTATAACTAATTTTAACAAAAAAAAATAGTGACTTGGACGCTATTTCGCTTGGCAAAAAAGTGACCTTTTAGTGACCTTGCTTAGGGGCCTGCAAATTAATTGTACTGCATAATGTTCAGCAGTATAATCGAAGTAATAAACAAAAAAGTATAAATCGGTACATCTTTTTAAGAAAATAAATTGCATAAAAACCGTTTTTTCTATAGCAACTGTTAAAACGTGCTATTATTAACTAAAATTAGAGGGAAAAGTAGCACTTTACCATCAAGGGTAGATAAAGTAGTACTTTAACAGCAAGGATAGATAAAGTATTTTATTTTTTTTTTTCTACATTAAATAAACTCTATAGCAACCAAAAAGTTATTAAAGCCACCTACTCATTTTTTCGTGACACTGTTTTTTTCCTGACTCTTTTAAATTAAATTTATCATTGATTTTTCTTCATTTTTTGGTCTTCTTTAACAATTGCTATAGAAAAAAATGTTGTATTCCACACGACGATAAAATTTCATTATCTTCTCGATGCTTATTAGCGTCTCGGCTAACGCCTCGACGCTAAAATCGCTCTCGAAGATAAAGTGCAATTTTATCATCTTATACAAAGATTTTATTTAATTTGCAAAGAAAATTTTATATAAAATGTATTATAAAAAAAAATGTAAAAATGCGAACAAGAAATAAACAACATTCGTATAAAAATATAAAAATACAATATTCACACGAAAGAACACAAGTAATACTGGATATTATAAAATTTACTAGATTAAAATATATCTTTTATTAAAAAAAACTGAACAATAATTCAACTTAAAACAAATTTTCAGTAAGGAATCACGGACGTAATTATACGCAACTATAATAAAAAATATAACTTTACTGAAAACCAAAGTATTAAATTTATTTAGTAATTAATCTTTGGCCAGTTTTAATTTGGGAGTCATAATTACAAAATCATCTAAACTGCGTTTCTTTTTTTTTTTCGGAAGCTTGTTTTTTGCAGTTCCTCAACTACCTAGTTTTACCATTCTTCTGCTCCTTTTTTTTGTGTTTTTAAACTCTTAAACTCTAGCAATGCCTTTGCAACAACCACATCGGCATGGTTGGTTTTTACTGATAAATAATTTTTTTAGCATATACTAGTAAACTTCTTGTTACAGTATGGTCTACCTTTTTTGCTTTTATGTGATTCATTTAATCGGTTTTTAATTTCTAATACTTCTTGTTTCTGTATTTCACTATTTTTTATGTTTTCGTCACTTTCTTCGGTTTGTTCTTGTTATAGCCTTTTTTGCGTTATATTTCCGACATTGTTTACACGTTTTAAAATTTTTAATTCAGGATGGAAGGCTACAGCCATCTCAGCCACTTCTTAAACCCACGCCTGCTTTAAGAATACAAGTATGATATGTAATGTGCCATAAAATAAAACCAATAATAATTTTTCGAAGAAAAAATAAAGCCATGAACTTGAAAATAAAATCTGTTAGCCAAAACATGTAAGGTCTATAAGTACTAACCTCTTCCCCACTCCCCCCTAAAAATTATTACAGACAAAAACATGTTTACAATATTTGATTCTACTATTACAGATGAGCAATTGTACTCAAACATGAATTTTAGTTACTTAACCCCCTGTTACCATTAATTTCCCCTTGACCGTTGAATTTTCTAAAAGAATTTTTGGATATCGTCGTCTTAAAACCTAAATTTTACTGCATTTAAGCTGAAACAACTTCGAAAGTAAAAACTATGACGTATAATCCGGTATCCGGCTATCCGGCTGAGCAACCGAATACCGGATATCCGTTATCCGGCATTTTGAAAAAGTACTGCCCGCTGCATCCCTAGGCGACAATATACACCTCTGTCGAACACCACTTTTTATTTCTATTGTTTCTGTTAGTTGTTGTCCTACTCTGACTGTAGCTATTTGGTGCCAATATAGGTTGCCAATTATACGTAAATCAATTCCTGTTTTTTGCAAGACTTGCATTAATTTATCGTGTCGTACCTTGTCGAAAGCCTTTTCAAAATCAATTAAGCATATATGCACATCACAGTTGACATCCCGACATCTTTGAATCAACACTTGCACTCCGAAGAGAGCGTCCCGTGTCCCCATTTCGCTTCGGAATCCGAATTGTGTTCCACTTAAATTTTCCTCTATTCTTTGGTATATTCTAGCATGGATGACGCGTAAAAATATTTTCAGAAGATGACTCATTAAACTTATGGTACGGTAGTCTTTACATTTAGTAGCTCTATTTTTCTTTGGGATCGTAATAAAAGTAGATTCTAACCAATCTGCTGGTAGTGCTCCTGCATTACATATTTTGTTGAATAAATTTGCCAACATTGTCACTCCTATTTTTCTAAACATTTTTAGTACTTCACTCTTTAGTCCATCTGGTCCAGGAGCTTTATCACCCTTTGCTATTCTTATTGCTCTTTCGACTTCGTCTTTTGTAATATCTGGTCCCGTTCTTACATCAGTCATGTTGTGTTCTGCATTTCTATCATCATTAAATAATTCTAAAATGTAGTTTTTCTATACTTCTAGTTTCTCGTGTTCTTCTGTTATAATCATTCCTTCATCATTTTCTAAGCCACTGCTGTTTGTCTCTTTTAGAAATTAATAAAACCCGCGTTATACCTCGATTTGCGGTAAATATTATTATCAATACAATTTACGTAAAAATGATTATCATCTAGAAATAGAAAAATTTTAATAAAAATTCCAATAGAAATTGTTACAAATATAATGGATTTAAAAAAACGTATCCATTACTTGCACAATTAGCTTTTTACAGGAATCGATCGATGTAATCTTGCTTGAATAGAAAGCTTGCCAATATAGGTAACGATTGGAAACCAGTTCTATTAGGTTTAACAGCTAAATAGAATTCAAACCTTAAATTAAATTATTTGCTTAGAACATCGAGATTTTTTAAATACCACACAATAAGACATGTCATTCAAACACAAAATATGCCAGTGTTACCTTTTATGCATAAAATAAATTTAAACTTTCTTCCACTTGAAATTGCCAATTTTTTAACATTCTTTCGCTAGTTCAAAAACGGCCATGAAATAAATAGTTTCTCATACCGGAAATATAAGAACTTAAAAAAAGTGATTATACTTTTAAAGAAAATCATGGTTAGACATAAAAAAACATATTATATTTACCTGTGTAAATAAAAGCAGTAAACTTCTTTGGTAGGGTGGAGAAGAAAAGTAGAATTAGACCCATTACTTTCCGCTATCAACTGTCCTAATGTACGTCAGTAACGCAACACACATCAAATATAAGATCGGAGAAAAATTATATTCAGTGCGGAAATCCGGAAATAGTGGTAGCATTTTCTCAGAAATTGAATTTTGTGAATTAATAAACGGAATTTGATAGAATACCTTAGGGCAAATTCAATGGGTTTTTCTTAAACTTCTCATGTAAAGCGCTACAATTTTTTGAAAAACAAAATGTTAATATGAAAAATAATTTTTGTGCGTATGAAAACTGCGTAGGGTTAAATAATTTCCAAAGTTTGACAATTTCAAATAAAATTATTCAAAAAAATGTTTATAAAATGTATGATAAAAATAATTTAAATTATGTAGATTTTCAAAAAAATATTGGTCAAAAGAATTTTTTGAGTTTGCGATGCTTTCTATGAATTTTGAAAATCGAACATTCATGCCCCTTTATTTAGTAAACATGGCACGGTAACACATTTCTGTTTTCACTAAATTGCCAATAGTAGAAAAATTCAAAACGTAATTTTTCGGTACACCAACAGCTAGGGGCATGAATTTGCACCCTCCCATCCCGTGTATGACTGACGAATTTTGTTGTTGGTGTCTGAATTTTTTAACGTCAAAATATCTTTTTTCAAAAAAATTAACAAATTAATCTTTTTCTCAAAACAATTTTGCGAACTCGGACCTAGAAGTTGAAGAGGCCATAGCTATGGTTTGGCTCGTTTACTTCATATTAGGTCTAGCTCGTTGCACGACCGGTTTCTTCCCATCCTTCTGTATTGCACTAACAAGCGAGATATATTTGTATGACGTGCTGCGTCTGCCCCTTGGGGAGTAACTGTGCTCGATGTTCACCATTACCACTCCTGTTTGGGGTTCCAGCATTGCCTAAAGATAATTTATTCTAATTTTACAGAAAATTTAGATTCTCAAATCAGTACGTTGTAATACTTCCATCTATCTATATATCTAAAGGGGGAGGCCTGGATTGGTGCACACAGAATGAAATCCACCGGTAACTGGGACACCAACCATGAACGGTGTGGACACAAACAAATACAGGAGGCAGTCAAAGGCCAACCCATTCTAAAAATGGGCTCCGACTACACCCTCCCCCAATACTCGTTTGACAAACCATTCAGCGTGAGATACTCTCGCAATGTGTGGGCCCAAGGAACCCCACCCTTCCTGTCAAAAGGGCTAGTCTGGTACACAGACGGATCCCGCACATCAGAAGGCACAGGGGCAGGAATACATGGCGTAAGACCAAAAGAGAACATCAGTGTACCTCTAGGTACTAAAGTCACTGTATTCCAAGCTGAAATCTTTGCCATAATGCAATGTGTTCAGGAAAATGCAAAACGTGGGTACACTAAACAACACATAAGCATCCTGTCAGATAGCCAAGCAGCCTTAAAAGCACTTGAATCACCTCGTACTAGTTCCAAACTAACGAGGGAATGTTTAAACCACCTGACACTTCTATCAGAGAGGAACACAGTTCAACTCATCTGGGTGCCAGGGCACACAGGTGTAGAGGGAAACGAAAAGGCGGACGCCCTCGCGAAAACTGGTGCATCTACCCCGTTTATAGGACCGGAGCCTGTATTCGGTATACCCAAAAAAAGCATCCGAACGGCAATAGAAAAGTGGACCGTCACACAACACATTTCTCGCTGGGGGGAGACACAGGGACAAACACTGGGAAAGGCAATAATTAGGACACCTTCCTCCAGACTAACAACTGACGTACTCCACTTAGGGCGAACTCAGATCAGAAGGTTGGTGGGACTTGTTACAGGACACTGCCACCTGAAAAAACACCTCCAAAAAATAGGTGTACATAGAGGAGACACACTCTGCAGACTATGTGAATAAGAGGAGGAAACAGCCTCACACATAATCTTTGACTGTCCAGCGCTCTACCGCAAGAGACAGCAGCTTTTCGGGGGAGCTCCGGATGAACCAACCTTCACACACGAGCACCTTGTAAGAAACATCCTGCAACTCGTTGAGGGCACAGGACTACTTTAAACAAAGGATCAGGGGGGCACAAAAGACCACAAAGTCGAAGTGCAAATCGGACTCATTAACCTAACTATAACCCTGCTTAAAATCAATCAATCAATCAATACTTCCACTTATAGTACAGTAGCACCCATATTCCATATATTTTTGGCACGCATCAAAAATCCCCAATATTTCTAAAATAGATCATCCAATTTTTTAGAAATTTAAAGGAAGGTAGGACACATTCATCAAGAAATAAAATAAAGCGGAAATCAAAACTTAGTAAAACAAAAATGTTCAAAACGGTTTTTTTTCAAATACACATAAATAATTAAAAAAAACACATTGATATATTAACTCTGTAACTGTCTCACTATAAAACGGCGACAGATGGATGATTTATCGTAGTTTCGTCTGACTACCGCTAAGGTGGTCTCCGATTTTTTTAATGTTTTTTCCAATATGTTGGTTCCAAGTACGCTTAGAGTCTGAAATAATCCCCATATACTTTACTTCCCCCGGCAGATTAATTAGTAAGCCGTTAAGGTGGAGAGGTACTAAGCCCTCTATGTTTTTCCTTCTCCTAAATGGCATTATGGTGGCATTGAGGCCTTCTCCTGGTGTCTACCTTGTTACCACGTTCAGAGCTCGTTGCACACGTTCCCTGACTATGTTGATAAACTTCCCTTCAACTAGAATGACCAGGTCATCCCGTCCTAGAAGGGAATATCCTTCATTACTGAGGTTCCTTAGCAGTCCGTCCATGACAAGGTTCTACAGCAGGGGAAAGCGAACTCCTCCCTGCGGACATCTCCCTGACTGTCGAGGTCCCATTCAGTAGTGAGGTATACACTACCCTACCTTTTAGCATGCAGTCTATCTACCTGCAGCAGGTCTCCAGCCCCAGGTTCTTAATGGCTGTGGAGATAGAGTTAAGTAACGCTTCTAGAAGGATATGTTTATTCTCCATTGATTTTTTACCTTTCTGGAGAGATAGGCAACCGCCACGGGACCTTCCTCGCATTTATTGAAATTTTTGACAATTTTTAAAATATTCTAAAAATTATAGAAATATTTAGATTTTTTATACTTTTGACAACTTTTTAGTTTAGGAATTTTTTTTTGAAAAATTTGAATTTTTTTATCGTTTGTTAATTATAAACAATATTTATTCGTTAAATCTAAAATCGAATTTTATTATTTGGTTTCTATTTTAGCGATTATCCAATTAAACTGTTCAGGTAAACGACCAAAAGTTTAGTTAACTTTCAGAGGTGCTTTCTTAGTGGAAGATTTTCCTATTGTCATTTAACATGTTCACACCGATATTGAAGCCGAAATTTGTATATTCTTTTAATATCCAAAATTTGTTAGGGGGGCGGGCACTGAGGGTGATAGAAAGATCGGTCTTGACGTAGATAGGCTATACGACACGTGTAAAATACGAATCTAAGGTTCCTTTTGCAGCGCATCTATTTTGACATAGAGCACCCCTCCCTATTGTGTGAGTAGTTTTATAATAATTTGTGTTTTATAGCTCGATTTCATAATTTGTTGATAGCCGTTTTTTGGCGATTACTCAATTAATCTGTTCAGATAAACGACCAAAAGGAAACCTCTCAGTGGTGCTTTCATAATAGAAAGTTGTTCCTATTGTCATTTAACATGCTCATAGCGATTTTGAAGTGGAAATCGTAGTTTTTTGAAAAAAACAATAAATTGATTGTAGGGGCAGGGGGGTTGATAGGAAAATCGCGGTTGCGCAGATCAGCCATTCGACATATGTAATGTACTAATATAAAGTTCTTTTCCGAACGCATCGATTTTGAAGCACAGCACAGCCCCCCCCCCCACACTTTTTAATGCAGTAGCTTGCTGTTATGATATTTGGTGTTTTATAGTTGTAACCAATGGTAATCCATTAGTATTCCAAAACAATTTTTCACGTCTTATAGACCTTTGGCTGATAGCCGTATTTAAGCAATCACTCTATTAAAACGCTCAGGTAAACGACCAAAATAAAACTTCCAAGTAATGTTTTATCAATGGAAAGTTGTTCCTATCGTTATTTAACATGCTCATGCCGATTTTGAAGGAAGAGTTCTTAAATTTTTGACTAAAAAAAATCGGTGAAGGGGTCTATCGGGGTGAAAGGGAGATCCCGTTTATATAGCTCGGTTATTGGGCATGCGTAGAATACAAAGTTAAGGTTCTTTTTCACTTGCAGTAAATTTTGAAATAGAGCCCCCTCTTCCCCTTTTTGGAGGACCTATTTCATTTTCTTACAGTGTCATCCTACTGCAATTAGCAATCTTAGAACCGAGTTTGATTATATATAACAGCTAGAGGTTGGTACAGTTATCGTCCAAATTTCGGACCTTAAGCTTTTGACGGATATGAACATTTAACTGAGAATACTGAAAAACAGGTTTTGCCGTGGTGTCTATGTGTCTATACAGCCAAAAAAATGGGTGGGGTGTTAAACTTCAATATAGACGCGCTTGAAAAAGAAATTCAGATTCGTATTCTACGCATGTGCAGTAGCCAATCTGCACAAGCGCGATATTCGTATCACCCCGCGTCGATTTTTCGTTTTTTTAAAATTTACGAATTTTGGTTGCAATTACAAAAATCTAGATATCATAAAACCAGATTACTACTTCAAAAAATAAGAGCTGAGAAAGGGTACTTTATTTCGATATAGACGTGCTGAAAAAATAAGCTCAGATTCGTCTTCTACGCATGTTGAATAGCCAATCTGTGCAAGCGCGATCTTGCTTAAAACTTTTGAAATTTTTGAAAATAATCAAAATTTTCAAAAATGTGTTTCAAAAAACTCAAAAAATTTTAAGAATTCTAAAATTTTTAAAACTTTCAAAACCATCAGAAATTTGAAATATTTAAAATTTACACAATTTCAAAAATTTTCAGTTGTTAAAAATGCAAAATTTTCTAGTTTCGATTATTTTCATGTTTTTGTAAATACCCTAAAAGTTTAAAACACTTTTTTGATAATCAATGAATTTCGAAAAATATAGCAATTCCTGAAAATTTTCTGTTTTCGAAATATTTAAAATTTTTCAAACATTTCAATAAACACGAGGAAGGTCCCATTGCGGTTGCCCCACGGCTTTTTTTTAAATTCCGTCGATGCACAATAGGCGCTACAGGTTGTTGTTTAAATCTGAAAAGGGCTATCAATTAAGTTTTTCCCAAATCTCCAACTCTCAATGGAAAAATTAAAAAATTAATTTTTGTTTTGTTTTTATTTTGGGAAATATTAATACGATCATTTTCAAAATTCATGGTTAAGATATTTAATAAACAATATTTAATTTAACTATTAAAAATTAATAGTTTATTAATAAAATAAAACTCTTTTATTTTATTAATAATCTTTTAATTTTTAATAGTTAAATATTTATTAATAATGTTTCACCATGTGCCTACCACACAATCAATTCAAAATATTTAATTTATTTATAAATTCTAGCTTTACTTAATTGAAGTCCATATTTATTGATTATAAATATACATATAAAATACTTAATTTTTTAAAACAACTAGAAACATCTTAAACACTTTGTTTAATGCAAAATCAAAAACAGATGATTTGCTAAAATCGGGCATTTACAAATTAAATTGGTCGCATTGTAATTCGGTTTATATAGGCCAGACAATTAGAAATTTTGATATTATCTATAAAGAACACGTACGTTGTTACAAATACAAATACCCACATAAATCCCATTACGCTAAATATTTAAAGAACACAATCATTTAATGCCATCTAAAACACCGTAAAATGATTACACTTTTATGACGATAAACGTAAATTAGATATACTAGAAGCTTTTAAAATTCACAAACATTTAAAAACTGTACCGTTAATGAATGAGCAAATTGATCTCTTAAATTCTCATCTACTAGACATTTTGGAATCAAGTCATTTTAGACGATTACCGAGATCAAGTCCCCAAGCTCTATTGCTATAACAACACTAACTGTTTACTTTTTCATATAACCTTTGACAACGACATGAAAACATGCCAAAATACGTATAAGGTTAAAATAAATAAATATTGTTGAAGTAATTAAGTATTTTATATACTTATATTCAATAAATATTTAATTTGTAGATTGTTAGGTACATACGTTTGAATAAATGTTATTATTATTCTTGGTATTTTAGCTGCAATACTGGCATTAGTTCAATAGAAAAAAGATTTTTTCTTACACCTCGTCAAACTTTCCAACTTGATCAGAAGTCCCCGAACCCGTTATAACTTATAAAGGACAAGATCAAGTAGCCGAGGGCACGCGCACGTACGCCACTTACACGATATTCCATTACCGGTAAATATAGCAATTCATCGGGGAATGCCCCTTTTGCATCCCGCCCAGAAATTTTAAAACTCGACCTTTAGGATATGCCCGAACCTGCGTCAAAGTGCGGAAAAACTTAACCAGAAGGCATGTTCCGTATTATAGTACGTGCAGTTAAGTAAATCCACACATATGACTAAGTCGGGGTGTTTGCTTGCAGGCGCGTTGTCATTTTTTCACATGGTTAGTTCGAATGTATATATAAGAAAGCACGAAAATTGCATTTAGTTTCAGTGCACGGTATTCATGCACATCGGTTGTTTACTAGTGGATGGTAGTTTTTGTTATTAATAATACTTCGGGAGTAAATTAACAGTCTTCAAGGTAGCCGTTTTGATTTTAAGGTGCCGTTTTTGTCGAATTTTCAGTTAGCAAAGCATCGGATTAAAATATTTCTTTGAAAGTATTGATTTGATTGTTTATTAATTAAAATATATTTTTAAGTCTAAATTTTTAACGATTTAGTTAATTTTAATTTATTTTATTATCAAAATCAAACAGAACTAGAATATTAATTATCAACATTTACTGTAACAATATTTATATACACGTATATTATTGTTTGTTTTTTATTTTAAATAGTTTTGTTTTGTATTGACGAGGTTAACTTGCTAATTCACACCTATAATTCTAACTAAAAATAGAAATTTTACGATTATTGTAGTAGTGCTCTCGTAGATTATACAACAAATAGTTGCAAATTTTAAACAATCTTTAACGTTCAAATGCAACCTTTTAAAGAATTAATTAATTATTTATGGTTTTTCGCATGGCTAAACAAATGCAAAAAGGAATTACATAAAAACTCAATTGCAGGTCCAGCAGTAATTTTAATTTTCAGTTAGATTTATTTTGAATTTTGTTTTTATTTCTTGTGTTAATTATAACATAATTTAATGAAAGGATGTGTGACAATCAGTTTATATTTTATTTTGTCAGCTGCAAATACACTGTGAAAATACAATACAAAAAAAATTTTCGGGCAACCGCCACGGGAACTCCCTTGCATTTATGGAAGTTTTTGAAAATTAATAATTTGTTTCGAAAATCTTGAAAATTTTATGGAAGTTTAGAATATTTTCAAAATTCTTAAATAAAATTCGAATATATTCTATTGCGGATGTTTTTTAAAAATTTAAAAATTTTTGTAATTTTTCAAAATCTTTGGAAATTTTAGATTACTATGAAATTTAAAAAAAACTGTAAAGGTTAAAATATTGTAAATTTTTGAACGGTTTTGAAAATTAAAAAAATTTAATAATTTTCAATGTTAGAAATTATGAATTTTTTTGTTAATGTAAAATATTTTGGGTTTTGAAAATTATTAAAAATTTCAAAATTTTGAAAATTTTAAATTTTATTTAAAACGTGGAATAATTTTGTAATTTAAAAAAATGAAATTTTGAAAATTACAGTAAATTTTAAAAACGAGAATTAAGAAAATTTTAGAAATTTAAAAAACTTTGAAATTGTAAAAGTTCGGGAACAAAAAGAAATTGAAGAAAGAAAGAAAGAAAATGTTGACAACTTCTGGAAAATATAGTACTATTGAAAATTTTTAAATGATGTTTGAAAATTTAGAAAATTTGTGAAAAATATTTGTTTAAAATGACTTAAAATTAAACAATTATGAAATTTTGAAAACTTAAGAACGTGTAAAAGTTTTTTATAATTTTCAAAAAACTTAATTAATGTAAATTTTCAAAAATGTTAAAAATTTAAAAATTTGTTGAATTTACGTAAAAACTGTAAAATTTTAAGAAATTTCAAAAATTTTGAGTAATGAAAATTTTTTGAAATCTAAAATTTTTAGGTTTTAATATTTATTAATTGTAAACAATTATTTCTTAAATTCGTTGAAACCTAGAATCGCTTTCATTATTAGGTTATAGTCGTTATTTTGGCGATTGTCCAATGAAACTGTTCAGGTAAACGACCAAAAGAAAACCTGGAAGGTTGTTCCTTTTATCATTCAACATGTTTATACCAATTATGGAAAAACAAAAACATTACGGCGGGGCCATGGGGGGTGATAGAAAGATCGCGTTTGTGCAGATCAGCTGTTCGACATGCGTAGAATACGAATTTATCGTTCTTTTTTGAGCGCGTATATTTTGAAATAGAGCACACACACCCTCTTTCTGGCGGACCAACCTCATTTTTCTGCGGTGTCATCCAATTGCATTTAACAATTTTTCAGCCAAATGTCTCTAAATGGGTCATAAATATTATGCATTTGTTCGAAAATGCACCATAAAACATTTTTTTCTTCATTATTAAACACTTTTGCGTAATTGAATCTTAAAAGTTTTCACAAATTTAGTTTGCGGATTATTAATTAAAAATGTATAATTCTTTTTAAAACTAGTATTGGCATCAATAATATATCCAACTGTTTGGTTTGCAGAATTAAATTGTATCAAGTTTAATCCAAAGATAAAACAACATTTTTTTGGAAAAACTATAAAGTTTGAATCGGTTATTATATGATGTGCTTAAAATACAAAAATAGTTTCTTGCCCACTTATACATATAACTTCGCTAAATTCATTAATGGTAAAATAATCTACTTAGCACGAAAACTTTACTTTTTATCAGCAGTCGCTTTAAATTCTAAAAATAAAACTTTTTATTAATTCACACGTACTAATTCTACATGCACAAAATAGTGAACTTGGAACATATTTATTTTCAGTACAACAATTAAACGTGTGCGAGATCGCGTCGCGTTCCTTCAATTCCAATAATTCCATTGGATTTCCTGTATTTCCTTGTATTGCATTCTAAAAACCGCGAGTTCAATGCAGTTTTTTCACATATGGATAATGGAATTACCCGTTTGAAACAAACGTTTGCGGATGACGTTGCGGTGCTCAAAATTAACCACGAAACCGCGGAAATTTCGATTACGGATGACTAGTACTGAAAAAACATAAATTTTTTGACAACTTAATTAGCTGATGTATCCGAGACAACCTTTCTTGTTGTTTATGAAATCATCACATTGTTAGCAGAAATTTTAATACAATTTTAATCAAAATCTGTTATTGATGGCAACTAATCTTCCAATTAAAAATTGTTGTATTGTTTTCAGCAAACTATAAACAAGTTGTAATGCTACTGAAAATCCGACAAATGTAACTGCGATTTATTATTAATTAAACTTCTGGAAAATTGTAGCAGGACGGAATATTCTTATAAAAATAAACATTGTTGTTGATAAATTAGTGCATGTGACGTAATATAAACTAAGAACTATTTGTGTGTTTTAAGAACATTAAACATTTAATAATAGTTTACGCGTTTTTCTGTGCGAACAAGATGAATACGAAACGCGCACTTTGTTTGAAAAACATAGCTGATGCCGATAAAGACATTTACGATACGTTACACGTTGCTGAGGCTAATCAGGTAATTATTTTTCTTATTGTTTTTTATTGGAACACGCATGTTAATTATTATAATTTAACAATTCTCTTAAGTTCTACGTTGTGTTGGGAATAGGGAATAAAATTACTTACAACGTATAATAAAATGTCACTAGAATTTAATACACAGAAGGAATGAAAAATTCCAAGAACAATAACACACAAAATTAGAAAATTGTCTTTAAAATAACCATTAATTTAATTAAAAACAAATGTATTATTTGCCTCAATAATAATGTGGCTTTAAAAGTTATTCTCTCACAACAAAAAGAAATTTACCATCTCAGTCTTTTCAAACATTTATTTTTTTTTACATTATTTCAGGATTTGTATAATTGGATTTAGAGTACTTTAGATAGCTATTAAACAAGGTATGCTTGATTTAAATCACTTAATATAAATCACTTGATTTAAATAACTATTTAAATCGAAATATTTTTTAGAAATAAATCAGGTTTTATATCAAGATTTTAAAACAGGCGAACTAAGTGCGTGACCTTGCAAAAACGCAAACTGTATACTCTATAGACACCTCACGACCCTTTATGAAAGGTTATATGGATTAAAACAGGGTTGGCAGAAAATAAGATTTTTTAAAATGCGAAAATCGTCGATTTGTTCGTTTTTCATTTTTTACGATGAAAAATGAGAACCATACAGTTACATTACTTAAAACTTAAATTCTTTCATCTTTATATGTTCTCTTCCTAATAATATAATAAAGTTTGGTATAAAAAACTAACAAAATTGTTTAGAAAAAAAAGTCTAAATACTTTACTGAAAAAAAATTTGTATCTTTTAGTTTAAATTGAGTTATTCAGGATAATTCACTATTATGGTGCCAAAATAAGTCAAAAAGTTGTCAGGCAACCGCCACGAGACCTTCCTCGGATTTTGATCTTTTGATTACTATCAAATTTTTTTGAAAATATTAAAAAAGATTATAAATTTTGAAATTTTGTAAAGTTTTGAAATTTTGAGTACTTTTGGAATATTTAGTAATTTTGAAAGTTTTTAAATAATGTTTGAAAATTTAGAGAATTTGTAAAAAAATATAGTTTTATAAAATTTAAAAATTTTGAAAAATTGAAAGAAGCGTGGTGGGAAAATCGGCTTTGCGCAGATCGCCTTTCGACTTGTGTAGAATACTAATCCAAAGCTTTTTTCCGAGCGCATGTATATTGAAATAAAGTACCTCTCCCCGTCCCCTATTTTTTAAGCAGTCGTCTACTTTTATGATATTTTGTGAATTCTAGTTGCAACCATTAAAATCTCAAAATCGATTTTTCACGTCCTAGAAACCTTTGGCTGATAGCCGTATGTTTGTTGCAAAAACTCAATTAAACTGTTCAGGCAAACGACCAAAAATAAATCTCTTAGTGATGTTTTCTCAATGAAAGTGAACATGCTCGTACCGAATTTCAAGCCGAAATTCGTAAATTTATGGAAAAACAAAAAATCGATGGTAGGGGGCAATGGGGATGATATGGAGTTTATTTTTGTACAGATGGGCTATTCAACATGCGTAGAATACGCATTTAACGTTCTTTCTTGAATGCATTTATTTTGAAATAGAACACACGCCCTTTTTTTGGCGGACCAACCTCGTTTTCTTGCGGTTTTATTCTAATGCAATTAGCAATCTTTGAGCCGAATTTGTTTTTTCTCTGTTAAGGCGTGTGCACTGTAAAGTGTATACAGACACACAGCCATACACACAGGCACCTAGGCAGGGTCCGCTTTATCGGTCTCTCAAAGCACTAAAACCTGCTTCTTAGTTAATATGTTCAGGTTTAAAATAGTTGACAGTAGTCGCTTTCTTTTAGGTATAACTCGTATAACGGCCAGTAAATTCAAATTTCGCTGTTTGAATGCATTCGCTTCAAATCCAACCTGACGATCACAATACCTACCTCTATAGCCAGTATACTTCGTATAGCGAGGAAGGTAAAAATGATAAATGGTAGCTTATAGTTACATCGGAGATTTTGGAATTAGGTAACACTTTGATTTTTTCATTGATGGCGATTTTATTTCATTTAGGAGATGATTACAAAATATTGTTGTTTAAAAATCTTATCACTCTTGAGATCTACTTTATATCCAGTGTGACAAAATGTAAGCACAATTAGGAGATGAAATATGAAAATTTATTTTCCTGTGGCGTTCCGTGGGTTCAAAACTTGGGTAGGCAAAGGCAAAAATTGTTAAATGAATTAATCTACGCATAAAATCCCCCAAATAATTTTAATCTAACAGTTGCATATAAATGTCCTTAGGTCGATGCACGTTTTTTAATTGCAGCTAGAAGATTTTTTAAAATAGAGTACCCTGTTTCAGATTGTACCTTTGGGGAGTTAGATATAGCTGAAAATAGTAGGCAATTCCAACAAAATAGTATATCTTTAATATCGCTACCAGTTAGCCAGTCCATTCTTTTATACCATTCAGTATTAAACAATCTAGATTTCTTCCTACTGTTTGTCTGGAACGGCCCTAGTAACTTTGAAGTACATCGCCCATGATTTTTTATATTTATTTTTTTTTGGTAAGAGTATCCATTAGTTTGTTTTTTTAGGTAGTCAACTACAATTCTTATATTTACTGCAAATTTTCAAACTACGTATGAAACCAATAAACACATAATAGCAGCACGTTGCACCCAACTCCTGCGGCGCAAGTAAAGTAAATACAGAGGCCGTGCCTTTGTCGTGCTTATTGAGTTTTGAAATCCCTACTATTTCTGCCTATCTTACCATTGCATTTTTTGTACCAATGTGCATGCAAACGTATTAAGAGTAATACAGTGGTTGATTGTGTCGTAGCTAAAATTATACGGCCCGATAAGCTCGGCCTTCGCGTATGCGAAACTGTTTAAAGGCAAAGGTCTATTTATTTGGCGCCTATTTTTTAATGTTACGCGGTGGTGTTAAAAGTAAAAACTGTGTAAAAGTAACTTTTTTTATTGAAAGTCAGAATTTAATTTTTTTTAAAGATTTGGGTAGGCACTGCCTACCCTGCCTAATAGGGCGGACCGCCACTGTTATTTTCTGATGAGTATTACATCTTGATCGCATATTTTGAATTAATTTTGTAATTTCAAAAATAGAAAGAAGGTGTCGCAAGGAAATTAGAACTTTCTTGGCGAAAAACTCAAATAATAGTCTGTTCCTAGCTTTATTACCCAGCTAAAATTAATGAAAAGTTATTTAAAAAATTGTTCTTTCTTTTTCTATATATATTACCCATACCAAATTGCATTCGTTTATTTTAATAAATAAAGAATAAAAGGGGGGTGAACAATGTTTCGTTACACCCTGTATCATTTAAATGTTCTAATTGTAGAATTAAATCCAACTGTATAAAACTCCATATTTAACGAAAAGCAAATAGTATATTAAAACACAAGTTGCATAAGGCATTGTCTTAACGTACGAGTCCGAGATTGAATAACGAGGGAGCGTAGCGACCGAGTTTTTCAATGGACGAGTGCGTCAAGACGCCTTATGAAACGAGTTTTTTATACTATTTTTTCTATTGAGGAGAATTAATGAAAAAACGTTATAAAAAATTGCTGCCATCAAATTTGGTAAATTTAGTATGTACAGGGTGGGCAACTAAGAATGTGCGCCGGCCATATCTCAGAAACCAATCATCACACAAGTTTAGGAAAAAAAATACCTTAGTAAAGTGGCCCTGAAAAATTGCTGGAAAATATTTTCGAGTTTCTAAAATGGCCGCTAGGGGGCGTAACAGCCATGACCAAATAGAAAATTAGGTTTTTCTCCGTATTTTGCTCAATTAAGTGGTATTGAAAATATATGCATCGTAATCCAGGGACAATTTCGAATCTTATTAGTTTTACAATTTTTGTTCTATCTTTAAAAATAAAGTAGTGGGGGAATGCCAAAATATATTTTTTTTAAATGTCGTTTACTCCGATTAGCCTTAATGTAATTTAACAAACTTGGTCTCGTTACAAAGGGCGTTTCTTAGTCTATCGAGTGCGCTTTACGCTGTTTTCATTTGATTATTACCGTCGCCGCTAGAGGGCGTTATCTGACATGTCAACAAATATCGCGCTTTTTCTAAAGAAATTTAAATGGAATGGTATGTTTATTTTTTCACGGTAAAATAGAGAATTAAAAGCTTAAGATGTCAGTGAAAACCGCAACTCGATAACTTTTTTCTAACAGTAGATATTAGCAAACAAAGTTGAAATTATGGATTATTCTCAGATCTTGGCGAAAGAATTTGCAAAGTAGCTGTTGAAAACAAGTAAGCTGTGAAAATGACACACTGAAGAAACAACATATGTTAATATATTATATAATATAAAAATTAGTAATTAATAACAACAACAACTAATCTAACGGTAATAACAATAAACAATGTAACAAATCAAACGTTCAAAAAAGTAAACGCAAAAAACACATCACAACACATTAAAAAATTTAGATTGTAATTAGTGGCGCCCTAGATGTTCACAATGTCGTCCATCATTTTCGATGCAAGAATTCATTCTCTGACGAGTGGATTGAACGGAAGTCTCTACTTCTGCCATCGAAATACTTTGAATGGCATTTCTTATTCTTTCGATCATGTCGTCCCTTGTAGTGGGTCTGGTGGCAAAAACCAGATCTTTTATTTGCCCCCACAAATAAAAATCTAGGCAAGTCAGGTCTGGGGACCTGGCCGGCCAATGAAATAGACTTCCACGTCTTATCCACCTGTCAGGATATGTCTGATCTAAAAAATCCCGAACGTTCAAAGAGAAATGCGCCGGGCACCCATCATGTTGGAAAAACATATCACGACGAATTGCTAGAGCTACGTCTTATAGAAGAAGTGGCAATTCGTTTCTTAAATCATTTAGATAACGTTCTCCATTAAGAGTTTCATTGAAACCCATAGACTATGGCAGCAACAGTTGCATTTCTCATGCATTCGAAGTAAATCGCTAACATGTCAAATGCTTCTTCATTTCTAAGAATCATTATAATAATTTTAAGAATTAATTCCAAAATGAAGACACAAATTCAATTAGAAAAGTAAATACTACACAAAATAGCAACAATGACAAGTTGATATTTTTGGCACGTTATGTTGTTTCTTCATTGTGTCATTTTCACAGCTTACTTGTGTTCAACAGCTACTTTGCAAATTCCGTCGCCAAGATCTGAGAATAATTCATAATTTCAACTTTGTTTGCTAATATCTACGGTTAGACAAAAGTTATCTAGTTGCGGTTTTCACTGACATTTTAAGCTTTTAATTCTCTATTTTACCGTGTAAAAATAAACATACCATTCCATTTAAATTTCTTTAGAAAAAGCGCGATATTTGTTGACATGTCAGATAACGCCTTCTAGCGGCGACGGTAATAATTAAATAAAAACAGCGTAAAGCGCACTCGATAGACTAAGAAACGCCCTTTGTAACGAGACCAAGTTTGTTAAATTCCATTAAGGCTAATCGGAGTAAACGACATTTTAAAAAAATATATTTTGGCATCCCCCACCACTTTATTTTTAAAGATAGAAAAAAAATTGTAAAATTAATAAGATTCGAAATTGTCCCTGGATTACGATGCATATATTTTCAATACCACTTAATTGAGCAAAATACGGAGAAAAACCTAATTTTCTATTTGGTCATGGCTGTCACGCCCCCTAGCGGCCATTTTAGAAACTCAAAAATATTTTCTAGCAATTTTTCAGGCTCACTTTACTTAAGGTATTTTTTTTCCTAAACTTGTGCGATGATTGGTTTCTGAGATATGGCCGGCGCCCATTCTTAGTTGCCCACCCTGTATATGTTGGCATACATACTAAATTTACCAAATTTGATCATGAATATATCATGAATACCGATCTTTGTTGGTGAAATTTTACTAAAAACAATGCTTTAAAAGACTCTCTTAAAACACTGTTTTTTAGCTTAAACAGTGCTTTAAGAATAACCTCAAAAAACCGAAATAAAAAAAATATTTTAACGATTGTTCTAAATTATTTTATTATTGTTGAAAAAATTGCAAGAGCCTTAAGTACCTAGATTTATTTTTATTATAATTCTATTTTATTTATGGGAAAGGGGTGTTTGTTTGTAATTTCCGTTGTATCAAAATATAACCGGTTCGCTAGGCAACTATTATTGAAAACCTTTACGACAGAAATCTGTCTACAATCTTTAACAGTCATATCGACCTTGTTTAATATTGTTTTTAATTAGAATTTCCTGTAAGAAACTACTTTGCTACATATGAAGTGACTGTATTTTATATTCGAAAAATAAGAAGGTGACTCAGTCTATTAAACAATGACTAAGGAGTGTTTAGAATGAAAAAGGTTACATCATTGGAAATAACCTTTATTTGCATGGACCTTTTGTGAGTACATACGTGTTAGAAACAAGTCTTAGCCGGAAATTGTTTTACAATTTTCAACAGAATAATATTTATAAAGTAAAAACGAAAAAATTACTCTTCTATGATGTACGTTACTTATTTTCTTAAAAAAATAATTAAACAAGTAACCGATTCAATAACGATATTTATTTATTTATTTATTTATTTATTTTGGAATTTATCTCAAATTGCTTCTTGTTTGAAGCTCAATCTAGAGATATTACAGATAGCTTAAACTTATATTGATTGCAATTTATTTACTATGGTGGTTTCAATTGACTTACTAACTATGATAATGATGGTGAATTAATTTATTAACTATGGCAATTGTAATTAACCTACTAACTGTGATGAATATAATGGTGAATTTGAACTTTGATTTCACTTAAATACTTATCTTATGGTTGTTACAATTAAATTAATGACTATGGTAACTTGTATAGGTATTATTTCTACTATTCTAAGTTCTCCTATAATACTGTTTAATCTCAGTCTTGTTTGTTACGATTTATTGCACTGATATGATTGCACTATTATACCGTTTGGAGAATCGCTTAAGAATCTGGATGGACACGAATGTGCTTCTGCATCTTCTTCTTGAACATACGCACGCTTCTTGCATTCTTGATAGTTGCCGGCAAGCTGTTGTATAACTTGGTTCCAATGTATTTTGTTGTCCTTAGGCCAAAGGTGGTTGATTCCATCCTTTGTGTTTGTATGTCATTTGCTTTTCTTGTGTTGTGTTTGTGAACGTGCTTGTTCCTAGTTAATGTCTGGTTACTTCTAATTTTTTCCTGGGTTCACTCAAAGACGTATATGGCTGTTTCTATGTTGATGATGATGTCTTTTAACGGGGTTATTCTATTTTCGGAGTAGAGTGTTTTTGTGTTGTATCTGAAGCGTAGGTTGTAGAGTGCTTTTATTATTCTGTTTTGTGCTATTTGCAGTTGTTGCAGTTGTTTTTGGGGGGCGTGCCCCCAAATTGCTGACAGGTAGTTCAGGTGTGGATGAGCTAGCGCGAAGTAGATGTCTCTTTTTTGATTTTGTGGAATGTAGTGAGGAATTCTTCTGAAGAGACCGATTAATGGTGTAATTTTTTTCCTTATTGTTTGTATGTGATTATTCCAGCTCAAGTTAGAATTTATATTAAGTCCTAGGAATTTTGCTTGGTCGACTCTTTTTATTTCATGGCCCTTGTAGCGTAGTGCCGTGTTGAATGGGTGATTGGTGCAGAAGTTGATGTATACTGTTTTGGATGTATTTAATGTTAGCTTTTTTCTTTGAAGGCATTTCTCAATGGTTGTTAGGTCTTGTTGCATATCGGTTTTTATTGACTCTTGATGGTTTCCTGTGTACAGTATCGTTGCGTCGTCGGCGAATAATGTGAGCGTCTCCTTCAAAATTAGGTTCCCAAAGTCGTTTATGTATACCAAAAATAAAGTTGGGGAAAGCACCGATCCTTGTGGAACCCCACATTTTATTATTCTTTCCCAACTTTTTTCGTTGCCTATGCAAACGTGTTGTTGCCTATCTGTCAGAAAGCAGCTAATCCAACTATTCATTATTCCTCGCAGACCTGCATTTTCACAGGCATTTAATAGTTCTTTATGATTTACTGTGTCAAAGGCTTTTTTGAGATCTAGCAGTAGCATTGCACATTGTTGTTTTTTGTCCAAGCTTTCTTGTGCTCTGCTTATTATATCGGCAGCTGCTATTTTTGTGCTGGTATTTGTTCTAAATCCGTGCTGGTTGGTGTAGAAGAAGTTGGCCTGTTCTAAAAACTTCATTATTCGTATTTGCACTATTTTTTCTAGTAGTTTTGCGAATACTGGTGTGTTTGTTATTGGACGGTAATTTCCCGGGCCCTTTTTGTCGCCTGCCTTGTAGAGTGGTGTAACTTTACCTGATTTCATCTGTGTGGGTTCTGTTCCATGCTTCAGAGATAGGTTGAATATTTCTGTTATTTCTTCTAAAATAGTGGGGTATATTTTCTTTAGTTGTTGTGGTGAGATACCTTCAGGACCTGAGCTGGATTTGTTTGGCATGTTTTTTATTAACTATTCAACTTCCTCTGTGGTGTTGGCTGGTATAGGGCTTTGGCTGATTGGGTTTGTTGGTGTATTAATGATTGTCTCTTCGGTGATTTTTTCTGCAATTTCTATAAAATGGTTCTTTAGAGCGTTGGCTATGTCTTTTTGTTCAATGTTGTGTGTTCCTTTGTAGATTATTTCTTTTATTATCTGTGGTTGGTTGTTTTTTGTAGTATTATTAACTAGCTGATTAATGAGTTTCCATGTTTTTCCGGTGTTATCGCTGGCTGTCTGAAACTTGTTGATGTAGAATTATCTCTTCTATTTTCGCCTAAGACCTGTGATTTCGTTTCTTATTGCTTTTCTTTGTCTTTTTAGGTCTTCGTTCGTGTTTGTTTTCATCTTGCTGTTAGTTGCGTCTCTGGCTTTTATGAGGTTAATTAGTCTTGGGGTGACCCATTGGCAGTTTGGAAGTTGCCTTTTGATCTTCAGGTGTTTTTCTGTTGTGCTTGCTGCTATTGCTTCGCATATATTTTTCTCACCAGTTTATTGTACCTTACGTTGGGATCCGTGCTGTTCTCGTGCGTAGATCAATTTTGCAGCATTGTATATACCTCATCTAGGTTGGTTTTTTATAGTTTATTTCTACATTGTGCCTCAGACCTTTAGCACTTGGAAATTTTGTTTCATAGATTATTATTTCATGATCGCTAATGTCATTGTTTATTGTGGATATGTAGTTAGCTGTGTGGTGCATATTTGTTGTTATGTGGTCTATGAGTGAACGCTTACCATTGTTTTCGTCTATTTTTGTGGGATATACGGTGTTCCTGACTTTGTAAATGTGATTTGCTAATAGTGTTTTGTACTCCCAAGTTTCAGCGTTCTCTTGTAGAGTGTCTATATTTATGACTCCCACAATAATTGTGTTTTTGCTCTTATTGATTAGCTGTTCAAGTTCTTCCTTGAAGGAGTCGAATTGATTAGTTTGTGGTCTGTATATAGCTATTAGGTTAAAAGATGTGAAGTTCGTGACATTTATCTTCACCTGTAGTGTCGAAGTGTTTTGTATTGTGTTGCTTTGAATTACATTGTACAGGATATGATTTTTAATGTATATTGCTACTCCTCCCCCACTCTTGTTGTTTCTGGATTCAAAGGCTGCTTGGTAACCTTCAATGTTGTAGTATTTTTCGTCTCCCTCTGTTAACCATGTTTCTGTAATCACTATGAAATGAATCGCGGTTTGCAAATTATTAATTAGTTCTTCTATTTCTTCGATTTTGGATCCTGCTTTTACACTTCTGGCATTAATGTACAAAATTTTTGCTGTCAATTCTATAGTGTGTCTGTTATTGTAATGAAATATGGAGTCATATTGGTTTTCGGTGGTAAGGTTCATTGATTGGTTGTTGATATTGTACTATTATTATTATTATAATTTTTGTGTTGGTTATTTGATGTTTTTGCCTATTGTTCTTTCGATTTCTTCAATATCTTCCTCTGAGGCAATTCGTATCGGATTTGTTCCGTCGTTTTCCCTGGCAAAGATTTTTCCTTCCTTAGTCCAGATATATTTTATGCTTCTTTGCTTTAGTTTTTTGGCTTTGCTAAGTAGGTATTTGTTATGAGGAGTTAGTTCTTCACTTATATAGATTGGGGTGTCTGGGCCTTCGATGTTGACGTTTTTCGTTGATAGCTGGCCTTTCTGTGTGTAGCATCTTTTTGCTGCAATAATTGCTAGTGTTGCGGTGCGGTCTTGTAATGTTACCCTGATTGGGTTGTTGGTAATTTTTTCCCGGGGAAAACTTCGCTTTGCGGTCTGGATTTCCTGTGGATTGGCGTTATAGTTGATTTCTTTAAATATTGTCTCGACCATTTTAACGGGGTCTTCGTTTTCGTGTACTGGGATTCCAGCTATCTCAATATTGTTGGCAATTTTTTCTTGTTCAGACTCCTGACTCTTATTTGCGGTTTTGCGGAGCTCGTTTTCTATTCTAGTTAACCTGTTGTTAAGTTGTTCATTTTGTTGTCGTAAATTTTTATTTTCCGATGCAAGTTCTTTGAGAGCATTTTTGAGTTCTTCCACCGTTTCTGAGTTGAAGTTCAAAGAAGCCTCTATTTCTTTTTTGAATTCCCTAAATTGTTTTTGTAAAATTTTTTCAATACTTGCCTCTATCTTTCCCGTATCTAGCGGTGACGCCGCTTCTGGTGATTGCTTGGTTGTTTCGTCCGTTGCCGGGTTCTTAACCATCTTAACCACTTCCTGTGCGTTTGTGATTGTATTCATAACCTCGCTTTCGTCGCATATTTTGCAAACCCATTTGTGTATGTTTTCTTTTTTTCCTAGCTTGTTGAATTTCTCACGTGTTAGCTGGGACATCTTAGGTGGAACCACATTCCACATGGGCCATTGCATAGCACTTGGAGCGAGTTTGAAGCTAAATTTTCGTTGCACTTGCCGCACACAAACACTTCCTTGGGCGGCATTTTATATACTAATATTCCGATGCAAATAGTTAAATTGTTTCTAAAATGCATCTACAAGAAATAGTCTCAGAGTAACATAAATGTAAAGAAAATGTTGTTTTGGATACTTAAACAAAAAACTCTTCCAATAAATGCGAATAGGAAAATGCCAGGAATCTCGCGGGTTAGACCTGCATTACACTATCAAAGATCTCTGACGAACATTGTTATCAAAGGTTTTCAAAATTTAACGCAGGACGCTAAAATTTAACAGTAAGCGCAACCACAAACGTATAACCTTTTTTAAGTGAAAATTTAGTAGCACAAATTAAAAGTATTAAAAATGTACAGTTATTTTCAAATATTTATACAGTTGTATATAATTATAGAAAAACGACAAAAACTTAAGTCCAACCTACTTCTCTTGCTTGATGCTACTACAAAGCTTAGCATGAAGGTGGGTGGGTGGGTGATTTGCGCAAAATTTTAAATGAAGAGGTATATCAAAAATTGTAGTTTTAATTAAGCTTTTCAAAAAAATTCAAAACTGGAAGCGGAAGTTAGACATGTTTCTTCTGTAACGTTTTTTTGGCGCTTCTCCAAAATTTTGAAATTTTTCCAAAACTGCCCACACGGTTTTTTTGAAACTTTGAATGCTGCTAGAACCGAGATTCGCTACAATTCCCTTTTTCATAAAAGCTATATTTTCACCGTGGCGCTTTCTATGAATTTTGAAAATCGAAAATGGGTGCCCCTTTATTTACTTAAACGGGGTCCGATAGCCAGTCCATTCTTTTATACCATTCGGTATTAAACGATTAAGATTTCTTCCTACTGCCTGTCTGTAACGGCCTTAGTAGTTTTGAAGTACATCGCCCATGATTTTTTATTTTTATTTGTTTTTGGTAAGAGTTTTAGTTTTTTTTTGAAAGCTAGACAACTAGAATTTTTATATTTACTGCAAATTTGCAAACTACGTATAAAAGAAATAAACACATAATAGTAACACGTTGCACCCAACTTCTGCGGCGTAAGTAAAGTAACTACAGAGGTCGTGCCTTTGCCGTGCTTATTGCGTTTTAAAATCCCTACTATTTCTTTGCATCTGTCCATCTGATCATTGCATTATTTGTACCAATGTGCATGCAAACGTATTAAGAGTAATACATTGGTTGATTGTGTCGTAGCTGAAATCATACGACCCGATAAGCTCGGCCTTCGCGTATGCGAAACTGTTTAAAGGCAAAGGTCTATTTATTTGGCGTCTGTTTTTTAATGTTAGCGGTGGTGTTAAAAAGTAAAAACTGTGTAAAAGTAACTTTTCTTATTGAAAGTAAGAATTTGTTTTTGATAAGCACACACACAGATTTGGGTAGGCACTGCCTACCCTGCCTAATAGGGCGGACCGCCACTGTTATTTTCTGTTGAGTATTACATCTTGATCGCATATTTTGAATTAATTTCGTAATTTCAAAAATAGAAAGAAGGTGTCGCAAGGAAATTAGAACTTTCTTGGCGAAAAACTCAAATAATAGTCTGTTCCTAGCTTTATTACTCAGCAAAAATTAATAAAAAGTTATTTAAAAAATAGTTCTTTCTTATTCTATATGTGTATATTACCCATACCAAATAGCATTCGGTTATTTTAATAAATAAAGAACAAAAGGGGGTGAATCATGTTTCGTTACACCCTGTATAATTTAAATGTTCTAATTGTAGAATTAACTGCAACTGTGTAAAACTTCATATTTATCGAAAAGTAAAAATATTTTAACGGTTGTTCTTTTTAATATATAAGGTTGAAAAAATTGCAAAAGCCGTAAATACCTAGATTTCTAAGTACCTACATTTTATTTTTATTATAATCGTATATTATTTACGGGAAAAGCGTTTTTGTTAGTAATTTCCGTTGTATCAAAATATAACCGGTTCGATAGGCAACTATTATTTAAAACTTTACCACAGAAATCTGTCTACAATCTTTAACAGTCATAACGACCTTGTTTAATATTGTTTTTAATTAGAATTTCCTGTAAGAAACTACTTTCCTACATACGATGTTACTGTATTTTATATTCGAAAAATAAGAAGGTGACTCAGTCTATTAAACAATGACTAAAGAGTGTTTAGAATGAAAAAGGTCACATCATTGGAAATAACCTTTATTTGCATAAACCTTTTGTAAGTACATATGTGTTAGAAACAAGTCTTAGCCGGAAATTGTTTTACAATTTTCAACAGAATAATATTTATAAAGTAAAAACGAAAAAAAATTACTCTTCTTTAATGTACGCTCCTTATTCTTTTAAAAATTATATTGAACAAATAACCGATTTAATAGTAAACATAAATAAATGCATCTGCAAGGAAATAGTTCTTGAACAACATGACCTTAAAGAAAATGTTATTTTAAATACTTTAACAATAAACCCTTGTAATAAATATTACATAGGAAAATGCCAAAAAATTCGCGGGTTAGTAGTAAATAAAGTGCCTACACATAAACTACGTATTTCAGGCAAATGCGCTGAATTTTATTGTTGTGTTAGTGTATTACTAAAATTTTCTATTTTCGTTTTGATGTTTTAATTTTTACTGATTCACAATGATTGAAAATTACTTGCTTAAATTGCCTTTAAACTGAAAAATTAATGACAAGTCAATTTATACTACAATAGTATAAGAAACGAAGAAATAACATTCCAAACCTTATAACATTTTTATTAATGAAATAAGCTCCGAAGCAGTGGCGTGGCATCTATGAAAGCAAGGGAAGAGATCATAATCAGCCTTTGCGTCCCACTGCTGGGCACCGGCACTCTTCTCTGCCACGTACTCTCCTTGGCGCCAAGGTGGAGTACGGGGGACCTACAGTTTAACGTCGAATCCGAACGTCTAAATTCTAGAGAAGGTTTCAGGCATTAAGACCCCACGGCTGCCTGCCTACACCGGATTGGGGAATGTGAGTGGCGGGTTGCGGCATAGATTTTTATTGCTGCATGGCTTCGGCGGGGAATCGAACCCTAGACCTTCAGCGTTAGAGACTGAGCGCCCAACCTCTGAGCTACCGCCAGGAAGAGATGCTTCTCTCAAATTAAGAGAAAATCCAAGAAAAAGTTTTAAAATCAATATGTTGGATTTTTGTATATTTAATTAAATTATTGTCCAGGAATTTTTGCTAACGATTTGGGAAAACTGTGCAAAAAATAGTGTAAAGCTGAAAATTGGTGTAAAAATAGTATTCATTCGTTTGAACAATATACTAATCTTTTTCTTATAGTGGTATACCCTATTCAGGGCGTTGGCTCCCTCTCTCCTATGTCTGTGTTTGGTGCGCGGCGATAGATATTTTGCACAGACAGACATAGGGGACCTACAGTTTAACGTGGGCTCCGAACTACAACAAGTGCATGCACTTCTTCATCAGAGAGGTTTTTCTGGGGAAAAATCTACCTCGCTGGTTTCCCGTTGCCTTGCGAGGGAGGGGGACTGGGCCAGGGATTGAACCCGGATCCGAACCCGGTAGCCCGCGCGCTTACCACTGAGCTACGGCCGCTGCTACTCATAGTAAAACACATAATCACATAATATTGCTTTTTTTCCTTTTCCGAACGCATTTTTCCGTTTCCTAGACCGTGGGCGCTACTGGTTGCGCCAACCAGGTAGGAAAAACACTTCGTGCACTACTTTTCCTAGGCAGTAAGCGCAACCACAAACGTATAACCTGTTTAAGGTGAAAATTTAGTAGCACAAATTAAAAGTACAAAAAAAGTACAGTATTTTCAAATATTTGTACAGTGGTATATAATTATAGAGAACTACAAAAATTTAAGTCAAACCTACTTCTCTTGCTTGATGCTACTAGTACAAATAGTTTGCATGAAGGTGGGTGGGTAGGTGACGAAGGGCGAAAATACTGAACAGATTTGCACAAAATTTTAAATGAACAGGTATATCGAAAATTGTAGTTTTAGTTAAGCTTTTCAAAAAAAATCCAAAACGGGAAGCGGAAGTTAGGCATGTTTCTTCTGTAACGTTTTTTTCCAAAACAATTTTTTTGAAATTTGAGCACAGGAACTGAGAGAAGAACTTAAGGGAAATCAAAAACTTTTTTACTAAACTCTCTAGCTTGAAAATGGCGGCCGCAACAGTTTTTTGAAAATCTAAAATTTAACGCCCATTTACTCAAAAAGTAGTTATTTGATCTGGATCAACTACAGCTTATTTAAGAGCCCTTTGTGCGTAGTATACGATGACATAAAATTACTTTCAAAAATATGAAAAAGATCGCAATGGTGCTTCTCCAACGTTATGAAATTTTTCAACAACTGCCTATGCGGTTTTTTCAAAATTTGCAGGCTGCTGGAACCGAAAATTGGCTACAATTTGTTGTTTGTCGAAAGCTATAATTTCACTGTGGCGCTTTCTGAGAATTTTTGAAAATCGAATATCGGTACCCCTTTATTTACTAAACGGGGTCCAATTTTTTTTCTTCCGCAGAATTGCTAATCAAGACTGGGAGAAACAAAATCTAATGTTAGCGTTTAGATACTTGTGTACTTGGTGATGCTACTGCAAAAAATGTAATTCCAAATATTTAAAATTTTCAAAATAATATTGTTCGAAAGCTAACCGTTTGCGTTTTGTTACAACTTTGTAGTCTTGTAGAGGCGAACATAGGCTAGAATTTGTTTTTTATTGTTGAATACCATAAGTCCACTGTGGCACCTTCTATGAATTTTTGAAAATTAAAAAATACCCCTTTATTTATTAAATGGGAAACAATAAATACTTTTTGCTTAACAAGATTTACTTATCTTAACTGGTAGAACCTTAATCTGATGGTATTTTTAACTCCTGTCAATGCTTTCTTTCTGGTTCAACTCCACAATACTGGGTGACAACGAAAACAGGTACATCCCCGATGTTTTCTACAATTTTCACGATTATGAAATAAGACTCTGGTGTGTTTAATTTTTCTAAAATGCGCATTTTATGACGCACTCGTTTTATCAATCCGCCACTTCCGGTTTTAATCTTAAATAGCAAATTGTTCACGAATTGTTCTGTACGGGCAATTAATTGTCCATTCGGTCATGTAAAAATTCAAGTTGCCTTTTCAGAGTGTTTAGTATCCAACTTTGTTAAAACTGTAATTATTACCCATTTTCAGGGGTTTAGTTACGTCTATTTTTCAAAATCGCGTTTTTTTTACATTAAGAAAAAGAGAAAGGGATACTCTTTTTCTTCAAATTACTGCCAGTCCTAAATAGTTTATTATGTTATCGTCTAATTTTCTTGATATTAGCACAAAAAACAATTTTAAGAAACATGGAGTACGCCATGAACGAAAAACCTGACATGTTATTAATCTATAGAGAATGTAGGTGATATGCTGTGCAACGTCTATGCAAAATGTTACCTAAATGGTTTGTTTTTTCTGTTGTAAGACGTCAACTATGAACTGTTTTGTTTTTCTCGATTTAAAATACAGGGTGGGCAACTAAGAATGGGCGCCGGCCATATCTCAGAAACCAATCATCGCACAAGTTTAGGAAAAAAATACCTTGAGTAAAGTGACCCTGAAAAATCGCTGGAAAATATTTTCGAGTTTCTAAAATGGCCGCTAGGGGGCGTAACAGCCATGACCAAATAGAAAACTAGGTTTTTCTCCGTATTTTGCTCAATTAAGTGGTATTGAAAATATATGCATCGTAATCCAAGGACAATTTAGAATCTTATTAGTTTTAAAATTTTTGTTCTATCTCTAAAATTAAAGTGATGGGGGGATGCCAAAATATACTTTTTTTAAATGTCGTTTACTCCGATTAGCCGTAATGGAATTTAACAAACTTAGTCTCGTTACAAAGGGCGTTTCTTAGTCTATCGAGTGCGCTTTACGCTGTTTTCATTTGATTATTACCGTCGCCGCTAGAGGGCGTTATCTGACATGTCAACAAATATCGCGCTTTTTCTAAACAAATTTAAATGGAATGGTGTGTTTATTTTTACACGGTAAAATAGAGAATTAAAAGCTTAAGATGTCAGTGAAAATCGCAACTCGATAACTTTTTTCTAACAGTAGATATTAGCAAACAAAGTTGAAATTAAGAATTATTGTCAGATCTTGGCGAAGGAATTTGCAAAGTAGCTGTTGAAAACAAGTAAGCCGTGAAAATGACACACTGAAGAAACAACATATGTTAATATATTACATAATATAAAAATTAGTAATTAGTAACAACAACAACAAATCTAACGGTAATAACAATAAACAATGTAACAAATCAAACGTTTAAAAAAGTAAACATGTCAAATGCTTCTTCATTTCTAAGAATCATTATAATTTTAAGAATCAATTCCAAAATGAAAACACAAATTCAATTAGAAAAGTAAATACTACACAAAATAGCAACAATGACAAGTTGATATTTTTGGCACATTATGTTGTTTCTTTATTGTGTCATTTTCACAGCTTACTTGTGTTCAACAGCTACTTTGCAAATTCCGTCGCCAAGATCTAAGAATATATATGCATCGTAATCCAGGGACAATTTTAAATTGTCCCTGGATTACGATGCATATATTTTCAATACCACTTAATTGAGCAAAATACGGAGAAAAACCTAATTTTCTATATGGTCATGGCTGTTACGCCCCCTAGCGGCCATTTTAGAAACTCGAAAATATTTTCCAGCGATTTTTCAGGGTCACTTTACTTAAGGTATTTTTTTTCCTAAACTTGTGCGATGATTGGTTTCTGAGATATGGCCGGCGCCCATTCTTAGTTGCCCACCCTGTACATGTCCATTTTTAACAGTTATTTATGTTACTAGTGGGATAAAGGCGTTATTACATTATAACACGAGCAGGAAAGTTACACGATGAGGTCGCAGACTGAGTCGTGTAATCAAACGAGTGCCATAATAATTCATTATCCGACGTGTGACATTCAAAATTTTATCTACGACTGCTCAAAATTTGTTAAGAATCGTTTTTTTTTTATTGAAATGGTATTTGACATTGTGCACTAATTTATTTTCAAATGTCAAGTCACTTTTAAAATACTTTTGTTTAAAAATCAAAGGAACGAGATAGATTTGATTTGTTCAATACTATGACAACCAGTCAGTTTTCTTATACACAAAACTCCAGAAAAAAAATTATGCAGCATTTTTCTATACGAGATTGGAAGTTATTGATTATTTTTGTTTTTCTAAATTTATTATTAAACTTTTTACGAACTAAAGTTTTGTTATTGTCCTAACAATTAAACACAATATTTTTGTAAATATTTTATACCAAATATTGGTAAATTTAATGTTTAAGTGGTAGTTGTAACTTTTAAATGTATTATACATAAGCAATAACAATAAAACTTACTTCCGGAAAAGGAATTCGCTCCTTTGTTTGTGTCTTATCAAAAGTCGTGAAAAAGGTAACCAACCTATTCTTACATTTTAATTTTAAAATTTCCGCAGCTTATAAGAAGGCCGTGATTGCATAATACTCCATTTGCTGATTTTCTACTCGTGAAATTATGTAAATCTTAAAACAACTTCTTACCGGGCTACCATATTTTAATTTTAACTTTTTATTCATCATAAGAGCACCGCCTCGACGCGACGCTTTTCAATTTCTACCGCCTTGTAATATTTCTCATACGCAGAAAGGAGATGCATTGAACGTATAGTTGATGCACTTGGGCCGTTACAAATTTAAATTTAAAATTGTAATCTTTTGATGGTTTTCGATAGTATACCAAGATACAATTTGTTTGTACTGAATCTTTTGCTCGCGTTAAATAAGACCCATAAAAATGTTGTTTTTTTTCACTACTAGTAATATGGCGTAGCATTTTGACACATAATAGAATGCTGTGAAATTCAATTTCTCTACTTTTGCTCACTGACAGGTAGCTAATTTTTCATTATTAACCACTGGTAAATAATGAACAAATTTATATTTTTTGATAATCCTGTGACAGTTTTAAAGAGAACGTTTTTATAGCACGATTTAATATAATGGAGAGATTCTATTTAATAGTATTTTACGCATAAAATAGTTGTTTAAATAAATTAATTTAATTTTAAAACTTTGGTGTATTTGAATATACGTTTTTCGCACCGTAATAAATGACAACTCTGTCAATATCAATTTCGCCTATAATACAACCACACAAAGTAAAAAAGAGAAAATTGTTAATAATTTCAGTATTTTAGATGAAACCAGTTCTTAAAAACAATGTTTTTGAATGCCAATGATGATTTAACAATTTTCAAACAACTGTGCTGCCAACAAAACAAAAAACTGTCATTTGTTTTATAATTTGAAATAAACAGGGATTTAAGTTAATATAGTCATTTTTCACAATTATAAGGGTTTATATCACTTGTAGCGAAAAAAAGTATATACGCCTCGGTAGAAAAGTCTTATAACCCTCGGGCCTTACATCCTTACATCTAACCTTAGCCCTCAGGCTATAATAGTAGAGTTTTCTACCTTGGTGTATAATATACTATTACACTTCACTTTTAAGTTTAGGCAAATCGAATTAAGTTTATACTAATAATACCACTCATATTAGCGGTTAAGAGAAAGGCTTAGTCCGATTATTTTTGCAGAAAAACATCGTTTCTAATTGATTTTAAGCAAATTACTTATTTGCTTTAATTTTGATAGTTTTTTAAAACTGCCACAAAAAATTTGACAATTGATAATTATGCGTAGTATAATCCAGTCATATAACGCTAGTGAATTGGTAAATACCCAGGGTAAGTTACTCAAACTTCCTGCGTATCAAATCGTGTTGTTTTATTGAGGAAAATAAATTGTCAAGCGAAAGCACATTAGTTGCTATGCAGAAAGTTTTCGTAAGTAAATAACCCTATTATTTTGCAATTAACTCGTGGTATAACTGTTGATGAAACTTGCATCTGTGCTTCATCAATTGCCCAAGTAGGCGTAACTAACACCACAAGGAATAATCTTTTCGGCCAAAAGACAATTTATTTTTCAACGTAGTCGCCTTTTAGGTCGGTACATTTAGTTCATTGTTTTTCCAACTTTTCGATCCTTTCCGAATAATACGATTTCTCCAACCCTTCAATATAGGCGTTTGTTGCATCTATGATCTCCTTATTAAAGCAGAATTTCTTTCCGCTGAGACTTTTCTTCAAGTTCGGCACAGGAAGTAGTCGCAGGGGGCTAAGTCTGGAGAATATGGTGGATGTGGAAGCAATTAGAAACGTAATTCATGGATTTTGGCCATGGCAACTACACACGTGTGTGCACCCGTGGATTGTCTTCATGGAAGACAACTTTTTCTTCGCCAAATGTGGTCTTTTTTTTTCAAAACGTCGTTGAAACGGTCCAATAAGTTGCAATAATATTCGCCGTTGATTGTTTTTCCATTATCAAGGTAATCGATGTGGATTATGCCGCGTGCAATCCAAAAACCTGTGGCCATGACCTTGTTGGCCGATAAAACCGCCTTAGCCTTCTTCGGCGCAGGTTGGCCAGTAGAAATCCACTGTTTAGACTGTTCCTTGCTCTCCGGTGTATAGTAATAGATTCATGTTTCGTCCACAGTTATAAAACGACGCCAAAACGCCATTTATTGCGATTGTACATTGCCAAACCTGCCTCTGAAATTGTCGATAACTTAAATTTCCCACTCTAGGCGAATTCTTTGATTAACATCCATTTTTATTTAAGGCGACTTCCATTAATGTTGAAGTGGTTATTTTTGGTTTGAAATAGCCACAAATAATGTATTTGACATTTTCTTATTTTCTCACAAAGCTTATAATTTTTTATTTACTCACAAATCTACTCAAGTTAATGAACTAATAAAAACAGTGGCCGTTTTAAAAAATGCAGCTCTGCGTTTTATCTTTTTATAACAAAAACAACGACGATATCCTTGTATAATGCTAACAGAAAAAGTCTTTATTCAACTGAACAATGAACAATGCTGTGATTATTTTACAATGCAACTGCAAAAATATACTTAAATCTTTTCCTTATCACATTAACATTTAATTTACTTCTCAGAATAAATTGTCCAAGATACTAATTAGGAGGATGCTTTTGCTGAGATATAACCCGGGGAGGTACAGAGATATAAAACTAATGTTGTATTTTGTATTTAAAGTCATACTTTACTTTTTATCGATGCAATAATGTAGTGTAACGCCCATTTACTGTATTTAATTCCTTAGGTACTAAATAAAGCCAAACGAATCTAGAAAAGTAAGAAACATAATTTTACATTTACATTTAAAATCTACTTCATTTTTATATTATTTTTATCAAGGGATTTGGAAATAATTATTGGCAATATTTTCCTTTTCTTAAGCATATTGATAGTAATTTAAAATTACGGCAATAAAATTTTCGTTTTTTGTTCCTAACAAATTCGGGCTCATTTCCAAAAGCATAAAAGAGAAATTCAAAATTAGTTTTATAGGCATGTTTAAGGTTCATTAAATTTAATTCGGTATATTAAAATAGCTTAACTTAATTAACTTTAATAAAATAGTCATAGTATGAAGAAGCAAAGTAATTAAATAATTTAAGATTAGGGTTAATTCCACCATACGGTTTTGTGTTGCAGGAACTAAATTAGAGCTAATATTCATTACGACACATTCTAGATGTGTCCTAACTTCCTTCTAAACTTAACGGCGAGGATTCTTAGCTGGTAATAGGATTAGTGTGCATATTTCAGTAGACTTGAATAAAGTCATTTATCGCACGGTTTATGTTAATTTGTTTCTAAATTTTGATTATAATTACTAACCTAGTTTCGGATTTTGCTGAAACTACTTTTAAGAAAGCGAATTGCTCGATTCAGCCGGCAACGAACAAAAGATTATTGGTTTTCATTGTCGGAATCCAATTTAATTTTAGGGGCTGCCATTAGAGATTGTGCCTTAAAAAAATTGTCATAAACTAGCATTTAAGTTTAATACGATGTGAGCGTGTACATAAATAAATATTTATTCTACGTATTTGTTATGTCAAGAAATGCAAGAATATTAAATGTTATTTTTAGCCTTAACATAGATATACATTGTAGTATATGACTTTTTTCAATTCCGTAAGTAATTAAGTAACCGTCAATAAATCTTTGAACATATTAAAATCAATTAATTATAACTAAGGAGTTTTATTATTGCACACGTTAATAAAATCACATTTCTATCTTCTAGGCGATTTATTGCTTTTTTATGATCAATTCATGTCTTTAATCTGCGCTTGGTGTTAAATTTATTATTGCCTTTGAAGCATATACGTAATAAGTTCTCTTGACAACATTAGGATTGAAAATGAAATATGTGCGGCTTTCATAAAAAAATTGGCAAATAGCTCCAACAGTTTCTATAAAAGATCTGCATACTTCAAAAGTCGTAACACTTCAAGGCTAGTAACGTTGTGGGCAATTGTCCCTTATCGCTTTCCTGTTGCCAAGACTTCTATGCCTATAAGAATTTACTAGTGTAGTTAGAAATTTTCTTATGAAATAAAAGCAAACGTGTTTATGCGGAAAACGACCATAAAATAAATTTGTAATTCAATAAGTGTTGGAAAGTAACCGCAGCGAAATTAGGGCACTGCGGGAAAGCCAAACTGTAGCTTTTAACAATTTCTGGGAGCTCACTACTCAAAAATTTAAAAAAATACAAGTAGGCAATTGTTAAAAATATATTCTGTTGAAAAATTCTAAAACATTCGAATTTTTTATTCTGGCGGTTTTTATGCGCATTCCATAATATATTGTGTGTCCCTACGGCTATTATACAATACTTTTTATGCTAATCTGATAATTTATTTAAAGTAGTAAACAGCCTTTAAAGTTACATTTAAAAAGAAAGTAGTTAGAAAAGCAATTGATGTACATCATCGGCCTTACTCTGCTTCACAAACCACAATATACAGGGTCGCTATTATGTATGGGACCAAAGCTCCCCTGGTCAAACGGTTTGAGATATGCGTTTCATATTTGGTATATGATAATTTGAGGTTATTTTGCATATTCTGAAGTACAGAAAGGTTTTTTTTTTGCATATAGTTTTTAAGCGCGGCCGCCATCTTGAATTTTTTTAAATAGCAACCTACGCTGTGTAATACATCAATAGAAAGCTTATTTTTTTCTCTTTTAGAAATATTCAACATGTATAGGGTTACATAAGAAAATAACGCAGAAAATTAAAATAACATTTGAGGCATGCTTATATCGTTTAGGACTATTTTTTTTAGGAAAATTCTTTTTTTAAACAACACTGTGGTTCTGAAAACAACCTTTCTTTTCATCGCACAGCAGTTCCGCAGCAGGAGATGGAGCGACCTACTTCGAACTGGCGTACTTGGTTAATTTGTCACCGCACATTTACTCAAATCTAGTAACCCTTGCATTAACAAAACGTCGTAAATAAACAAAACACAAACGGTAATTAAAATTAATAGGATAACAAACAACATTTCTTAAATAAAAATGAAAACAACAACATTATTAATTAACAGTAGTTAAGAGAGGAGATGTTCAAATTGCTGCCCATTTACTGCTTGGCAATAATGAATGCGCTTTTTAAAATTATCTAAAAAGTCGCGCAAAGAATTGCGAGAAATAGCAGCCATTTCAGCACGAATACGATTTTTCAATTCTTCTAAATTGTCAGGTCTATTTATAAATAAACGCAACTTTTTAAATAGCCCCACAAAAAAATTTAAAGGAGACAAATCTGGTGACCGAGCGGGACACTCCACGGTTCCTCTTCTCCCGATCCAACGCCGATGAAAAATGTCGCTTAAATAATTACGCACTGCAAGTCCATGGTAGTGAGGCGCGCCAGCTTGCTGAAACGAGATGTTTTCGTTGACTGCATTTAGGTTATCATAATTTGGAAAGAGTTCTATAATTTGAGGAACAATATTTTCCAGCAGCATTTGAAGATATGTTCCCGACCCTAGGTTGCCTTCAATGAAAAATGGTCCAATAATATTGTAACAAACGATACCAGCCCATACGTTAACTTTCTGGGGTCGCTGGGTGTGAACTTCTTCCATCCAATGGGTGTTGGTGTCAGACCAGCATCTACAGTTGTGCCTGTTTACAAATCCATTCAAACAAAAAGTAGCTTCATCTGAAAATACAACTGAATTGGCAAAACTGTCATTTTCAGAAATAACTTCCATTGCCCACTCACAAAACTCAAGCCTTCTCTTGAAATCGTCTTCTGCCAATTCCTGTACTTGTAAATGTACTTTGTAAGGGTAAAACTTATTTCTTTTTAAAATTGTTTGAATGGAACGTCTACTCATATTGTGGTTTAAGGCAAGATGCTGTACAGACGTTTGTGGTTGCTCAACCACATCCAGTACTACCTCAAGGGAATTCTCTTCATTTGTGGCAGATCTAGGTGTACCAGATTTAGGACGATCTTTTACGCTTCCACTTTCAGTAAATCTTACTAAAGTCCTACTTACTGTAGATCTGCTAATTGGATTCCAATCAGGATGTGCCGTATTAAATAAATGACGTACCTCGTCGTGCGTTCGTCTTCTGCCCCATAACCAATCATCATAAGAATCTCTATCCGTTCTCCTTCTGATAAACGAGCCATATTGCAGAATTCTAAAGATTATTTGCCAGACAACACAACTACAGGAAGAATTAACAATGTGTGATGTTTATTTTGTCACCCATTAAACTCTGACTACTTGTTTTTGCTTGTGTTTTGTTTATTTATGACGTCTCGTTAATGCAATAGTTACTAGATTTCACTAAATGTGCAGCGACGAATTAAGCATGCCTCAAATGTTTTTTTAATTTTTCTGCGTTATTTTCTTATGTAACACTATACATGTTTAATATTTCTGAAAAGAGAAAAAATAAGCTTTCTATTGATGTATCACACAGCCTAGGTTGCTATTTAAAAAATTCAAGATGGCGGCCGCGCTTAAAAACTATATGCAAAGAAATTTTTTTTACTTCAGAATATGCAAAATAACCTCAAATTAACATATACTAAATATGAAACGCATATCTCAAACCGTTTGACCAGGAGAGCTTTGGTCCCATACATAATAGCGACCCTGTATAATTAAGAGTACGCACCGAGCCTGGTTGCTAGGACCGCATGCTGTAGTGTTTTAGAAAGACAGCGCCGAGACAAGGAAACTACTAAAAATGTACTATTTCAAGGATGTACTGATTTTGTTTTTTCTTGATAACTAAAATTACAGATTTGTCAAGAAAGTTGTAATTACAACAACTTATTATATTTTTAACAATGAATAAAACATGTTTTGAGTGGGTCTGCAACGCTAGTCAAAAAGGCAGCAATAAAGTTATCTTTTTTTTAACCCCCTAAAAAATACTACCTTAAAAGCAATATGGAAAATAATTTTAAAGAGGAAAATGTCAAAAAAAACTTCAAAATTGGCATGCTGTTTGCAAAAAACAGTTTTGGTTTCTGATAACTATTCTACAACAATTCGCGTAAAAAATCTGCGTATTATACTATTTTTATACTGTTACCTAATAAGGAAAAAGATTAGTTAATACAATAACACAAATGTTAATTTACAAATTCACATTAACAACTCGGGGGTGTCTATCAATCCTAGAATACCTGGATTATGTACGGAATTAAAAATTCATTCTTCGACACCTTAACAATATTTGAATTTTTGTGGTATTCGTGGAATTTAGTACCTGTTTTATAAAATTTTTCATTTAACAGTGGTGTGCTGTTCACGAGCATCAAGATTATTTTAGAATTAGTGCTAAGGTATTGTTACTTAAGTGTATACTACTAGTTTAACGTCACGGAATGTACGGCTATATCGTGCAAATATAGAAACTTTTTTAAATGGGCTATTCAGCAAGAAATGAAAACATGGGCAAAATAGGTGGCTTGGACTTTCCTATATTTTTTACGTTTTAAATATTCTCGCGTCAAGAAGTGATTGAAATTTACATCTAGTAATCTCCAGTCGGTACATGCCGCCCGTTCCAGACTCAAGGCGTTGCGTTGGTAACGTACGATGAGATTGTGCGATGTAAGATAGTGCGATAAGATAAAGCTATAATGGCTATAATAGCTTTATTTGGGAAGTTATCAAAAATATGCAAAAAAAGAAAAATAGTTTTTTTTTATTAGAGCTAATTGATAGGCATAGTTAAAATCACGTAACTTGAAAACGCTTCAATTTTAAAATTTTGAAAAATTCCTGGAGGGCGTCATTGTAAAATATAGGAGATTAATAAAAAACTTATTTGTAGTTCATTGCAAGCTCCATCGGCTTAGAAAATTAAAAAAACAATGGTATATGGGCAGTTTTTGAGGAATAATCTTTTGTTCAAAACTTTGAGCCGCTAGTATATTTACAATTTTCATATTAAAAAAAAAATATTTTTACACCATTTGATTATACTTGTTAAAGGCTAATAAAGAATATAACAATTTCTTTTGATTTTTTTGTTTTTGAGTGATCTGGCAATATAGTTAAAAATTATAAAAAATCGAAACTTCTCCTGCAAAGTTTGAAGCCAAAATTCTGAAATTAAAAAAAAAGAAAATTGATGGTGGGGTGATATTGTGAGCGCCCCATATGTTTAAAGGAGTAATATTATGTCTGGTACTTTGTAAGCACAGACAATGTTTATCTGCTGAATTCCCAAAATTTATTTTTCACTTTGGATACTTATTTATTGAATTTTTTTTAAATTCTTGAAAATGTTAAACATTTTTAGAAATTTTTTAACATTGTTAACAGTTTTATGAAATTTTAAAAATTTTTGACAATATTGAACATTTTTGAAAAACTAGCAAGAAATTACAAATATTGAAATTAAAAAAAAATTGGCAATATTAAAAAATATTTGGTAAGTTGGAGATTTTAAGAATTTTAAAATTTTTTATTCTCTTGAACATTTTTGAAATTTTTGATTTTTTGGTGTTTCTAATTGCAAACAGTATTTAATTATTCGTTGAAATTTAAAACCAATAAAATAATTTGGAACAGTCGTATTATTATCTAAGGTTTCATTTGTCGAGCCCGAGTATAGTAGTGAAGTAGAGAACTTTTCTCTCACCCAGAATTTTCAATATTCAAATTTCATCAAAATCGCACCCATGCACAGACAAAATCTTAACTTTAAATCATTTTTTAATTTTGTTTAACTTTAACTTCACACGTGTTTATCATTAAAATCGAAAAATTTTATGAAATCAACACTTTTATATACTGAAAGACTGGAAGTATGCAAAAATAAAAATTATTACTTACATATTGTTTTCTACAAGAAAATTATTTAATTGGCTAACATATTAGAATGAGTATCTGTATACCTATAAAATACTTAATTACTTTAACAACATCTATTTATTTTAACCTTCTACGTATTTCGGCATGTTAACATGCCATTGTCAAAGGTTATATGAAAAAGTAAACAGTTAGTGTTGTTATAGCAATAGAACTTATCTTGGTAATCGTCTGCAGATGACTTGATTTCTTATTCCAAAATGTCCAGTAGAAGAGAATTTAAGAGATCAATTTGCTCATTCATTAACGGTACAGTTTTTAAATGTTTGTGAATTTCGAAAGCTTCTAGTATATCTAATTTACGTTTATCATCACAAAAGTGTAAACATTTTATGGTGTTTGTTCTAGTAAGTGTTTAGCATAATTGGATTTATGTGGGTGTTTGTATTTGTAACAACGTACGTGTTCTTTATACCTAATATCGAAATTTCTAATTGTCTGGCCTATATAAACCGAATTACAATGCGAACAATTTAATTTGTAAATGCCTGATTTTAGCAAATCGTCTGTTTTTGATTTTGCATTAAACAAAGTGTTTAAGATGTTCCTAGTTGTTTTAAAGCTTACTTTATATTTATTTGTTTTGTTTATAATTTTAGCAATTTTTCCTGATTTGTCACCAAAATATGGGATCGAAGCATATTTAATTGTATCGAACGAAGTTAGGGTATTCGGATACAGATACTCCTTAAATATGGACTTTAACGAAGTAAAGCTGGAACTTATAAATAACATATTAGACTTCAGAAATTTACTAGCATTTAAGATATAAATGAAAAAGTTAAAAGTAAATTATGTATAAGTTGGGTAAAAAAATTACTATATTTTCTAATAGTTGAATTAAAAAATTAATTTCAACGTACGTAAGAAACAGAATACTAGGTTTTGTAATATTTTCCACATGTCTCTTAAAATTAGGTCCACATTCTATTCACCTTTAAAATATTTATCCCAAAGCAAATTTTCAATAAAATATTCTAATAATAAATAAAAGAAAAAAAAAGTTCAGTAAATGAATTTATTTCATGCTAAGATGCTAATTCAAAGATCAGATTTCGAATAGGCACTTGAGTACATTTCGAAATAACTGATTACTGCAGGAGTTTTCTCAGAATTCAGAATAATGTTGAGTGTAGACAAGCCCAGTTTAAATTCAATATTGGTGAACCTTTTCCTCTGGCAGATTTTAACTTAGTTAGATAGGACAGTTTAGAATGCTAGGAACATCGGAAAAGGTTGAACTGCCAGATTAATATTGGTTTTGTATCAAAGATAACATCGGAATTTCAATAGAATTTCGTCGAGGAAGAATGTGTTGAGCAAACCTTGAAAATGTTCTGTGGCAAAACCAAAAAACAAGTAGTACGAATGCGGTTGGTGATGTATTTAATACGACTATACATATTATTGTTTAATACAATAAATGAATAAAATATGTTTTTAGAACTAATAAATACGCACCAAAAAGAGCTTGTTAAACATTTGCATATTTAAATTCGCACTTATTCACATAAATCAGAGATGTAAAGATACAAATAATATACATTCCGCTTCTATCGTCGAGTTTCATGGCACAATGTTATTAGCGGTTATTGGTGCCATTTAGTTAAAAAATAATAACTTTTACATTTAAAACTGAGCCAACATTTAAATAAATATTAATAAAAACAAGACTTTTTTATAATCTGAGAGTAACAATAATTCTTTGTAATGTCTCCGTAGCGACATACTTAAGGCAGCTGTCTTTCATGCAGAACACCCGGCTTCTATTCCTGGACAAACTTTTTCCACGATTCAAAAATAAAAAATCAAAAAAAATATAATAATAAGTTTGTCGTGCCCAGGATTATAACCAGAGTTTTCTGCACGAAAGACATGCTTAAGCCTTAAGCATGTCGCTACGGAGACATTACAAAGTATTATTCTAACTTTTAGATTAATATTTATTTTAATTCTTGCTTACTTTTAAATGTAAAAATTATTATGTTTTAACTAAACGGCACTAGTAACAATAATACAGTTTAAATTCGTAGCCAACGTATTCTGGGAACATAAAATTTGAAAAAATAGAATTTCCCATGCATTTTGCATAGAGTTCAACGTTCATGGAAAATCCTGTATAAACTCCCTTGACATAATAATAATTGAATTTAATTGAAAACAATCAATTAACTAAGCCGTCGTATAAAGGCCCGCGGCTGTGTTATAGTGATAAATCATTCCGAAATGCAAAATGTGGACGTGTTGTTATGGTGAGACAGTTACGAATTTACTATATAGATATGTAGAGGCTAAAGAAAGCCATAAGGAAATATCCACCAACAGGTACTAGTTCGCGTAAAAATAACAGATATATTAAAATCCAAACAATGTCACCGCAGACGCTCAAATAACCAGCCATACACTAACCTTGGAGGCCTGTAATATGTTGACGGCAACGCAGCATGAGATTCATTTCCTTCTCGCATTTCCGTTCTGTTGGTTCACAAGTTACTCTTGCCGGCCGCCGCTCAATAAGTTTCACTTCAAAAACTTATAGTCTAAGCTTTTACTTTACATACACTGTGCTTTAAAATTTTGTTAGAAAAAACTAAACGAAGCTTTCAGACTAAAAGTATTTGTATTTTTTATGCCTCCAACAGAGTTATTATAATAATTTGTATGGCATCGCCAATATTACTGTGTACAACATTTGTGAATTTTGTGTACAATTTTGCACTAATAATCTTTCTAAAACTTGTTGTAAATATCTAGTGATACAATTTTTTTTTCAATATTTTTTAAAGCGACTGTTTCGGACTATTGTAACTGTACTTATACAGAGCCTTCGTTAATTACTGATACCCACGTGGCCTTTGGTCCGCAGTGACTTAGGGAGCTTTAAATGTAGATGAAGTCAGTTCAGAATTGGTACTCGTGCTAACTAAAAATTCCTTGTAAGTGTCACTGTCAACACTCAAAGTGAGGTTATGTATGTAAACAAGCAAGTCTTGATAAGTTAACAAACGGCTTGGGAATTTTTCGATAAAAAGCTTACCAACAGAGTAAGTTGGGTTGCCTATATTTTGTGGCACGTTGGTATCAGTAACTAATGAAGACTCTGTATTAAAAGCTTATGTAAATAAGCCAACGCCACTGTGGAAAACCACATACTTTTTTAAAAAATCACAATTTTTATATTTGCTTACTCTATTTAGGCCTCGATTTTTACTACTAAGGTCGGCTAAAAGTGTTTTTGCACTTCCGAGAGTAAAAGTACTAATTTGATTCCTTTTTTGGAGGACTAAAGTATCACGTTTAACGCCGGAGAGATTAAATATTTTCAAAAGTCCCAAGGGATTAAATGTATATAAATTGCTTACTCACCGAGTACGTTTTGTCATCATCAGAAACTGTGATTTCAATTTTGACTTTTTGAAAAACTGGATCACCACGTTGACAGCATATTTTAAAATTTTAACTATTTTGATTTCAAATTATTTGATAGGCAAAAATAGCGTATATACCACAGGGCTGGGGTGCTTCATTTAATCCTTCGTGTGGTTATTGCCTGAGCGTAGCGTAGCGTAGTGTAGCGTAGCTTTCACACTCGGGATTAAATGAAACATTTTAGTCCCTTGGTATATAATACTATTATTACCTATCGGTTCACTATTAAAAATATGAATAGATGTAAATGTAACCCTGGCCTATTTTAGCCTTGTACTGCTTTGAGATTTAAGAGCAGGCCGCCGTGGCACCTTTTTGTTTTTGACACTAGAGGCGCCAGGCATTCTAAATTTGAATTTAATTACTGATGGTTCTATTAAACATAAACAGGTAGTGTCACATGCGTTCTGTTGACGTGCATATATTTTTCTTTACAAGACTGTCCTAGCAGAATTATTGATTTCTCGCATAAAATCAATTCTCAGCATTACTTGCTCGTGGGTTTGTGTGCAACTTATCTCTTATTTATGTGCGAAATTTGCTAAAAGTTTTAAATTAACGCGCCAAATGCCTACGCCGTAGCGCCATCCGTGCTGATTACTATGAACTTTTGTTCAAAAACATGGCTGACGTTACTCGCATCCAATTTTTAAATTTACTCAGCTGGCACATAGTTTAAATAATTGACAAAAATTTTAAATTGGTGTACCTATTATAACAGTATCTAGATGATCAGCGTAAATACAAATGAAGAATAGTGTTAAATTTATAGTTTTATGTTTGCTAAGAAAGGTAAGTTTTTTACCTTATTTGCATGTTTCACAAGAAAACAATTATCTGAGCATCTAAGAAACTTTATTAAGTAACAGCTATTAACTTGTTTCGTTTCGTTTTCTTTTTAATTAAGTCGCTGAGTACATATAAAAATGCCCATATGATGTCTATACTAGCGCCATCTGTGTCGTGTGCCTCGGCGCGGCGCGGTCTTTACATAAACTTTATTTCATAAAATTCCCATAGAATGGCAGTTGTCGGTTGATGGAAATATTGACATTCTTGAAACAGTTAAGACGTATTTCCCAGGAGCAAAATGTATTAGATGATAATGTAAGGTAGCTAACTTCTTATACATACATTACGGCTGGTGGTATTTAACTCGGAATTTTCAAAATATTTTTATATTAAACAGACGTGTTGCTCGTTAGGTTTGGATAGACTCCCTACACAGAATACTTCAGCTTTTACCAGGAAATTTAATTTTAATGGACTATTTTATTTTATTTAAATCAAATTATTTCCAACTGCCGTTTCGTTAGCATGAAATAGTTGGAACTTTAAACAATAATAAGATTAGCCCGTCTGTCAAGTTCGTATAATTCAATATTTAGCTCATAGAACGCTCTTATTATTTTATTAAACTCAGTTCTTGTTAAACCTGCCTTTTGTAACAGATAACTCGATTCTGACAAATAGTGTTGAGCAAGAAAGGTAAAATTTCTATTTGCCAATTTTACCCACTCCTTTGTAAACTTGGTCACGTTCGACTCTAGCAATAGCCACTCCAGGAAATGCAATACTTTAGAGAGGTACTTACTTACTGTGGGATTAAGGTGAAGAATAAAATTTAATATTTCACATGAAAGGTGAAATATAATGGAGAAATATAAATGAAAATTTTTTTACAGGAGCTCTTTCAGAATTCATTTTTGTTGTAAATTCCTCCAAAAACATTTTCAAGATAAGTTTTGCTTGTGTAAGTGTAAAAATTAACACACTTAACTGAAACTTTCTGGACGAGTTTAAGCAAGCTAAGATTTATGTTCTGACATCAGTTGATGTAGTGTTCGGTTTTGCAGACATAGTGGGTCTAATCCAAAGAACGTATTTCTAATACAAAGCATTAGTCATTTTCAAAATTTAGCTATCCCCTATTAAATTGAATGTCGGAGCTTGGTTTCGAATACATCAATCTCACTTTGGGTTTCACAAGCAAAATTTCACACTTTAAACTTATTTATAGAAGCTTATTTATGTGCAACAACGTAGCTTTAGCATAAATTATGCAACTTATGGAAAATTAATTCAGCATAATTTATAGCGTCTGGGCGTGTCAGAAACAATAGCAATTCTTTTAAAATTTAATGTGAAAATTATGTTGAAGTAAATGATTTTTTATTACCTGTAACATTATCTTGATCCGCATAATTTTTTTACATAAACATTTTTTTTTCATATAAAATTTTCAATTCTGGCTGTGAAAGCATTTCAAAGGCTAAACTTTGCCTTTCTGTTTCGCTAAATTTTTAATGCACGTACAGTGTACACACAGGGAGCACTGAACCGTTTCCGATTAAATTTTCATTGTAAAGTAGTTTTGTTGGACATTTGTTACGTTTCTGTATATTCGCCATACCCAACATATTCATGGAAAACCACATCCCTTACAAATCGGAACTAGTAAAGCTGGTTAGTTTTCTACGTACAACCTTTCAGTTACTATTTTTACATGCTCAAAATACCTACGAGGTGTGATCATGAAATATCGAGACGTGTAGCGTAGTGCTTCTACCAATGACTATCGGTATCTTTTTCGGGATGTGACTAATCATTTAAAAGTTAAGTTAGATAAACTTATTTTTCGCCATCCAGTCACTTTTTTATAGCTCGTAATTAAGTGTACGCTATTGTAATAGGTTTTGCAGGATAAAAATAATAAAAGCACGATAAAAAATCAATATTTTGAATTGATTGTGTAGTAGTGACGTAGTGAAACATTATTAATAAATATTTAACTATTAAAATATTAATAGTACAATAATAAAATAAAACACTTGGTATAATTTGAATTGTGCAACAAATACCAAGTGTTTTATTTTATTATTATTTTATTAATTTTTTTGTAATTTCATATTTATTAATAAAAAAATTAATAAATGCACGATAAGTTTTTTTATGACTGCTCGATATTTTAATAATTATAGTCCGGATTTCTGGTCTAGTATTTAGTCAGTATATAAATTATGAGGCAATCAGTTAATAATAAATGGTAAACGAACTATCTAAGAGCTTAGAATGGTAACACCTCCGTATTTTTGACCTTCGTAGTTAAGTTGTTCTTTATTTGGTCAACTGGAGTGATACTTGTGTAATAGTAAAATAAAATAAATCAGGGTTCATAAGCATAGGATATGAATGGTCATGAGTTTTAAAAGGATTTCACGAAACAATTTTTTGAAACTGCAAAAATATTTTTTTAATTAAAATGTAAAATAGCAACCACGAAAATAGAACGTGTAAATTTATTAATACAACGACAAAGTTCTACGAAAGAAAACTTTGAACTATAAGGGACAGAAAACCACCGTTGAATTAAAAACTTAAGAATGGCAGGATACAACAACAACTTTTCCTAAATTCTTATTCCATTCTTATCCGTATAATTTAATGGATTTGAGTACGTCCATGGTTTTTACTTACTTATTGAGCCTTGAAGAATTTGTTTGCTCTTCTGCGACTAAAAGTGCCGTCTTTGTTAAAAATTTTTGCATTATGAAAAATAGAAAAATAATAAATGCTCAACAATTAAAAAATTGTGTCGTATAAAAATAATAAATTCACGATAAAAAACATTCAATGCACGATAATCGATGAATAGATTTTACGTGCGTCATTGCAAATTCTCAAACACGAAACCTTATACTGCTAGGTAGCAATAAACAGTAGCTGGCACACGCATTGCATTTGACACATTTTTTTAAATAAAAATAAACGGCAAGTGATGCATAAATCACTTACCCACCCATGTTCAGCGATCAAAGAGTAGTATCAACACTCATCGCTTTATCTGATACATACCTAGGCATTCCTGTGAATGCCCTAAATAAACGGAAATCAAATAACATTTCGCAACAGAGCCTACTGACCACTATACTATCATGGTACATGTCAAATAAGCGCAGTTGTTTGCCAGCAATGAAAGAGAGTTTTATAGAAACTACTTAATGAATGGAAGGAATAACTAAAATCCAAGGGATTGGAAATAAACGGACATATAAGAACAAAGTCATGAACATAACCAAAAGACAAGGAGACCAATGCGAAGACTTAAGAATAACACTAAACGGATTAACACTAGAACAAATCAAAACTTATTAATGTTTGGGAACAACCATCTCCAGAGACGGGAAGATAGACAAAGAAATACCCAACATAGTAAGCAAAAGAATCAAACTGTATTATCAAATAAATCATACTACTAGGGAAAAGAAATATCAGCAAAAAGGCAAAAATGCGTCTTTACAAAACAGTCTATATCTCAACGCTTACATATGGAGTAGAAAGCTAGACCGTGGATGAAAACACAAATTAAAAATAACAGCAACGGAAATGAGATATTTCAGGAATACACCTGGGAAAAGAAGACGAGTCATAATCAGGAATCAGGTAATAAGAGAAAAACAAGATCAAGAACAAAATAGGAAATACCCAACTGAAATGGGTGGGACAAGTGCAACAAATGACAAACAATCGACTACCGAAACAAACATATGAGGCGAGAACAGAGGGCAGGACAACGAGTGAAAAACCAGGGAAAACCTGGGCTGATAACCTAACCGAAATAGTGTCAAAACAGGGGAAAACAGCAAAAAAAGTGAAAGGGATGCAAAGGAATAGAAACAACTATAGAAGATGGAGAGCGACCGTAGCTCGGTGGTAAGCGCACGGGTTACCAATGCAGCGAATCTGGGTTCGACTCCCGGCGCGGTCGTTCTTTCTCGCAAGGCAACGGGAAACCAGCGACGTGGATTTTTCCGCAGGAAAACCTCTCTGGAGAAGAAGTGCATGCACTTCCTGTGGTTCGGAGCCACGTTAAACCGTAGGCTTCCTATGTCTGTCTGTGCAAAATATCTATCTCCGCGCACCAAACAGACATAGGGGAGAGGTCGCCAACGCCCTACATAGCGTATGGCATTAGAAGGAGATAGAAGATGTATTGAGCCCCCAAACCCCGACGCTGTGATGACACAAAAGTGAAATGATAAAGAAGAAGATTTTTATCATCAGGGATGAGAGCCATTAGTAAAACAACTAAATCAGCATCTTTTAACTATGAACATATTCAATTTTGAAGAAATGTGCTTATTTGTTGTATTACAATGAATTAGGCAATTAAGCTTGGGCTTAATTAATGAGGTCCTACAAAAATAGCCAAAATCTTTTCCCCATTTGCTAAATTAAGTTAGCGTTATTTTAAAAGCTTTGTCTGCAATATTACAGAGTTTCGTATTCAATTTTATTTATAGACGATTTCCCGATCAACTGCTCTATCTAAAACAAAACCAAGAACCGTTTTGGTAGCGATTTGTATGCTTTCAAAATTTGCATATAACTAGTTTGTACGTACAACTGGCCATTCAAAAGTTAAATGCAAAAATCTGTAAACGGTGACCATTTTTCACATATGGCAATTACTGAAGCCGTACTGTATTCGATGCGATAGGGTTTTAAACGTCTGTCCAAAACTTCAGCAGTAAGAGAATTAATTCTGTTTAAAAGTCTAATTTTCCTGGACTAAACACTGCCCCCAAGTTCTAGCATAGAATAGAAAATTATCCAATCATTCTCTGGGGTCCTCTAGTTACGCCCATGGAAAGAAGACTCATTTGGGCCACGTAGAATTCCATCTTTAACGAAAAAAAAGCAGATTTGTAAAAATTTATTTATTTAATAAAAGCAAAACACAGTAGATTGCCAATATACAAAAAAAAATTAATTTAATTTTTTTTTGTTGCTTCTTATACAAAATTCTTGACATACTTTCCAGGTTCATCAAATTTGTTAGGCTTAGAAACAGCTACCAACTTTTAACGTTGAATACTATTTTAATTTTTTAATTTCCAAGCCGGGAATACTGCAACTATTATACCTATTATTTTTGTTTTGCAAAAATAAGCAGAATGGAGGTTGAGTTAACTTTAATTATTCATTAAATAAATAACTTACATTAATTAGTTGCTTAAATTCTCTGTCTTACAACGTGATCATATAAAATTATGTGCTCGTACATGTCGCTGTAAATCCGAACGCGTGTGCTGTTACTGCCTGGGGGAAAAGCAGGATCAACGCAGACAATTTTCCTGTCAAATCTGTTTTGAAACAACAATCCTTTTACCGGATCAACCAGAACCTGTTGGAGGTGATTAAAATAAAAACATTAATTAGTAGGTGTTGAAAAATAGGTTAAAAGTTACTTTCGCATTGTATACAAATAGCAAGAATTTTAAATAATCTTTTTATACGTTACTTCTAGCCGCAATTAAAAAACTCCTGTTTTTAAAACATACTTTAAAAATAGCATGTTTATTGAAGAAAGTTGTTTTTTAAGCTAAAATGTACACAACATTCCTTTTACCAGATCAACCAGGAGCTTTTGCGGGTGATTAAAATAAATACATTAATTAGTAGGAGGGAAAAGGGGGGTTAAAAGTTACTTTTCCACTGCATAATAACTGCAAATATTTAAATTAAACCTTAATCGTTGCTTTCAGTTGACCCTATAAAAAAAAATAGCACATTTTCAAAATAGCGCAACCAACAAACTTTACCTACTTTAATTTAACTCTACTTATTTTGTTCACTATAATCAGATCATTGTGTCAACATTTTGCAGTTACCCCGACAATTTCGGCAAGGTTAATGGAAAATTGTGGATTTTCAATTTGTGTAACTTGAAATAACTGAAGTAAAATGGAATTCCTTAAGGTTATGAACCAACGCCACTTCCTTCCCCGCTCTACTGTGCTTCGAATATTAAGGAAACCAAATATTTTACTTCTCTCTTTGTTGACATAGTGCAGTCTTCTTAATTAAAAACTTTCTTTCAATTTTATAATAACTAAAAATTGTGGGCGATGATGAGATCGTTGTTATACTCTTGTGAAGTTGACACAACTTCGTCGTTTATTTTGAGAAATGTTTGTTATTATTCAATCTTTTAATTTTCAATTTTACTTAGTAATTGGTAATTCTGCGTTAACGTCATTTTCAGTATTTTTTATTTCATTTGAAAGTAGAAAATTGTGTAAATTTACTTTGCTTTTACCATAGAGATTTCTATTTATTCTGCATTTGAAAAGTAAGACTGCACATGTAGAAAAAAACCTTTCATTTTTTATTTACAGCATTAAAACGTCTTCAATAAAACATGTTATATTAGACGATAATTTTGTAATATATACCGGGTGGTAGTGAAACATGATGCACCCCCTTTTTCTTTATTAATTAGGAGAAACAAAAGAAATTTTGGTATGTTTCACAAGCCATAAAAACACATTATACCATCTAAAAGTTCAATTATATTCACTTCCAGTTTCGCCGGAAATGACATCAACTTTTTTATTTTTAATAGAACATCCTATATATTTTTGTATATTAGGAATAAGATAAACTTCTGAGTCTGCCTATGTCAATTAAATAAAGTTTTAACATTCTCAAAATATTGTTTTTAAATTTTTGATTACTATTAAATGTGTTTTAACCCACCCAAATCGATTCTAATCAAGTTACATACGCTCAGAAAAATGAAATTTACAACCTAGAAAACATACCAGTTGAAATATAATTTTTTTAAATTGTCCAAAAAGTTTTTGTTTTCAAAATAACTATTTTTTCAAATGGAACGGTGGTGGCGCACACGCCGCGCCGTCTTAAATACAGAATGTTTCGAGGATCTCACAAATACTCATAACTTGTGTTTTTCTTTGGAATCCTAGCCTTTATTTAATATTTTAGTATTATTTTCGAGCAGAAAATTATTTAAGACCTTTTTAAATCTAGAATCTTATTAGAATCAATTTGGGTGGTTAAGGCACTCTTACTAGTAAACAAATATTACAAAAATAGTATATTATGCAACGAATCTATAATGATAGCTATTAATACACGAATGAGATTATTTGTGTGTTAATAGCCATTACATGTACATGGTTCGGCAAAAGTAGGGAACAATGCAAATATCTCTAATACGACAACCGCGATTTTGACAAAATTTTTACATGAAGGTTTCGATATACGGCGGATACAATGAAAGTATTGACAGTTCAAAAGAACTTTCGGTTTAGCCGGAAATGATATCAACTTTTTTATTTTAAATGGAACACCCTGTATATTTTTGAATATATATAGATAGAACTCTTTTTTGCGAGTTCAGTGATATAACTGTTTAGGCTTCCCACATTCTTTTGTTTTCAGGAGCTGCTACATAACAATTACGAAACATTACTGTTCAATATCTCTAAAATTATTGAAAATAAAGGCATAATACTTTATATCATTAAACTCGCCAAAAAGAGGTCTATCGATATATCAAAAAATATACAGAGTATTCTATTTAAAATAAAAAATTTGATATCATTTCCGGCTAAATTGAAAGTTTTTTAAACCTCCAATACTTTCGTTGTATCCGCCGTATATCGGAACCTTCATGTAGAAAATTTTGTCAAAATTGCGGCTGCTGTATTAAAGATATTTGCATTGTTCCGTACTTTTGCCCAACCCTGTTCAAGAGTTGCATACACTATTTTTTTCTACGACTACTTTATTTAAAAAAATATACATTAAAAAAAATTATATGAACGATATACTTTAAAAAAATCAAACTGTTTTGCGATTTTAATTGAGAAATGTCAACAACTCTTGTAACCATGGTTACCAAAATCAATGCTTTGCTGCTATTAGTCAGTTTGGGTCATTTCATAATGGAAATCTATATTGAAAAGGGTATCATTATAGTATAGGCAGCGCACACTTGATAACTAAATTAAAACGTGGGAGTAGAAAAAGAATACTTTTGGAATATCTAAATTTCACGTATATGGCCTACTTACACAGAATTTCGTCCTCATTCCGAATATTCAAAAATATAGAAGGTGCTCCATTAAAAATAAGAAAGTTGATATTGTTTCCGGTAAAACGAGAAGTGACGGTAGTTGAGTTTTTAGCGCATATAATGCGTCTTTATGGTTTATGAAACATACCAAAATTTAATTTGTTTATTTTAATAAGTAAAGAAAAAAGCAGCTGCGCCATATTTCATTCACACCTGGTATTTCATATATTTCTTTTCTGAAAAATTTAAAGCCCTTGCTTAAAAATGCAACTAAAAATCCATGACCGAATGCTTTGAGGATTAGATAAAATCAAAATAATTGAGTGTACAACCCTTTATTTCTCAAATAAGGAAAATGCTAAAGTAAGGCAAAAAACGTCTGTACAGATATCTTTGTAATGTTTTTGTTTTATGTAATAATTATTAAATTAGTATGTTTTGGAAAATTCTTAGAACATTTTCTTTAGTTACATAATAAATAATTTCAGAAGTTGAATGTATTTTTCAAGTTATGTAATTCGTTGCATTAAATTCGAACTATGTTCTAAGAACTATTTCTTATCACATAGAACCCAAATATACAGGGTGAATAAAAAGGAACATCGATTCTAAAGCCTTAAATAATAACTTTACGAAAAAAAGTTTCTAACAAAAGTTTCCTATCAAGTTTTTTGCCACAATTTGGGGTTTTTCATTTATTTTTTTTTCTATTGTCATATGTTTTAGCTATGAAGTCATCGACATTTTTTAATGGCAACCTATACTTTTTATGTCACGACCAGTTAGTGCTTTTTATTCTCTATACAGCCATGTAAAAATATCATAAGTTGCATAATAAAAATTTCAAGAAAAATCACGATAAGCATTTATTTTTGTCACTGGCAACATTTTTCATCAGGTACACTTATTGCAAGATAACAAACGACAATAGTAGGCAATTGTTTGAAAATGTTTAAAATTGAACAAATGCAAATCTGTAAAGTCAATTCGGTGACAGTTAGCATTAATAAGTGATTAAAATTTAGTCTGTGTCCTGTGTTAAATACGAATTTCTCATCATGGTACGTTTAACAGAAACTGAACGTATCGAAATTTTGATGATGATCGGGTACGGTGATAATAAGAGAACTCACGACGATGTGTGCGCTTTATTTAATACTGTACATCCAAATCGTGAACCTGTTACGCGTTCCACTGTAACCAAAATTAATAGAAAATTTAGAGAAACGGGCCACGTCAAAGATTTGGATAAAATTGGCCGTCCAAAAATAGCAACAGACGATAAAATGTTGGACATTGTGCTTACAGTTTCCAAAAATCCTCATACTTCAACTCGACAATTAGCCCTAGATAATAATACTAGTCACTGTACTGAACTGAACTGAATATTTTACATACAGAAAAATTTCATCTTTATAAGGTTAAACTTGTTCAAGAATTATCAGAAGATGATTTTGATAGGAGAATTCAGTTTTGTGAAGAAATGATGGACAGGTGCAATAACGACCCACAGTTTGTAAATTCTATTATCTTCTCCGACGAAGCCACATTTTCTTTAAATGGAGCTGTAAATCGGCACAATTCCCTTTATTGGTCGCGACATAACCCACATTGGAAGGAAGAATTACACACAAAGTATCTACAAGAAGTAAACGTGTGGGCGGGAATTATAGGAGACAGAATTCTTGGTCTTTTTTTCTTTGATGGCACATTAAATGCTGATCGGTATTTGGATTTTTTGAAGTTGGAACTTGTTCCCGCGTTAACTGTTTTATTTCCAAATGCAGAAAATCCGGACACGCCGAACGATAGAGTTTGGTTGCAACAAGATGGTGCTCCACCTCATTATGGCATTCATGTTCGTCAATATTTAGATGGAATTTTTACAAATAGGTGGATAGGAAGATGAGGACATATTGAGCAGCCAGCGCGATATCCGGATCTAAATCCGCTTGACTTCTTTTTATGGGGCCATCTTAAAAGTACAGTGTATACAAACAGACCAGACAATTTGGAAAATCTAAAAATTCGTATCCGCGAGCATATACGAGCAATATCACCTGCTACAGTTCAAAATGCAGTTCGAGGATTTTCTTATCGTAGTGCCCACTGTCAGGCAGTGAATGGCGAACAGTTTGAACATTTCCTTTCTTAAATTGATATGTTAAATTTGATTTGAAACTAGCTTACTAATTTGTGGACCTGCTAATGTCGTTTGTTTATCTTGCAATAATTGTACCTGATGAAAAATGTTGCCAGTGACAAAAATAAATGTTTATCATGAATTTTCTTGAAATTTTTATTATGCAGCTGTCGATATTTTTACATGGCTGTATAGAGAATAAAAAGCACTAACTGGCCATGCCATAAAAAGTATAGGTTGCCATTTTAAAAAAATGTCGATAACGTCATAGCTAAAACATATGACAATTAAAAAAAAATGAAAAACGCCAAATTGTGGCAAAAAACTTCATAGGAAACTTTTGTTAGAGACTTTTTTTCGTAAAGTTATTATTTAAGGCTGTAGCATCGATGTTCCTTACTTTTTATTCACCCTGTATAAAAATACATAACAGTTTTCGTGTAATAATTAAAGTGAACAGAAATTCCTAAATATTTTACTGTGCTAGAGTACAAATATTTTGATAGTGGGTAATGCAACAATAATCCTTTTATAGAACGAATAATAGTGGAATATACTCACAAAGGGAATATAAAATATTTTTTATATTTTCTTACAAACCTTTCTTAGAGGCTGTAAGTAGTTTTTCTACCAGACATATTTTAACAGAGCATTTGAATCGTGTAGAACATAAATCAAATAAGTTTGTTTTTGTTTTCTTTGAAAACAGATTCCACGCTTCTCTTTTCAATATATTGTGTTTAGTCAAGGGAAATAAAATTTGGAACAGAATATTACATACAGTAACTAGCTTTAACCCCTAAAATATGTCTTTCATTTCATTTCATTTTTTTTAAATAATAGAGGAAACAATTGTATGAATATATTTTATTTAAAACATGAACAGGTTTGTTTAGTAGCATACATACACTCTTTAACACTGTTTTTTTTAAATATTTGTTATTGTTTTTGATAAGTAAATTGGCATTACGTCCTTGGAATAAACAACTTTGGTGAAATTTTGAGTGACAGGTTAAAAATTCATGAATGTATGTTGTTCATATTTTGTAGAAAAGAAAAAAATATTTATATTTCCATTTAAGCAAAAAAATCGATGACATACTGCTCAGTTACAGAACATTTTGGATTGCGGCATAAAGTAGCTCATTCAGCAGCCAACAAACATTTTTTAAGAAAACACATTGATGTTTGCAATCGTTTGGGATTTCGTAGGAAGAGTGACACGTTTGAAAAGTTGTAAAATAATTTTTTTGTTTTGTTTGCATAGCATACATACGTTAATCTGCAAATAAAAAAATTAATCAAAAAGGTCACGAAAACGGGCGAAACAGGTCGCTGGTACTTTTAACGTTTACAGAGTAAATAAAATTTTTTTACGAAACTTAAAGCTCGAAAAAAAATTAAAAAACAATAACGCCCCATAATATCGTCGATTTGAACTTACGACAGCCTGCATACGACATCGTATACCGTCTAAAGTATATCGCTGTAACTTCGTCTAGCAGCATAGGATAGCAGCACGGCAACCGACAGCGTCTTACATTTGATTAGAAGCGCTTCGGACTTCGGAGCAAAACCGTGGTAAAAACTTTATTTGGGAAGTTATCAAAAATAAGCAAAGAATAATAGTTATTTATTGTACAAGATGATAAAATTGCAATTTATCTTCGAGAGCGATTTTAGCGTCGAGGCGTCAGCCGAGACGCTAATAAGCATCGAGAGGATAATGAAATTTTATCGTCGTGTGGAATACAACATTTTTTTCTATAGCAATTGTTAAAGAAGACCAAAAAATGAAGAAAAATCAATGATAAATTTAATTTAAAAGTGTCAGGAAAAAAACAATTTCACGAAAAAATGAGTAGGTGGCTAATTTTAGTTAATAATAGCACGTTTTAACAGTTGATATAGAAAAAAAAATGAAATACTTTATCTATCCTTGCTGTTAAAGTACTACTTTATCTACCCTTGATGGTAAAGTGCTACTTTTCCCTCTAATTTTAGTTAATAATAGCACGTTTTAACAGTTGCTATAGAAAAAAAATTATTTTTTTATTAGAACTAACTGATAGGCGTACTTAAAATCACGTAACTGCCAGAAAACACGTTGTTAACACTAAAAAGCATCGTTTTTTCTTACTTTTTAAAATAACTGAAAATTCTTGGTGTCCTAATAAAGTACTTTAAATTGTCTATCAAACTGATAAAAGTTTATAACGATTGTCGTTTGCGTTTTTGAATAAATTATTATACAATTTCATAATTTCAAAAATTCCTGGAGGGCGTACGAGTAAAATTTGACAGATAAGTAAAAAACAAATTTGTAATTCATTTCAAGGTCTATCGGTTCAGAAAGTTAAAAAAAATGGTGTTGGCAGTTTTTGCGGAATTTTTTTTGAAAACGTCCAAAATTTTGGGCCACTAGTATATTTACAATTTTCATATTTCCAAAAATATTTTACCTCAGTTGATGATCCATACATATATAAAAGCACAAAGGGTTTTTTTCTCCCCTTCCTCCAGCGGCTACCGCTTCACCAATTTGGACCATTTTTTTTTAAATGGAAGGTATTTATCCACAGATGGAACATGAAACATTTTTATATTTTTATTCTACGTCGTTTTTTAATAATTATTATTTTAATTTATAATATATATGACGGTCGGGTAGACGCGCGTCACTTGGGGCGCCTCTACAATAACGTCGCGTGTCATTATTGGAACTAATGCATCACGTGACTTGACATTTCGCCGGTTCTATCAACGCTGTCTGTCAGTGCATTGTGTGCTGGGGTAACACTAGTACTTATTAAGGGCTATCAAATAATATAATATATTGTATGGATTAGATATTTTGTTTGTCAAATTGTGATCAGACATTAAAGTTGAATTCGTAGCGGTCTTAATTTTAAAGATACAGCATTCGAAAAAAAAACATTTAATTTGTATTTAGATATACTACACTATATATGTGTTTAAAATTTCAAAAAGTGTTTAAAAACAATTTATACCAAAAAACAAGTCTAATTTTCGTTTCCGGTTCCGGTTTCGATTAACGACCTTACGAAGAACTACCTGCAACTAAAACACTTCCAAACACCAAATCTTATAAAAGTCGATCAAGGGGTTCTGGAGATATAGGGAAACGAAACCCACAGACCGACATTTTTTACAAACCACTTTTTTTGCGTTTAGTGGACCCCAAAACGCGTATTTCCGTTAAAATCTGCAATTTGAAAATTTGCATGTCATAACTTTCCTTATTTTAGTAGAAGTATGGGAACGTAAAAATCATAGATATTCTAATATTTGGTATACAAAACTCTATATCGTATGAAACAGAATTTAATTCTATACTTGATGGTGTTAAAATATACCGGGTGTTCCGTTTAAAAAACAAAAGTTATTGACATTTAAAGTTTTGCAAAATGGACATTACATTATGAACACCCTATGTAATAATATGCTGTTTTTAACATACCGCTAAAAACTTTATAATGTGTTAATATGGCACAAAATACTGATGGGCGATTGTTTTTAGTATCTAAAATATTCATTATGAAATATTGGTCAATGTAAAATTTTTTTTAAATGCAAACAAGCAGAAGCTACTAATTTTATAATTATAGTACTTTCATACTTTTATATTTAGAACTAAATGTAAAATTTAAAAATGCAATAATGTACAGGGTCTTTGATTTTAATTTGCTATAATAAAATCGTTTGAAAACAATCTCGCACTAATACCCCACCGTAATACAAGGCGTTCTAGCTTTATTGTTGGCAACGTTGGGGGTACGCTCCGCAACGAAAATTAATAGATCTGTATTGTTTTGTATTCCCCAATTTAAATTTTTAATGAGCGCAACGGTTTCCAAAAGGTGATCCCTAAAAACACAACACCAAACAGCAACTATTACACTAAACACAATTAAGGAAGAAATAATTTGATAGACTACACATCGACAAATAAATAAAACTCATCATAGCACACTTAGCAACTTCTTTCAAATTAAAACTTGCAGGCCACACGATTTCTTACAAAAGTTGAAATATCTTGTCCGAAAAAAACACAAGAATAACTTTTTTTAGAGAACCAAAATTTTGCATCTCAAGTTATAATAGTTATTTATGTATTAAGGGTTTAAAGAGGCTTTTATGGCGTAAGACGTAATTTCGAGCCCGAGGCGGCAGCCGAGGGCTACGAATACGTCGTTACGCCCGTGGTACACACACAACTTTATGCACGGATGAAGATTCTTTAATTTAAAAATATTTCTAAAATAAATTGAAAATATTTATAAAATAAATTGAATTTTCGACCCACATCTAGCGTTGCTTTGATTAAATTTGAGATTTGAAACGTAACTATGGTAGCGGGTAAACAACGGTAGCCATATTGCCTAAAATCTCAGTTTCATTTTTTTCTATTAGCTATGATATCGTTGTTTGTCGTTTCATTATAGCCCATAAGCAATAAAGAGGTCCATGGGCTATAAAAAGACGTTTATAACAATGAAATTCGTGTATATTTGTCAATTTATCATACATCCGTGCATAAAATGTTTAAAAAACATCTACACAAAAAAGTTATTGGCAGAAAACTAAGGGCATCTGTCCGTAACTGGCGCCCTCTAGCGTTTGGCATACATGTAAATTGACTTGGTTAATGTGAATACCAAATTTCATCCAAATTGGTCAAAGGTGTTTTTAAGTATTCACAAAAAACTATTTCTAGGAGCCACATTTTGGGGGCCAGTATCCCGATTAAAAACCGGAGTTAGGGAAAACAAAAAAATACGGGTCTCTTAATTTTTGATGCGGAAACCCTGTATAGTTGTGGCTTCTTTGCAATTTTAAACAAGTTTTATTTAGGCAATTATTACAGTAACACGACTACAGTTTTACCTTATGCGAGTTTGTTTAGTTACGTATTATTTATTTGATCAGCTGCAATTGGTGCTTGTATAATTTTACGTGAAATAATAATAGAATTTATAAGCGTAAAATATAAATGGTCACCGGTTTTAAAAGTACTACACTTAATAATTTTATGAATATGTCATTTTAATCTATCTATTTTCCTTATCTAGTAACATTTCTTCCTCCATCTCAAGGTACGGAGTGCAGAAGCTCTCTCGCCTAGCTCAATAATTAAGTAACATTGAACGTCTCAAATATTGCAGTTGTAGTTGTAGCACCTTTTAAAATAGTGCACGTATAACTTAATGAATTTGAGTACGCATATGGTTTTTGTTTACTTATTTAATTTTAACGAAATTGTTTGCTGTTTTGGAACTAGAAGATCGGACTTTGATTATAAAAATAAATAGTTCTAAAATGGCAGAACACTGACGTACATGATATTTGTTTTTAATGTGAGTAAGCTTGAAAATTTTAAACAATTAATTTACTACCTATTTAAATGTGGCAGCTTCTGTTAAAGCCTATACTCACAACAAAAACAATGGTTTTCAAAAAGTATGACCGTGACAACATTTTATATTGATGAAAAGAAGTGATGAGCATAATGATTGCCATTCGAATGATTTTATTGAGAGGAATGATTTATTCGGTTAGATACACTCGGATGTAAGTATGCGGTAAAATGTAATAAAAACGCTCTTCGGTTGCTTATCGAATGCTCTTATAAGAATGAATCCTCATCTTCATCGTCTTTTCTCGGGCCGATGAAAAAGCGTAAACTTTCGACTTCAATTAAAGTTTTTCAAGTTTTAAGTTATTTCATTACTAATTCTGGTCTGCTTTTTGAGTAATATTTCTAAAGACTGCGAAAGCGGATAAATTATTCTGTTTTTAAAATCAATTTTTTTTTAATGAGACGAGGCACAAAAACATATCCGAATGTTCAGATCAAATCGTTCTTATCTCGTTGTCCTTTGTGTTTGATCCTATTCCGTGAATTTTGGCTGTATTCCCATCAAAATACTACGACTCGTACTGTTACATATTCGGATTGGGCATTTGCATCTGGATAATGTGATGGTTATCAATTCAACGCTCGTTTCTGATGCAGACAAAACCGACATTTAAAATACATCAAATCATTCGAATCATTTTCTGTTACTACTAGAGATATCTCGAAGTATTTCGATAATTAAATAGTTCGATTATTTTAATTTGGAATATCCCAACACTAATTAAAATAGTAAAAAACTCTAGAAAATACAGGCAATCAAAATTTAGTGTGCGACTAAAAAAGTATTATCACAGATTGGTCATTTTGAAAGCTAAAACCAATTTATATTCATGTTTTACATCGTTAAGTACCGCTCAAAATTTAAAAACAAATGAAATAAAAATGCTATTTGAGTTGTAGGCCAGCGAAGTATTATTTCACTATTTTATTTATTTTTTATTTTTTTTTCGTTTCTGTTAATTAAATTATTTTTACAAACAAGTTCTTTTTCCGGAATTTTTTAAGATTGTTCTAATTGGCTATAGCTGTACGTTCATTTTTGTTCTGAATGTAAAACCCGCAAGAAAATTAATATCCGAGTGTTTTGTACACTTTTGCAATGAATTGATCTAAATTTGTTTTTTCATTCTTCTTTTTCTTTTAATTTTCGATATGTTTTACAACTCTCTATAGATACTGTATTTACTTTTCCATACCTTCGGTATGGGAAGTATCGATTCCATGAAAATTTTCGAAATCTAGATTTAAACGGAAATACACGTTTTGGAGCTCAAGGAACTGTCTGTGGGTGGGTAAGTGGGTGGGTGTGTGACACTTCTACAGGCGAAAGTACTAGACTGATTTTAATGAAATTTCAAATCAAGAAGTATACTGAAAACTGTAGTTCTAGTTCAGCTTTTCAAAAAAATCCGACACCGGAAACGGAAGTTAGACATGTTTTTTTGGTAGCGTTTTTTTCCACAACTACATTTTGGAAATTAGAGTAGGGGATCTGAGAGAACTTAACGCAAAACGAAAATTTTTTTAACGATTTTTCTAGCTTTACAATGGTGGCTTCTACACGTTTTTGAAAATCTTAACTTTAACGCCCATTTACTCAAAAAGCTGGGTATCGGAAGCGATGGTCCGGTGGCCCTGGCCCTCCGCATTGCAGGCCAAACTCCTCATTGGAGTGTAGTGCCACCGACTTTACTTTACTCAAAAAGTAGTTGTCTGATCGGGATGAGCTACGACTTGTTTAAGAGCCCTCCGTGGGTAGTGTACGATGATGTAAAATTAATTTAGAAAATCCGTAAACGATGGCAATGGCGTGGCTTCAAAGTTTGGAAAATTTTCAAAATAATCTTTTTCAAAAACTGTCCACATGATCTTTTCCAATTTTTCTGAACCAGTAGAGCTTGCAGTAAACTGCAAACCTGTTTTTACAAAGTTCCCAAATTTTACTCTCATGCCTTTCAGGAGCTTTTGAAAAATTTGAAATTGATTAATCATTTATTCAAAAACGCAAACGCCGATGGTCATAAACTTTTAATAATTCGATAGACTATTTAAAGTGCTTAATTAGGATCTGCAGGAATATTTAGCTATTTAAATAATTAGAAAAAGATACCATTTAAAATCCGGCGGTTACGTGACTTTGACTTTGACAATTAGCTCTAGTTAAAAAATATATTTTTTATTCTTTGCATATTTTTGATAACTCTTCAAATAAACCATTTATATCGATTTTTAGTTCGAAATCCGAAGCGCATCTAATTAGCTGTAAGGCGGGCGGTTCCGTTCTTACTCATCGTATACAGTATACGACTTCGTAGGGTTTCCTATATAAATTATTTTCTTAGAAATCTAACATACGGTGAAATGTGAGAAGAGCTTAAGGCAAATAGAAAACTTTTTTTACCGAACTTTCTTACTGCAAAATGGCAGCCGCTACAGCTTTTTGAAAGTCTCGAATTTAACGCCCATTTATTCAAAAAGTAGTCGTCTGACCGGCATCAGCTACAACTTGTTTGAGAGACCTTTATGGGTGGTATACGATGAACAAAATTAATTCTAAAATCTAAAAACGATGGCAGTTCTTCAAAAGTTTTAGAAATTTTCAAAAAAAATATTATTCAAAGACTGCTCACACGATTTATTTAACTTTGTGGGCTGTTAAAACGGAAGATTGGCTACAATTAGATTTTTTTCGAAAAGCATAATTTTACTGTAGCGCTTTTTTATGAATTTGGATGGATAGAAATGGAAGATTGCCTATAAAGCTTTTTTTTTAGAAATCTAACAGTCGGTGAAATGTACGACGTTATAATTATAAAATTTATACTTTTGAAAATACGGTAAGTATTAATATCTAGTACGGGAAAGTCCACTTGAAATCCACACTGCAGCTTTTTTAGACACTTCTTTTCCACCACGTTTAAAATTCTTTCAGAACATTACCCGATTTTCTTTTACACAAACGTCGTATTGTGTTGTGTTGAACTCCGCCAACCTTCCGAATTTCCCCAGGAAACATTTATATGATAATTCGAACAAACAAAATTTAAATATAACACTGGATGTTAATTTTAAATTTTCTATAAAATAATATAAAACGATACATGTTGCGCCTGTTTGACGGTTGTTTTTTGTTGGGTGGTTTATTTATTCAACTTATTTGTTTTTATTGAGAATCTGGTAAAAAACCTTGCTGTCGGATAAACTATTTATGTGTCATTTAAAAGTGACATTCTGAACCTTACAGTCGATAACAAAAATTTATAAGGTTGGCGATGAAATTAATATTTTTTGTATTAAAACGAATAATGCCTTTGGTTTAATGTGGAATTTAAAATATTGCTATTGTTATTATTATTCTTATACCCTTGAGACGGTCTGCCGAGACTTCAGTTTTCATTTTCTTTAATTTTCTCATCTTTCTATTTTAAATGTTTATTACGAATTATGAAAAGATCATTCGCTAATAAAAGGAAACATTTCATTTTTATTTATTAGGGGTTCGTTTAGGTACTGATTTCTGATTAAGATAACCGTACCCAAAAATGAACATCTTTTCTGTACCGCTTTCAAGCAATTTTTAAGATAACGACTAACCCTTTCCTTGTAGATAAATATAAACGGGTTGATTTTTTGATGCCTTTTAGCTCGTGTTTTCTTTATTGAGCATTACGAAATAATTAGCTAACAAACTCTTTTGATGCTACCAAAGTCCTCAACCAAAAATTATAAGAACTGATCCTACTTTTAGAGTCTATCAACTTACATGCACAGAAGCCGCAAGCTATAATGGGTTATTTTATGTGGATAAAAGGTTAACATCAACGAAATTGTGAGCGAGAGTAAGAGTTCAACCCCTTCGTTGCCGAACCGGTAGCTTGCTTAATCGTGCTATCCTACGTAATTAGCTTATTGACTTCGTAATACATTTTTTGCGCATTCCAGCTAACGAGGGCGCTGTAGAAGGGAAAGCTCTTTAGGAAAACTTTGCTCTTAATTTTTCTACCTAGAACAAATACACGTGCGGTAATTTTATTTCTCATCACGTTCACGCAACGTTTGTGCACGTTAAATTAAACAAATTTAAAAGGGGTAATTCGACAAAATTTCATAAAACACTGGAAATCGTGTGTTTGCGGATGTAATAAAATGTTATATAATAAACGAGGTATGCGGTAGGCATCAATAAAACTGCTCAAATATTTTCTACTATATTCAAACTGCAGCAATGTAAGAGAAAAATAACGGCCGAATTTTGTAGGCCTTTTCAGTTTAAAAATAAATAAAATGCCCGTTTTTGATTAAACGTAATATTTAAAGCAGTAGTTATATTATGTATTCACAAAAACAGGAATTTTACTGAACTAAATATATCAGACAGCTATTGGTAGACAATATTAAATTAATTTAATATGCTGTACACTCATATCAGCAAATTGGCAAATTGAAAAGATCATACTGTAGTTACTGTATACAAAACTATTTTGTAGGCTCAGTTCAAAGGATAGCCCTTTCGTATTTCGTTAACTAAACTTTAAATATCACAATACTTTCTCTCTGGCGGTAGAAAGCATCACAAGTGCACTTATTTAATATGTTCGCTTCACAAACTACTAAAAAATCCGTGGTAGTGGTTAGAAACATAAATTTTAAAAATATGTAACAAACTTTATTGACAAGTTACTGAGAATATCAATTTTAAAACATATAAAACATCAAATTTGCTATTGCAAACAGGGTGTTTGCAAATTGCTGTTCTTTCCAAGGGAGCTACAGCTTTCAGATCTTGAGTCGTGGGACATGAGAGGTAGAAAGCCACGGCCTAGCAGAAATATTCCTTATGCATAAAGATTCAAAATCTGTCAAAATCTTCCTGTGCAAAACGGCGTTTGACAAAATTTTCTAGTTAAAGGTACAGCGAGAAATTTCAATATTACAAATACTTATGGCAAAAATTTCAAAGGGTTTTCTGTGGCCTTTCTATTTTATAAAACATATTCATCATCATCATCTTCTGCCTATTTCAATCCGTTGTTGGACGTAGGCCTCTCCAAGTATCCTCTATTGGTCCCTGTTTTTTGCCTTCTGCGTCCAGTTGTAGTCTGCTACTCTCTTGATATCGTCAGTCCATCTGAGGGGAGGCCTGCCTCCTATGCCTTTTACCTGTTCTTGGTCTCCACTGCAGCATGCTCTTCGTCTATCTCTTATCTGTTAATCTGGCAATATGCCCGGCCCACTGCCATTTCAATTTAAATATCTGTTCTATTACATCTTTACTTTCGTTTTATTTGGTTTAATCCATGTACAGCAAGTGCCATTTAACCTTGCAAAAAAAATGACGATAAGTTTAAAAGGCGAGAATCTGTTACACTCTCAAGCAAAAGCAATCCCGTAGTTTGAAAGCTAGTATAATATCTAGTTGCTGTTAATTATTTATGTCATTATTATTTTGTCATACGCCAAAATAGGAAAGTATTGGTTTTTGAAAATTCTTCTTGCACGGCCTTTTAATTTGTCAACAAATCCACAATTTTTCGTAAACCATACATAAATTGATTTTCACTTTTTAGTAGAGTGTACCACACTGTCCAACAGCCAATTAGAGCTAGTTTAAGTTACGACTACCGACGAATCAAAGCGTAAGTAGCCGAATCAAAGCCCACTAAAATTTGCAAGGTTAGGTGGCACATGCTGTATTTGTCATCCTATCCCTTAAACTGATTCCCAGCATTGCCTGCTCCATTGCTCTTTGCGTCACCCTCAGTTTTTGCATATTTTTTGCCGTTAACGTCCACGTCTCTGCTGCGTAAGTTATAACAGGGAGTATATTCTGGTTGTATAACTTCGTCTTTAGTGTTTGGTCTATGTTACTTTTAAAGATTTCTCTCCATCTACCGAATGTGACCCAGCCAAGTTTTATTCGCCTTTCTATTTCTTTTGTTTGATTGTCCATCTGTAGTGAGATGTATTGTCCAAGGTATGTATAGCTTTCTGCCTGCTCTATATTTTCCCCATCAATCTGTATATCAACTATCTCATGTACTAGATCGTTTATCAATATTTTAGTCTTCCCTTTGCTCATTTTTAATCCTATGTCTTTGGCTTTTTCGTTTAGGTCTGTTATCATGTCTTCTAATTCTTCTAGGTTGTCCGATACAAGCACGACGTCACCAGCAAATCTTAGATGGTTCAATCTTTCCCCATTGACTCTTATTCCTTTATTTTCCCAAGCGCACTTTTTAAACACATCTTCTAAACACAGGGTAAATAATTTGGGAGAAATGGTGTCTCCCTGTCTTATTCCTGGTTCCATATTTATCGGATTGGTAGTACCTTGCAATTTGATTGTAAAGGTAGCGTTCTCATATATATATTTTATTAGTTCCGTAAATCTATAATCTACTCAGCTGTTCTGTAAAGATTGTATTATGGCCCAGTGTTCGATCGAATCGAACGCCTTCTCAATTAAGGCAAGACATAATGGTAAGTTGTATTCTTTTGATTTTTCTATTAAATTTCGCATAACTTTTAGATGATCTTGGGTACTATAGCCGCTGCGAAAATCTGCTTGTTCGGGTGGTTGGTAATTGTCCAATTTGTTCACCAATCTGTTATTAATGATCTTTGTCAGCAGTTTATATATTTGTGGTACCAGACTGATTGGTCTATAATTTTTTAGTCTTTGTTTGTCGCCTTTTTAAAATAGTAATATTATAACCGCGTTGTCCCATTTTTAGGTATTTTACCTTCTTGCAAGCATTGGTTTAATAATACTTTTAGTTCTTGTAAAAGCGGCTGGGAGTATCTCATCTTCGCCTGGTGCCTTATTTCTTTTTGTCTGGCTTAAAGCTGTTTCTATTTCGTATATTTTAATTTCAGGGATATCTTCTGAATTTACATTTAGTATTTTCCTTTCCATCTTTCATATTTGTACCAGTTTTTTGTGCTGTATAGAATTTTGTAGAACTGTTCTGTTCTTTGTGTTATTTTATTTTGGTCTATGATTAAGGCTCCGTTTGTATCTCTTAGCGATGCTATGATTGTATTCCCTAGTCTTCTTTCCTTTTGCCACTGTTTCGTTTTTCTTCCATTAATTAGTGTTTCTTCAATTTTCAGTTCATGCCATGCTTTTAGATCTTTTTTCATGTCCCTTCTTATTTCTTTGCTTATTTCTGTTAGAGGCTCTATATTTTCTTCCCGACTGATTGCCAATTTTCTTTTTTCTTCCATTAGCTTCTTTGTATTGTCACTTATCTTGTTGTCTCTTGATTTCGTTGTTTTTATTTTGGACGAGGCTTCTTTAAGTGACGTTATTATTTTCTTATTTCTTTCTTCTAGGTTGTCTTCCGCTGCTATATTTGCTTCTTCTATTATTTTGTTCAATTCATTTTTGTATATTTCCTTATTTGCTACTATATGTTTTCCCTCTGTCCGTTTTTTCGATTTCTGTATAGCTGTATATCTATCATTTTTGTTATTAATGACTATTTTACTTCTTATTAGCCTATGATAACTTCCGGTATTTATTTTCTTCACTACCGATACATCTTTTACTATATTTTTATGTGAGGATAATATGAAGTCTATTTCATTCTTGGTTCGTCCATCCGGACTAATTCACGTCCATTTATTTTGTATTTTCTCCTTAAAGAAGGTATTCATTGCATACATTTGCTGTTGTCCCATATAGTTCATTAACATATCTCCTCTTTCATTTCGTACAAAACATATTACATTTTTGAAAATACACGGCCCCTTACGGAGTTAAAATTTTTTAAATGCGATTTTATTGTTTCTAAAGTAACAAAATTCTAATTTATTTCAAGCTTTTTGCCGTTGACACTGTCATATTTGCTAAAATATTTCGGCTACAAAAAAAAGTATTGGTGATAAATTGTAGCCTGATTCGTGCTTATTCTGAAGATGCAAATTACATGGTTTTGCAAAGTGTAGTAAACATACAAATATTATACAGAGTGGCTAGGAAAACCCCGGCCACTTCTCTTGCGGCGGTCAAAAGATGGCGCTTTAGTAAAAAAAAATTAAAATACTGGCAACAACGCAGAATCCAAGACGTTTTAGTTGTTAACTAAAACGTCTTGGATTCTGCGTTTTGCCAGTATTTTAATTTAATTTTCCTTTACTAAAGCGCCATCTCTTGACCGCCGCAAGAAAAGTGGCCGGGGTTTTCCTAGCCACTCTGTACATTAAAAAGTTACAACTAAATCGAATCTACAGGATGGCTGCTACCGCATATGCGAGTCACGAGGTTTCGCTTCTTTCCCCTTGCTGCGCTCATCCTGCGGCCACGCTTTGGTAGAGTACTAGTTCAGACGCGACACGTTCATGTTCAAATTTTTAATATTGTTGGTGTTAACTATTCTACTTCTTCATCCAGAGAATGTTAGTATACTTTAAACGACATGGAATAGGGTTATATTGTAACGTTGCGGACCCTGGGAGTGTGATACGTTGTGGCCTTTCGTCGTACGTTGTGTATTTTTATGTAGTAGCAAGTTCGAGATCTCGGGATCTAAAGTAGCCGAGTTTGAGAAATAAAACACGGAAGAGGTTTAATACATTTATTGAAGTTGTTTATTAATATTTTTTCACAACAATTGCAGCTGCAGCTGACTTAAAGATATGCACCCCCGGTATTCACCTGTTCAGACTAGGGAAACTGGAGAAAACTTAGCCCGGGTAGGCTGATTGGTGTTCTCGAAAATTAGGGAAAATCCTGGTTAATAATACAATAGTGATGAGACGGTAGAAAAAGTAGCCCACGAGTAGCCGAAGGTAAACCTCAAGCGCTGGGCGGAATGGGAAAGCCCACGAGCAGCCGAAGGTAAAACCTCAAGCGCTGGGCGCAATGGGGAAGTCCACAAGCAGACGCAAGTAAAACCTCAAGCGCTGGGCGAAATTGGAAAGCCCACGAGTAGCTGCGGAAGATAAAACCTCAAGCGCTGAGCGGAGTGAGGAAGCCCAGAAGCAGCCGAAGGTAAAACCTCAAGCGGAAGGAAGCCCACGAGCAGCCGAAGGTAGAACCTCAAGCGCTGGCGGAATGGGTAAGCCCACGAGTAGCCGAAGGTAAAATCTTAAGAGCTGGGCGGAGTGAGGAGTCCATGAGCAGCCGAAGATAAAACCTCACGCACTGGGCGGAATAGTGAAGCCTACAAGCAGCCGAAGGTAAAACTTCAAGCGCTGGAAGGTATGGGGAAGCCTACTAGCAGCGGAAGGTAAAACCTCAAGCGCTGGGCGGAATGGGCAAGCCCACGAGCAGCCGGAGGTAAAACCTCAAGCGTTGGGCGGAGTAGGGAACCCTCGAGCAGGCGAAGGTAAAACCTTAAGCGCTGGGAGGAATGGGGATTCCCACGAGCAGCTGAAGGTGAAACCTCAAGCGCTGGGCGGAATAATGAAACCCACGAGCAGCCGAGGGTAAAACCTCAAGCGCTAGGCGGAATGGGAAATAGGTAGGTCTAAGGGGTGTTTATGAATTCGTAGTATGCACGTAAGGCTGTTGCATCAAGAGTATGTCTTGACTGTTGTTACATGAATGACTGCTTTAACAATAATCCGTCTCTGAAAAACCACGTTGCTTTTATAAGACAAAAAGTGGAAAAGATGTGACGTAAGTTGACATCATTCCCATAACACATGGCTAAAGAACAAAAAAATATTCATAATTCCAAGAAATAGTGACGTCAGTTTGGTGTTAACTTGAATTTAGTACATAAAGAACCAAGTTTTTTTAAACAGGGGAATTTTCTTTTAAATTTGTCAACAGAACTCGTAGATTAACGAGCCGTGAAGACGTGTGAAATTCAATACGCACTTACAATAAACGAGTGCTGTTAAATATGTCACAATATTACTTAATAATAAGAAATTCTTTACGATACTTCCAAGCCTACATAATAAACGAACGAAACTATTACTACTAAAACTTATCCGTTCGGAAGTTATGATGTACCACACACATACATACCCATTACCCACCCACCCACAGACAGACATTTTTGAAAGACCACACTTTTGAGTTCATGGAGTCCGAAAACATGTATTTCCGTCAAAATTAAAATCAATACTTATAGCTATACTGAAAGTATAGAAAAGTAAAAAAGTACTCAGTAATTTATCTTTTGTGGACCGCGTGGAATTTGAGAGAATCAATTTTGTGCAGAATGGTTATATATTTCTATAGTAGCTGCGTTATTGGTTTTTATTTAATATCAAAGTAGACATAATACTAAAGCGCATAATAAGTTTTATAAAAATATCTTACACTCCTTAGATGTTCAACAAAAACTCTTGGACAGCTTTTAGAAGCAATTCCTTCTTATTGTTTCATCCAGAATCAAAAACAAATTTGTCGACTGAAATTTGCAAGCATTCTGTATGCTATATTCCTTTAAAACATTATATTAAACATAATGTTGAAGTCCGGTTTCTATTGTACTATTTAGCGATCAATTACATAAACTTGCTTTTTAGTATGTTTCAGTGATATGCGATTCGCAAACATAGGCATGAGCTTATCGATCTTTGAAAACCGCTTGATTGCTTGGATTTTTCACAAGTAGTACACCTAGTTATTCCGATAAACTTGGGTTGATTGCAACGAGTGATGGTTAATATAGTAATTGGCAAACTAATTAGCAAAAAATGTCTATCAACCCAAGTTTATCACAGGAAAACCGCAGTTATGTGTAACATTTGTAATGCGAATCTAATAAAAAATAATGGTCACTTTTCGCGTGTTGTGGCGGAGCTACAATGTTTACTTGTTACCCTTTTCTGTAGTCGTTTTACTATGGGTTTTTCATTTATTAAACACTGCTAGTGTTTTTTCACTAACACGTGAATTTGATTGGTTGTTTACCCGGAAATCGATCTCTTATAATTTTATTTTTAGGTATTTATAATTGTTATAATATTTAAAACTTAACTTGTATCTATCAATTTACAATTATTAATGAACAACGTAACTTAAAAACGCAAAATTTTTAAATTTATGGTAGTATTATCAAGTTTGCTTTGACGTATAACTAATTTTAATTAAAAACGTGCTTTTATAAAGACTACGGTATGAATTTTAATCTAGTGATAGTAAATTACATGACAAACTATGTTTAAAACTTTAAAAGTGGAATATGGTAACCGAACTTTTATGTTTTAAATATAAATGAGTTGTTTCTGTATTTTTATCGAGTTCTAGGAAATTTTTTCGTAAATATCTTAATTAGTTAAATAAGTTTTTAATTTTTATGTTACCTTATGTGTCTTCATATTAATGACTTAAAATACGGTGTTAAAATATCCTTGTTTGTTTAATACAACTTACGTTATTCATCTACGACTGCTTGGATAAGGACTTATTATGCCATTCATTTGCATTAGGCAATGAAATTTATTATTTCACTAGTGATATAATGAATTCATTACCTAACTCATTTTATTTACACTACTTTATGAAACTCATTTGGATTTCATAAAGCAACTCTTTAAAGAATTCAAAATTTTATTTTGTTAGGTTGGTGACAACCATGTGACAACAAAACCGTTATAAACATAACCTTCAAATTGTAAGTTCCAAAAACTAAGATTAATTATCGCATTTTCCTCTACTTTGCATAGCACGGGTGGGGTGCAAGATAATTCTTCTTCCATCTTATCTTTAAATCTTAGGTATTTTAAAAATTAAATCACTTTCAAACACAGTTTGTGTAAATTTTAATTTGACAGTAGTTTGAATTGTTTGAAATTGTTTTAAATGTTACCAACAGCTACATAACAAAAACAAGAAACAAAAAAATTCAGAATCGATTATATTTTTAAATTAAAATATAAAATAAGGTAATTTTTAACTTTTTGGACCAAAATAGAAAAAATAGTATAAAATACACGTTTCATAAGACATTTAAGCGCACTTGTCCATTAGAAAACTCGCCGCAAGCGGCTCGTTTTCTAACTTGGACGCGTGCTCTAAAATCATGTCTTATGAAACTTGTTTTTTAATATACTGTTAAAAGTGACTTAACATTTGCAAATGAATTAATGCAAAGTGTCAAATATCATTTCAAGCACAAAAAATAGATTTTTAACAAATTTTGAGCAGTCGTAGATAAAATTTTGTGTCACACGTGGGATAATGCATTAATATGGCACTCGTTTGATTACGGAACTCGGTCTGCAATCTTGTCGTGCAATTTTCAAACTGGTGTTATAATAACGCCTTTATCCCATATAAATATCCCATAATATAAATAACTATTACATTTGTATGAAGCGCAGTCTCAGGCGTCGGAAATTAGATTTTTGACGTTTCAAAATACTCGTTTATTAAATCCTGTAATCGAATTATATATAAATAATAAAAGAACAAAACAGTTGCTGCTAAAACTATAACAAATTGTTCTGAAACGTCAATAAATAATATTTTGACGGTTTATTAAATATTTCTTTTTAATTTCTAAAGCAAGAAATGATTTTCAGAAGTCAAAACTTTAATTTTTGGGGTGACAAAATCAAATTTTAGCTTTAAAACAATAAATTTTAGACGTCTGAAAATGATTTGTGACGTTACGGCTTTGATCGCCGCTAGTTTTAACTTTATTAACGCATTACAGTAACAGTAATCTAAGAATATTTTTTAAATGCGATTAACGTTCTTATGGAAAACATTATTTTGTTTTCTAAACGGTTATTCGTGTGTAATTCAATATAATTATTTTGGCGTTTCGATTCTTCATTTACTGATGAAGGCTACCGACATTCTTATACTACATTTCAAATTTACAGTAAGAACATCAGAAGCAGTGTTAATAAATAGTTCCATACAAACAACGAATCGTTGTTTCCCCAGTTTTAAAACCTTCGTTTGCCTATTATTTTTATTTCGCATCATTTAAGAAAGACAGACAACTTAGCGATAAAAAATGGCAAGCATTAGTAGTGGATTATGCGTATTAGGCGTCCCAAGTTCAATGAAATAAAGCTCTTCTCAGACACTGTACTGTTAAAAATTAACCATTTTTCACCCGGAACCCTAGAGAATAATTTTTGTTCTCTTAGAACCGCTTTGCAAACGTTTTGATGTCTAACCCTGAGAAACACCAAGTCAAATTTTCCACCTACAATTTTTATCAACAAACTTACTGGCAACCAACCGTCAAAACTAAAAGAATCAAAAATAATATCACTCCTTAAACCAGGCAAAGACAAAGATAAGCCAGAAAGCTTCAGACCGATTGCCCTTCTCAGTTCGTATTACAAACTACTGGAAAGGCTAATCCACAACCGCATCGTTCATAAAATAATAGAACACGTTCCAGTGGAACAGGCAGGCTTCCGAAAGAACCGAAACTGCTGCGACCAAGTTCTTTCTCTAACCACGTTCATAGAAGCCGGCTTTCAAAATCGGCACAAAACATCAGTGGTCTTCATAGACCTTACACCAGCATATGACACAGTCTGGCGACAGGGCCTCATATACAAACTCCTAAAAACCACTAAGTGCAAAATAACAACCCGGCTTATCGAAAACATGCTAAGCAACCGCACCTTCCGAGTACATATGAATGACCAGACAAGTAAAAAATATACCCTGAACAACGGCCTCCCCCAGGGGTCTGTCCTCGCCCCATTGCTCTTCAACCTGTATGTATCCGACCTGCCTGAAACGCGTTCGAAAAAATTTAACTACGCCGACGACATGGCTTTTGGATTTAGCCACCAAAACCTCTCGGTGACAGAAGACGTACTGAGCGAAGATTTAATAGCCATGAACGACTACTTTATGGAATGGCGACTTAAACCCAGCGTATCCAAAACCAAAGCAACATGTTTCCACCTAAATAACAAAATGGCCAATGCCGAAATAAACGTCCAGTTTAATGGTGCCGCCTAAGGCACAATAAGTCCCCCAAATATCTCGGCGTCACTCTAGACAGAACACTATCGTTCAAAAAACATCTTACTAACGTAGCTGAAAAACTCAAAACTAGGAATAACATTATCTCCAAATTAAGCGGTACCTCCTGGGGAGCTACAGCTGACACACTACGATGCTCAGTCATGGGCCTGGTATATTCGGCAGCAGAATATTGCTCTCCAGTATGGCTGAACAGCCCACACGCCCAATTAAACAACTCTATGCGAATTATTAGTGGAACCATTAAACCCACTCCTACATACTGACTGCCCACTTTAAGCAACATCCCTCCTCCCCACCTCCGCCGATCAAGCGTCCTGTGCAGAGAATACAAAAATCCAGAAAAATCCGCAACTCAAGATCCACGAAGACATCATGCACCTGGGCCACAGACTACGTTCTAGAAGACCACCCATCCAAACCGCTGAACGCTTAACTGCCAACAATTTCCACCTGGAACAAGAATGGCAAGCAAGTGCACACCCCGACACTCACGGTACTCTCCACACCAAACAAACACCACCTGGTTTTACCTTGCCACGAAAAACTTGGAGCAGATTAAACCGAATTCGCACAAACTGCGGAGTATGCGCCGCCCGCCCCCCTATTTAGATGGGGCAAATCCGAATCTAGCACATGCGACTGTGGCGAAGAAAGGCAAACAATTCACCATCTTGCCTACGACTGCAGAAATAGGCTCAGCCACTGCACAACCGAAGACTTCTTGCGAGCCACCCCATCGGCTGTTATTTGGATTGAGAATTTAAATGTTAATATTTAAGATATTTAAGATACTTTTACCCATGTGTAGCCATACGATAATTAATTAATTAATCAACAAACTTTAGGGAAAGATTTTTATACTTGCCCCTGCGCGAAGGTGATATTTTTCGTTTTTTTTTAAATTTAGGAATTGCGACCTCAAAATCGGTTAAATGACCATAGAAACGGCCTCCCATTAAGAAAAGACCTTCAGGGTGTGTCATTTTGGTCGTTTACCTGAACAGTTTAATTAAATAGTTGCAGAAAAACGTCTATTATATTTTAAAACATTAATTTTTGGCTTTCAGCGGATAAAGATTGTTTCTAATTACAAAATACCAGAAATCATAAAACCAGATCCGCGCAATCATGATTTTTCTACTACTTCCCGGTCACTCCTACAATTGTTTTATATTAATTTAGGAAATGACCATAGGAACGACCTCCCATTAAGAAAAGACCTATAAAAGGTATCCTTTTAGTCGTTTACCTAAGCAGTTTAATTAAATAATTACTTGCCAAAAAAACATTTTTTGAAAAATCTATTTTCGGCTTCAAATTTAACTTCAAAATTTTTCAAAATTTAAAACATTTTCTAAATTTTCATAAAACTGTCAAAAATTGAATAATTTCTAAAAATTGTCTAAATTTTCGAAATATTTTAAAATTTTTCAGTAGTTTTAATAAATGCAAGGAATGTCCCGTGGCGGTTACTCGACAGCTTTTCGTGAATTGTGACCCTGAAACACGAGTCTTATTTTCACATACTAATTAATAAGAACAGTATCTCTATTTTTTCAGACAACCGCGTTTTCTTGTTTACTATAATATACCTTTCTTTTAGGTACACCTTGTACATTAGCAAAGAAAATAAATCATTTATGCATAATGTGATAGGAAATGTTAATACATTTTATGTATTCCACTGATTGTTATGCTATAAGCGGCGGCGGTTTTAACAAAAATGGGGGAAATTATAAGAGCAATGAAAGTCAAATTTATAACGTTCTTTGGTGGGCTACTGCCTCAATCCGTTGGACGGACAGCTAGTAATTCGGGAGGTTTGAGATTCAAATCTTCGCCTAGGCATGGGTGCTGGGGTCGTCTTCTGCATGTTACCTTAAGGGCATTAACTATGACATCAGCATTTGCTGCCCCCTGTATGTGTAAGGCTATTTTTAATTTGTTTATTTTCATGGTAATTCATAAAATAACAATGAATTGATGTAATAAAATACTTCTGTTGCAAAACAAAGTGACTGCTTGAATGTAAGTGTAGTACACGATGAACTGGTTAATTAATACAATGCTATAAAATTTGAAGCAATTACATCCCTAAAATTCACAAGTGCTGCAAACAGTTTCAGCTGGTAGTGAACATAAAAAAATAACAAAATATTATTTTTAGACTTCCCATTGCTCTTTGCAAATGATTTAGGTTTTGATTAAAACAAAAAAAAATTCATTCATTAATACCTGACGGCAGTATTATTTTTTCTGTTTTATTTAAAACTAACATTGATAATGTTTAACACGCGTAATGTTTTTAAATAGCATAATAAACTGAAACATTTTTTTCTCGCATATAAAAAAATTGGATCAAATCAAATCGACTTAATCTGTTCGGTAAAATTTATTGTTTTTGGAAACCTTCTGTAAATTTATATTTTTCCTTGAAATACAATACCAATAACACTCTCGGCCTAATATTGCAGTGTTTATTGGCAATGATATTTTACTTACGAAACAAAACTAGGTAAGTTTTAAAACAACTAGAAACATCTTAAACACTTTGTTTAATGCAAAATCAAAAACAGACGATTTACTAAAATCAGGCATTTACAAATTAAATTGTTCGCATTGTAATTCGGTTTATATAGGCCAGACAATTAGAAATTTTGATATTAGGTATAAAGAACACGTACGTTGTTACAAATACAAACACCCACATAAATCCAATTACGCTAAACACTTACTAGAACACAATCATTCAATGACATCTAATAACACTATAAAATGTTTACACTTTTGTGATGATAAACGTAAATTAGATATACTAAAAGCTTTTGAAGTTTACAAACATTTAAAAAGTGCACCGTTAATGAATGAGCAAATTGATCTCTTAAATTCTCTTCTATTGGACATTTTGGAATAAGAAATCAAGTCATCTGCAGACGATTACCGAGATCAACTCACCAAGTTCTATTGTTATAACAACACGAACTGTTTACTTTCTATTATAACATCTGACAATGGCATGTAAACATGCCGAAAATAAGGTTAAAATAAATAAATATTGTTGGAGTAATTAAGTATTTTATATACAGATAATCATTAAGACTAGGTTATTATTTTCTAGTAAAAATTAGAACATATGCTTCAAAACACAATTACCACCTAGACGAAACAACTTTAAATATATAAAATTGTGATTAATAATTTTATTTTGGCTAATCCTCCACATTAGTCGAAGCCCATAAACAATTACCGTATAAAATGTGCAATTAATAATGGAACATTATTCATGCCTCCCTGACAAGCATTAACAAAATTTATATCGTATCTAACAACCACAGCTTCGTACTTGTAGGATGTTGGGAAAACGTGAATTTAACAAATAACTGGTGCTTGAATTTGTGACATAAACAACAAATACGTTCAGAATCACGTACGTTTAATCACTGCTCTCGTATCACTCGCCAAATTAAAACAACAATTATTACAGTAAACAAATAATTTTCTAGTACGCGACTATTAGATATCAATTACGAAACTATTTTAATAAATCCATAAGTTTACATTAAATCCACTCAGTTTAAATCACCAACTAAAAACGAATTCACAGGATTTACACAATTAATTCTTGCCATGGTAATGATTTAATGAAAACAGGAGGTTATTAGTTTAATAGCCAATTTGATTCAAGGATAATCAACATTGAATTTTAATTACAACCTTATAAAAAAGCTTTTAAATAGTTACAAATGTTTTTTTAAGAATCATGTATCCATTACATTTCGTTTCGTCCCACGTCCTTACCCGAGCTCAGCGCACTCAGCGCTGTTCACCGGTCTAACATACCCCACCCCTGGAAGACATGCAACCCTGCATACAACGTTCAAGGACACGCCGGCCGGGCTTAACTTTTTCGGAACAATTTTCGACGGCTGAGCATTCGAACCTTCTGCCGTTCGAAATTTGTTTTTATTTTTATTTATCAAATATTACCAAAATTAAACGCGCGCTTAACTAATTCGATTACGTAAAATTACTTATGTAAATATTTCGTGATAATATAAAAATTCTCTTAACATCCCCCTCTAATTTTCTGGCTACGAAGTAGATTGAAATTAACCCCGTGATTCTGACCACTTTGGGGAAACAATCAGTCATTTTTAATTTAAATTTTAATGCA